>OZ010798.1:430144737-430814737 GCA_963932465.1 Maratus speciosus
CAAGATCATCCATCAGTCCTCCAATCACGACTTATGTTATAATCTTTTTTGTTCCAAACATATTTTCCTGCACAAAAACTAATATCTCAATCGCTGCACTTTGTTTTGACTATAGTTATCTTCTCAAAGATAAACGAATACAGCAGAGTTCTTTCGTGAGTTCATCAAATACCAATAGTTATAACAAAATTTATCCGGTGATATTGCCAATATTACAGTACATAAAATAATCTGATTGATTATTAAAAGTGTGTTATACTTAGTCTGTTTTTCCTAATTTTTTATCTTGTTGGATGACACACCTGAGATCAAGAAAATGCAATAATGAGATTGGGAATGGAGCTTAGATAACTTCTGAACTAGATGAACAAAATGCGTTAAAAATAGTATTAGGCACAGTTTTTCCCAGCTCCGAAAATAGTGTGTTTCACATGCATGATCAAGTTTTTTCTTCACACTTCTTGCTTTGAATAGAATTTTACTCTCACAAATTTTTGTAATATTCAATTGCAGTTGGTAAGAAATGAATCATCAAATCTAATTCCTCCGTAAATGCAAATACAGTGTGTACCAAATTTATCTTTACAACTTTAGTCCTCCATAAAACCTAAACGAATTAAGATAGCGAAGCTCGGTTTAGTGTTCGTATAACAGCAACTTGTAATGTTTTATTTTTACTGTGAAGGGGATATACACCCACACATTTTAAATTAAAGATTAGGCCAGTGATGTACGAGTGACAGTACACCGCAACGCTTCGCAGAACCCATTTTTGTTTTGAGCTCTCATCCCATTATTGACTTCAAACAGATTGTGAAAGTAAAGATGAAATTTTATTGAAACTTTCTTGACACAATATAATGATGGGGTGGGCCGCTAGACAGGCATGTCTTTACAGTCTCAGATATCAGGCCGGATGTCCCACTTACATATATATCGCACGCCAACATCCAATGGAATACAAAGCCAATATGAGAGTTTAAACAAACGCCAAAATTATCCGTTGCATAGTAAAGCAATGGGAGAGAATTTAAATTATTGGCGAATAAAATGATAAAGACAAAATCGCGAAAATACCTCAAACAACCCTATAGACACATCTACAAAACGTTAGAATCTATTTATATTACTGATGACATATATCATTTATGTTTTAAATTTATTGCCTGGCTATAATGCAATAAATGAATAAAAACCCTTGTTCCTAAAAATAATAGCTTTTTTTATAAACTGAACAAGGAATTTACCCACATCAATCATGTAAATAAAATAGATTAGTATTAAATTTCTATCGAATATGATAGGAATGTAATTATCGTAAATCTTTACATATAATTTAAGTTGTTGAATTGCAGATATAGATTAGCGAAAAGCAAAATGATAATGAATCAATCCGTTTAATGTTTATTATATAATATTTTATTTCCGCATGAAAGCAAAAGAGAAATAAACATGAAAATGTATTTTACCATGAGATTACTTTTTAAAGAATACTGTTATGACTCTTTGAATAGAAGGAAAGAAAGGGTAAACTTTAATTTAAAAATAGAATAAAAGAACAATATATGATGCATCATCATATTTACTAAAAAGAATGTTTTTGCTTTCAGATACGACCCAGTAAGATCCATAACTGGTGATGGCTACAGCCCAGGAAACGGCCCAGTCTGTGGCCTGGTTCATAGCGACGAAGATCGATACACAAGTCCAAAGGATTTTCAGATACACAAGTCCAAAGGAATTTACTGCGCTCATCGCTACAATTCCTGTGGAGATGCTCCAAAAATATAGCAGGAGGCTGAATACCATCTCGACGTTGTTCGTGCGACCAAAGGTGCTCGTGTGAAGCTCTTCTAGCATAACATAAAACTTTGGAACTTGCTGTTCATTATACAATAAACAGATTTTTTTTATCTAATTTCGTTTAAGTTTTATGGAGGATCAAAGTTGTAAAGATAAATTTGGAATACCCTCTAGTATATATTCAAAACGATCAATTAATCCATAAATATTAAAAATAGATTATGCTGGCAAACAAGATCAGCATCAGTCCTCCAATCACGACTACATACGTTATAATCTTTTTTGCTGCAAACATATTTCTTTGCACGAAAATTTTCAATCTCGGCACTTTGTTTTGACTAAAGTTACCCTCTGAAAGATAAAGGAACACAGGAGGGTACTTTTGTGAGTTCATGAAGCACCAACATTAGTTATGAAAAAAAAATATCCGGTGATAATGTTTAAAAGCATAAAATAATCTAATATATATTATTGAAAGCGTGATATACTTAGTCCGTTTCTTATGTTTTTTTGAAACCTTGATGACTAACACCTTTGTTAACAAGTTCTAGAAAATGTAACACATAATGAGTTTGGGACGGTGCCCATATAATTTCAGAAGTTGATGAACACAGCGCCTAAAAGTGCAATAACACGTAAAAATTTCAAGTGACAAAAATTGCCTGCGACTCATCAGTTTTCCCGCTACCACTTTTTTCGTTTTTCAAGCATTTCATTGGTTGTTCGGGAAAAGGCTTTTCCATCATCAGTTTTCCAAGCATTTGATTGGCTGTTACTGGCGTTTCGCTTCGTTGCAGAAGTCAAAATCGCTCCGACACAAAATAGTTGGTTACTTTTTGAGCGACTTTCTTGAAGCCATGGGTTAGCATTGAGTAGCTCGGAATTAAAGGCAACATTGACGCCTCGTGTAATAGCACTTTAAGGCACCGTGTTCTTAAGATCTGAAAATAGTGTGTTTGACATGTATGATAAGGCTTTTCCTTAATTTGCGTTAACACCTATTACTTTGAATAGATTATATTACTCTCACATTTTTTTTTTATAATTTTCATTTACAGTTGTTCAGAAATGAGCAATCAAATCTAATTGCTCTATAAATGCAAATGCTGTACGCAAATAGATGGACTAGTCGATGAATATTAAAAATACACTATATTATCATCCGTCAGTCCTCCAGTCAGTCACGACTACTTACATTATATATATTTTTTTTCAAAGATATTTTTCTGCACGGAAACTAATGTTTCAGTCGCGGAAATTTGTTTTGACAAGAATTATCTTCACAAAGATAAATGAACGAGGTAAAAACTTTCGTGAATTCATCAAGTAACAACAGTTATCAAGAGTCTTTCCAGACTTTTCACACAGGATCCAGTTTTTGTGAAATTGTGAACAACTTACTATATTTGTGAAAAATCTAGTCATAATTTTGTAAGTTTGAAATAAATGCGATATTCAGGCTCTTTTTTATACATTTTTAAGAAGATAATTGCATGTAAAATCCATCTATTTTAATTTTATAGGTAAAAGTGACAGGTCGGATTTTACTTTTAAAGGAATAAATTTGTAAAAAATTCAGTTTAGAGATGGAAAAGTTCTGCGAAAGGTCTATTTTTAAGACAAAAAATTTTGTGAAGAGTCCTCTTTGAACATGAAAAGTTTTGTGAAAGGTCCTGTTTGAAAGAAAAAAAAATGTGAAGAGTCCTGTTCTGAGAGGAAAATTTTGTGGAGGGTCCTGTTTTACGATGAAAAATTTTGTGAAGGGTCCTTTAATTGTCCAATTTTTTCTAAACAGATCCCTGGTTATGAGAAAGTTTAAAAAATTTAACCATTTGCATCGCATCTTTCGCACATGTATGCGACCATTTCAGGAATTTTTTTATTCAGATTTTTACTTCATATAATCACGAAACGTCTGTCATTAAATAAAGCAAATATTACTATTAAGAATTTCTGGTATGAATTGGGGGAATATAAAAAAAAAAAAAAAAACAACATTTTACATTAAAAAAAAATCCTGAATTGCGCCCTAATGAAGGAAATATAGGTAACGGATTAATGAAAATGTTATATGTGTGTCTATTATATATGTATTTTTAAAATCTTGATAAATGACTGTCCTGTTAATCAGAACGAGAAAATGCCATATTAAGTAAGCTCGTGAACAGATTACACCAAAAGCCAGGTTTGAAGTATCACTACGCATACGCGGAAAGCAGATTTTATTTGTGAATTACCAAAACGACAAAGGTTTTTTAAACTATGGAAATATAACATAACCATGCACGAAAATATACAACAACCTACCAAGTTATCCACGATGCCGAAAAGATTTCTTTATCATTAGAGAGAGACCTCGAAAACTAATATATTTTCCAGATTTAAAGAAGCCTTTATTAAAAGAAATTTTCTGTTTTGCCACCGATTTTCTGAAACATTTCCCAGTAGATTTTATCGTGTAGTATCCAGTTTTTTTTTTTCAAACTGGATTATGGTTTTATCCTCTTGAGACCCGAAGTTAATATAATACTGCAAATACTCATTCATTGCTTTTGAAAAAGCAAAATGACACCATAGATGCCAGAAAAAAGAAAAAAAAAAGGTTTCTGAAACTGATACTTTAGGGCGCTGGAAATTTGGGTTCACAAATATGAATATAAAATTACTAGCCCCAAAAGTATCAATTTAATCATCAATAACCTAAATTCTCACAATAAAAACATTAAGGTATCTAAATAAGAGAATAAGTTAACAAAACCTCAATTTTTTTTATTGTAAAAATTTTTATTTAAATAGATGTGAAAATTACCTACCTTTTTCGCTGAACTGTCTTCAAGGGATTTTGCAAACCCAGATGAAAATAATATTTATTTTATGAGGAAATCAGTATTGGTGCAGCCTTTGTGTAGTTTTGTTTTAAAGCAAAAAACATTCAGCTACATAGAAGTGAAATCAAAATGTAAAAAAGTCCATCAGTTTGGTTTTTATAAGGAAAAGAACCAAGGTATCCATTTGGGTACTCAGGACTGAAAAGGTTAAGGATTCTATCAATTTTCAGTACAACATTTTCAGCTGCTGTAACTGAATTTATACATGCAAAGGGAACAAAAGGAATCAACATTTATTTCATGAGAGAATCAGCACTGGTGCTGCCTTTGATCAGTTTCGTTTTAAAGCGAAAAACATTCAGTTACATAAAAGTGAAGTCAAAATGTAAAAAAGTCCATCAGTTTGGTTTTTATAAAGAAAAGAACCAAGGTATCCATTTGGGTACTCAGGACTGAAAAGGTTAAGGATTCTATCGGTTTTCAGTACAACATTTTCAGCTGCTGTAACTGAATTTACACATGCAAAAGGAGCAAAAGGAATCAACATTTATTTTATGAGGAAATCAGCATTGGGGCTGCCTTTGATTAGTTTTGTTTTAAAGCAAAAAACAGTCAGCTACATAGAAGTGAAGTCAAAAATGTAAAAAAGTCCATCAGTTTGGTTTTTATAAGGATAGAACCAAGATATCCATTTGGGTACTCAGGACTGAAGAGGTTAAGGATGCTATCGATTTCCAATACAACATTTTCCAATACGACAGCTGCTGTAACTGCATTTATACATGCAAAAGGAACAAACGGAATCGATTTTAATATTATTCTAAAGGATATTAAGGGGTCTCAGGACTCTTAAAGCTTCTAAATTTTCGAATTTTTTATTTTTTTTAGATGTTAGACTACTATATTTTCTGAACATTTTAATATAATTATTTGCTTGAAATTCTTATTAGAACATAAGTTATGGCTTTTAGAATTATAACAGGTCAATAGCTGAAGCGGCTTTTCCGAAACTTTGAAGTCATTTTTCTCCAAATAACGTTTTTGGGCATAACGCGCACGATATCTCAAAAACTTCTAAATATTCTTGCATAAAATTTTCAAAACATATGTTTCATGTTAATCTCTATAAACTGAATCTAAAAGTTCTTTTTTATTATTAAAAAATATATTTTTTAGGCGAATATGTTGTTGAAATTTTTAAAAATTTGTGTTAGTTAAATACAACTTTACATTAAAAACATAAAAATGCTTTAAATACAAATTTGTTTAGGTTCAGGGTAATTATTACAATCTTACGTATAAGTAGGGGCCAAAAGTTTCATTCTAGTTGCAATATTTATTTTGTAAGCGTGCGCGTAAGCTATTATAACAATTTTCTGCTCGTCAAATAGCTGACAGTTTGGAGCCTCCTGTGAATGCTAATTATTTACGTTGCAATTTTTTAAAGACATAAAATGAAAGAACGTACTTATATCCATCATCTCAATAAAAATTGTGTTTTAGAATCATATACATTTTAAGATATTAAAAGTTGAAAATGGTCTATTTTTTTTTCTTTTTTTCAATTTTAAGAGTCCCGAGCCCCTAAATTTATCGTATTTGTCTGCAAAACATGTTTGTTGAACATAAAAATGTTTACTTGACAATGGATAAAGGGCTCCAAAATGGTCCTCCTACTGAATACCAATATTTTTTAACAGACAATTTCATGGTAGGTTTCTATAACGTTTGCGCTAGAATTAACCTCCAAAGGCGATTTTGGCAAAATTTGCAGGAATAATTTAAAAAGAAAATTTTTCTAAGAAAATACTTGTATTCAAAAAGCTTACATTCCAGTTTAAGAAAACTTAAAACTTATTCGGAAATGTTTCCGAAACGTTTTTCGAAATCGTGAGCATAACTCTTTAGCTGTTATTGTATTTTTTCGTTTGTGTTTATATTATTTTTTTCTAGATTAAGAAACAATTACCCTTTTTTACAGTGTATTTTTCTGCCCGACGGCTGTCGAAATAGAGAGGCTCTCGTTTTAAATATATAGATATCCAACAGTTCTTTTTTAATATTCTCAGAAAGACACGTAAAAATGTTGTCCGAACAACTTGAACATTTAACATTCTCACGCTATTTTGGTCTAAAAGAGACTCGTGTCGTGACTGTCTTTTCTCTCTCTCTCTCTTGCACCGATTGAGATTATTAGCATAAAACCAAGCTGAATCGCAATTCTTTTTAATCCATTATTTCTGTCACACAAATTTTTCTATTAAAAAAGAAGATGATGATAACACAGCAGGGTACTTCGTTTAATCGGTATTTAATGCCGAGAAAACTGTGATTTAAATTCGGAAACAGCAGTTCATGAATAAAGATGTTTTCTGCGCATGTTTTTTAGTATTCTTGCCATTTCTCACATATCTCTTTATAACGATAAAATCTTTCTTAGCTGATTTCAAGAGTGATTAACAAGGAAAGATTATTAAGTAGAAAAAAAATATTATTAAACTTTGGAGATCTTGAACATTTAACATTCCCACGCTAATATGATTTAAAAGAGACATACTCGTAAACGTCTTTTCTCTCTCTCGCAGCGATTGAGATGATTAGCATAAAACCAAGCTGAATCGCAATTCCTTTTAACCCATTATTTCTGTCACACAAATTTTTCTATTAAAAAAAAAAGATGGTGATAGCGCAGCAGGGTATTTTGTTTGACCGGTATTTAATGCCGAGAAACCTGTGATTTAAATTCGAAAATAGCAGTTCATGAATAAAGTTGTTTTCTGCGCATGTTTATTAGCATTCTTGCCATTTCTCAAGTATCTCTTTCAAAAATAAAAATCTTTCCTGGCTGATTTTAAGAGTGATTAACAAGAAAAGGTTTTTAAGTCGCAATTAAAAAAAAAAAAATTAAACTTTGGGGACCTTGAATATTTAACTTTCTAACTCTGTTTGGGTTTAAAAGAGCTTAGTGATTGTTTTTTCTCTCACTTGCAGGGATTGAAGTGATTAACATAAAGCTAGACTGAATCGCATTCTTTTTAAACCATTATTTCTGTCACTGGAATTCTTCTATAGAAAAAAAGGAAGATGGTGATAACACAGAACAGCACTTTGTTTAACCAGTATTTAATGCCGAGAAACCTGTGATTTAAATTCAGAAACAGCAGTTCATGAATAAAGATGTTTTCTGCGCATGTTTTTTAGCATTTTTGCCATTTCTCAAGTATCTCTTTATAACGATGAAAATCCTTCTTGGCTGATTTAAAGAGAGATTTTACAAGGGAATGTTATTAAGTCGCAAGTAAGAAAAATATTAAACTTTGGGGATCTCGAATTTTTAACTTTCTCAATCTATTTGGGTTTAATGCAGATTAGTGACTGTTGTTCCTCTCTCTTGCAGGCATTCAGGTGATTAACATAAAGACAGGCTGAATCGTCATTCTTTTTAAACTATGATTTCGGTCACAGAAACACTTCTGTTAAAAAAAAAAAAAAAAAATTGTAGATAACACAGCAGAGTATTTTGTTTGACCAGTATTTAATGCCAAGAAACCTGTGATTTAAATTCAGAAATAGCAGTTCATGAATAAAGATGTTTTCTGCGCATGTTCTTTAGCATTCTTTGTCATTTCTCAAGTATCTATTTACAACAATAAAAATCTTTCTTGGCTGATTTCATGAGTGATTAACAAGAAATGTTATTAATCACTCGCAAATAAAACAAAATTATTAAACGTTGGGGATCTTGAATATTTAACTTTCTCACTCTACTTGGGTTTAAAGCAGATTAGTGACCGTTGTTTCTCTCTCTTGCAGTCATTGAGTTGATTAACATAACGCCAAGCTGAATCGCCATTCTTTTTAATCTATGATTTCTGCCACAGAAACGCTTCTATATATATATATATATAAAGATGTAGATAACACAGCAGAGTACTTTGTTTGACCAGTACTTAAATCCGAGAAACCTGTAATTTAAATTCAGAAATAGTAGTTCATGAATAAAGATGTTTTCTGCGCACGTTCTTTAGCATTCTTTGCCATTTCTCAAGTATCTATTTATAAAAATAAAAATCTTTCTTGGCTGATTTTAAGAATGACTAACAAGAACATGTTATTGAGTGGCAAAAAAGAAAAAAAATATTATTTACTTTGGGATCTTGAACATTTAACATTCTCACGCTAATTTGATTTAAAAGAGACTCACTCTGTAAATGTTTTTTCTGTCTCTTGATTGAGATGATTAGCATAAAATCAGTCTGAATCACCATTCTTTTTAATCCATTATTTCTGTCACACAAATTCTTCTATAAAAAAAGAAGATGGTGATAACACAGCAGGGTATTTTGTTTGACCAGTATCTAATGCCGAAAAACCTGCGATTTAAATTCAGAAATGTAGTTCATGAATAAAGCACGTTCTTTAACATTCTTTGCCATTTCTCAACTATCTCTTTACAACAATAAAAATCTTTCTTGACTGATTTCAAGAATGATTAACGAGAAAGTTTTAATAAGTCTCAAATTAAAAAATTATATATATATATATATATATATTATTAAACTTTGGGGATCTTGAATATTTAAATTTCTCACTCTATTCAGGTTTAAAATAGCTTAGTGATTGTACTCTTTCTTACGGGGATTGAGGTGATTAACATAAAGCCAGGCTGAATCGAATTCTTTTTAATCCATTATTTCTTTCACAGAAATGCTTTAAAGAAAAAAGAAGATGGTGATAACACAGCAGAGAGCAGAGTACTTTGTTTGGCCACTATACTTAATACCGAGAAACCTGTGATTTAAATTTATAAATTGCATTTCATAAATAAAGATGTTTCCTTTGCATGTTTTTAGCATTCCTACCATTTCTCAAGTATCTTTTTAAAATAAAAATCTTTCTTGGATGATTTTAAGAGTGACTAATAAGAAAAAGTTCTTAAGTCGCAAAGAAAAAAAAAAATTAAACTTGGTTAGCATAAAAGCAGGCTGACGCTGAATCGCCATATTTTTTAAACCATTATTTTTATCACACAAATTTTTCAATAAAAAGAGAAGGTGGTAACACAGTAGGGTACTTTGTTAACCAGTATTTAATGCAGAGAAACCTGTGATTTAAATTCAGAAAGAGCAGTTCATGAATAAAAGTGTTTTCTGCGCATATTTTACCTGCGCATGTATCTGCGCATCTATACAAGAAGAAAGTATTGGATTCGTGAAAAATTTCGACTTTCCGTTTTAGACGGATTTAAACGTTTTAAAAGGTTCTGAACACGCTTTGACTGGCTTTAGAAAAAGTCTGTCCGTTAGTCTGTGTGTCTGTCTGCGTGTGACACAAATTTTATGGTCTCTCTATCTCAGGAATTAATACAAGGAATTTAATCGAACTTTAGATTCAGTTAGATCTTGACATAAATTGGTGCTGATTAGATTTTGGGTGTATATCGTCCAACACGCGGGGGGGGGGGGGGGAGAGGAGGCTGCTACGCAGTATTTTCCCGTATTTCCACGATAGCTATATTATCTCAAGAATTCATGCACGAAATTTAATCAATTCAATCACACCGTAGATTTAGTTAGATCTTGACGCTTGACATAAATTGATGCTGATTAGATTCGGGTATATTGCCTTTTTTAAAAAGTAACACAAACCTCCAAAAATCGTCAAAAAAAGTACGTATGTGACACAATGGCGTAGATATCTCACAATTTAATTAGTTCTTGCGTAACACGTGCTTTTTAAATCATTTAATTGATTGGATTTATATAGAAGAAAGCTTTGTGATGGCCACGACATAGTATAATTTGACTCAATAAAAAAGTGCACCAGGGCGGGAATTTAATTGAAAAAAGGGCACATTGTTTTCAAAAAGGTATCTCTTGCCCTGTTCAAAAAACATATTTTCGACTGGTGTGTTTAGAGTCCCCTTTTATCAGTAGTATTTTGTGATATTTTCCTCCACCATTGGAGAATTTCGTGATATATTTCTCGCAACCAATCGATGAATTTCATGATAATTTTCCTGCGACCGATCGACGAATTTTGCATTTTTTTTTTTTTTTTTTTTTTTTTTTTTTTTGCACAATTAGCAACACGACGAAGTTCTGAATTTGTCACCAAAATTTACTGCTGAAACTCGCAGAGTTCTTTTTCTTCATACGAATTTTCAGACGAATTTTCTAGTTTTTTTTTTTTTTTCCACGCAACGGATTGATAAATTTCACAACATTTTCCCCTTACCGAATGACTGAATTTACAATTTCTTTCCTACGCGATTGATTGACAAATTTTGTGATTTTTTTCTCTTGACCGATTATCAACTTTCGCGTTATTATTATTATTATTTTTTTTTTTTTTCGTGACGAAATTGGCAAATCCTACTGTTTCATAGTGCTATTGAATGACAAAATTCACGATGTTTTTCCCACGCCTAATTGAAAAATATCGCGATTGTTTTCCAGGATGGATAAGAGAATTTTGGTTTTTTTTCCAGCAGTCGATTAACGAGTTTCACAGTTTTTTGTCTTTCAGGCGATAGACAAATTTGTTGGATTTCTTTTATCTCTGCGGCCAATTGACAAATTTCACATGAGCTCTCCTCCTTGACCAATCGACTATTTTTTCCCTCTGCCGCTTGACGTAATTCACATTTTTTTTTTCTTTTTACAGCCGATTGCGATGAAATTATCCGAAAAAGCATGTAAAAACAGCAGTGAGGAGCACCGCACGCATAAAGTAATTTGAAAAGGGCCGCCGGCTACAAAAAGTAGCCAAAAAGGGCCACCGGGCGCATAAAGTAGTCAAAAAGATCCGCCGGGTGTTGAGCCCTGCCTAGAGTCAATACCGTCATCCGGGGCTACTTTGGGCCACTTTTTCCTGGTTCCACTCACATTTCCATTATAAAAAAATATTATATGTGATTTTTCAACGTCGAAATGAAGTTGTAAACAATTAACATGAAACAATAAAGCAAACTGTATGGTTTTAAAGATAATTTTTTTTTTAATTTTTTAAAGTTTTAGAACAAAGTAGACACTGCTGGGGGCTTCTTTTGCCCATTCACTTAGTGTTATGTAAAATGAATACATTTCATATGTAAATTAATACATTTTTATTGAAACTCCATTGCAGTAGCATTTGCTAATAAATTAGTACTGCAAACTCGATAAGCATTTTTTTTTTTTTTTTTTTTTTTTTAAACACTTAAACACAATAAAAGAATTGTTAATATTAAAGAAATGAGAAACAATTTTCGTCATGTTATCCTCAGCAACTGGAACAAAAACAATTAATGAAACAGTTTGCTACAGTAACATTTGAAAAAAAAAATGTTACTTAAAACATGTTTTAAGAGATTTGGTTGTATAAAAGGCATTTCTAAGTAATTGGGGCTATTTTCGGGCCAAAAAAGACCTGGCACAAAGTAGCCCCGAAATACTAGTTTTCATGTTAGCTTTATGAAAACGCGAACATTTCCTCTCAAAATAAAAAGTTAAAGGAAAAACTATGATCACACATGGGTTACAAGTTAATAAAGATGATATTTTGACACTTACCTTATTTGTAGCTCTTATCCAGATTGTTTCACTATAGAAAGTTTGGACATTTAAAATTTACACACGAAAACAGTTGTTTACAAACACATCCAGTGTTGCCACTAAAAAAATTAAATTACCCCCAAACTATTCAAATACCCTATAGTAGGGTATAAAATATTTTTCAAGGGCATAAACTTCAAATTATCTTGTATTGTTTGTTCAAGATAAAGAATAAAACCTTTTTTAATGGGATGGACCAAACTAACCCCGCAAGGACCAAAGTAACTGTATTGATTACAGCACTACGAGCTTGAGAGTAAATATCAAGCTCGTTTTATGCTTTAAAACAACTTTTTTTTAAAGTAGAGGTTTATGTGCAACAAATTTTAATTAAAATTTGTATAATAAATACTTTCATTAAAAAATGGACTTTACATATCTTAGGCTTACATATTAATTCCATATACTTATGTATTACTATTTTGTATTTTCAGCAGATTTTTTAGCACGGGTGGAATGGGGGGGGGGGGGGGGCGTGTTAATAATATTGTCATAAGACATTATTTTATTAAAATAAAAATATTCTTATCTTTAATTGTGATTTTCTTGAAATGTTTAATTTTTTAAAAACAATTGAGAAATATTTTTTACATAATCAAAGTTAAGAAAATATTTTAAAAATTAGAAAATATGAGAAATAGGGCTATTTCTTCTTCCTTGTATGTGCTCATTACTCAGCTTAAATAATATGCAAAGTGACTTCTTTGCTTTGTTTTTTGAAGCCGTTATTCTCCAGAGTACCAGATTTATAATTATAGATAACATTTATATTTTGCGAATTTCGTCAAAGGATTGCGAAAAACGCAAATTTCGTCAAAGAATCGCGAAAAACACAAATTTCGTCAAAGTATTTAAATTTTCGGTTGACGATATTAACTAAGTTTAGTATTCCTTTCATCTCTCAAGTATCTCTTTATAACAATAAAAATCTTTCTTGGCTGATTTTAAGAGTGATTAGTAAGGAAATGCTCACAACTCACAAATTAAAAAATATATATATTAAGCTTAGTTTAAATAGAAATATAAATAAAATCTTGAAAATTTTTTTTCAGGGGTTCTCGGGTTCTTGGAGTACATCCGTGCCCAATGACATAGCGCTAAGCTTATGCGTCACAGCCGGACATCGTACACAGACAGACAGACTCACAAACTCTTCGTTTTATTAATATACATATCGGTAAATAACATGCAACATATAACAATGTTCTGAAAAAAAGCGCATATCAAAATTAAAAAAAGCAAATCTACACTAAAAAAGTAAATTTTATTTTTTATGTTTAGCGAAGTACCAGTAGTTAATTATCTGAACCCACCGCCCTACATGCACAAAATTCTATCTCATTCTCATGAAGAATTAACATATTGTATAATTATAGTTGTCATCATTAATAAGTAGAAATGAAGTCATAAAGAATAATACCAAGGTTGTCGATTACAAAAAATGGCAAGGCCAATGAAATAAAAAGTCAATTGTATCTTCTGAGATTTTTTTTTTCACACACACAAAAATGATAACATAAATTTGTGGGACACATTAATTGTTACTTTTACTTGTGATATCAATTCTAAGAAAGAAACAAAAACAATAGTTATAAATAATAATAATAATAATAATAATAAAGAATAATTATAATTTTGAGATACTTTTTCTAGATTTTAAAGATATGTGTCTAACATATCAAGAGCCAATCTTTTTGGTAAACAACGAAATACATAAGTCTCAGATTGCGATTGGTATAACTTTAAATACTAATATTATATGTACAATAGAAAAGATGAAATAAATAAACATTAGTTTCTGAATTTATCCCCGTAACTTATTGCTGAAACTCGCAGAGTTCTTTTTTTATACGAATTTTCAGACGAATTTTTTAGTATTTTTTCACACGACTGATTGATAAATTTCACAACATTTTCCCCTTACCGAATTACTAAATTTACAATTTTTTTCCTCCGTGATTGATTGACAAATTTCGTGATTTTTTTTTTTTTTTTTTCTCGAGATCGATTATTAAATTTCGCGTTATTATTATTATTATTATTATTATTTTCGTGACGAGATTGGCAAATCGTACTGTTTCATATTGCTATTGAATGACAAAATTCACGATGTTTTTCTCACGCCTAATTGAAAAATTTCGCAATTTTTTTCCAGGATGGATAAGCGAATTTTGGTATTTTTTTCCGGCAGTCGATTAACGAGTTTCGCAGTTTTTTGTCTTTCGTACGATAGACAAATTTCTTGGGTTTCTTTTTTCCCCGCGGCCAATCGACAAATTTCACATATGCTCTCCTCCTTGACCAATCGACTTTTTTTTCCCTCTGCCGCTTGACGTAATTCACAATTTTTTTCTTACAGCCGATTGACGTATTTCGCGATGAAATTAACCGTATATTTTTATTAATATACATATAGGTAAATAACATGGAACATGTAACTATAACTATGCTCTGATAAAAAGTGCATACTAAAAATAAAAAAGCAAATCTATGCTAAAAAAGTAAATTTTATTTGTTAAGTTTAGCGAAGTACCAGCAGTTCATTATCTGAACCCACCGCCCTACATGCACAAAATTCTATCTCAATCTCATGAAGAATTAACATAATGTATAATTATATTTATCATCCTTAATAAATAGAAATGAAGTCATTAAAGAATAATACCAAGGTTGTCAAATACAAAAAATGACAAGGTCAATGAAATAAATCGGCAATTATATCTTCTGATATTTTTTTTTCTTCACACACAAAAAAAAGATAACATAAATTTTTGGGACACATTAATTGTTACTTTTACTTGTGATATCAATTCTACGAAAGAAACAAAAACAAAAAGTAATAATAATAATAAAGAATAATTATAATTTTGAGATACTTTTTCTAGATTTTAAAGATATGTATCTAACATATCAAGGGTCAATCTTTTTGGTAAACAACGAAATACAAAAGTCACAGATTGCGATTGATAAAACTTTAAATACTAATATTATATGTAGAATAGAAAAGACGAAATGAATAAACATTGGCTATAACTTCATTTCTGATCAATGCAAACGGGGAAAACTATGGTTTTAATTAGAGATCGACCGAAAATTCGGTTTCGTTTTGGTTTTCGGCTGAAAATTCGGCCGAATCGAAACGCGACCGAAACTATCTGCATTCCAAAATCTCTTTTTTTCTTTCTGGAAATTTTCTACATTACTCATTGATTTGAGCTGTATCAGCTCAAATGATACTCTTTACTTATTGCTATGGAATTCACTGTTTATAATTATCAATCATGACTCACTCAACACGTGAGTGCAAATTATAAAGCAAACAACGCATAGATGACTAAACTTTGAAGACGCTTTTCACGTGCTGATTAAAAGCTGAAGATTTAACAGTAATAGAAAAATTTTAGTTTGAAACCACCTAAGTGTTTTGAATACTGTTTGAGAAAGTTCTAGTATAACAAATGATGATTTATAAAAATCATTATGAAATTAGGTACAAATTACCTAAAACATATTAGATTCAGATGAAATTCGTATAATTAGAAAATCATTCTGTATCGTTGATGAATTAATTAGATTTAATATGAAAGTAAGAAGTTTTGGTTAGAGGCACAGAAAGTCAACTTGGACCACACGTATAATTAATTAATAACTATGTATATTTAATAAACACATATAATTAATTAATAATTACCTATATTTAATAAACACGTATAATTAATTAATAATTATATATATTTATGTATGTATTAATCACTTAAAAAATTTTTTTGGACATTTTCGTTTCTGCTTTCGGCCGAAAATAGGAAGATTACCGAAATTCGGTTTCGGTCTTAAAACCTGTTTTGGTCGATTCTTTGTTTTAATCATACACTCTAAATCGAAATGTCTTAAATTCAGACACTTAAGTGTCTGAAACGGAGTGTTCAATTTTCAGACATTTTAAAATGTCTGAATTTTTTCAGACACTTTTTGCGTCTGAATTTTAGACACTTCAAACGTCTGAATCGCAGCCATTTTTTTAAAGCATTATACGTAGCCATGTTTGACCACGTTGATCCTGGAAAAGTATATGGCCATTATTCTGCCCTACTCCCCCCCCCCCCACACACACAGCCTAATTTTAGGGGCTCCAAAATATGGTATGCAATTTTCATAAAGCTGATAATTGAAATCTTTTTCGACTTTGTACTGATTATAATCAATATTTTGAATTTATAGAGTAGAATAAGATTAAAAATTAAAATATTTGTCACAATACAGTAAAACCTCTCAAAGTAGGCACCTTAGAACCGTGGAATTTGTTCGCCATTCGGAAGTGTCTGTTTTTCTGAGGTAAAAAATATAAAATATGTGCATGTTGTTAATAAAAAATGTGCTTCTTAAATAGTTGTGTCCTCTATGTAGGAGTGTCCGTTATGGAGATTTTACAACAAAATTTTCATAGGACAATTTTCTTCAGCGAACACTGACCTTTTTCAAGATAAATACATTTTTTTTTACCTCATAAAAGCGAACACAATCGAATAGCAGGCAAATTCAACGTTCCAAAACGCGTTCAATTCGCGAGGTGGCCGCGATTGAGAGTTTTTACTGTATTTATTTTTTTATTTAGTTTTTAATCTAATTCTACTTTTAAAGTTCAAAATGCTGATTATAATCAATAGAATGTTGAAACACATTTAAAATATAAGCTTTAAAAAAAATATCCATATCGAATTTGGAGCACGTAAAATCGTAGGGGGGGGGGGGAGGGTCTGCCCATGCTTTAATCAGGCCCTCCTTCTGGAAAAAGTCCAACCCTGTATTATGATTCGATAAATGTACGTGACAGTTTTAAGTGCAAAATCTAGCTATATGCAAATAAATATTTTATAAAAATCTACCTCTTTGTATTCATTTTTAATTTCAAATTACTTTTTAACTAAAAGTAATCAAAAAATCAATATTATATAATTATTTCAAATGAAATATATCTGTATATTTTTACTACATTCTTACAATTACGTTAACGGTACATGATTACATGAGTTTAAGAATCTAAAAATAATCATTAAAATTTAACAAAGTGACTACAGATAACGCGAGATCCTTTTTCTAAATCTTTGTTGACATCAACAAATTTTTTTCTGATTCAACGTCTACATTAGTGACGTCAATTTCCGTTCAAACAATCACGTGAAGCTGTGGTTTTGACTTTTGAATCATAAAAAGATTATATGTTGACTATTTTCAGTATGGCAAATGGGATATTTCTAAAATACTCGGAAACACTAAAATTATAGCAAAGGGAAATCTTTTAATTAGAATGACCGGATTTAATGAGTTTTATCAGTCAAAACATTTTAAAATAAATAAATGAACACAAGTAATTCGCTGTATTAAATATATGGGGGAATCAATGAATGGAAGGATGTTCGAATTATATTCTTTTTTAAAATTTATGATGTACACACTATGAGGCAGAAGAAAACTTCATTAGACAAGAAAAGCATAAATAATAAATAAAAGCAGCTATTAACAGGAATGTTTACTATAAATGCTTTTGAATTCCAGTACATAACACATAATAAATCTATCAGAAATGTAAAAATCGATGTAAACATTACAAATGCTGCCGCATTAAATGCTTATAAAAATATTGTATACGTAAATAAATAATTAAAAAGGGTACTTCAGAGTAATAATTACACCAAAAAATACTATTAAGGTAGTCTTGATGGTAATTAAGAAGTATGAGCCAATCAACAGGCGATGTCACTGCGATTTTTAAAGTAATGGCTACATAAGAAAAGGCTTAAGAAGGTGTAAAATTAATAAATTCAGTAACCGCTAATATACACCATGCAGAGACACCAAAATTTATTTTAAAGATAACATTGAATAGAAAATAATACAAAAATATGATTGCAGATGATTTGAAGAGTACAAATTTAAATATTAGCAAAATAAAATTTTAACATGGAAATACCATAGGCAAAATGCTTTGAACATATTTTGGCATAACTCAGGAACTAATAAAGCTATAGACTCGTGTGAAGTCTTCATTTAAAGAGAAAACAATCACAGAGAGTTTTAAATACATAGTTAAGACCTCACTTACCTGGGAAAAGGTCTGATTATTCCAAAAGCACATTCGCCCAGAGGACGTCCGGATTGGAGACTACGTTAGTATCCGTTAGTTAGGCAGACTTGGATATTTAAAAAATAAAATCCCCTTGCACATCCGGCTAGCTCTGTTAAAAGGATGGAAAATTTCCATCCTGAAAACATAGCCCGCCAGACAACAGTTCTCTTTACAAATTTGACGAGATGAAGAACACTGTATTAGTTTTATAGATAAATATTAATACGGAGTACCACTATGTCGATAGAAATTAAATCCCGGAACTTCACATTCCGCAAAAAACAATCAAGTCAAAATAAATTATTAGTTAAAATGTATACGCGTACATAAAAACAAGCATTCAGTTTGAATTACAAACGAACATCGAGTTCGAAAGGAAGACGCATGCGCAACTGAGAGTGCCCCCTGGTGAATGCGGAGCGGAGTTACAAAGTGTCTTAAAATTAGACACTTGCAGATTTTTTAGACACTTTTATCAGTTCGTGTACACTATGATCATAGTAAGACACTTAGGTGTTTTAAATTAAGACATCTATTGTGACTGAATTTGCAGATTCAGACACTTAAGAGGCCACACTAGTCACGGCTTGAAGTTCGAACGCCAATGCTAAGTCTATGGGAGCAATGTTTTCAAATATCTTGCTTGATTTTTAATATTTTTAAATGATTTTTTTTGCACAGGATAGCTGAGGACTATCTGTTTACGGGCTATTTTCTACTTTTCCAATTTTTGTTGTAGTTTAATTCTCAGGATCCTGTCAATTTAGGATCCAGTGAAATTCGAGGTGTTGTGTCCTTTTTAGTCTTATAACATTCATATCAGCAAAATTCAGGAAATTTTTTTTAATAACAACGAAAATATAGAGTTTAAGCTTTCCAATAACATGCTTTCAATAGTTCTACTACAATTAGGCTGAGCAAAATTTGCAAAGATTTTGATGAATAATGTGTCAAAAACGGCCTCGTAATGTTATGCTCTCCGCCTCTACCAAGACGATGAAAACCACGCCTATTAAAAATATGATTGGCTAGTATCCAAACACTTTAGCAAATGGAAACGATTTAATTGTGATTGGATTATTGTATCGTGTTAAAATAGATCACTCCTATTTCAAACCTTGCATTTATTTTTTTCTACGATTATTGTTTAATTTCAACAAAATACTCTTGAAAGAATGAAATATTTCAAATTCTATATTTCTATGAATAACGAAGGAAAATATGCATTTCGTTTGTATATACACAATTTCTGAACGGTACAGTGAGAGGTACAACTTTTACCAAGTTACCAGGGGATACAGATAGTTTATTAAGTAAAACGGTAAAAAAAATAGACGCGTTCTTTTTAAAGTATTTTTTAAGTTAAAATAGTTAACAAATAATAAAATTACGAAGTCATAATTTGCTAGAACATGTTTGTGGCCTGGCCAGGAGACACGGTTTCAAGTCTCCCATTCTTGTATATGTATAAAATATTCGTCAATTTAACATTTTAAGTTAGAAAAAAAATTTTTTTTATTAAAAATCAGTAGGATTTAAAGTTAGAAAGTTTTAAAGATTGTTAACTTTAAAATTATAGATCAACTTGTTCAAAACTTTGAAGAAATATTTTTAATATTCATTACTTTAATATTTATTATTTTTAAGGGAACAGTACACCTTTAACAATCGCAGAACGAAATTTGTCCTGTGTAACACATCTTTTTTTAAGAGCCCACTTCAGAAACGGGAAGAAAGTAAAACGTTAATGTTAAGTCTATGGGGGCGTTATTTTAAAATTTCTCGCTTTGATTTTAAAATTATTGAATGAAGTTTTTTGCATAGGATAGCTGATGACGCTCTACAACCAGGCAAGCTTTTACAGGGTTCGTACACATTTCTTTAAATAAAAATCAAGTATTTTTAAGGACTTTCAAGGACCAAAACCAAAAAAAATTAAGGACCTTCAAATTAAATAAACTAATAAATTATAACATGCATTTTTTAATAAAGGGTTTCTTTCATTTTTGTAAAAGTTTTAAATATTCAAATGGATGGGAAGGGGGGGGGGGAATTTCACCATGTGGCAGTAGAAATTTGGAAAATTTTAAAATAACATACAGCAGAAGAAAAAACTAGTCAGATGTGCCAATCCCAAAACTTTCTTCTATCTAATACATGTTAATACTACAAATTCATTATCAGAGTGCCAAAATTAAATGGTCTATGCCCCTCATAAGCATTCTAAAGATATGAAATTACGTGCATTAGTTCTTGAGATACAACTATTGTTAAAACCGTGCAAATCCTGCAAAATATAGCATAGCAGCGACACCTGTAGGGTGATTTACACCAAAACCTAATCAGCAACAACTTATGTAAACATCTAACTGAATCTGAAGTTTGATGAAAATCCGTGCATTAGTTCTTGCGATATAGGTATTACAGAAATCGTGAAAAATGCAGCATAGCAGCGCCATCTGTTAGGGGATTAACACCAAACCATAATCAGCACCTATAATTAGCAAGGTATACCTGAATCTGAAGTTTGATGAAAATTCGTGCGTTAGTTCTTGAGATATAGCTATGGCGTAAATCATGAAAAATGCAGCATAGCAGCACCACCTGTTGGGCGATTTACATCAAAAACTAATCAACACTAATTTATATCGAGGGTTAACTGAATATAAATTTTTATTAAGTTTTGTGCATTAGTTCTTGAGATACACCACCCACAAAATTTGTGTCACATACAGACAAACAGGGTCACAGACTCATTTTGTAAAAACATGTTTTTCAGGATATCTAACCCCTAAAACGTGTAAATCGGTCGAAAATTTTCCCGAATCAAATACTTTCTTATTGTAAAGATAAACAAAGAGGAGAAACATAATTTTCTTTAATTATTGGGGGGGGGGGGGGTTGTTTAACAGACTTATAATTAACTTAAAGACTTGGAGGGGGGGGGGGGAATAAAACTGTATGATCGATTATTTATTGTTACAATAAATTAACTAATGGAGCAGAAAAAGTTTTAAAAAAAGCAATGATTTTTAAGATTTTAAACTTTATAAGTTGAGGGGGGAAAGTAACAAGCACATTTTTTTTTTAATTTTTTAGGGAGGGAGTTTATTAGATGACTTATTTATTTACCTTACGAAAAATTTACAAGAAAAGTTTTTTTTTTTTCGCTATGACAAAATTCGCGTGTTTCTCGCGATCTTTTGACGAAATTTGCGTATTTTTGGAGATCTTTTGACGAAACTTGCGTATTTCTGGCAATCTTTTCACGAAATATGCGTATTTTTCGCGATCTTTTGACAAAATTCGCGTATTTTTCGCGATCTTTTGACAAAATTCGCGTATTTTTCGCGATCTTTTAACGAAATTCGCGTTTTTTCACAATCTTTTGACCCCGTTTTGTTCGTTTATTGACGAAGTCAGCTATCCTTTGACAAAATGCACATTTTTTTCGCGATCCTTTGACGAAATTGACGTGTTATTCGCGCTATTTTGACGAAATTCTTGTGTTTTTCGTGATATTTTAACGAAATTCGTGTGTTTTTTGCGACCTTTTGATGAAATTTACGGGGTTTTTTCGCCATTTTTTAACAAAATTATCGTTTTTACGATCTTTTGACCGAGTTTTGTTCGTTTTTGACGAAATTAGCGATCCTTTGACAAAATTCACGTTTTTCCGTGATCATTTGACAAACACAGGGATGAAAGTACACTAAAGCCGTTTTGTAGCAGCAAAAATCGAATTTTGGAGCAGTAAAATCTATTTTTTTAGCAGCAAAAATCTGATTTTGTAGCAGTAAAATCCTTTTTTTGTAGCAGCAAAAATTAATTTTGTAGCAATAAAAACTGTTTTTGGCGCAAATTGAAATTCTAATGCTAATAAAAAGAAAATTGCGTATTTTCGCGATCTTTTGATGAAATTTGCATATTTCTTGCGATCTTTTATCGAAATTAGCGTAATTCTCGCGATCTTTTGGCGAAATTAGCGTATTTTTCGCGATCGTTGGACAAAATTCGCGTATATTTCGCGATGTTTTGACAAAATTCGCGTATTTTTTGCGTTTGTTGAAATCAGCGTGCTGTTCGCTATTTTTTGACGAAATTAGCGTGGTTGTTTTTAATCTTTTGATAAAATTTACGATTTTATGTGACCTTTTGATGAAATTTGTGAAGTTTTTCGAATTTTTTAACGAAATTTGCGTTTTTTCACAATCTTTTGACCCCGTTTAATTCGTTTTTAGAAGTAATTGGTAATCCTTTGACAAAATTAACGGGGTTTTTTTCGCTATAACAAAATTCGCATGTTTTTCGCGATCGTTTGACGAAATTCGTGTGTTTCTCGCAATCTTTTGACGAATTTGCGAATTTTTCGCGATCTTTTGGCGAAATTCGCGTATTTTTCGCGATCTTATAGCGAAATTCGTGTATTTTTCGCGATCTTTTGACGAAATTAGCGTGGTTTTTTTTTAATCTTTTGACAAAATTTGCGGTTTTTTGTGACCTTTTGATGAAATTTGTGGGTTTTTTCAAGATCTTTTAACGAAATTTGCTTTTCTTCACAATCTTTTGACCCCGTTTTGTTCATTTTTAGAAGTAATTGGTAATCCTTTGACAAAATTAACGTATTTTTTTTTTTTTTTTTGCTATGACAAAATTCGCATGGTTTTCGCGATCGTTTGACAAAATTCACGTGTTTCTCGCGATCTTTTGACGAAATTTGCGTATTTTGGCAATTTTTTGACGAAATTTGCGTATTTTTGGCAATCTTTTGACGAAATTTGCGTATTTTTCGCGATCTTTTGACAAAATTCACGTATTTTTCGCGATCTTTTAACGAAATTCGCGTTTTTTCACAATCTTTCGACCCCGTTTTGTTCGTTTTTTTACGAAGTCAGCTATCCTTTGACAAAATGCACGTTTTTTTCGCGATCATTTGACGAAATTCGCATGTTATTCGTGATATTTTGACGAAATTCTTGTGTTTTTCGCGATTTTTTGACGAAATTTGCGTGTTTTTCGCGATCATTTGACGAAATTTATGGGTTTTTGCGACCTTTTGATGAAATTTGCGCGTTTTTTCGCCGTCTTTTAACAAAATTATCGTTTTTACGATCTTTTGACCGCGTTTTGTTCGTTTTTGACGAAATTAGCGATCCTTTGACAAAATTCACGTTTTTTTTTGTGATCATTTGACAAACATCGCGTGTTTTTCGAGATCTTTTGACCGCGGTTTTTTGCTTTTTTTTTGACGCAATTGGCGGCATAGAAAAAATTGATTTTTTTTTTTTTTTGTTTGTTTCTCGGATCGACGAAATCCTGCTAAATTTCATCTTGGCACTAAGTACGTTTTGGTGTAAGTTTGGCGCAAAATGGAAAAAAAAATAGCTCTTTTGTAGCAGCTTTGCGCAAATTTTGGCTTCGTCTGGCGCAGGTCTTACATCCCTGAGAGTAGAAAAAGGTTAAAAAAATGAAGTTTTTAAATTTGATATTACAAAGGGGAAAGTAAAATTTCAGAAGGGGAGGCAAGGCGGGATTAAGATTTTTTTTTTTTAAATCAGAAATTAAAAGAAATGCAGAAGAGTTTCACCTTTGATTAAGAATTAATATGAGAGTAAAATTAAGCACTTTTAAGGACTTTTTTCCGATTTTGCATGAAAATAAGTACTTTTAAGCACCAAAAATTTCCTTTGAAAAATGTAAGCACTTTTAAGGACTTTCAAGGACCGTACGAACCCTGTTTTACTTTTTAGATTTTGGTTATAGTATTTTTAATATATATATATTAGGTTAGTTTCAATTTCAGAACAGATTCACCTCGGTTCCGAAAGTAAAGGTAATTTTTTTTTAATATCTGAAATTAAAATCGAAAGGGTAAAAACTAGCCCGGTTGTAGATCATCCTCAGCCATCCTATGCAAAAAAAATCATTTAAAAATATTAAAAAGGAAGTTAAATATTTGAAAATAACTCTCCCATATACTTAACGTTAGAGCTTACATTTTGTTCTCGTAACAAGTGCGAATTCTCAAAGGTAACATAAAGATATTCTTTGTAACTTCAAGGAAACGCTAAAATTTATCATTAACTTTAATAATGTAAAACTAAAAATAATGAGATGTAAGGTCAAATATAGCATTTTATAAAAGTCTGCTAGCTAGAAAATTTATTTTGTAATACGTATTATTTTATAATAATTTATACTTCACTTATATGGACATTCAAAAGTTTTCTTTTATATTATGGCCTATGTGGGAAAAATCATTTGCGACGTATTTTAATGATGTAAAACAATTTTAAACATAAAATTTATGCGCCTTATTGAAGTGCACAGGTACGTGTACAGGGGAATTCAAAAGTGGATTTCGTTATATTATGGACTATGAAGAAAAAAACGTTTCGGCGTATTTTAATAACGTTTCTCTGTTGCAACATAATGAAATTGATATGAATTTATAAGGTGAAAAAAATGCTTTCTGAAGGGGTTGCAAAGCATCTATCACTCATTTACAGGGTCACAGAAAAGAGTTCATCTTTATTACAGAAAAAAGTGCTTGCAGCATGTGTTGTAGCTATGTTTCACGATTTTAAACAAGATGGAACTAATATACCTTACTGAGGTTTACTACAAGATGCTTACATTAAAATATGATGTGCATCACATTTTATTTCATTTACAGGGGCACATAAAAGATATTGGATACAATGATGTATATGAGTATTGTCTATTAGTGATGATTGCTGAAAGTGAGTTTTCAGCTATGATATACATTTTTAACTAAATTTCTGCATACTTGATTAATCTATAGACTATATATAGGGCTACACAAAAGAACTAGGAAGAATTGTTGCGAATGAGAGTGAATTGATTAATTTTATTTTCAAGTTCAACTATATTTAGAAAGATATGTTTGGAAAATTCAAATATAATAATATACAAGTCTGTTCAAAGAATTCGATGCATGCACGCCTATTTCAGACACGGGAAGAAATGAAAACGCTAATTTTAAGCCCTTGGGGGCGTCATTTTCAAATTTCTCGCTTTGATTTTAATATATTTGAATGATTTTTTTTTGCATAGGATTGCTGAGGATGATCGACAACCAGACTAGTTTTTACTTTTTCGATTTTGGTTATAGTTTTTTTTATGTTAGGATAGTTTAAATTTCAGAACGGATTCCAACCGGTTATGAAAGTAAAAGTAATTAAAAAAAATATATCTGAAACCAAAATTGAAAAAATAAAAACTAGCCCGGTTATCGAGCGTTCTCAGCTATCTTATGCAAAAAATTCATTTTAAAATATTAAAAAGGAAGCGAGATATTTGAAAGTAACTCTCCCATAGACTTAACATTAGCGCTTTCATTTTTTCCTAGTTACTAGTGTGGGTTCTCAAATGTAACGTAAAGGAACTGTTTGTAACGATTAGGAAACGCGAAAATTTATCATTAACTATAAGAATGTAAATCTAAAAATAATGAGACTGTAAGGTAAAATATCTCAATTTATAAAAGTCTGTCAGCTGGCAAATTTATTTTGCAATGCGTAACTGTAACAGAATCCTGGTTTAAACGGAATAGCTTCATGTTTCCCCTAAAAATATCTTACAATTGTATCTGTAAAGACGGAAACAACCCACCTAAAACGGTATTTTGTACACATTGTTTATGTTTCCGTCTTAGCAGGTTTTATAGTGTCATGTTTTTAGTTGAGGGGGTGGAATTTTAATTATTACCAGGCCCCGCGTTTTTCTCTAAGCCCTCTATATTTTCTATTTATATATCCAACACAAAACGTTTGGACGGGTACTCAGATGTTTAGCACTCTCCAACATAGTTGAAAAATGTTTATGAGTGGGGCTTGACTGCTCGTCTGTCAGTACTCTAACTAGCGTACATATACTCGGATTGTGATGTAATAGAAACACGTTGTTGATGTTTATCATGTCATAAATGACATTGATAATGAAGCGTGTAATAATTTATACCTCACTTACATAGACATTGAAAAGCATTCTTTTATATTATGGCCTATGTGGGAAAAATCATTTGCGGTGTATTTTAATGATGTAAAACAATTTAAACATAAAATTTATGCACCTTATTGAAGTGCACAGATACGTGTACAGGGGAATTCAAAAGTACATTTCATTATATTATGGACTATGAAGAAAAAACGTTTGCGGCGTATTTTAATAATGTTTCTCTGTTGCAATCATAACGAAATGGATGTGAATTTATTAGGTGCACTGAAACATGCTTTTTAAGGGGGTTACAAAGCATTTATCATTCATTTACAGGATCACAGAAAAGAATTCAGTTTTATTACAGAAAAAACTGCTCGCAGCGTGTTTTAATTCTGTTTCAATATTTTAAACAAGATGAAATTCGTATACGTTACTGAGGTTTACTACAAGATGCTTACATTAGAATATGATGTGAATCACATTTTATTTCATTTACAGGGGCACATAAAAGTTGCTAGATACAATACTGTATACGAAGTATTGTCTATTAGGGACGATTGCTAAAAGTGAGTTTTCAGCTATGATATCCTTTTTTAACTAAATTTCTGCATCCTAGATTATATATATGATTTCTATAGAGCATGTATAGGGCTCAGTAGCGTACCCAAGGGGGGGGGGGCTGATGGGGCTACAGCCCCCCCCGAAATTTTCGAAAGTGATATAGAAAGGTGCTGATTTTTCGTCTTTCTTTTATGGAAATTTTTAAATTTTTTTTCCATTATACAGCGGACAAGCCATTCTCATTAGTCCCATATTAGTCTACATTGACAACAAAGAAGAGAAAGGGGGCTGACGGGGTTATAGCCCCTCCCCTACTCCTCCTGAAATAGTCAAAAAATTAAATGAAAAAGTGGTTTTTTTTCTTACTTTTTAAAGACAAATCTGTAATTTTTTCTTCTGTCATACAGCAAAATAGCCATTCTCGTTAACACCATATTAGTCCAGGTTATATTAGTTAGGGGGCTGATGGAATTTCAGCCCCCTCCTTTCGAAATGGTCGAAAATGAAATGAAAAAACAGTGCTGAATTTTTTCTGTCTCTTTAAGATAAATTTGCATTTTCCCCCTATCGTTCAACAGACTATGCGCTTCCTTCGCTTTAGTTCCACATTAGTCCATATTGACACCAAAGAAGAGAAAGGGGGTTGATGGGGTTACAGCCCCCCCCCCCCCCCCCCTCCAACCAGAAATCGCGAAAAATTAAATGAAAAAGTGTTTTTCTTTACTTTTTAAAGATAAGTCTGTATTTTTTTCTTCTGTCATACAGTAAAATAGCCATTCTCGTTAACACCATATTAGTCCACATTGACATCACAGCATACCCTAAGATGGGGAGGGGGCTGATGGAATTACAACCTCCTCCTCTGGAAATAGTCGAAAATGAAATGAAAAAGTAGAGCTGATTTTTTTCTGTCTATTTGAGATAAATTTGCATTTCCCCCCCTATCATTTAACAGACTAGCCGCTCCCTTCGCTGTAGTTCCATATTAGTGTACAGTGACATCACATTATACCCGAAAAGATAGAAGGGGGTTAATGGAGTTACAGCCCTCTCCCAAAAATTCGAACATGAAATGAAAAAGTTCTGATATTTTCCTTTTTGTTTGAGATAAATTTGTATTTTTCCTCTATCATTCAACAGACTAGCCGCTCTCTTCTCTTTAGTTCCATACTAGTGCACAGTGATACCACATTATACCCAAAGAGGTGAAAGGGGCTAATGGGGTGTCCCCTTCCTAAATAGTTGAAAATGAAATGAAAAAAAAAGGCTGTTTTTTCTTCTTGTTTGAGATAAATTTGTAATTTTTCTTCTACCACACAGCGAAATAGCCATTCTCGTTAACACCATATTAGTCCATATTGACATCACAGCATACCCAAAGATGGGGAGGGGGCTGATGGAATTACAGCCCCCTCCTCCCGAAATAGTCGAAAATGAAAAAAAAAATATTGCTTTTTTTCTTTCTGTTTGAGATAAATTTGTATTTTTTTCTCCTATCATTCAACAGACTAGCCACTCTCTTCTCTTTAGTTCCATATTAGTGCACAGTGACACCACATTATACCCAAAGAAGTAGAAAGGGGGTGATGGGTTACAGCCCCTTCCCAAAATAGTCGAAAATGAAATGAAAAAAGGGCTGATATTTTTCTTTTTGTTCGAGATGAATTTGTAATGCACTTGTTTTCTGCAATACAACGAACTACACGTTCTGGCTACTCTCATATCAACGCACAGTTACACCACAGTATACCCAATGAGGGGAAGGGGCTGATGGGGTTACTTACTCTTCCGAAATAATCAAATATGAAATGAAAAAAAATCCCAGATGGGGAGGGGGCTGATGGAATTACAGCCCCCTCCTCCCGAAATAGTCGAAAATGAAAAAAAAAATATTGCTTTTTTTCTTTCTGTTTGAGATAAATTTGTATTTTTTTCTCCTATCATTCAACAGACTAGCCACTCTCTTCTCTTTAGTTCCATATTAGTGCACAGTGACACCACATTATACCCAAAGAAGTAGAAAGGGGGTGATGGGGTTACAGCCCCTTCCCAAAATAGTCGAAAATGAAATGAAAAAAGGGCTGATATTTTTCTTTTTGTTCGAGATGAATTTGTAATGCACTTGTTTTCTGCAATACAACGAACTACATGTTCTGGCTACTCTCATATCAACGCACAGTTACACCACAGTATCTTTTCTTTGGGTATGCTTCTTTTTCAGATAAATTTGTTTTATTTTCTGGCATGCCACGAATTTGTTTTTCCTGTTAATCCAATATCCTCCTCAGTCCTGCGACCAAATTTACTTGAGACCACAAAATCCATTTTCAAATGACTGAAATCACTGTTTTACTCGATAAATGAAAACATATATACTCAGTTCAAGAGACCTACAAATAAATTCGACAAATCTAAAAGTATTTTAATTTAAGGATTTTTTTAATTTTTCCCATAGTCGGCGGCCGCCAAGATTGTCAATGCGAGGGTATGTTAATGCACAGTAACACCACAGCTAATCTCAAGTCGATTTCGTCTAAATCAGAAATCCGGTGCGGAAGAGTTGACTGTAAAAGTAGCTTATTAACTTTCATTTTTCAGTCGCATCTCCATGCCACACCGAAATATGGGGGTGCGGAGGGTTGAAGGGACTAAACTTCTTTTACCTGCCAAAACGGTCAGATTAAATGGTAAAAAAAGTTTACTTCTTACTTTTTAGATCAATTCAATTACAGTCGAACCTCTATTTAACGAAGTCGCTAAATCCCGGAAAAAAGTTCGTTATATGGAAAATTCGTTAAATAGAGATTCACCTTTTAAAATACTTTAAACTACATAAAACAGATTTTAAATTCATAAACACTAAATATTTTTACTAAAAGTAATTAATCACATTTTTTTAAATAAATTATATCGATTTGTTTTAGTTATTTTACCCACCAATATCCATCATCAATTTATTTTTTCTATGTGTTTAAATCTTTGAAATCGGCAAGGAAAACAAAACATTATCCAGGAATACACTGTATTTTCTGTTTAAAGTCAATAGTTTTACATTAAAATTAACGAATTTTAATGACATTATCGCATTTATTATTATTATAAAAAATAATTTTAATTATACATTAACATATGCGTCCTTAAATTTGATTTCTGAAAAACTCTGTTAATTTTGTTTTATCTCATAATTGTGCAATCATATCTCATAATTATCTCATAAATGTGATTTATCTCATAATACGTGTCGCATCTTTACAATGCACCAAAACCACCTTCATACGTATTTTCTTCTAACTATAATCCGCGTCGGTTTTTTAAAATGATTTTAGATTTCATTATACGAAGTTTTGTTAATTCTTGCATAATGATCATTTCCATCATCATCATATTCGTCTTCATCGCAATTCATTGCTGTATTGTTTTTATTTTTCACACTGTCAAAAATATCCAATTCGGATAGTGTTTCCGAGACTTCAATTTCAGAATTAAGTGAAGTACAATCATCAATCAGCACATCATGGTTAATTTCTTCTTTTTTTCTCATCTGTATCCACATTCTTTTAAGTTACTCTAAGAGATTATCGTCTTCGTCCTCCGTACTTACCGAATTCTCACTGCTGAGAAAGAAGGTGCCTGGTAAAACCAGTTCAAGACCATTGAACATCATAAAATGTGTTTAAAGAAAGAATAAGTTTAAAATGTCCAGAAATATTTTGAGAAATGGGGAGAAGAAAAAAATTTGGATCACAAGAAAAAGTTCGTTAAATAGAGAATGCACTTCGCTATTTGGAGATTATTTTACGAAGAAATTCGCAAAATGTTCTTGGTTCCAAGGAAAAGTTCGCAAAATAGAGAAATTCGCAAAATAGTGGTTCGTTAAATAGAGGTCCGACTGTATATATATATTTGTCATGCATCGCACTTGTCTTTCTTGTTAGTCCCATATTAGTGCATAATGACACCTTAGCTAATCCCTTCAGAATTTTGGCTAAGTCGGAAGTCAGGCGCACTATATATGTGCGGAAGAGCTGACTGTGAATGATATTCATTAACTTTTGTTTTTAACACTCGATTACTTCCTCGCATCTGTAAGATACACAGTGATTTCTTGTTTGACTGCAAAGACATCTTTGGAGTTCGGTAATGTCCCCTCCCCCCCTTATCTTCCTATTCTGTCTTAACTTTGCAGCCAGTATTTTTCATCTGGAACGGTTTAAAGTCCTTCGTATTACTTGTGCAATGCACAAATAATAAACAAAGTCTTTATTTTATATATGTGTATGAAAATATTTTGTGTATACAAAAAATATTTTGTGTTTGTTACAATATTAATTTATTGTTAAACAAGAACCGTAGCCAGAATTTAGTTTCGGGGATTGGAAGAACAATTTTATAGATTTTAAGTTATAATGACTTTCTTTTAAATGAAAGTATATAAAAAAAACCCAGTAACACTTTTCAACAGATTTCGACGTGGGACGGTCTCAGGATCGGACCCGTGCCCTCCCCCCTTCCCCCCAGATTTGAGTCTGAGTTTTAAAAAAAAAATTGAAATTCTCAGCAAATTTTCTGAAAGGTTACAGCAGAGGGGGAAAGGAGAGGTAATCCCTTCCTGCTGCTAATTATTTTTGTTGTAGTTTGGGTTAACTCTGTTTATATTCAGGTCAATTTCAGGCTGAGTGGGTTCGGGTTAACCAGATTTCTAAAAAGTTCAGCATATTATTTCAGTTTAAAAACTATACATATAATAATAAATACAGATATTTGTATGTGTTTTTAACGCGATCCTTTGGTGAAATACAGGTTTTTATCACGACGCTTTGACGAAATTTGCATTTTCCCCGAACTTATGACAAAATTAGCTTTTTTCCGCGACCCTTTGACAAAATTCGCGTTTTTTTTTCGTGATCCTTTGTCAAAATTTGCATTTTTTCCGCGAGTTTTTGATGAAATTCGAGTTTTTTTCGTGAACTTTTGCCAAAATTCGCGTTTTTTACGAAACCCTTTGTCGAAATTTGCGTTTTTTTCGCGGCTTTTTTGACGAAATTCGCTTTTTTCTCGTCTTTTTGATGAATTTCGCGGCTCTTTGACGAAATTCGCGTTTTTTCTATGGAAATGGTCGTGTTTTTTTTTGTTTTTTCGCTGCTGTTTGACGAAATTCGCTTCTTTCCGCAGTCTCTTGCCGAAAGTCACGTTTCTCTGTGGCCCTTCTTTGTGACCATGCTTTTTTTGCGATCCTTTAACGAAATTCGCGTTTTTTCCGCTTCCCTTTGACGGAATGCATATTTTTTTTAGCAATCCTTTGCCAAAATTTGCGTTTTTTCTGCAGCCCTTTGAGGAAATTTGCGTTTTTTCTGCGGCCCTTTGAGGAAATTTGCGTTTTTTCTGCGGCCCTTTGAGGAAATTTGCGTTTTTTCTGAGGTCATTTGCCGAAATTCACGTTTTTTTATGCAATCCTTCGTCGAAATTCACGTTTTTCCGCAGCCTTTTGATGAAATTCTCTTTTTTTCTGCGGCCTTTTGAAGAAATTCGCATTTTTTCCAGATCCTTTGTCGAAATTTGCTTTTTTCCGCGGGGTTTCGACAAAGTTAGTAGTTTTTCCGCAGCCTTTTGACGAAATTCACATTTTTCTGTGGCCCTTCTTTGTGACCCTGCTTTTTCTTTTTTTTTGCGATCCTTTAACGAAATTCACGTTGTTTCAGCTTCCCTTTGACGAAATGCGTTTTTTCTAGCGATCCTTTGTCGAAATTCGCGTTTTTTTCTGTGGTCATTTGCCGAAATTCGTGTTTTTTAATGCAATCCTTCGTCGAAATTTGCGCTTTTTCCGGGCGCTTTGATGAAATTTGCGTTTTTTTTCCGTCTTTTTTGATGAAATTTGCGTTTTTCTGCGGCCTTTTGACGAAATTCACGTTTTTCTATGTCCCTTTGACGAAATTCGTGTTTTTTCAGCTTCCCTTTGTCAAAATTTGCAGTTTTCTGTGGTCCTTTGACGAAATTCGCGTTTTTTCTGTGGTCATTTGACAAAATTCGCGTTTTTGCGCAATCCTTCCTCGAAATTTGCGTTTTTTCGCGGCCTTTTGACGAAATTCACGTTTTCCCGTGTCCCTTTGATGAAATTCGCGTTTCTTGCGATCCTTTACGAAATTAGCTTCTTTTTCGCAGCCCTTTGACGGAATGCGTGTTTTTAGCGATGTTTTTTTCGAAATTCACATTTTTTCCGCGACCTTTTGATGAAATTCGCGTTTTTTCTGCGGCCTTCTGACGAAATTCGGGTTTTTTCTGTGCTCATTTTGACGAAATTAGCGTTTCCTCTAGAATAATTTGACGAAATTCACGTTTTCTCCGCTATCATTTGACGAAATTTGACTTTTTTTTCGCGATCCTTTGACAAACTTCGCATTTTATCTGCGGCCGTATGACATAATTCCTATTTTTTCCTTGATCCTTTAAAGAAATTGGAGATTTTTTTTGAGAACGATTGACGAAATTGATTTTTTTCGGCGACCATTTGTCAAAAATCGCGATAATTTTTTAAGTTCAAATTTTCGGACTGATGACCGAATTTTTCAAATTTTCGGAAAATTCGGAACAAAGTCACCCTTGCACCCCCCCCCCCTCTGGCTACGGCCTTATTGACAAAAATGATTTCTGTTTATAACACAATGCAACATGTTTCGTAAGATTTAGAACATTATGAAAATTTAAGTCAGCCCCCCCCGAAATAAAATCCTGGGTACGCCACTGATAGGGCTACGCAAAAGAACTAGGAAGAATTGCTGATAATGAGAGTGAATTGCTTTTTTTTTAATTAAATTCTACATTTTCACGTTCAACTATATTTAGAAAGATGTGTTTGTAAAATATAAATATAATAATATACAAGGCTATTCAAAGAACTGGATGCATGCGCACGCGTATGAATAATAATTTCTGGAAGTACGATTTCAGTTGTTTACAGCATGTTTATACTGCAATAATTTTGATCTTACCATTACCATGTGCCGTGTATATAAACTTGTTCGGCTGTACAAAATAATGCAAATATACTGCAGTTAATTGGTAGGAATTGCTGAAAGTTTACTTTCATCTGCATTATTCGTTTTCTTATTATATTAAATTTTATCATATTTTTCATGCCGTTAAAACAAGCCTAAGAACATCCATTGATGACTTTATCATTTTCATTTTTCAGTAATTTGAACAATTTAAATTTACTAAGATTTAACAAAAACTTAGTTAATATAACAAACAAAAACACAACAACATACAAACAAATATAACACATAAAGTAACAAACAACAACAACAAACATAAACAAACTAACATAAACAGAGGATAAACAAAAAGTTAGTAAGTATTAAAGAATGTTTACTTTGAAAGTTTTGATCAATTTGTTTGAAAATTTAAAGGAATATTGTTAATATTTATTACTTTTAATATTTATTATTTTTGACGAAAAAGTACACCTTTAACAGCCGCAGAAAATGCGAAATTTGTCCTGTATTACACATCTTTCTTTAAGAGCCCACTTCAGACACGGGAATAAATAAAAACGCTAATTTTAAGTCTATGGGGGCGTTAATTTCAAATTTCTCGCTTTATTTTAATAGATTTTTTTTTGTTTTTTCTGCATTGGATAGCTGAGGACGATCGAAAACCAGAATAGTTTTTACTTTTTCGATTTTGTTTTTAATTTTTTTTAATATTAGGATAGTATCAATTTCAGAACGGATTCCAACCGGTTCCGAAAGAAAAAGTAATTTTTTTTTAAATATCTGAAACCAAAATCGAAAAAGTATATGTTAGCCCGGTTATAGATCCTCCTCAGCTATCCTATGAAAAAAAAATTCATTTTAAAATATTAAAGAGTAAGCGAGATATTTGAAAATAACGCTCCCGTAGACTTAACATTAGTGCTTACATTTTTTTGCCGTTTCTAATGTGGGTTCTCAAATGTAACGTAAAGGTAGTTTTTGTAACGGTAAGAAAACGCGAAAATTTATCATTAACTATAATAATGTAAAACTAAAAAAAGACTGTAAGGTAAAATATAATCTTTTATAAAATCTGCTAGCTAGCAAATTTATTTTCTAATACGCAGCTGTAACGGAATCCTGGTTTAAACGGAATATTTCCCTGATTCCCCTTAATATATCTTATACAGTAGAGCGCCGATTATCCTAACAAGTCGGGACCGAACCTAGTTCGAATAAGCGAAAGTTCGGATAAATGGACAGACAATTTAAGGGGTGTTTCTCACTATACTAATACCTTCACACTTTATCCAGGCTTAGGACTGGTAGCGCCAGTTAGTGCTAGCGTGTTTAAAAACTGTCTTTTTGTTTACTTTTTTATCATTTAAAATTTTCTTTTTCTCTTTTTATCATTTTCTGAACTCCAGAGATTATAATTTAAACAAAATAGCTTTCGATTGTTGCTTGCTTCAAATAAGACGTTCTTTCCAATGTTGCCATATCTCGAATTCTTCTTAAATACGTTATTTGAATAGGATCAGTGTTCTTCTGCCATTCAAGCCATTTCATAGCTGTTTCCAAACACTCAAAGACTTCGTTATGCGATGGGTTTGGGTCATTTTCAGGGCATTCGTTTTCATTTCTTCAATTTATTTTACATCTTAAATCTCATCCACAATCTCATCATCATTAAAAAAAAATTTTTTTGAGAGAAATAGGTTGTTCGGATAAAAATTTTTTGAGAGAAATACGTTGTTCGTATAATTGGAAGTTCGGTTAACTGGAGTTCGGATAATCGGCGCTCTACTGTAATTGTATCTGCAAAGACGGAAACTGACCATCTGAAACGGTAATTCGCACCTATTGCTTGTGTTTCCGTCTTACCAGGTTATATAGTGTCAATTAATACCAGGTCCCGCTTTTTTCTCTACAACCTCTATATTTTCTATATGTATATCCAACACAAAACGTTTGGACGGGTACTCATATTTTTAACACATTACAACATAGTTGGAAAATGTTTATGAATTGGTTTCACTGCCCGTCTGTCCGTGGTCTAACTAGCGTACATATACTTGAATTGTGATGTAATTGAAATGCGTTGTTGAAGTTTATCATGGGATACATGGCACTGATAATAAAGCGCGTAATCATTTATATACTTCACTTACATGGACTTTCAAAAGTATTCTTTTATATTATGACCTATGTGGGAAAAATCATTTGCGGTGTATTTTAATGATGTAAAACAGTTTAAACATAAAATTTATGCACCTTATTGAAGTGCACAGGTTCGTGTACAGGGGAATTCAAAAGTACATTTCGCTATATTATGAACTATGAAGAAAAAACCTTTGCGGCGTATTTTAATGTTTCTCTGTTACGAACATAATGCAATTGATATGAATTTATGAGGTGCAATAAAACATACTTCCTGAAGGGGTTGCAAAGCATTTTTCATTCATTTACAGGGTCACAGAAAAGAGTTCAGTTTCATTACAGAAAAAACTGCTTGTAGCGTGTTTTAGTTATGTTTTACTACTTTAAACAAGATGGAATTCATATATATTACTGAGGTTTATTGCAAGATGCTTACATTAGAAGATGATTTTGATCACATTTTATTTCATTTACAGGGGCACATAAAAGATGTTGGATAAAATACTGTACATGAATTATTGTCTATTATGGATGACTGTTGAAATTGAGTTTTCAGCTATGATTTACGTTTTCAACTAAATTTCTGCATACAAGGTTATATATTTAAATTATACACATCATGTATAGTAGGGTGGGTCGAAAAAAACGAAATTTTTATAATCGAAGTGTAATAGCGCGGAAAAGTTGCCTTTTGTAATACAGAATAAATTTCTAAAATATTACATCGATCGGTTAATATCTTTTACCGCCGCAAGGGGGCCAAAATTTCAAAAAATCACAAAAAACATGTTTTTTTTTTATCATTTTTTTTAAATTATCCAAACATACCAATACAATTTTTAATAGAACGCAATAACTACATGAAGATATGAGAAATGTCCCGGTAAATATTCATTATGATGAAATCAGATCTTTATTTGCCGCAAAAGACCATATTTTTTGTAAAAATTTCAAAAATTTCACTTTTTCATTTTTTTTTAATTTTTTATAATTTCTATAATATGTCTAGAAATAAATAATTTTACTTTATATCTATTAATATATCATAATTTTTTATAACTATTTGGAATAGACTTGAAAATAAAGTTAATCATTCATTTTTCTTGACGATCGGTTCATCTACTGATGTTTTACTTCATAACAGCCAATTCATGCCACAAAAATTATATAAAATGAGCAAAATGTTTTAGTATTTTATGAATTAAAATATAGAGACGTTTAACCGAAACGGGTTAAATAAATTTAAAATGAAGAAGAATTTAATGTAAATGAATTTTATAATATAACTTGCTTTCAGATGAAGCCATTATTTCTCGAGAGGACAAAACTGATCAGATGTGATCCTCCCTCTGTTCTAGTAAACAAACTTTATCAGTGCTTCAATGAATAATTTCACGCATCTTTCTAGTGATTGAGTGGGACAAGGAAAGTTATAATATCTGGTATCTTTAATCGAAAATTTTTAACTCACCAGCGTTTTTAGTCGATAAAGAAACCATAACAGGTGGTTCCGTTAGTTTCCAGTTTTGTCAGTAGACTAAAGCCATACAATTTTAAGCTTCAGTGTTGAAGTCTGCTATGATAAAGTGACGGATGGCACTATTCTAGTCCACAAAACTTCGTGCTTTTGCAATTTTCTTCATGGCTGGGGCCCTGATGTTCTCCTCTTCATATGCTATCATTCCAAAGAGGCTATTTGTATAATTTGCGAAATAGTCATCTCATGAAAATACAGGAACTATAATCTTTCGTAGATTATCTGTCAAGTAACGTAAGTTACTAACTATAGTGCACAGATCTGGAAAACATGAGTGATTCATTTTAATTCTGAACCAACTGATGCAGTACATTTTCAGGATGTACTCAAAGAGTATGACAAGTTAAAAACAGGGTTTCTTTGTTCCAACGTAGAGTCTCAAAATTCGTATAGCAGTAATGATCCACCTTGCGTGAAATATTTGTCCAGGGACTCAGCAAAAAAGGTCAATTGTATACACGCGTGTTGAAAGTGCTTGCAATATTTCAGACATATACTTCTGGTCAGTTGACAAATCATCTTTATCAACAGCTAGGTGATCAGATTAAATTGGCTTAAATTTTGCAATTGGTAATAATTCGCAAATCGCAAGAGATCAACCAATTGGGCCACAATATGATAGATAACCTGTTTTTTTGTCATCAAGATGTTTGAAAAGATGTCACAGTGGAAGCTCATTGAAGTGAGTTCAAGGAAGCCAATAAAGTGGTTTTTTAAAAGTTGTTCTCAACTAATCCTACTATAACACCACCTTTGCATCCTGTTTTGAAGACAATTCCGCGAAATTCAACTGCAATTATTATTCCAGTCGGGATTTCATTTTTCTTCAAAAAATCTATAATGTCATTGCATATAGAAGTCGCCTTGCCAGACGATGGGGTCAAATGACGAAAATAATTCAGACCTGTTTCTAGTACAAAGAGATATGTTCCTCCTTGACTTCAAAAAGATGAAACTTTGCCACCTCTTTAACCTGGCAGATATTTCTATCTTTAGGGCCCTCAAAGTATAGAGTAAAAGGAGTACATTACAAAAAAAAAAAAAAAAAAAAAAAAAAAAAACCGAACAAAGTAAAACGTGGCCCTCTAGCAGCGAGAAATTAATTTTACGTGCAGACAGCTGCAGGTGTTTCTATCATTGAGCAATTTTTTTTTATAGAATTACAGTGATCATGGTTAACAATGTGCATGAAATTAATAACATAAAATGCCTTTCCCAGCCTATTAGAAATGTAAAAAATCTGAAAACATTACAAAAGTTATGAAAATTGAAAAAATGGAAAACTTTAATTTTTAACATTTTTTAGAAATTTTGGCCCTGTTGTGGCGGTAAAAGCAACGATGTCACAAAAATGAAATGTTAATGTTACATTACTAATATCTTGGCGTGGCTATTGCGTTCTATTAGAAATTGAATAAGTATGTTTGGATAATTTAAAAAAAAATTGCTAAAAGTATGTTTTTTATGATTTTTTCGAAATTTGGACACCTTGCGGCGGTAAAAGATATTAACCAATCGGTGTAATATTTTACGTATTTTATCTTTTTTACAAAAGGCAACTTTTCCGCGCTATTACGTTTCGATTATAAATATTTCGGTTTTTTCGACCCACCCTAATGTATAGGGCTACGCAAAAGAACTAGGAAGAATTGCTGAGAATGAGAGTGAATTGCTTATTTTTTTTAAAAATTAGATCCTACATTTTCAAGTTCAACTATATTTAGAACGATATGTTTGGAAAATATAAATATAATAATATACAAGGCTATCCAGAGAATTGAATGCATGCACGCCATGGATGATAATTTCTGGAAGTGCGATTTAAGTAGTTTTAAGCATGTTTATATTGGAATAAATTTTATCTTAACATGTGGCGTGTATAAAAACTTGTTGCTAATGTAAGGGCTGTACAAAAAAATGCAAATATATTTCCGTTAATTGGTAGAAATTCCTGAAAGTTGATTTTCATCTGCATTATTTGTTTTCTTATTATATTAATTTTTAGCATATTTTTCATGCCGTTAAAACATGCCTAAGAACTTTCATTGATGACTTTATCATTTTAATTTTTCATAATTTGAACAATTTAAATTTACTAAGATTTAACAAGAACTTAAAATTCGTAAGTTTTAAAGATTGTTAACTTTAAAAGGGTTGATGAATTTGTTCGAAACTTTAAAAAAATAATTTGATATTTATTATTTTTAATATTTGTAATTTTTAAGGGGACAGTACACCTTTAAAAGTCGCAGAAAATGCGAAATTTGTCCTGTATAACACATCTTAATTTAAGAGCACACTTCAGACACGGGAAGAAATGAAAATGCTAATTTTAGTCTATGGGGGCGTTATTTCCAAACCGCTTTGATTTTAATATTTTTGAATGATTTGTTTTTGCATAGGATAGCTGAGGACGATCGACAACCAGGCTAGGTTTTACTTTTTCGATTTTAGTTACAGTTTTTTTTTAAATATCTGAAACCAAAAATCGAAAAAGTAAAAAACAGCCCGGTTGTAGATCGTCCTCAGCAATCCTATGCAAAAAAATTCATTTTAAAATATTATAAAGAAAGCGAGATATTTGAAAATAACGCTCCCACAGACTAAACATTAGCGCTTACATTTTTTCCCCGTTACTAGTGTATATTCTCAAAGGTAACACAAAGACATTTTTTGTAACGGTAAGGAAACGCGAAAATTTATCATTAACTATAATAATGTAAATCTGAAAATAATGAGACTGTAAGGTTAAATATTACATTTTATAAATGTCTGAACAGTGAACAGCAGCGCAGTTCCAGGGGCTACGTATTTGAAGATCAAATCCACGCCCTGTCGATGAGTTGGTATATAGCACATCATAGCAAAAACAGGAAATGTTAGTCTAAGTGTAGTGAAACACTACTGTGATAGAGAGTGTCGATAACTCCTAGCAATACTGCCGAGAATCAAGGACAGAATGAGAGAAAAAGAGAGAGGAAAGTCTACTAGCTAACAAATTTATTTTCTGATATGCAGCTGTAACGGAATCCTGGTTTAAACGGAATTTGTTCATTATTTCCCTAAAAATACCTGGCAAGTGTATCTGCAAAGACGCAAATAACCCATCTAAAACGGTATTTCGTATCTATTGTTTATGTTTCCGTCTTACCAGGTTTTATAGTGTCATGTTTTTAGCATGAGGGGGTCGAATTTTAATTACAACTAGGACCATTTTTCATGAACTCCGCCTTTTTTTTTTGGAGGGAAAATAAAATTTGATGTCGATACGAGTGTGTTTTGAAAGGTTATCAGCCCGACAAAGAAAATAGTAATATTTTGACAATATTTCATTTTTTTAAGGTAGTTCCTTACAACTTATAAAATTTAAACCAACGAGTTTCCGACTTTTTATTATCTTTAGTATAATAAGCCTTATCTATCTTTGGAAATGAAGTGGTGGTGTCTGCTTTAACCCCATATTTTGAAGTGAATTTCCGACTACCGAGCCATTTCTCCAGGCTTGGGAAGAGGAAATAATCGCTGGGAGCAAAATCCGGTGCATGTGGAAGTACTACAGAGCGTAGGTGATTGACTTTAGTAGCGAAAACTACAGGCATGTGTGCAAGAACAATGCTGTGGTGAACGAACACCTTCTTTTTGCTCAGGTAGGGAAATTTTGTCGGAATAAGCACTCTTCAATTGGTCCTGTAGAGAAGAATAACACTGTCCGGTGACGATTCTGCCTTTTTGTCGGTGGTCTATGATCACAACATCTTGTGAATTCCTGAAAACCGTATCCATGGCTTTTCCAGCAGGTGGAACCGTTTTCACTTTCTTTGGTGCAATTTCAGCTGCTCTTTCACATTGTTTAGATTGCTCTTTCATCACTGAAGAATAATGGCGAATTCATGTTTCATCCACCGTTATAAAACATTGACGAAAATCAGCCGATTGTTTAAGTTTTCTAACTTAACTCGAAATCACCATAGTCCACATTACTAAAGGCCATCTGCACTACCTTCATTAAAAAAAAAAAAACAAAAAAAAAAAAAAAACAAAAAAAAAAAAACAAAAAACAGTGAAGATGGAGAAACTCAAAAAATGCTAAAGAAAGGAGGGGTGGTGAATAAGGAGACCAAACTCACGAGGTTTAATTTGATTGTGTTAATAAATGAAATGTTTTCACGAAGGAATTTTCTGCAGAAAGTCCACCCAAATCAGCATTTCATTGCAAATTATATATCTCATAAAATCATAATAGAACCTCCACTTTTGAGCTTGCCAAATTCGATCTATAAGCAATATTCTGACGGAGGCAAATCAAGCAAATTTCTACCACTTATTTTAAAATGTTATTATTGTCTTAATTAACTGAAGTTATTAAATATGATAAAAAAAATGTAACAATTTTTAATAGAAGTATGCCTACTTCATCCTCGTGAAGTCGGAACCTACGGTTCGATCCAGCATGTTTCGGCCTGAAATTTTTTCTATAAGCGAGGCTCTATGATTGAATACGAGTCATAATTGATTGTATCAGTTTCTAAGCCTTTGTTGTCTAAAAATTTAAATGTACAGGTCTCCTCGGACGGAAATTTCTTGTTCCCGGCAGTACAATTAGCAGTACAAAAAAATTACGTATTATGAAGCTAAAACTTTGGCCCGACTCAATTTCTACAGAATATGTCGATATTTTTAAAACAACGTTATTCTACATTGTTCAAAAACCAGATTTACGCATAGTTTTTATTTTCAGATTATATTCGTAATTCATGGAATATAAGGAATAATAACAATATTAATATTTATTTAGACTACATTGATGACTACTTCGAAGAGGCCTTTTAATTAAAGCAAAAGTCAGTTTCTTACCCACAGAAGATTTTTCTTCGCATTCAGTGAGACAAGAAAATTGTTTATTAATAGATGTTACTTGGAAACTATAGCAGTAGTTTGCAGAAATACTGTTTATAATTAAGTGAATTAAATCAAACAATCCGCTAAAAGCAGCTTCAAATAATCAACAATTAGGCATTGTTTTCCAACAAGACCACACGTATCTTTGCCCACTGTAGACACAAAATATTATAATTGAGATGAAGTGTTTCAATCCAAGTACCATTCTTCAAAACTTACTTCGTCGAATGACCGTTTATTTAAATCACTTAAAAATATTTTGAGGATAAGGTATTTTATTTTTTGGAAGATTTGAGAAAATACATCGATTCTTTAGCCAGATGAGCTCTAATTATGTAACTGCTAGGAATTGAAATTTTCACGAAATACACTTTCTTTAATTTCCATCAACAATATGCAACAAACTTTTACATCATTCCCAAAAATCTGAATTTGGTTACGGATTCGTCTCTGGTCTTTATCTATGAATTTTAATAACACTCCATCTTTACTTTCAATTTACATTGGTATCCTGGTTAAAGATTGCCTTAGTTAACATTTTTATTTCATGATGTATTTGTAATGGCACACACTTTCGTTTACTAAAATTCATTATTCAATGACAGAGTTTTATCAAATGAGTAGAGAGGAAATTAAGGCTCACAAAGCAACAGTTAGTAAATTTGTCATTAGCTTTTCAAGAATTATACGAGAAGGATAATACCATCATCAACCAGTCTGTCACTTTGAAAGACTGCGTTATTTACATAGAAAATGTCAGTAGGACATTTTTAACAAACTGATAAAAACATTTTCTGGGCACCAATGAATGACAGCTTAACATTGTCTTGATCGGCAAGTTCAAGTAGAGGCTGCAAAGTAAAACCAGTGATAATTTACCAAGCTAATTTATAAACTAGTAAAAACAGTTTCTTAGCAACAACGAATGATAGCTTAACACTGTCATGATCGGTAAGTTCAAGTAAAGACTATAAACTAAAAGCACTGCTAATTTACCAAATTCCGATATAGGACACAGATTGGTAAAGGATATTACGGCAACTCCTCCTGATTATTAACTTGGAAGTAGAGGAAGAAGATGGAGAATCTCTGGAGATATTTGACTGTGAGCTTTCAACTGACAAGGTAAAAAAAAATCTCTATCAGCAATGCGGGGAAAATAAAATTGTAACTTAATCTAAAGATAAAGATGCAGAAAAATAAATTTATTTTCTCTGATTTCTGATAAAGAAAAAGAATGCTTTGGTAAAATTGGAAGAAATTCGAAATATTGCTTTGAAATGGAATTCTATGAAATTCATTATCAGAATTGCATATCAATGTAATGAAAAATCCAAGCAGTTTTCAGAGAAAATAAAAACAAATCTTTCTCAAACAATTGTAAAAAAAAAAAAAAAATACAGCTGTATTTATTACAAAAATCTCCAAATTCAGAGTGATGAATTAAAAAAGGTTTTTATACACAATCGAGGTATAAAAACAAAGGATGTTTTTGTGCCTGTCCACAGATTCCTAAAGAGTGATACAAGATTTCACAGGAAGGGATTTGTTCGACGGGTGGCAATTGCACAGACCATCAGCTCATCAAGTTGAAGGCTGGAATTTTAGGATTAGATAGAACTCAATTAGCATATTAAAATGCAAATAGTCTGATAAGTCATATCTTGATAGAAAACACCTGCACATCGGAGTTTAGTATTTGATCGATTGGTTTATCATTGTATTTTGCAGCACCCAAATGTATGAAAATATTGAAGTTTGGGTGCATGAAAACACAATGGTAAACCTGCAGATCAACCACTAAATTGATGTTCTGCAGATGGTTTCCACCAAGATACGACTTGGCAGACCAATGCATATAACTTGTATATAAAATAAACGGTCAAATACAAGTATTACTCGCGCTCAGAGGGTTCCGTACAATAAATATATGAATTATTAACTGTATTATTTAAAAGAATAATGAAACTTTGTAAAAACCTATTCAACGTAGAGTTGGGTATAGCTGTATATATTAGAAAAGTATGAATGAGTATACCACAAAGGTTCAAAGAGATATGAAGCCGAAATAAAATTAAATATTGCTATTTTGTATAACTCTTTTTTTAAACGTATCTTAATCTGCATATGGTGAACTTAATTTGGTACTAACAATAAAAGTACTGCATATTTAAATTTCATTTGGCATTTCATAAAACTAAATTGAACATAGTAATATTTTTCATTTTAGAGTGTAGATGAAATAAAATCCTTGTTCAAAGTTTAAACTTGGCGTTGTACTAAGCGCGCTTCGAAAGGAGGTCGCACAGATGTAACTCGACTTTGTCCGTGCCGCATTCTTTTCAAATAGGTCTTTAATTATCATTTAAAGACACGGGAGGCGTATTGAGAGATCCACTCAACGCAAACTAGTCGCGAATACCATAGTATTTATGCGATTAATTATAATTAAATTGGTCTGTTTTTAACAATTTGACGTTTACTGCTTTTATGCTGCTACTGGGTATTGCATTACACAAATATATCATTAAAAGTTGTTATCTAGTATTTAAAAACCGATGGTATATAGAGTACGCCGCCTCTGCCATTATGTATGTCCAAACCAACCGTGTCTTTAAGGGTTAAGGCTCCTGCCCCTGCCAGCGAAGGCACACACGAGCTAATGCTAATCGTATGGAGAAGGATTTTTCTAATATCTCTTTTGCATTTCGATATTTTAAAATATTTTTTTTGCCATTGTATAGCCGAGATCCGTCTCTACATCGCACTTTCTTTACTTTTACCTCCCCATAGGATTAGCATTAGCTCGTTTGTGTCTTCGCCGGCATTGACAGGAATCTTAATATCTCGGCGAATTACCGACGATTTTTTTTCGAAAATCATTATAAACAATGATTTTATACTTTTGATACGATAGGTACCTTTAGCGCTCTTCGATACCTTTGCTGAATGCCCGCAAACAGAAATCTGTATGTAACAGAAAAATGCGATTTTATGAAAAACTATGCCCCCTAGGGCAATCGCTATAATTTTCCTGCGAGTACCTCTACTACATTCCTCTACTACCTCTAATTTTTTTCATAATTTTAGTTTCAGTAGATTTGAAAATAGATGGGGGGGAGGGACATATTTTTGCACTACATTTTCGACGATATCTCTGAAATTATAATATCTAAAATTAAAAGAAATGTATTTTTGAGTTCGGCGTTACGGAATCTTTTAACCGATACCCCAAACGATATACAAAGAAAATATATTTCTTCTTCAAATAACCTAATTATCCCCTCTACGTTTTTCCCCACATATATTTGTGAATGTTTAATAATCTGTAAATATGTGGGTCAATAGTCTTTATTACATCTCCCAATTTGAACTTCCCACGTTCCGTAGTTTACGAGTAAAATGGCTGTGACAGACAGACAGACACAGGAGTGATCTTATGATTCCGTTTTTACTTTTTAAGTACGGAACCCTAAAAATCATGATTATTGCAACTGAGAAATACAAAAACATAAGAAGATGAATTATTGACAATAAATAAAACAAGAAAGGAAAACCATGTGCCAAGTATGGATTATGAACCCTTTCCTACATTTTTAGTTCAGTTAGAAAAACATAACACATTTGAAAATACACATTTATTAATTCCTAGCAATAGACGGAAACGTACTTCAATTGTTTTGTGAAGCTCTGTTATGTTCCTTATAAATTTTTATACACGCCACATACTGAGCTAAAATTTAATTCAGAAATAAATACGCTGAAAATTACTGAAATCACACTTCTAAGGCTAACATTAGCTTAAGAATTGCTATCCATGGACGGCCATGTATCCAGTTTTTTGTCATATCCCTATTTATTTATATGCTACAATGTCATTTAGCCAACGGGACATTTAGCAGACAGCAATTAGACGACAGGATGTTTAGCCGACATGACAATTAGTCGACAGCGACTGTTAGCCGAAAAGACAAACAGAGCCAACAGAGGACAATTATTCGACATGGACATTCATCCCACTTAACTGTAACGTAACTGTAACCTGATCTTAGCCTAATTAAACCTAAGCATAAACTAACTGTAGCGTAACTGTAACCTAACCAATACCAAACTGTAACGTAACTATAACCTATCTGTAACCTAAACGTAAACTAAGTGTAACATAACCGTAACCTAACTGAAACCTAACAGTAACCTAATTGTAGCCTAAATGTAACCTAACTGAAACCTAACAGTAACCTAATTGTAGCCTAAATGTAACCTAACTGAAACCTAACAGTAACCTAATTGTAGCCTAAATGTAACCTAACTGGGACGTAACCGTAATCTAACTGTAACTAACGTTTACCTAGTTATAACCTAATCGTATGCTAACTGTAATGTAACTGTAACATAGCTTTACCATGACCAAGCTGTAACTTAAGCGTATTCTAATTATCACCTAAACGTAACCTAACAGTTATTTAACCATAATCTAAACGTAACCTAAGGGTAACCTAATTATAAAGTAACCGTAACCTAATTGAAACCTAACAGTAACCTAATTGTAGCCTAAATATAATCTAACTGGGACGTAACCGTAATCTAACTGTAACTAAAGTTTATCTAATTATAACCTAATCGTATGCTAGCAGTAATGTAACTGTAACACAACTTTACCATGACCAAGCTGTAACCTAAGCGTAATCTAATTATCACCTAAACGTAACCTAATTATAACCGAACAGTTACCTAACCATAATCTAAACGTAACCTAAGTGTAACCTAATTATGAAGTAACCGTAACCAAACTAAAACCTAACAGTAACCTAATTGTAGCCTAAATGTAACCTAACTGGGACTTAACCATAATCTAACTGTAACTAACGTTTACCTAGTTATAACCTAATCCTATGCTAACTGTTATGTAACTGTAACATAACTTTACCATGACCAAGCTGTAACTTAAGTGTAATCTAATTATCACCTAAACGTAACATAATTATAACCTAACCGTAATCTAAGAGTAACTAATCGCAATTGTAACCAAACTGCAAATTAACTGTAACCTAGCGGGAAGTGCATAATATGAAAGAGTGATCAAAGGGTTGCCCAGTCCAATAATATATCACTTGAGGGATGTCGGAAAAGTCAGAAAAATGCTCCCGGTGATACAAATTGGGGTAGGGGGAACGGGAGATACATAATATGAAAGCGTAATCAAAGGGCTCCAATGCGATGTATCTCATGAGGGGTGTCGAAAAATGTTAGAAAAGTACCGGCTAATTATACTATCAGCTAAATGTCCTGTCGGCTAATCGCCTTTTTGGCTAAATGTCCTTCCGGCTAATTGCCACGTTCGGCCAGTTGCCTGTCGGCCAATTATCTGTATTGCTAAAATTATTACTATATGTCCATTTCGGTCAATTGTCCTGTATGCTGTATATAAATTTCAGCTAATTGTGTTGTCGGCTATATGTACGTATCGGCTAAATGCACGTGTCAGCTAACTGCTATCTGCTAAATGTCTTGAAGGCTATTTGACTGTCGGATAAATGTCTGCGACTGGCTACGGGTCAAACATCTATACTAAAAGTAGTTGAGCTTGAAAATGCATAAATCAAATTAAAAAACATCTTTAAGTAATTCATGGTCATTCTCGATACTACTGATGAAATCTTTTGTGTAGTGTCTATGCAACAGAATAGCAATAATTTCAGCAATACAGACAATTGGCCGACAGACAACTGGCCGAACGTGGCAATTAGCCGGGAGGACATTTAGCCGAAAAGGCGATTAGCCGACAGGACATTTAGCTGATAGCATAATTAGCCGGCACTTTTCTAACATTTTTCGACACCCCTCATGAGATACATCGCATTGGAGCCCTTTGATCACTCTTTCATATTCTATGCAATTCATATGCACCACCTATGTGCCTGTGCAAAAATATTAGTTTAACTTAACTTATACCATAACTTATCATTAATCAAACATATCATAATTTAAAACTCACTATCAGCAATCATCCCTAATGTTTCCCTGTAAATGAACAATAAATTCGATGCACACCATATTCTTATCCAAATATCATGCACTCTTTGTCTCCCCTTCTTCCGAAATTTCGTTTCCCGTTTTGCTTCCCTTACAGTATCAAGGTTTAAAATCTTTAAAATTCCTTAATATTTTCTTTAATTTTCTGTTTTATTTGTTACTTTAAACTAACAATAAATAGTCAGTCATAAATTTCGTTATCAATTTATTTCAACATATTCATTTCATTAAAATTTCTTGTAAATTGCCTCTATCGGAAATGTCATTTCTCCCTTTTGCTCCCTCATCACGGTACCCATATTTTAAAATAAAAACCCTTTAAAACTCTTTAATTTTTTTTATCTTTTCTGCTCAATTTGCCACTTTATTTTAACAATAAACAAACGATCATAAAAATTTCTCCTCCCTCCCCCCCCAACCCCAACTGAAATTGGTATTTCCTCCTCGCCTCTCCCTCTTACCAAGCATCTGAAATTTAAAGTCCTTAATTTTTTTTTCGTTTATTATTTTTTTAAATTATTTGTAAATATTTTCTAAGGTAAGTAAATAATAAGTCACCGATAAACTTCCGCACAAAATTTTAACCTTAAAAGTCATTGCTTTTTTTAAAACATTTTGTACTCTATCTGTTAATTTATTGTAATCATAAATAATCATATAACTATACTCCTCCCCCACCAAAATTGACGCTTGCTCTGACTCTACCCTTACCAAGAACACAAAATTTAGTCTTTTTTTGTCCTATTTCTTATTCTTTAGTAAGGTAAATAAATAAGTCATCAAATAAAATCCCCCCCCCCTTTTTTTCTTCTTTCCCTTATTTAAGTTTAAAATCTTTGAAAGTCTTTTTTTAATACATTTTCAGCTTTATCTGTTTCATATTGAACAATAAATAATCGATTATATAATTTCTTCCACCCCCATATAAAATTGACGTTTTCTTTTCTCCCCCCCCCCCCTTATTTCCGTGCTCATAAAATTTAAAGTCTCTAAAACTCCTAATTTCAATGTTTTTGCCCTATTTGTAAATCTTTAATAAGTTACATAATCAGTCATCTATTAAATCCCCCCCCACCCCCCCCAAAAAAAAAAAATCTGTTTCTTCCTTTGTCTTACCCTCAATTCATGAAGTTAAAAAATCTAATTTACAGTCTTTAAAACTTTTTAATTTTTACTTTTTTTGGTCCTAATTATAAATCTTTATTATCTATAATATTAACTAAATCATTTCAACTATGTACGAAAGTGTTAACAATAAAGCGATAGGTGTACATTTAATTGTGCATAAAAAACATTTTAACTGTATTTTTCAAAGGAAAATGTCTTTAGAGAGATATTTGTAAGGAAAATATTGTGGTTTCTCGTCAACGTGCAAGTAAATTCTCAAAACCTTTCGAAATCATTTTATTCCGACTAGCTCAGAAAGAACCATCAAACGTAGATACCAAAGGTGCCTGAGTAATCGACTGAACCGAGTATGTCCATAAAGAAAAAAGAAAAATCATGCGTCTACGTCGACACTTCCAGAACACTGTAACAAAACTTCGCCGTTTAATAAAGTAAAGAAGATATCTAACTAAACATTTGTAATACCTATGACACGTTTGAAAAGCAGATTTCAACAATTGCACCCATAACCTGGAAGGTACTCCAATTCTTTTGTGCAGCTCATATGAGGCAGTGTATATGATATATTTGTACTGCATATATTTGTACAGATTCTACATACTATGTTAAAATTTAGTTTTGTAAGAAAATACATAAAACAGTTGAAAATTCACCCTCGGCAATTTCTACTAATAGACGGAAACATACTTGAATTCTTTTGTGCATTTCTGTATATAGAATACAGATTTTTATACACGTCAAACAGCATTAAGCTGAAATCTAATTCATGCAAAATCATGCTCAAAATTACTGAAATCACACTTGCAGGAATTATTTTCTATCGGCAGCCAGTTTTTTTAATATCCCTGTATAGGATTTTATTTGTATGATACAAACATCTCTAAGCATATTAAATGTAGTTGAGCTTGTACATTTATAACTAAAAAAAACCTAACATCTTTAAGAAATTCATACTCATTCTCAGCAATGGTTACGAATTTTTTTGTGTAGTCCTGTATAGGGTTTGAAAAATATGTGCACACCACGTAGTACGCAAAAATTTAGTTAAACTTAAAACGCATTCTGTAATTGAAAATGTACTTTCAGCATTAATTTTTAATAGCTATATCGGATACAGTATTGTATCAAAATATTTTATGTTTCCCTGTAAATGAACGCTAAATGAAATGCAGACCATATTCGAATGCAAGCATCTTGTAGTAAATCAAAGTAACGTGTATCTATTTCGTCATGTTTGAAATAATGTAACGTGATCAAAATACGCTACAAACAGTTTTTCTCGTAGACCATATTGAACCAAGTTCTTTTATCTGACCCCGTAAATAATTGTTAAATGCTCATGTTGTACAGAAAGTAGGCTTAGGACACCTCAGAAATTCATATCAATTTCATTATCTTTGTGACAGAGTAATATCAATCAAATACGCAGCAAACGATATTTCTTCATGGGCTATAACATAACGGAATACTTTTGAGTCCCCTATACTCGTACGTTAAGCATTACACATAACATAGTCTATAGTAACAATTTTAAAGTGTGTCTCAATGTACATAAATTTAACTGTGTTTAACATTGTGTAACACTATTAAAATACATCCTAAATAACCCCCCCCCCCCCCACATAGACCATAATGTAGCGAATACTTTTGAGTGCATCTGTAAATGAACCATGAATGGTGCACCGAGCATACCATGATGATTTTGAATATCGTATATCAATTACATGGCAATCCGACTATATTTACGCTAGTTAGAGCACGGATAGACAGACAGACAGACGGACGGACAAACCCAATTCATAAACACTTTTCAACTTTCTTGGAAAGTGTTAAAAATGAAAAAAATGTAAATGAAAATAAAAGTATTTTATTGTTATTTAGATTACGAACCGCTACAAAAAACATTCTTAACTGTCTGCATCATTTAAAAAATATTTAGTGTACAGAAATCTCCCCCCCCCCCCCCCACACACACACCTGAATTTACTCCTATGCACTTAAAATTTCAAATTGTGAAAACTCCTTTATGTTTTATAACTTACTTGTAAAAATAAAATATAATCTAAATTTTCTTCCGCCTGAAAATTACACTAAACTTTTCGCCCTCTACCTTTCTGCTAACATCACACAAAGTTTTGAATATTTGGAAAACTTTATTTTTTCTGTCATATATTTTAGTGCTAACAACAATAAATTATGTACTATACCTATAAATGACTACGCTGGGATTTAGATGTATACCTCCCCCCCCCTTCTCCTCAAAATTAATATTTCCTGTTCTCCCCTCCACCCCTCTACAGTACAAAATATACAGTTTATTTGGTTAACTTTTTCTCTCCTAATTTTATGAACATCTTTTTTTTAACCTTCAATGTTGTTTAGCTTTTATATATCTCTTGATAAATTTCATGTTCTAAAACAATCCCCACAAAAGATAGTTATTTTAGAATATTTGTACCTGGTATTATTTCCCCCCTCATTCAATATCTTCCCCCTTGATTTTAAATGTAATTTCGTTATGTGAAATAAAATAGTTTTTATACTGCGCTAATTTCAATTTTATGTTTGTAAAAGCTGTAAAATGAACTTGAAGATAAAAAAAAGAATATATCTGAATAAAATATTCATTTATTTTCTGAAAGTCAAATCGCTTTAATTTTTGCACCCTTATTATAAACAGATTAAAATTCTTTTTACGGCTTTCAGCGTTATCCAGATTCTCCACAAAACAGACGGTTTTGATCTACGCTAGACAGTTGAAAAAAGAAATCTCTTAGACCACCTGAAACGTATTGGACATGAGCCAAGAATATTCTATTTGCTGATTGGAAGAACTCGCTTGTCAATCATTTGAATTTAGACCATCCTTTCAATTCAGCTAAAATGACAGCGGCCATCTTGATTTCTTTTTGTCTGTGACTGCAGTGAGCTCTTAAGAGGCCACACTAGTCACGGCTTGAAGTTCGAACGCTAATGATAAGTCTATGGCAACAATGTTTTCAAATATCTTGCTTGATTTTTAATATTTTTAAATGATTTTTTTTGCACAGGATAGCTGAGGACTATCTGTTTACGGGCTATTTTTTACTTTTCCGATTTTCGTTGTAGTTTAATTCTCAGGATCCTGTCAATTTAGGATCCAGTGAAATTCGAGGTATTGTGTCCTTTTTAGTCTTATAACATTCATATCAGCAAAATTCAGGAAAATTTTTTTAGTAACAACGAAAATATAGAGTTTAAGCTTTCCAATAACATACTTTCAATAGTTCTACTACAATTAGGCTGAGCAAAATATGCAAAGATTTTGATGAAAAATGTGTCAAAAATAGCCTCGTAATGTTATGCTCTCCGCCTCTACCAAGACGATGAAAACCACGCCTATTAAAAATATGATTGGCTAGTATCGAAACACTTTAGCAAATGGAAACGATTTAATTGTGATTGGATTATTGTATCGTGTTAAAATAGATCACTCCTATTTCAAACCTTGGATTTATTTTTTTCTAAAATTATTGTTTAATTTCAACAAAAGACTCTTGAAAGAATGAAATATTTTAAATTCTATATTTCTATGAATAGCGAAGGAAATTATACATTTCGTTTATATAAACAATTTCAGAATCACACAGAGGGAGTTACAACATATAGAAGTTATTAAGGAATCAAATTTCAGTCCTAGTTTATTAAGTAAAATGGTAAAAAAATAGACGAGTATTTTTAAATTATTTTTTAAGTTAAAATAGTTAACAAATAATTACGAAGTCATAATTTGTTAGAACATATTTGTGGCCTGGCCAGGAGACTGGTTTTCAAGCCTCCTATTCTTGTATATGTATAAAATATTCGACAATTTAACATTTTACGTTCGAAAAACAGTTTTTTTAATTAAAAATCAGCAGAATTTAAAGTTAATAAGTTTTAAAGATTGTTAACTTTAAAATTGTAAATCAACTTGTTCAAAATTTTAAAGAAATATTTTTATAGTTCATTACTTTAATATTTATTATTTTTAAGGGGACAGTACACCTTTAACAGTCGGAGAACGAAATTTGTCCTGTGTAACAGATATATTTTTTAAAGAGCCCACTTCAGACACGGAGAGAAAGTAAAACGAAGTCTATGGGGGCGTTAATTTAAAATTTCTCGCTTTGTTTTAATATGATGTTTTTTACATAGGATAGCTGAGCACGATCTTCAACCAGGCTAGATTTTACTTTTTAGATTTTTATTTTATATATATATATATATATATATATTATATATATATATATATATATATATATATATATATATATATATATATATATTTTATATATATATATATATATATATATATATATATATATATTGAATGTTTTCCATTGAATGTTTTCTTTTCGTTCATGGTTTTGTTAGTAAGTTTTTTCCATGGTTATTTTGTTAATTTTCTCTGTAGTTCAGTAATTTTGGGATTGGATGAGTAGTGTGTGTTTTTTGGTATATATATATATATATATAAAGCCCAGTGGTGTAGTTGTCAGGGCATCTGACTGCCGCACCGCAGGTCGAGAGTTCGACTCCCGACTGGGCAAGGTTCACTCAGACTTTCATCCCTTTGGGGTCGATAAAATGAGTACCAAGCTTGCTTGGGAACTAAACACCAAGGGTCTCGCGTTAGGCTGACCACCTGGCCGGGACGCATGCTGTATAGCACCTCGGGCTTAGGGTCAAGAAAACAGAGATGGGCACTGTCGGCCCTGATCCTCATGGATTGTATAGCCGCAGAGTTTAGTTTAGTATATATATATATATATTAGGAAAGTTTCAATTTCAGAAACGATTCACCCCTGTTCCGAAATTAAAAGTATTTTTTTTTAAATATCTGAAACCAAAATCGAAAGAGTAAAAACTAGCCCGGTTGTAGATCGTCTTCAGCTATCCTATACAAAAAAAAAAATCATTTTAAAATGTTAAAAAGGAAGTGAGATAAAAAGGAAGTGAGATTTGAAAATAACGCTCCCATATATTTAACATTAGCGTTTAAATTTTTTCCCCGTAACCTGCGTGGGTTCTCAAATGTAACGCAAAGATATTTTTTTTGCAACGGTTAGGAAACGCGAAAATTTATCATTAACTTTAATAATGTAAAACTAAAAGTTATGAAACTGTAAGATAAAATATAGCATTTTATAAAAATATACTAGCTAGCAATTTTTTTTTTCTAATACGTATTACCTTTTAATATTTTATACTTCACTTACATGGACATTCAAAAGTATTTTATATTATGATCTATGTGGGAAAATACATTTGCGTGTATTTTAATGACATAAAACAATTTTAAACATACAATTTATTCGCATTATTGAAGAGCATAGGTACTTGTACAGGGGAATTAAAAAGTATATTTCGTTACATTATGGACTACGAAGAGAAAACGTTTGCGGGGTATTTAAACAACGTTTTCTGTTACAACATAATGAAATTGATATGAATTTATGAGGCGCAGTAAAACATGCTTTCTGAAGGGATAGCAAAGCATTTATCATTCATTTACAGGGTCACAGAAAAGGGTTCAGTTTTATTACAGAAGAAACTGCTTGCAAAGTGTGTTTTAGTTATGTTTCACGATTTCAAACAAGATGGAATTCATATACGTTACTGAGGTTTACAATATGATGCTTACATTATAATATGATGTGCATCACATTTTATTTAATTTACAGGGGCACATAAAAGATATTGGATACAATATTGCATATGAAGTATTGTCTATTAGGGATGATTGCTGAAAGTGAGATTTCAGCTATGATATACGTTGTCAACTAAATTTCTGCATGCTAGATTATATATATAAATTCGATAGACTACGTATAGGGCTACGCAAAAGAACTAGGAAGAATTGTTGAGAAATTGATTAATTTTATTTTCAAATTCAACTACATTTAGAAAGATATGTTTGGAAAATAAAAATATAATAATATACAAGGCTATTCAAAGAATTGGATGCATGCACGCCTATTTCAGACACGGGAAGGAATGAAAACGCTAATTTTAAGTCTATGGGGGGGGGGGGGGGGCATTTTCATATTTCTCGCTTTGATTTTAATATTTTTGAATGATTTTTTCTTTTTCTTTTTCTTTCTTTTTTTTGCATAGGATATCTGGTGACTATCGACAGTGAGGCTAGCTTTTACTTTTCGATTTTGGCTATAGTTTTTTTTTTTTATATATAATAGGATAGTTTAAATTTTAGAGCGGATATGAAAGTAAAAGTAATTTTAAAGAAAAATATCTGAAACAAAAATCGAAAATAATAATTAGCCCGGTTATAGAGCGTCCTCAGCTATCCTAACAGTTTCTTAGCAACAACGAATGATAGCTTAACACTGTCATGATCGGTAAGGTCAAGTAAAGACTATAAACTAAAAGCACTGCTAATTTACCAAATTCCGATATAGGACACAGATTGGTAAAGGATATTACGGCAACTCCTCCTGATTATTAACTGGGAAGTAGAGGAAGAAGATGGAGAATCTCTGGAGATATTTGACTGTGAGCTTTCAACTGACAAGGTAAAAAAAAAAATCTCTATCAGCAATGCGGGGAAAATAAAATTGTAACTTAGTCTAAAGATAAAGATGCAGAAAAATAAATTTATTTTCACTGATTTCTGATAAAGAAAAAGAATGCTTTGGTAAAATTGGAAGAAATTCGAAATATTGCTTTGAAATGGAATTCTATGAAATTCATTATCAGAATTGCATATCAATGTAATGAAAAATCCAAGCAGTTTTCAGAGAAAATAAAAACAAAGTCTTTCTCAAACAATTGTAAAAAAAAAAAAAAAAAAAAAAAAAAAAAAAAAAAAAAATACAGCTGTATTTGTTACAAAAATCTCCAAATTCAGAGTAATGAATTAAAAAAGGTTTTTATACACAATCTAGGTATAAAAACACAGATAGGATGTTTTTGTGCCTGTCCACAGATTCCTAAAGAGTGATACAAGATTTCACAGGAAGGGATTTGTTCGACGGGTGGCAATTGCACAGACCATCAGCTCATCAAGTTGAAGGCTGAAATTTTAGGATTAGATAGAACTCAATTAGCATATTAAAATGCAAATGGTCTGCTAAGTCATATCTTGATAGAAAACACCTGCACACCGGAGTTTAGTTTTTGATCGATTGGTTTATCATTGTATTTTGCAGCACCCAAATGTATGAAAATATTGAAGTTTGGGTGCATGAAAACACAATGGTAAACCTGCGGATCAACCACTAAATTGATGTTCTGCAGATGGTTTCCACCAAGATACGACTTGGCAGACCAATGCATATAGCTTGTATATAAAATAAACGGTCAAGTACGAGTATTACTCGCGCTCAGAGAGTTCCGTACAATAAATATATGAATTATTAACTGTATTATTTAAAAGAATAATGAAACTTTGTAAAAACCTATACAACGTAGAGTTGGGTATAGCTGTATATATTAGAAAAGTATGATTGAGTATACCACAAAGGTTCAAAGAGATATGAAGCCGAAATAAAATTAAATATTGCTATTTTGTATAATTCTTTTTTTAAACGTATCTTAATCTGGATATGGTGAACTTAATTTGGTACTAACAATAAAAGTACTGCATATTTAAATTTCATTTGGCATTTCATAAAACTAAATTCAACATAGAAATATTTTTCTTTTTACAGTGTAGATGAAATAAAATCCTTGTTCAAAGTTTAAACGTGGCGTTGTACTACGCGCGTTTCGAAAGGAGGTCGCAAAGATGCAACTCGACTTTGTCCGTGCCGCGTTTTTTCAAATAGGTCTTTAATTATCATTTAAAGACACGGGAGGCGTATTGAGAGATCCACTCAACGCAAACTAGTCGCGAATCCCATAGTATTTATGCGATTAATTATAATTAAATTGGTCTGTTTTTAACAATTTGATGTTTACTGCTTTTATGCTGCTACTGGATATTGCATTACACATATATATCATTAAAAGTTGTTATCTAGTATTTAAAAACCGATGGTATATAGAGTACGCCGCCTCTGCCATTATGTATGTCCAAACCAACCGTGTCTTTAAGGGTTAAGGCTCCTGCCCCTGCCAGTGATGACAATCACGAGCTAATGCTAATCGTATAGGGAAGGATTTTTCTAATATCTATTTTGTATTTCGATATTTAAAATTTTTTTTTGGCATTATATAGCCGAGATCCGTCTCTACATCGCACCTTTCTTTACTTTTTCCTCCCCATCGGATTAGCATTAGCTCGTTAGTGTCTTCGCCGGCAGGGACAGGAGTCTTAATATCTCGGCGAATTACCGACGATTTTTTTTCGAAAATCATTATAAACAATGCTTTTATACTTTTGATACGATAGGTACCTTTAGCGCTCTTCGATACCTTTGCTGAATGCCCGCAAATAGAAATCTGTATATAACAGAAAAATGCGATTTTATGAAAAACTATGCCACCTAGGGCAATCGCTATAATTTTCCTGCGAGTATTAAATTAACCTCTACTACCTCTAATTTTTTTCATAATTTTAGTTTCAGTAGATTTGAAAATAGATTGGGGGGGGCACATTTTTGCACTACATTTTCGACGATATCTCTGAAAATATAATATCTAAAATTAAAAGAAATGTATTTTTGAGTTATGCGTTACGGAATCTTTTAACCGATACCCCAAACGATACACAAAGAAAATATATTTCTTCTTTAAATAACCTAATTATCCCCTCTACGTTTTTCCCACATATATTTGTGAATGTTTAATAATCTGTAAATATGTGGGTCAATAGTCTTTATTACATCTCCCAATTTGAACTTCCCACGTTCCGTAGTTTACGAGTAAAATGGCTGTGACAGACAGACACAGGAGTGATCTTATAATGATTCCGTTTTTACTTTTTAAGTACGGAACCCTAAAAATCATGATTATTGCAACTGAGAAATACAAAAACATAAGAAGATGAATTATTGAAAATAAATAAAACAAGAAAGGAAAACCATGTGTCAAGTATGGATTATGAACCCTTTCCTACATTTTTAGTTCAGTTAGAAAAACACATAACACATTTGAATATACACATTTATTAATTCCTAACAATAGACGGAAACGTACTTCAATTGTTTTGTGAAGCTCTGTATGTTCCTTATAAATTTTTATACACGCCACATACTGAGCTGAAATTTAATTCAGAAATAAATACGCTGAAAATTACTGATATCACACTTCTAAGGCTAACATTAGCTTAAGAATTGCTATCCATGGACGGCCATGTATCCAGTTTTTTGTCATATCCCTATTTATTTATATGCTACAATGTCACTTAGCCGACGGGACATTTAGCAGACAGCAATTAGACGACAGGATGTTTAGCCGACAGCGACTGTTAGCCGACAAGACAGTTAGCCAACAGAGGACAATTATTCGACATGGACATTCATCCGACAGGATATTCATCCGACTTAACTGTAACGTAACTGTAACCTGATCTTAACCTAATTATAACCTAAGCATAAACTAACTGTAGCGTAACTGTAACCTAACCAATACCAAACTGTAACGTAACTATAATCTATCTGTAACCTAAACGTAACCTAAGTGTAAGATAACCGTAACCTAACTGAAACCTAACAGTAACCTAATTGTAGCCTAAATGTAACCTAACTGAAACCTAACAGTAACATAATTGTAGCCTAAATGTAACCTAACTGGGACGTAACCGTAATCTAACTGTAACTAACGTTTACCTAGTTATAACCTAATCGTATGCTAACTGTAATGTAACTGAAACATAACTTTACCATGACCAAGCTCTAACCTAAGCGTATTCTAATTATCACCTAAACGTAACCTAACAGTTATTTAACCGTAATCTAAACGTAACCTAACGGTAACCTAATTATAAAGTAACCGTAACCTAATTGAAACCTAACAGTAACCTAATTGTAGCCTAAATATAATCTAACTGGGACGTAACCGTAATCTAACTGTAACTAACGTTTATCTAATTATAACCTAATCGTATGCTAGCAGTAATGTAACTGTAACACAACTTTACCATGACCAAGCTGTAACCTAAGCGTAATCTAATTATCACCTAAACGTAACCTAATTATAACCGAACAGTTACCTAACCATAATCTAAACGTAACCTAAGTGTAACCTAATTATGAAGTAACCGTAACCAAACTAAAACCTAACAGTAACCTAATTGTAGCCTAAATGTAACCTAACTGGGACTTAACCATAATCTAACTGTAAATAACGTTTACCTAGTTATAACCTAATCATATGCTAAATGTTATGTAACTGTAACATAACTTTACCATGACCAAGCTGTAACTTAAGTGTAATCTAATTATCACCTAAACGTAACTTAATTATAACCTAACCGTAATCTAAGAGTAACTAATCGCAATTGTAACCAAACTGCAAATTAACTGTAACCTAGCGGGAGGTGCATAATATGAAAGAGTGATCAAAGGGCTGCCCAGTCCAATGATATATCACTTGAGGGATGTAGGAAAAGTCAGAAAAATGCTCCCGGTGATACAAATTGGGGGAGGGGGAACGGGAGGTACATAATATGAAAGAGTGATCAAAGGGCTCCAATGCGATGTATCTCATGAGGGGTGTCGAAAAATGTTAGAAAAGTACCGGCTAATTATACTATCAGCTAAATGTCCTGTCGGTTAATCGCCTTTTCGGCTAAATGTCCTCCCGGCTAATTGCCACGTTCGGCCAGTTGCCTGTCGGTCAATTGTCTGTATTGCTAAAATTATTACTATATGTCCGTTTCGATCAATTGTCCTGTATGCTGTATGTAAATTTCAGCTAATTGTGTTGTCGGCTATATGTACGTATCGGCTAAATGCACGTCTCAGCTAACTGCAATCTGCTAAATGTCTTGAAGGCTATTTGGTTGTCGGCTAAATGTCTGCGACCGGCTACGGGTCAAACATCTATACTAAAAGTAGTTGAGCTTGAAAATGCATAAATCAAATTAAAAAACATCTTTAAGTAATTCATAGTCATTCTCGGTATTACTGATGAAATCTTTTGTGTAGTGTCTATGCAACGGAATAGCAATAATTTCAGCAATACAGACAATTGGCCGACAGACAACTGGCCGAACGTGGCAATTAGCCGGGAGGACATTTAGCCGAAAAGACGATTAGCTGACAGGACATTTAGCTGATAGTATAATATGCCGGTACTTTTCTAACATTTTTCGACAACCCTCATGAGATACATCACATTGGAGCCCTTTGATCACTCTTTATATTCTATGCAATTCATATACACCACCTATGTGCCTGTGCAAAAATATTAGTTTAACTTAACTTATACCATAACTTATCATAAATCAAACATATCATAATTTAAAACTCACTATCAGCAATCATCCCTAATGTTTCCCTGTAAATGAACAATAAATTCGATGCACACCATATTCTTATCCAAACATCTTGCACTCTTTGTCTCCCCTTCTTCCGAAATTTCGTTTCCCGTTTTGCTCCCCTTACAGTATCAAGGTTTAAAATCTTTAAAATTCCTTAATATTTTCTTTAATTTTCTGTTTTATTTGTTACTTTAAACTAACAATAAATAGTCAGTCATAAATTTCGTTATCAATTTATTTCACCATATTCATTTCATTAAAAGTTCTTGTAAATTGCCTCCATCGAAAATGTCATTTCTCCCTTTTGCTCCCTCATCCACGGTACCCATATTTTAAAATAAAAACCCTTTAAAACGCTTTAATTTTTTAAAATCTTTTCTCCTCAATTTGCCACTTTATTTTAACAATAAACAAACGATCATAAAAAATTCTCCTCCCCCCCCAACCCCAACTGAAATTGGTATTTCCTCCTCGCCTCTCCCTCTTACCAAGCATCTGAAATTTAAAGTCCTTAATTTTTTTTCGTTTATTATTTTTTTTAACTTATTTGTAAATATTTTCTAAGGTAAGTAAATAATAAGTCGCCGATAAACTTCCCCCCCCCCCCCGCAAAAAAAGAACTAATTCTGCTTATTCCTCTTTTTTTTCCCTCAGATCACAAAATTTTAACCTTAAAAGACATTGCTTTTTTAAAAACATTTTGTACTCTATTTCAAATGAAAATCAAATTTCAAATTTCAAAGTAATTGCTTAAAAGGCGCAAAGGCCAACATAGTGAAAAAGATTCCAAGCCGGGACTCGAACCCGTGCCATCAGTATAGCGCACTGACGTTCTACCGACTAAACCACTTGGAACGATACCCAGCTCGGGAAATTTCTCACTATTATATGTTGGAAAGGCTACAAACGCAGCACAAGATGGAATATTTATCGTGAGTCACCGACCTGGGACAAACACGAAACATAATTAAATCCAGCATCGATAGAAATTATATTAATACATGGAAATTATTCCAGAGAGAAACATTCGCCTTGCATACAATATTTCACCGACCTGGGACAAACACGAAACACAATTAAATCCAGCATCGATAGAAATTATATTAATACATGGAAATTATTCCAGAGAGAAACATTCGCCTTGCATACAATATTTCAAATATTGTATGCAAGGCGAATGTTTCTCTCTGGAATAATTTCCATGTATTAATATAATTTCTATCGATGCTGGATTTAATTATGTTTCGTGTTTGTCCCAGGTCGGTGACTCACGATAAATATTCCATCTTGTGCTGCGTTTGTCTTTCCAACATATAATAGTGAGAAATTTTCCGAGCTAGGTGTCGTTCCAAGTGGTTTAGTCGGTAGAACGTCAGTGCGCTATACTGATGGCCCGGGTTCGAGTCCCGGCTTGGAATCTTTTTCACTATGTTGGCCTTTGCGCCTTTTAAGCAATTACTTTGAAATTTGAAATTTGATTTTCATTTGAAATATTGTATGCAAGGCGAATGTTTCTCTCTGGAATAATTTCCATGTATTAATATAATTTTGTACTCTATCTGTTAATTTATTGTAATCATAAATAATCATATAACTATACTCCTCCCCCACAAAATTTGACGCTTGCTCTGACTCTACCCTTACCAAGAACACAAAATTTAGTCTTTTTTTGTCCTATTTCTTATTCTTTAGTAAGGTAAATAAATAAGTCATCAAATAAAATCCCCCCCCTTTTTTTTCTTTCCCTTATTTAAGTTTAAAATCTTTGAAAGTCTTTTTCTAATACATTTTCAGCTTTATCTGTTTCATATTGAACAATAAATAATCGATTATATAATTTCTTCCACCCCATATAAAATTGACGTTTTCTTTTCTCCCCCCATTATTTCCATGCTCATAAAATTTAAAGTCTCTAAAACTCCTAATTGCAATGTTTTTGCCCTATTTGTAAATCTTTAATAAGTTACATAATCGGTCATCTATTAAATCCCTCCCCCCCCCCCCCTCCGCCAAAAAAAAATAAATAAATAAAAAAATCTGTTTCTTGATTTGTCTTACCCTCAACTCATGAAGCTAAAAAATCTAATTTACAGTCTTTAAAACTTTTTAATTTTTACTTTTTTTTCGTCCTAATTATAAATCTTTATTATCTATAATATTAACTAAATCATTTCAACTATGTACGAAAGTGTTAACAATAAAGCGATAGGTGTACATTTAACTGTGCATAAAAAACATTTAACTGTATTTTTCAAAGGAAAATGTCTTTAGAGAGATATTTGTAAGGAAAATATTGTGGTTTCTCGTCAACGTTCAAGTAAATTCTCAAACCTTTCGAAATCATTTTATTCCGACTAGCTCAGAAAGAACCATCAAACGTAGATACCAAAGGTGCCTGAGTAATCGACTGAACCGAGTATGTCCATAAAGAAAAAAGAAAAATCATGCGTCTACGTCGATACTTTCCAACACTTACAGAACACTGTAACAAAACTTCGCAGTTTAATAAAGTAAAGAAGATATCTAACTAAACATTTGTAATACCTATGACACGTTTGAAAAGCAGATTTCAACAATTGCACCCATAACCTGGAAGGTACTCAAATTCTTTTGTGCAGCTCATATGATATATGCAGCTCATATGAGGCAGTGTATATGATATATTTGTACTGCATATATTTGTACGGATTCTACATACTATGTTAAAATTTAGTTTTGTAAGAAAATACATAAAACAGTTGAAAATTCACCCTCGGCAATTTCTACTTATAGACGGAAACATACTTGAATTCTTTTGTGCATTTCTGTATATAGAAATTTTTATACACGTCAAACAGTATTAAGCTGAAATCTAATTCATGCAAAATCATGCTCAAAATTACTGAAATCACACTTGCAGGAATTATTTTCTATCGGCGGCCCATGTATCCAGTTTTTTGAATATCCCTGTATAGGATTTTATTTGTATGATACAAACATCTCTAAGCATATTAAATGTAGTTGAGCTTGTACATTTATAACTAAAAAAAACCTAACACCTTTAAGAAATTCATACTCATTCTCAGCAATGGTTACGAATTCTTTTGTGTGGTCCTGTATAGGGTTTGTAAAATATGTGCACACCACGTAGTGCGCAAAAATTTAGTTAAACTTAAAAACGCATTCTGTAATTGAAAATGTACTTTCAGCATTAATTTTTAATAGCTATATCGGATACAGTATTGTATCAAAATATTTTATGTTTCCCTGTAAATGAACGCTAAATGAAATGCAGACCATATTCGAATGTAAGCATCTTGTAGTAAATCAAAGTAATGTGTATCTATTTCGTCATGTTTGAAATAGTGTAACGTGATCAAAATACGCTACAAACAGTTTTTCTCGTAGACCATATTGAACCAAGTTCTTTTGTCTGACACCGTAAATAATTGTTAAATGCTCATGTTGTACAGAAAGTAGGCTTAGGACACCTCAGAAATTCATATCAATTTCATTATCTTTGTGACAGAGTAATATCAATCAAATACGCCGCAAACGATATTTCTTCATGGGCTATAACATAACGGAATACTTTTGAGTCCCCTATACTCGTACTTTAAGACACATAACATAGTCTATAGTAACAATTTTAAAGTGTGTCTCAATGTACATAAATTTAACTGTGTTTAACATTGTGTAACACTATTAAAATACATCCTAAATAATCCCCCCCCCCACATAGACCATAATGTAGCGAATACTTTTGAGTGCATCTGTAAATGAACCATGAATGGTGCACCGAACATACCATGATGATTTTCAATATCGTATATCAATTACATGGCAATCCGACTATATTTACGCTAGTTAGAGCACGGATAGACAGACAGACGGACGGACAAACTCAATCCATAAACACTTTTCAACTTTCTTGGGAAGTGTTAAAAATGGAAAAATGTAATGAAAATAAAAGTATTTTAGTGTTATTTAGATTACGAACCGCTACAAAAAACATTCTTATTTGACCGCATCGTTTAAAAAATATTTAGTGCTCAGAAATCCCCCCCCCCCCCCCCCACACACACACACCTGAATTTACTCCTGTGCACTTAAAATTTCAAATTGTTAAAACTCCTTTATGTTTTATAACATTCTTGTAAAAATAATCCATAATCTAAATTTTCTTTTGCCTGAAAATTTCACTAAAATTTTTGCCATCCTTCTTTCTGCTAACATCACACAAAGTTTTTAATATTTGGAAAACTTTATTTTTTTCTGTCGCATATTTTAGTGCTAACAACAATAAATTGTGTACTATGTCTATAAATGACTACGCTGGGATTTAGATTTATACCCCCTCTACAGATGTACAGTACAAAATATACAGTTTATTTGTTTAACTTTTCCTCTCCTAATTTTATGAACATCTTATTTTTAACCTTCAATGTTATTTAGCTTTTATAAATCTCATAAATTTTATGTTCTAAAAAGAATTCGCACAAAAGATAGTTATTTTAGAATATTTGTACCTGATATATTTCCCCCCTCATTCAATATCTCCCCCTTGATTTTAAATGTAATTGCCTTATGTGAAATAAAATAGTTTTTATACTGCACTAATTTCAATTTTATGTTTGTAAAAGCTGTAAAATAAACCTAAAAAAAAAAAAAAAAAAAAAAAAAAATTGAAAGTCAAATCGTTTTAATTTTTGCACTTTTATCATAAACAGATTAAAATTCTTTTTACGGCTTTTACCGTTATCGAGTCTCCACAAAACAGTGGGCTTTGATCTACGCTTGTAATGCGAAGACAATTGAAAAAAAAATCCTTTACACCTGAAACCTACTGGAAATTATCACATGTAGCGCTCAGCCGAAGTGGGGTGGGGGTTGGAATCGTGCCAGATAATTGGCCATTTGCTGATTGGAAGAGCTCGCTTGTCAATCATTTGAATTTAGACCATCCTTTCAATTCAGCTAAAATGCCAGCGGCCATCTTTATTTCTTTTTATCTGTGACTGCAGTGAGCTCTTAAGTGTCTGAAATTCTTTTTCAGTCACATATGTATCTTAATTTAAGACGCCTTTATTTGCAGTGTACCGAGTTCTTTAAACTTTGCGTGGCTTTTGTTGTCAGCAGGGTTTATCTACATAATAAAATTGTATGTAACCCTTTATCTACTGACGGTACTTATAAGTACCATTAAAATAACTTGTTATAAAATTCCTTTAATACATCGATTAGTAGTAATACAGTTTAGAATGAGTTATAGATACATTACTTCATCTTGCTCCAAAAGCATTATGGGTTACACAAAACAAAAATATTTTAAAAGGATGATTTATTTTGCCTTTGCATCTTTTCAGCTTTCTTGGCGTTTGGGGGAGGGGGGCTCAATTCGGAAATATTTCTATATTTCTATTGTAAACATTATATTTGTACATTTCCTATTTCTACAAAATACTAAGAAAAATGTTTAAAATAAAATATATGAGTGGTGTTATAAGTATCGCATAAAATCCCTATAAATTCATATGTAATTAATCCTTCTAAACCGTTCAATCCTTCTAAAATCCTTCCAAAATTTATTAAATGATTATGCAAATCTTCTAATGTAGTTTAAACAATTCACAAAAAAGGCTTTAGAAGATGAAATTTTCATGAATTCATAATTCAGTTGATAAAGGGTTAACTTCAAAATGTTCAATAGCAACAACATAATTTCATTTTACTTTTACGTTTTGTACGTTAAACAAAGTGGAAGCATAAATTTTCTTCCTCGTGAATGATTAGTTTAATGAGATATATAACACTGAAAAATTAACTAATCGATATTTAAAAGAAACGCCCATTATTTAGATATAAATAGTAATTTATGTATTTCATTATTTTTTGTTTTATATAATACTTAGACCATGTTACAAAAAATATATTTAATTTAGACTTATGTGTGCATTTTTTTTTTCTTTACCTTTTAAATTATCATCAAGATGAAAGAAAACAAAAAAAGATATCTCTTACCTGTACTCAGTAGCGCTGTGAGACCCCAATCCCGTTTTCTTTAGAACGGAAAGATATCTACAACTACACCGTTATAGCATATTTCCCTGTGTCTATCTACAGTGTAAAATGAAATAATATTATTTATAATTTGTCATATTATAATTTTCGTGTCATGGATGGTTGAAGTGATGACTTTTATATTCAATCAATATTTTTTAATGAAATTCTTCTTGGTTATTGTATAATATCTTACAGAAGTTGCACCGAGAGAATAGATTCTTCTCGGAGCCTATAAAACACGACATCACTCAAACACAGCAAAAAGAGTTCTAAAAAGGAATATATAAAAGAAAGGTCATAGTCTATTCGTAGCTGAAGTCCTCACAATAAATACATGTACGGTGTAGAAGTAGAAGATGGGAGAGGCAAAACCTCAAATACACTGCTCAAAACAATTAAAGGATATTGCAGTTTTAGGTGGATTTTGTATCTGGTAAACTGTTTAGCTGATTGATACATGGTCGACAGACATAGTAGGTTATATGAGAATAAATTACACATGTTTGGCAGAAAAAAAATGCATTTTATTGCGCATTTGAGTACTAAAGGAAAAAAACACAATTTGTGCATATGAGAAAAAAAGAATAAGAAAAGGTGTTTTCTTCAAAGAAAATCATTTTCAGTAGGGGGTATGGTTTCCACGGGCGGCCAGCAACGTTGAACACCTTTGAGGCATGGACTCAATGAGGCTATTAATGACGAGTTGGGGTATTCTGCCCCACTCTTCCAGAAGAGCTCTTTCCAGTTCTTGGAGAGTTTGTGGGGGTTGTTGGTGGCCAGAAACTCGTCTTCCTAGAGCATCCCAAACGTGCTCGATTGGATTCATGTCTGGAGAACACGCTGGCCATTCCATTCGAACGATTCCTTCCTCGAAAAGGAAATCCTCCACCAGGTTTGCACGATGTGGCCTGCAGTTATCGTCCATTAAAATGAAGTTATCTCCGATTGCTGCAGCGTAAGGGACTACAATAGGTCTGAGGATCTCATCCCTATATCGGCGACCAGTCAGAGCTCCATCTCGAATGATGTAGAGGTCAGTGCGCCCGTCAATGGAGATGCCACCATACACCAACACTCCCCCACCGCCAAATCTGACACTTTCGTGCACGAACGCAGGATTATTCCTACTGCCACGGTCCCTCCAGATGAAAATACGCCTATTATCCGGATGTACAGAAAAACGGGACTCGTCAGAAAACAGAATATTGCTCCATTCATTTCTCCTCCAGTTGACATGCTCGGTTGCCCACTCCCTGCGGTCGCGACGATGCCTTGATGTTAATCTAACACATACCATCGGTCGGCGAGCATACAGACCTACAGCATGGAGCCGGTTTCGGACAGTCTGAGTTGAAATCGTGGTGCCTGTAGCCGAGCGAAGGTGTTGTTGGAGAAGAGTAGCGTTCATGGTTCGGTGTCTCCGAGCTGTTAACGCTAAATACCGATCTTCATTGGGCGTTGTTGCCCGTCTACGACCTTGCCCTGGTCTTCGGCCTGCACATCCACTCTCCAAAAAACGGTTCCAGATCCTGGAAATGACACTTTGTGACACTCCAATGGCTTGCGCTACTTCGGCTTGAGTTTGGCCCCCTTCTAACCTACCAACAATTCTCAAAGCTTCTGAATCTGTCAAATGACTTCGCTGAGACATCGTACTCATCGAAACAAAGCAATCACTGAATGCCGATCATCCTTGTCTTCATTCTCTTTTATCCAGTTGAAAGTCAAATTTCATTCGCTGCCGCTGAAGCGACGTTTTTGACGTCGAACTCAAAATTTGCATACTCCACAGTTTGAAAAACAGAAAAATTTGCATTTGTGATTCTCTTCTTCTATTTCCGGCAAAAAAAATTTCGTTTATATCTTTATTTTATATAAAACTTCAAATATCCTTTAATTGTTTTGAGCAGTGTATGCAGTCTTCTCGAAGCTAGTAAAGTGAAAGTTTAAAGTTTTGTAGTTAGATCACAAAAAGGTTTCTAGGTTTTTCAGTCAGAAGTTACACAGTTCAACAGACCAAACATAATGCTTATGCACATTTTGATGCTTTTATGTTAGCAGGACGCAAGAGATAAATCGCCTAACGTTATTTCAGTTGCATTCGTTTTTATTTAAAATATATAACTTTCACTCATTTCATTCAGTATAAACGTAATTTTAATTTTAAATACATATTATATGCATTTAAAATAATGGCTTTAATTTAAAATACAAATAAATAAATAAATATTTCGATCCTAAGTGGGGGGGGGGGGGGGGGAACTAACGCTGTCTCTGTAAATGAATTTTTTGTGTTCGGAGGTTTTTTCAGCTAATCTTAAGAAAACTGTTGCATACAAAAATATGAATGTTGGCAGTTTTATAGAAAAATGTTCGATAAACACACTGAAGCAGACAGTTTTTATATCGAAGAATTATTTTAAGAGCTATTTTATGTTGAAGTGAGTCAAAATAGTTCCGTTAAATAAATTTTATAGGAACAAAAACTATGCATAGCAATTTAATCATCTTTTATATAATCGTACTTCACAAGCCTGCGGTGTGCAATGTGCAATTATTCTTTTAATTCAACTAATTTCTTGAGTTTATTTATTTATTTTTTTTTTACTCAAAATTTTATTATTTCAATAGAGATTTATTTCATATTTATAAAAGAGCTTTTTTCTAATACGACATTGTAAAACAGCTCAAATGATATTATTTCCTTTCAATTAAAAACATGTAAAACATCTATTTTCAAGTGAATATTAAACAAAGAAAGAAAACTTTTGGTAAAATTACCTCATATTGAAAACCATACGTTTAAAAGAATTTTCTCATAGCGTCACTATAAAATTCCAAGATGCAGTGAACATTGTTTATTTAGCCGTTTTATACAAACTGATTTTCAAAAATTTAAATGGTCTTATTTAATCAGTCACGTAAACACACGTAAACAGCCGATAGCTGTCGCAGCGGCAGTTGATTCGGACTTAAAATCTCCCAGTTAAAGGGAAATTAATGGAAACTCGATCACAGAATACAGTCGAACTTGGATAATTCGAAGTTCAAGGGACCAAAAGAAAAGTTCGAAATATCCAAAAATTCGAATTAAATATATTCGCTCAAAAAGAAGAGATAAATAAAAAAAGATTAACTCCACAATGAAATATTTAACACATAAACTTTATCTAAGGATATTGCTACATTTTTTTTTCATTAAATCAAACATTTAGCTTAATTATTCATTACTTTTGAAGCATGAAGAACGTTGAGATTCTTAATGTCAAAATCTCCGATAAGGATTCTTTCAACCAACAGACGCCTGTAGAAATGTTTAAAGTTTTTGATGATTCCTTGGTCCATTGGCTGAACCACAGATGTCATGTTGGCCGGGAAAAAAATGACTTCCACATTTTTCATTTTGGGAATGCTGTTGTGAGCCGAACAATTGTCAATAAAAAGGACAATCTGTCGTTTCTGTTTTTCAAATTTCTTGTTTATATTTAAAAGCCATTTTTGAAAAATTTCGGACGTCATCCATGCCTTTGTATTTGAATCGTAGGAGACAGGCTTAGACTTAACATTTTTAAAGCAACGTGGATTAGCCGATTTGCCAATCCTTAATAGTGGCAACTTTTCGGACCCGTCCATATTTGCTCCAATAAGCAACGTTACTCGCTCTTTACTTAGTTTTCCACCACTGCATGTTTCTCCTTTGAAAGCAAGAGTTTTATTTGGAGCACACTTATAAAAAAGTCTAGTCTCGTCGACGTTAAAAATATTTTTTGGTTCCTTATTCTGAATAATTTCTCTTAAATGTTTTTTCCACTCATCAGCTGCTTGAATATCCACTGCACCACTTTCACCACACACTGCTTTGAAAGAAATATCGTTTCTATCTTTGAAACCATTCAGCCAACCTGTGCTGGCTTTGAAATCTTGAATGCCTAATGCAGCGACAAACTGTTCAGCTTTGGCTCTCATAATAGGGCCACTAATTGGAATGTTCTTATCTCGCGCTTGTTTAAACCATTTAAGAACACAACCGTCCACAACTGGGTTATCAGGTCCTCTCGTCCTTTCCTATTTTTTCCTGTGCCATTTTCGCTATTCAAAATTTTATCTTTGTTCTTCAAATATGCCGATAATGTGTTGGGTGGAATTCCAAATTCCTTGGCAATTTCCGATTTCTTTTTAAGGCCTTTTTCCACTTCATTAATCACCGCTACCTTTTGAGCTAATGTTAATGACTTATAAGGAGTTTTAGCTTTTGACAACGCCATAGTAAGATAACATAAAAACAATACTTAAAGCACACACACAAAAACTTACAACCGCGTTAAATCATTCACTCACGTGACTCTAAGATAAGAAAGAAATGTAGCTGTGCTTCTGGAGAAAAAAAGGGGGGGGAGGGGAAGGGTTGACAAAAATCTGCGATTGCAACACCTAAGCTGCAATCCTTTCAATGCGCAGTGAAATAGATTCCCCAGACGAAAGGGCGCGGCTAAGTCTTGGAATTTTGCCAAATAGAAAGACAATTAAAATAAACTGTTTTACTATTTTGAACCTTAGCTAAAAAAAGTCTCAGGATTAATATTTACCGCAAAATTCGAAAGGCAATCCTACGAAAAATTCGAATTATCCAAACTAAAATTCGAAATATCCACATTTCTTTAACATTATTTTAATACAGAATTCTAGGGACCAAGCAAAAAATTCGAATTAGCCAGAATTTCGAATTAAACAAGTTCGAATTATCCAAGTTTCACTGTATTATCACTGGTCGTTTGATTATAGTACAGTCTTCCGCAATCTTTTTAAAACAGGGGAAAATACTGCAGTGTCTGAAAAGGGTTTGACGAGCGTACTCGCAGGGGTCAGATCTCCCTAGTAAGTAATAAATAAATATATAGGGGAAAGTAGGGTAATGATGCTCAGCGGGCAATCCCGCTCACCAAAGTATCTCTAAACAAAATAGAATTGAAACCGTGCGATCGGTACCGGCACCTAGCGAACTTCATCGTAAGTTCCCCAGTAAGGATATAGTGACCGTCGGGAGGAAAAGTATTTTTGTGTCCTCACATTATTAGTTTGAAGTTGTTATATAATAAAATTCTACAACATTTAACTTGAAGGTAAGTGCATAACTCTTATTTTCAAATGTTAATTTACTCATTATTTCTAAAAAATGTATACATTTAGCTGTACGTTCATGCTTTTATTTATTTTTGTAATGGCTTTGTTACGCCAACTATAAATAACGCAACTTAAGTCTTGTATTCAGATTTTGAACGCAATTACCCTACCATGTCGGGCATTACCGCTCAATCTATTGTTAATTAAATAAAACGATTAAAAAAAAATTCTAAAACTTTTATGCAAATTAATTGATTGCAAACTGTTTCTTATGTTTTGAAGTTATACTTCATTACTAAAATATTGAATTTTTGTGTAAATTTGACTAGCTATACATGTTTTCCCTTAAGTGAGCGTCATTACCCTACTTTCTCTTAAACCGAAAACATTTCATTTCAATCTCAAAGCGTTTCTTCTAATTTATACACAAGAAAGATAAACTTTATTTGTGGCGAGATTTTCACACGGTCGATATAAAACTACCTATACTTTTGTATTAAAATATTTTTTAGGTGTTAATTAACCATTTCATAATGTGATGATTTAAAATTCGTAAATAGAAGCTTATGCAGTAGAGCGCCGATTATCTGAACTCCAATTAACCGAACTCCCAATTATCCGAACAGCCTATTTCTCTCATTTTTTTTAATGATGATGAGATTGTGGATGAGATTTAAGATGAAAAAGAAATTGAAGAAATGAAAACGAATGCTCTGAAATTGACCTAGGTCCATCACATAACGAAGCCTTTGAATGTTTGGAAACAGTTATGAAATGGCTCAAACGGCAGAAGAACTCTGATCCTATTCAACTAACTGAACGTATTTAAGAAGAATTCGAGATATGGCAGCATTGGAAAGAACGTCTTCTTTGAAGCATGCAATAATCGAAAGCTTTGCTTAAATTATAATCTCTGGAGTTCAGAAAATGATAAAAAGAAAAAAAGACAATTTTAAATCATAAAAATGTAAACAACAACAAAACAGAAAAAAACAGTTTTTAAACACGCTAGCACTAACTGCTGCTGCCAGTCTTAAGCCTGGATAAAGCGTGCAGGTTTTAGTATAGTCAGGTACATCCCTTAAATTGTCAGTCCATTCATTCAAACTTTGGCTCATCCAAACTAGGGTCGGTCCCGATTTGTTCGGATAATTGGCGCTCTACTGTAATTCTTTTCTCTTCCCTATTAGAATCCGTTTGATCGGACAATGCTATTGGGTCCGCACTTTTAGACCATAATCAATTGTGTCATGATGCCATCAGGGCACATTAACCAGGGCATTGGTCACACAATCATGTTTATGTCCATTTAGTCTTCCAGATAATCATCTGAAACAGTCCACTTATGCAGATTGTTATTGCTTCTAATTGTTCTTTAAACTAACGATGATAACCTAACAATTCATCACTTCTTAAGCATCGTGTGAGGTTTTTGTTCTTCGTGCCTCCGATAAGCATGGTTGCTCTCAATTGTGCTGAAAATTTATATAGAAATCTTTTTTGAGACTGCACTGATTCGTATTTTAAGGGTTGTTATCAGTCAGGACGCAAATTCCCCTCTCTAATGCTAAACCTATGGACTTGGTATGCATCTGTATTTTTCGTATTTCTCCTAGGAAAATTAAAATTTTCAAATAAATAAAATCATAAGACGAAATGCAATTTTTCAGCTTGATTCAACATAAAATATATAATGATACCCATGAATCTAGTGAAAAGTGACGTATGAGAACAGAGTGATGTCATAAAAATGAATGGAACTGCAATTAATAATAATATATATTTCCTCTAATTAAATTCAATCGAAGAAACTGCTACTGCTACTTCTAATTTCAACTCTAGTAATTATTGGCCCTCTCATTTTCAAAACAAAGTGACGTATTTGTATAAATAAACAACACTTAGTCATTAAAATATTCTCTGATGATGAGCTTGGAAAGCTTGAAAGTACTAAGAAGTTTTAAATAAAGTGTACATTTGAAACTTGTAATATCTTTTTCATTACTTTAGTCGCCTTTTAAGTAAAACTGTGGACTTTTTAAAGTTCACATTATATATTTTATATTTAAAAATTTCACCTTCTGTTTTCTGTATGCTCTTCTTCAAGAATGTTTCTTTCCTTTTTATTGGCCTAAAAGTTTCTAAAATATATTATATGTAATTTTATATTTTAAGTGTTAGAAGCAGGCGAGTTGTAAGTAACACCTTAAATAAAACTAACAATGTATTTTAAAAATATTTTGTCCAATAAAACAGAGAAAAGCGTTGTTCAAGAAGAGCATACAGATAAAAAAAAAAAAAAAAATCCTAGGAGAAATTTGAATAGGCTTAGCATAGGTTTAGCATTAGAGAGGGGAATTTCCAGCCTGACTGAGGAGGAGCCTTAAGGTTTGTATCTTTTAATAGGGTTTAAAACTCTAAACAATTACTTTTCACCTAATTACCAAATTGTCAGTTGAGACTGACAATGGAGCAGTGTTGCCAGTGGGCTACTTTTTTAAAATTTAGATTTCTTGATTGGCATCACTACTTTGAAATGGTAAAATTCGCTTTAATAACATGTTAATTAAGGTGAAAACAAAGGAAATTTTACCATTTCAAAAATGTGGTGCCAATCAAGAAATCTAAATTTAAATAAGTAACCCACTGGCAACACTGCAGTGGAGTTAAGTCCTGTATCGTGTCGCTGTCGGGTAACCATAGATTTACCCGAATCCCAATCCAACCGATCAGCGGTTCCAGTCGGGACGGATTCACGTTAATTTCTTTCGTTGTAGGTGGGATTCGGGTTGGATTGACTTTAAAAGTTTTGGGTTCAGGTCTGGACGGATTCACACGAATTTATTTCGTTGCAGGTAGGGTTCGGCTCGGATTGACTTTTAAATGTTTTAGTTTCTGGTTGAGTTTTGATTCTCCCGAATCGGGTTTGGGTTGAACCAATTTTTCAAAAAAAAGTCCTGATTATTTTTTAATAAAAAAAACTTCATATTTGAATAGCAAAGAGTGTATATATGTTCATTGTTATACAAAATATTTAAAATTAATATTAGAGGCATAATTATAGACTAATTTTCCATAATTGTATTAAAATAGGAATTAATTTTCTTTCATTTCGGGTTCGGGTGGGTTCGGGTTGGAGTGTGTTGGGTTCTTGTTGAGTTTCAGATTGCGAATTTTTTTTGTTGGATTCCGGTTGGATACAACCGATCGGCGCAGGACTCTATTGTGTAGAGGCAAAGAATTTTTGGTGTCTGTATCTCTGTTTCGCGTCAGATAACTGTCACAAAAAACATCTGATTAGTTTGAAGTTAGCTAGATATATTTTTTGAAGTATTTGGAACAATCTGTATAGTTTTTGTTTTAATTTGCTTCATTCGTTCGATAAATATGTAACATACTATTTATCATTGAAATTCAGGAGATTTTAAAATTTTATCATTCACTAAAAAGAAAACGCCATGTTTTAATATTGATTTAAATGTTAAATTACTGCCACTAATTTTTCGTTATTCAGGTCTTAAATTAATCCGATCTGTTTGAAATTGTGTCAATACATTTGTCTGACGTTCAAAATTACCTGTATAACTTTTACTGAAATTTTGTGCAACTGTTGAAAATATAAACAGTTTAATTTCTAGGTTTCTTGCTCGTCTTTTTAAACAAATTTATCACGTTTTTAGCCATCAAACATATTATCTTTTTCTTCCCATTGTATTTCATAGCGCATTAAAAAAAAGTCCTTCCGGCCAGTGCCGGGAGGAAGAGGTAGCTTTCATAATCCTTATTTAAAAAAAGCCAACTTATATCATGCAAACACACGAAGCTCAATTTAGTGGAAACCGAATATAGGAGATTCAATACTAATTTTTATCAATATAATGAATGAGAATTTAGCGAAATTAGTCAGCTTTATCCAAGCTGCTTTTCTTTAAAGTAACTTATATTTGGCTGCCAAATTCGGCAATTTCTTAAAGTGCCTGTCATTTTAAGACAACATGGTGGATGAGGCTAAGCAGTGAACTTGGTCGAGACCTTAGTAATTGCTGTGCACATGCTCACTCACATCGGAATCGGTTAATATATAGGAGTGCTGTCGCATGCAAAAAATCAGATTTTTCAAAATGTCACCCACAATAGAAATTGAAACTGCTATATCTGAGCCATTTTTTAAGGTAAAGACAAACAAAAAATGCTCCTGAATCCTTATATCAAGATCAAATACTTAAGAAAAAAACCTTTTTCAATTTCTAATTTTTTTGCACCTCACTTTAAATATATATATATTTTTTAATTTAATAGCCGCCATTTTGAAACAAGATGGCTGATGAATCTGGCCAGCGAACTTAGTCGAGGTGTTGATGTATACTATCCACATGCCTTCTTACATCGAAATAGACGAATACGTGTGTTATCGCGTGACAAATACAAGATCGTTTCAAAATGTTAGCCATGCTAGAAATTCAAAGTACTATAAATCAACCATTTTTTAAGATATCAACAAAAGAACAAATTTTCAGAAACAAAAACTGCTCCGGAATATTTGTATCAAGGCCAAACACATAAAAAAAATCTTTTTCATTTTCCAATTTTTTAATACGTCATTTTGAATTTTAAATTTAATTTTTTTTAAATGGCAAACCTTTTGAAACAAGATGGCGAATGAAGCTGGCCAACGAACTCGGTCGAGACATTGGTATGTACAATGTACAGACCAAGTTACATCCAAATAGGTTCATAAATACGCCTGTTATCGCGTGACAAAAATCAGGTCGTTTTAAAATGTCAGCCACAAGAGAAATTCAAAATGCTATTACTCAGCCATTTTTTTTTAGATATAGACGAAAGAAAAACTGTTCCGTAATCTTTGTATTAAGGTCAAACACATACAAAAAAAATCTTTTTCATTTTCCAATTTTTTGGTATCTCATTTAAATTTTTTTATTTATTTTTATTTTTTTAAATGGCCGCCATTTTGAAACAAGATGGCGGATGAAGCTGGCCAACGAACTCGGTCGAGATATTTGTATGTACTATGTACACACCAAGGTACATCCAAGTCGGTTCATAAATACGCCTGTTATTACGTGAGAAAAATCAGGACGTTTCAAAATGTCAGCCACGCTAGAAATTCAAAATGCTATAACTCAGCCATTTCTTAAGATATAGACGAAACAAAAACTGCTCCCGAATCTTTTTATCAAGGTCAAACACATAAGAAGAAAATATTTTTTCAATTTTCAATTTTTGGTACCACATTTCAAATTTAAATTTTTCTTAAAAATTTAAATGGCCGCCATTTTTAAACAAGATGGCGGGTGAAGCTGGCCAACGAACCCGGTCGAGACATTGGTATGTACTATGTATAAACGAAGTTACATCCAAATCGGTTCATAAATACGCCTTTTATCGCGTGACAAAATTCAGGACGTTTCAAAATGTCAGCCACGCTAGAAATTCAAAATGCTATAACTCAGCCATTTTTTAAGATATAGACGAAACAAAAACTGCTCCGGAATCTTTGTATAAAGGTCAAATACATAAGAAAAAAATATTTTTCCATTTTCAATTTTTTGGTACCACATTTCAAATTTTAAATTTTTAAAAAATTTTTAAATGGCCGCCATTTTGAAACAAAATGGCGGATGAAGCTGGCCAACGAACTCGGTCGAGAGATTGGTATGTACTATGTACACACCGAATTACATCCAAATCGGTTCATAAATACGCCTTTTATCGCGTGACAAAATTCAGGACGTTTCAAAATGTCAGCCACGCTAGAAATTCAAAATGCTATAACTCAGCCATTTTTTAAGATATAGACGAAACAAAAACTGCTCCGGAATCTTTGTATAATGGTCAAATACATAAGAGAAAAATATTTTTCCATTTTTAATTTTTTGGTACCACATTTCAAGTTTCAAATTTTTTTAAAAATTTTAAATGGCCGCCATTTTGAAACAAAACGGCGGATGAAGCTGGCCAACGAACTCGGTCGAGACATTGGTATGTACTATGTACACACCAAATTACATCGAAATCGGTTCATAATTACGGGAGTTACAGTGTGACATAGGTCAGATATATATATATATATATATATATATATATATATATCAATTTTGAACGGAGGGTGGTTTCGGGGTCTGGGGGTCATGATCGATGAAAATATACCAAAATTTTTTGAAATCGCTTTCCTCCGAACGGCTGCAATAGGTAGCTTTTTTGTAAAGAAAGCTACCTAAAAGATTAAAATTGCTCAATTTTAATGCAGTTAAACTAAAATTAAAATATTTTTTTAACAAAAAAAGACTATTTTTTAGATGATTTTTGTATGTTTTTATGTAGTGAAATTTTTAAAGCAATAGAAGGATGCCTGTCAGGTTCTGAGAAACATCTGCTATTAGAACCGAGGTTCTATATTATTTTTGTACTAATATATTATATATTGTATGGGCTGTGTACTGGAATTTCAAAATAACAGTCTTTCTTTATCTAAAACTGGATCTAAGCCGGTGAAAATGTATAGATGGTATGAAGGGGAAAAAAGATAGTTGGAGAGGGGTGTGCACAACCTTTTGAGATGTCTGTGGAAGATGGGGAGACAAAAGCATTCCACGAACGAAGAAAAGAGTTTGGAATGGGAGACAGGTAGAAAACCCCGGAGGGGTTAGGTTGAGAAGGAGGAAGGGGTTGCTGGAAGGCAGTCTCTTCTGCTGAGGGAGTCAGTTGAAAGTTGGCGTGCAAGGCGCAAGGTGAGTTGCTGTGTGTAGCTCTTAGATAGAGCATAGGGTTCAGTTGGAGCCGAGAGCGCCAAGCGCAAGGTAGTCACTGTGTATAGCTCGTAGAGATAGAGCGTAGGATTGAGTGAGGCTCGGAGAGCTTAGGCTTAGAGCACATATGTGTTGGGAGATCGAGATTGATCTCCGGAAAGCTAATTTAACGTGTGTAGAGTGAGAGTGATTTAACGTAGTTTAGCAGTACACAGCCAGCATTTACTGTATTCAATTTAATGTTGAACCGGATCATCTATATCCGAGTTTGTAAGTGTAAATAGTGTTTTGTTGTTGTGTAAGTAGTGTGTAAATAAACTGTTAATTTAGTTAATTGAAAGCGTTGGTTTCCATTTAAACAATCTTCTCAGTGCGTGACCGATATCACGTAATCATATCGGTGGTGGCAGCATATAAATAATAAGGATTTTCTTCGAAGTTGTGCGAACTAAGAGGAAACTCCGACAATGCCAACTACGAGTTATGCTTCCATGGGCATCATAAGTGTCTTCATTACGTCATGTACGCTAATGGCACCTGGTACATGTAAAATCCGTCGTGGGTGCAAAGTCCTCCAAGTTACCTGTGAATTATACCTCTGGAGGTGCCTTGCCAGGTGAAGGTCTCGTCATCTGATCAAGGTTCTAAATTACGAGACCAACTTAAGTAGCAATGTGCAGGTGCCAAACGACAGGATATAGCGTTAAGTAACCGGCAAAACAAAGTATACACAAACGAGCAGTAGGCGCTGCAAATAGGATGACGATCGAGGCAACGATGTCAGGTTTATTGCCGCTCGCGGCGATTAGGCGGTCACTCGCCCCGATGTCAGGTACTAAACCCGTTAAACTGGGGCAACCCGGCAGGTAGGGGCCTGGTCATCGGTTAGAAAGAAAGAAAGTGTCTTCATTACATGAGATTTTATCCAACTTTCTGCAATTGGATGCAACTGTTACGTTATTGGAAGTTAACGCATTTATGCCTGTATTTTTGTTTTTTCAAATTTGTTGGTAAAATCCCTTTAAAATGTTGCAAAATGAACTGGAAAATAAAATCATAAGACAAAACGTAATTTTTCTCCTTGATTCAACATAACATATATAACGTGAACGTTAAAAAGTTCACTGTCTTAATTAAAAGGCGACTAAAGTAATGAAAAATATGTTACGAGATTAAAATATGCATTTTATTTAAAACTTCTTAGTACTTTCAACCTTTTCAAGCTCATCATCAGAGAATATTTTAATAACTAAATGTTGTTTATTTATACAAATATGTCACTTTGTTTTGAAAATGAGAGAGCCAATAATTATTAGAGTTGAAAGTAGAAATGTAAAGATAGAATGATAGATAGTAGAAAAGTAGTAGAAAAGTAGTCAATCCAAGAAACTGCTACTGCTACTTCTATTATACTTTTCCCCTAAAACAATAAAAAAATTGATTTTTTTTAATAAAAACCTTTTTTGAGGGACTTTTTACCAAAATTTGGGGGGGGGGGGGTTGCCGGGGGAAATTTTGGTGGGAAGTTATAAATTCGGATTCAGCGACCCAAAAAACATAAATTAAGCCGATTTCCAAAACTACCATTAATTTTGCTAGGTAAAATTCCCTATTGCCTGGACTATAAGGTGAGTTTTGAAACTCACGTCCTCAAATGTATAAAGTAATATAAAAAATAATTACGGATTGTGTAATTTTACATATTATGTAAAGTGAGGTAAAAATAAAAATGAGACTTTCATAGTTGATGTTGAGGTTTCTGATCTGCAGATTTGGTACTTGAGTATCTTTCTTAATAAGAAATGGAGCTAAATCTAATGAAATTATGGAAAAAACTATTCCAAATATCAAAACTTCTTTTTACTTGAATTATTCGGATCCAATTTAAATTATTCCGAATTTTATTAACATCCAACTAAAAATCAATCATCAAAAACTTTTGTTGTAAATTATTTGTGAGTTTTTTTCTTAAAAAAAAAAAAAATCTGATCTTTGGAATTTTTTTCATATTTCTATTAAGGGGGTCAGGAACAAAAAAATCTCCAAATTTTCTATAAAAAACTTTTATTGCATTAAGAATTTCTCTGTTTTTTTTTCTGCTTAAAACGATGTTAAAATCATGCTTCTATCTTAATTAGAGCAGGAAATAAATTTTTTTTTTTTTTTTTTTTTTTTGGTTTGTTTTCAAAATCTAGCTTTCAAGCAATGGTTGACATGGAAACGACTTCTTGTGAAAATGCGTTTTTCTTCATGATGGCTTTTTTTCACTATTTCTCGTATTTAAATCGTTATAAATCAAGAGCGGTTAAAGATAAATGGTTCAAACTTGGAACATGCCTTTTTCAATTGTTTTACTTTAATTTTGATTTTTTTTTTAAAGTTACACCATTTTGTTTTAATTTTTACTTTAAATATTTTTTAATTTTTTTTAATTAATATTTTTAAAAATGCTGAATCAAAATTAAAACTTATATATTTCTGTTTATTTAAATGAAAAAAAAAATAAATACTACAAGTAATATTCCGAGTTATAACGATTTTAAATTACCCCACTTTTTAATGAATTTTAAATTTTAAATTAAAAAAAAAATATATATATGAAAAGTTTTACCATGTGATTTTGTTTACAAATATCATGGTTAACCATCACAAAAAAAAAAAAAAAAAAAAAAAAAAAAATCAAAATTTTAACTCAATAAATAAAAAATATTTTAAATTGTGTCCCAGAACCCCTTAAATGAATAATTTATGAAAATATGAAAAATTGTGCAGTCTCTAGGCCCCCCTGCCTCTAATCCTTCAGGTCCTAATTAATACTCATACTAACATGTTAGGTTTGAGGCACGTATAATACACGTCAACCCGTTATACATTGACCTAATATTATTTCCAACTTTGTGGGAACATAGATCAAAACTGAATGCGAAAGAAATATACAAGACTGTGTTATGCAATATAGCCTGAACTAAATATTGAAATGTCTCTGGCTATCTTTGCTTAATATAGCTCTTGCTTAAAGATTTTGTTTTATATTTAATTATGAGTTATTATACATATAAACAAGATCCGATCTGACATTTAATCTAAATAAATTAGTTGCATAAACTAAACCGAGTTTTAGTTTTGAAGAAAATATTATAAACCAGATCGAACTAATTTAAATAGTCTTCATTAAATCTTACCAATTTCATCATAAGCAGTTGTCGATTATTAAAGGCTTTTACGAATGGCATTTTTTCCTTTAGGTATAGCTTTTATATCCTTCAATTTACTCTTTATGATAAACAATCTTCAGGCGTTAAAGCTTTTATCATTTCAAAGGTTAATTGTTATCCGTCACTGAATCATTGCAGTTATGAATATATTTAATATCTAGTTCTTGGAATAAGAACACTTGATTCATTTACATGCAATTACAAAAGTCATCACAATCAGAAAATACTTAAATCGTCAAACAATATCATTTTCCATGCATCATTATAACGATAAACGTCATAATATTTACTGCAGAGAAACGAATATAGAATTAAATTACTAGAGATTAAATCAAAAAAATTACAAATTACAAATTAACCTTTTGCACTCCGCGTCATTTTGAGTATGAACTTACCAACAGCTCCACGTCATTACACAAATAATTTATTCGGTCGGCACCACTTTTTAAAAAAAAGTTTCCTTCAAGTACACAATTTCAAAAATGCTCTCATTAAATGAGGCAAATTTTATTTTCCTTTATTACTGGTGCTGAAAACAAATTTTACAAGGAAAGGTGATGTCGCCCCAGTGGCGACAATGGAGTTTTTTCACTTACCTTACCATGTCGCGCAGAGGCGACAACGGAGTTTTTCACTTACCTTACAATGTCGCTGCAAGGGCGACAACGGAGTGCAAAGGGTTAAAATATTAATTATAATATATAATATATTCACGTATTATAATATATCATTAAATTATTGTATTATTATATATATATATATATATATATCATTATTATTATTATTGTTATTATTATATTTATATTATATTAGTATAAAATAACGGGTGTTTATAAAGTTCCGGACCCATTTTGATGTTTAATAACTTATAAAATAATAAATTTAGATTAAAATTAATAACATAAATGGTTAGATAGACTCAAAAAGTTTCATGACCCTTGTCAATGAACTTCCACGTGTGCCCCCTTCGTCGCACGGAGAATATCAAGTCGATAGTCAATTTCACGCCAGGTAGCGGCAAGCATGTCGGCATCCACAGAGGCTATTGCGGTTGTAATTCTGGCTTTTAAGTCTTCAATGTTCGACACTCTCCTCCTGTAAACATTGTCCTTTACAAATCCCCAAAGGAAAAAGTCCAGCGGCGTTATATCAGGTGATCTGGGTGGCCAAGGAATTGGACCTCCTCGCCCAATCCATCTTCCTGGAAAATGGTCATTCAAAGAAGTACGAATGATGGTACCCCAATGAGGTGGTGCACCATCTTGTTTCAAAATGACATGTGACTGAAGCTCTTCTAGTTGTGGAAATACGAAGTTTTCCAACATGTCAAGTATACGACTGATGAGACCGTCTCTTCTGTAAAAAAGAAAGGCCCAATGACTCGGTCGTGCATTAGTCCACACCACACATTAATCTTTGGGGAATCCCTTACTGCCTCACGGTATTCATGGGGGTTTTCAGATCCCCATATGCGCACATTATGGCGATTAACAATGCCAGAAACATGAAAGGATGCTTCGCTGGAGAACATTATGCGCTTCAGAAAATCAGCATCATCTTCTATTCTCCTTAGCATATCTGTTGCAAAGGCCATCCTCCTAGGCCTATCGTCCGGTTCCAAAACTTGAACAATTTGAACTTTGTATGCATGCAGTCTTAGTTTTTTTAGTTTTTTCTTAATAACCTTGTACACCCAGGGGCCTCGCTAAGGGGGGGGGGGAGCCTCCCCCCCCAAACATTCGCGAATGTTATTACACTTGGCAAATTTACAAACTTAGTTGGCAAATTTGTTTAAAACTTTAATAAAAACTATAATATATTTTCTATTTTTGATAGACTTGGCAAAAATTACAAAACTAATTGGGAATATTATTAAACTTTTAACAAATAAGAACTATATTACATTTTCCAACTGTGGTAAGTTGGCAAATACTGAAATTTGACTTGGCAAATTAAGGTTCTCTCCCCCACCAATAAAAAGTCTTAGCGATGGCACTGTGTACACCGTCGAAATTGGCATATCCAATTCTCTTGCCGCTGATCTCACAGATCTTCTAGGATTATGTAAAAATGTCTCTCTGACACTCTCAACATCAAAATCACCTGTGCAGGGACGTCCGGAACGTTTCTTATCTGCGATACTTCCAGTTTCTAGAAAATTCTTTTTCCACCGCAAAATGCTGCTTTTCGATGGAGGATCTTTTTTGTAAATTCTTCTGCAATTTCTCTGTGCTTGCACTATCGATTTTGTTTCTATGAACCACCATAAAATCTGTGCTTTCTCTTGTGGTGTATGCATTCTCCTTAATATCCGCTCGAATAAAACATCACATACAAAAGTAACATAGAACAAACAAAACATTAGTAAAGTAAACATAACATTGCAATAGTTGCCAAAAACAAAAGAGAGAAAAATGCAATTAATAAGAAGACGATATTTAGAAAAGTACAGATATTTAGACTGGAAAATGAAATTATCTGAAATTAACCACACGCGCAGGCTATATTTACAAAAGTAAAGATATTCAAACCTGAAAAGGAAAATATATGAGTTATTCCATCAATAAATGCCATAAGTTTGTTTATATCGTCATTATTTTATGAGTTATTAAACATCAAAATGGGTCCGGGACTTTATAAGCACCCTGTATTATAATATTAATAAATAAAATTATAATTTAAAATATTAAATTCTAAAAAATTAAAATATAGAGAAAAATGAATATAGAATTAAATTACCAAAGGGGCTAGAGCCGCTTCGCTGGTCGTTTTTTCCAGAACAAACTCGTAAAATTAAACAGACTTGAGGTTCGGGCGGCCGCTACCCTCGACAGCCTATATTCCTGCGGCCTATTCCCGCTCCTGTCTCGAATTAGATGAACCTTGAAATATGGGATTTTTTTCTCGACCCACATTAAGTTTAAACTAGCAGGAATGACCGAACTAAGCTCGGTTAAAATTAGCTTTGAGTTCATCTCGGTATATTATTCCCACTGAATCATTGTTGTTATTTTAGTTACAATTAGCTTGAACCCGAGTCATAGAGACCCAAAATGACCCACTAATCGACATTTTTCGAACATGCGACCTAACCTGATGCTCTTCTCGAGCCTGAAAACAATGGAATACAAAATTTTGTCAAAATCGTTTGAGCCGTTTTTAGATACAATTAGCTTGACCCACAGTCAACCAAAAATGATCCACTAATTGAAATTTCTCGAACATGTGACCTAGCTCAATAGTCTTCTCGTACCCGAAAACGATTGGATACAAAATTTAGTCAAAATCGATTGAGCCATTTTTTTTTTAGAAATAATTAGCTTGACCCTGGCCCATAATGACCCACTAATCGAATTTTCTCGAACATGTGACCTAGCCCAATGATCTTCCCGAGCCCGAAAATGGTAAATTACAAAATTTTGTCAAAATCGTTAGAGCAGTTTTTAAGATAAAATTTACATACACACACAATTTTTCTCGCATTATAATATAAGATTTTCAGCATCGTCGTTCACGTAATAAGAGCCGATTTAGCGTTTCAACTTGAATTTAATTACCGCTGTAGCAAATTTTACCGGAGAGTTCTTTTCGTCTTAGAAATAAAAAAAGAGGACAAAATTTATTACATAAGGCTAAAAGGAAATAGTTTTTATTAACATTTTCCAACATAGGAACACATTCCAATGTTTACAATGATCTCGTCTAGACAATTCTCGAATAAGCGCAAAGAAAAACAATAACAACATTTAAATCCCTACCGATGACGGCCGTGTGATGGCTGAAAACGTTTTGGGTTTTTTAAAGATTTTTAATGTAATTTTAAAATATTTTCAATGTATTTTAAATAATTTTACATTATATGTATGAATCTGCAAGTAATTTTAGTACATTTAGTTGTGCGTTTTTATATGAATTTTAATTACTTTTCAACATAGTTGAAAAGTGTTTATGACTTCGGTTTGTCTGTCTGTCCGTGCTATAACTCAAGTTATACTCGGATTGACATGAAATTGATATACGGTATTGAGGCTTGCTATGGCATGTTCGGTATTGAAAATGAAGCTTGTAGCATTCACAGTTTATTTACAAGAGTAGTGGAAAGTATTCTGTTGCATTACGGTCTATGAGGAAAAATCATTTGTGGTTTATTTTAATAGAGTTACACAATTTTAAACATAATGAAATTTATATACATGATTGATGTGCACTAGAAGATTTTTACTACAAATGTGTTACACTGTAAGAAAAAAAAAACGGACTAAAATACGGAAACTGTACTGGCAATCGAGACGCCAATACTATTTCCGTATTTTAGCGGAAAATTTCCCCCGTAAATTACAGAAAAATTTCCGTTTTTCTGGAATTTATGAGGAAATTTTTCCGTTAAATTACGAAAATAGTACTGGCGTCTGGATTGCCAGTACAATTTCCGTATTTTAGTCTTTTTTTTATTATTATTTTACAGTGTATGTGTAGCACTTACAGTACGCGTACAAGGGAACTCAAAATTATCCTGTTATATTATGGTCTATGAAGATACTCTGTTACAAACATAATAAAATTGATATGAATTTTTGAGGTGCACTAAAACATGCTTTCTATAGAATATGGGAGGCAAAGCATTTATAATTTATTTACAGGGTCACACAAAGAGTTCGGTTATATGCTAGTCTACGGGGAAAAACTGTTTGCAGCGTATTTTAATTTTCTTTACACTATTTCAAGCATGATGAAATTGATTTACATTACTGACATTTATTTACTACAAGATACTTGCAGTAGAATAAGATGTGCATCGTATTTATCGTTCATTTACAGGGACAAATAAAAGATTTCCTTTGCAATACTGTATCCGAAGTATTGTCTATTAGGGATGATTGCTGAAAGAAGTTTTCAGTTACGGTATGCATTTTAAGTGCGTATAAATTCTATAGATTATATATAAGTCTGCACAAAATAATTCTTAAGCATTATTGAGGATTAGTGTGAATTGCTTAAAGGCGTTTTTTAATTTGAGTTATGCATTTTCAAGCTCAACCACATATAGTAAGAGATGTTTGTAGCTTGTAGCATATAAATATGATAGAGTCATATACACGATTATGCAAAAAGCTTTTCCGTCAATTGATAGAAATTGCTGTGATTTTTCAACTGTGTTATGCGTTTTCTAACTAAACTAAATTTTAGCGTAGGTATCGCCTGTTTTTGGATAGATTGCGAAACCCTTCACAGAGTACCTTTCTTATTGCTTTTTACAATCCTCAGTGTAGTTTTGCATCATTACCTACGTGCAGTGGACATTTATTACGATTTTTCTGTTTTTTGCACTCATAAGTAATTTTTTGTTGCTTCATTCTTTTTCTAATTTCTAATACTTATCTTAATAATTGCGATTTAACTTGTGCAGTTTTTCTTAGTGTATGATTAACTGTATCTACCCCATATGTGATTTAATTGGATTATTTATGCTTAGAGGATTCCGTGACCTTTTGTGAAGAAATTTATTACGGGCAAGTAGGCGCATTAGGCATGGGGCAAGTTGGTTCGGTGTGGCATGGGGCAAGTTGACTCGGTGTTTGGTGTGCGCTGGTAGCTTGAAAAACAGCAAACAACTAGAAAAATGGTTGCAATGCAAGATTTTGGGCACACGAGGCTTGCCCAAACGGAGACACTCGATCTTTTATTTGTGGCAACTGTAACTATGATGATGATATAAAATAGGATAGAAGTTACTCAATGTTAATGTTTTATTCATTATTTTTATGTCTGTATAATTTAGAATTTACATTGTACGGCTATAACGCCTTTGTCTAAACTTACTGGTAATAATGAAATTGATTTATCTTAACTGCGTGTCTTATTTGAGCTTCATTTAAATTTTTATAAAGCATGTGCCAACTTACCCCATAGGTATAGGCAACTTGCCCCGTGACGGGGTAAGTTGACGCACAATTTTCCTTTTACTTTAGGCTTCCGCTAAACATAAACTACAAAAGCTACAAACTCAAAACTCCGGGTATTTATAGCCAAATGTCTGTTCTTTAAAAGTGCAGTTAAAGTTTGTTAAAAAACTTAAATAAAAAAATTATAAAAAACAAAAACTAAAAACTGCGCCTACTAGTCCCGGTCTCCCCTACTACACTTTAAATAAAAAGGAGTGACCGGAGTGAATAGTTACGCTATCGCAGAGTCAAAATATGTCCATGCTCTTTAGAGTGATTATTCACTCCGAGCAAAAGTGAAATTTTTGACTCTCTGAAAAAGTGAAAAGTGTCACTCCTGGGCAGTGAATATTCACTCTAAACAGGGGTGGGTTCACTCTAAACATCACTCTTGCTGAAGGAATGCGTTTTTTCACCTCTGGTAGGCGTGAATGGTCACTGTTTCATAGTAGTGAATGTTCAATTTTTATGTAGTCAATTCTTTTTTATTTTGCTTTTATGGGCATTTTAAAAGAATTACATCTTTTACAGCAGGCAATGAAAATAGATACAAGCGGGGTAAAGATTGGTATAAAATACTTTATTAGCAATATTTATTTAATTCATAGTTTGTAATACTAACTGAACTTTTAAGGAAAAATTCAGTTAAAGATACGTATGAATTAAATCAGATTACTGACAGAAAAAACTAAAATATTTTATTACAATCCTATCCCTTGTGTTTGCTTTCATTGAATGCCTTATACTCGTATATGATATTTTAAAATATGAAATATATGATATTTTAAATATATGATATTTTAAAAATGCCCATAAGGGCAAGTAATTAACCGAAATCTTAATCAATTAACGTTATTTTTTTTTCCCTTTCAGATACCCATTTAGTATTTAAATAATTCCTATGATGTACATTAATTCTTTCTTTCTTTTTTTTTTTTTTCATATGCAATTCAAATTTGAAATATTGTGATCTCAGAATTCATTGCTAATGAATTTAAATTTAATAAAACGTTATTGTTTACTGTATTTAAATTACTTTTAAAGTTGTATTAATAACTGTATAATAGGTGGATGCTATATGATTAACAACATGTGATTTCATTTTAATTTTTGTTTTAAATATAAAATCTTATCTTTTTAGCGCTGTTTTGCAGAACCCTATTGTTCTGAAATATTTTTAATTCTTCCACTAAAAACACAATGCTTATCAACTCACATCTTTTTTTTTTTAAAATAAATTCTAAGCTTGATCTAAATATTAAGAACGTGTACGTTTTTTTTATGTGTTGTGATCTGTCATTGTTTTTTTTAAATATCAACATGGAGTCTAGATCTTTATGTTTTGTGGAATATGTTTATATTTTACATTTAAACATATTCCTTAACTTAATCATGATTTCAAATTTTCTTCCGCTATTGCCGAAAAATGGATATTAATACAACGCTTATATATAGAACGACATATGATAAGCATATTTAATTTAAAATTATTATTTCCGTATATATTGTATTTTGGGAATATGAGCTGAATAGATTTCGCATGTTTTATAGGAAAAAATTGATCTAGGAAATAGGAGAAAAAAAAAAAAAAAAGAAATTTAAAAAGAAAAGAAATGACTGTATATGTACTATTCTCATTGTTTGAAAAACATTTTTAATGTAAAAAGTAGCTATTTATCTCTTTAAAATATATTCAATGTTATATTATATAAGTGGTACTATGAACATTAAAAAATATATACTAAAACAATTTTATCTATAAACTACATATCAGGTATAAAAAAAACTTTGTTTCAGTGCTTATAATGTTTTACTTTTAGTGGCAATAATTACATGTATCATAGCTATTTAACTCATAATCATAACATACAAATTCTACCAGGAATGAAAGATTAAAATTAAATAAGACTTCCTTTACGTTCCATAAATAATCACTTTAATAATATCCATATGTTTTAATCCTAAAATGACGTACTTCTTTCTCTTATTTTTTTTTAAAAAAGCATCGTAGACTTGCTGTTCAGATTAGCTGATGAATAATACGAATATATACAATTAGAGATCGACAGAAATTTCGGTTTCCTTTTCGTCCCAAAATCTGAGTTGCGCCGAAAATTAGTTTTCGGCGAAAATGCTGTCAAAAATTCGACCGGACCGAAACTATCTATATTCCAGAAATCTAATTTCTTCCTTTGGAAATTTTCAATATTACCCTTTTATTTGAGCTGTATCGGCTCAAATGAGACATTCTTTATTTAATGCTTTGAACTTCACTGTGTATAATTTTCAGTCATGACAGACTGGAGACGGAAGTAAAAATAATAATACAACAATGCACATATGATTCAACTTTGAAGATATTTTTCGCGCGCTCGGGAAAAACTGCAGATAACAATAATAGAAGTGTGAAACCGCAAAACTATTTCGAATGCTCTTTAAGAATGTTCCATCATTCTGTATCTTTTATAAGTTAATTACATTTAATTTTATATGAAGATAAAAAGTTCCATAAATAATCACTTTAATAATATCCGTATATTTTAATTCTAAAATGGCGGACGTCTTTCTCTTATCTTAAAAAAGCGACGTACACAAAACTGTTCTGATTGGCTGATTATTAATCCCCATACAATACTCACTCCTGCTTAGAGTAAATAGTCACTCTTTCAGAGGAGTTACTATTGACTCTTGAAAAGGAGTGCATTTTGGTATGTAATTTCCAAGGTTATATTATGAAATGGAGTTTTTGAAAATTAAGAAGTGACATATTTTGGTGCTTTTCTTTATTTTACTCCATATATTGGCTCAAAGTTGAACAGAATTTTTTAAAAAAGTGTATAATGCCAGTCTTTTACTCTCGTCAGCGGAGCGAGAGATTTCACTCTGGACAACGGAGTGACATATTTCACTCTCGATAATCGTGTGAAATATATCACTCCTTTATAGGGAGGGGAAAATTCCACCTTTGAGGGGTGTATTTTTATAAAATTCACTCCAAAAAGAGTGAGTGCCTGTCACTCTTTTAAAGAATGAACTTTTCACTCCTCCCAATTTTAGAGTGTATATAGAATGCATGCAAATCTATAGATATTTTCCAAATTGTTTACATAGGACATCTTTCACCCTATTGATTACATCTTGTTTCACCTTATAGATAATTTTTTTACAGTATTCTGGAAGTGTTCGAAAGTTTTACTTAATTTATGCTTGACGAGTGATTGTTCTGTCTTGTTTATTTCCTGATGTGGAAAAATGCCGTGAAATACGAAGTATCGCATAAAAAAAATCTAATAAAAATTTAAAAAACTGGCATAACTTAGGCATATTTGGGCAGACACCTTCCTGCCAAATCTTGTATAGCTCTGTGCGGAAAGGCCTCTTCAGAAAACAGCATACAGACACAGAGAGAGAGACAGACAGACAGAGCCAAATACGCAAAATATCTATCTGTATTATTTTATATTTTTAACGTAGCTAGAAAGGGAGGGATGTAGAATTAAATCTTCTATTTCATTTGCTGATGATGACGATGTAGTGTGCTCTTTTCTAACATTTGTATCCTACATATATAGAGGCTCCAGGTTTTTAATCCTGCTGTCCTGTATCAAATCAAATCCTGAATAACACTAATAGCAGTGTGTTTCGTCTAGAAAAGGACATATTTAAATTATTCTCACTACCTACATTTATTACGTGATTTTCTTACTTATTCAGTTAGAAGCGATTATATAAAAATGATTCAACCTGAAGAATAATCTTCATATATTCCACGAAATTTCACGTTATCACGATTCAAGATATTTTTATTGGGAGAGCATAGTTGTAGAATTTACGATTCGTTTTAAATCATATTTGGGAGAGCTAAGTTCAAGAATTCACGAACTGTTTTTAAATAATATTAATGTAAACAAAACATATTTCACAACTGAAAATGGCGCAGGTGTTGTTCAGTATAAAATAGCACAAGATGATTAAAAACTTTGTTAATTCTATATTTACACTTTTAATATGTACAATATTTACAACGAAAACATTTGAATAATATTTGTTATTCCTCACTAGGAATTCCAGATAATTTCTTTTATATGTTCAAGAATATTTATTTCTCCCTTTTCGGAAGATCAAGAAATACACAGCCAGCATGCTGCTTTCGAGATTCACATTCAAACTGAACTAAAAACAAGCGAAATGCTTTTAAAACAATTAATACTTCAGCAACTATTTCTTCTAAAAAAAAGCCCAGCATGATTTCATATTCGGAAATAAATTTCCTCTTTTTTTTAAATTAAACATCATTTCTTCTAATAGAAGACCACGATAAAAAAAAAAAAAAACCTATACGCAGCTTATTACCTGCTACGTTCAAGATTCACATTCACAATAAGAACTAAACTAAAAAAGGAACAAGAAAGAAAAAATGTTTTTTAATATTAATTCTCTAGTCAGACCACGTGACCTGGGATCACTGGCGCCTAATCAGTCTGGCTGAGAAAAGAAGAGGTTTGCGAAATTTCACAAACTCACCCCCCCCCCCCCCCCCGATGAACAAGGGTTCATCAAAATGGGATTCAAAATAATTAAAGTAGAAATAAAATTATTCTAAAAAATTATCAGTTACACTATACATAAATACAATACAAATCAAAATATATACTTACATACTGGACTTCAATAAAATAATTAAACAATTTAAAAGATTTGAGAACAAGTTTCTGCTACTAAAAATAGAAAGAACAATTTAAATCTATACAAATTTTTCTAGAATATTCAATACAAAAAAAAATTAAACTAAAAATTAGAAATATTATCAAACAAGAAACATTTTTTTTTTTTTTTTTTTTTTTAAGTGAAAAAAAATAAAAATCTTTTTAAAGTCAATAGCAAAGACAGTTCAAGTGGTTTTAAAAGACAAATGTCAATGAGAGTTTTTGAGTCTCTAATAATATCAAAGTTTTTTTTTTTTTTTTTTTTTTTAGTTTGTGAGTTCAAGATTGTACAATAGATTTATAGGTCTTTTAATAAATGAATTATTTGTTTTGAGTTCACAAGATCTTATCTTGCCGTCTCTGCCCATAAAGGTTTTAGTAACTTTTCCTAACTTCCACAAACTTCGGGGTAAGTGTTCATCATGTACAAGCACCACATCATCCACTTTAAAGTCTGAAGTTTTATTCTGGTCCGTGTAGTGAGCAGATTTTAAGTTGAGAAGATACTCATTTTTCCAACGCTTCCAAAAATGATTTAGAAGAGTCTCACGTAAACGAAAGCGTTTCACTAAAGATTCTTTCGTTGTTGGTAAAATTAAATCGTTCACTTTTATGGTAGGTAGACACAAGATACGTTTTCCGATTAAAAAATGTGCAGGAGTAAGAGGGGATGGTTCTTCTAACTCGGAATACGTGTAAGTCAGCGGACGAGAGTTAATTACAGCTTCTACTCCAATCAGCAGCGTTTCTAATTCACTCAATGTTAAGGAAGATCTTCCAATAACTTTACGCAAGGTAGTTTTCACTGAGCAAACCATTCGCACGTACATTTCACTGGCCCCGCCCCATACTCATTTTCAAAATTCAACAGCACCATTCGTTTATGCTACGTTTGTGCTGGTTTGTGCCGCAAAAATTTTCGTTTGTGCCACTTTCGTTCTCTCGTTATAACGAACACAATGGGGCGGGGCCAGTGAAACGACAGCCCCGCCCCATCAAAGAAATCGAAATTTTATTACTGCATTCGTTTGTGCTACATTTGTGCTGGTTTGTGCCGCAAAAATTTTCGTTTGTGCCACTTTCGTTCCCTCGTTATAACGAACACAATGGGGCGGGGCCAGTGAAACGACAGCCCCGCCCCATCAATGAAATCAAAATTTTATTACTGCATTTGTTTGTGCTACGTTTGTGCTGGTTTGTGCCGCAAAAAGTTTCGTTTGTGCCACTTCCGTTCTCTCGTTATAACGAATTTTTATAATTCAAGGTCAAATAAAGAAAATCACTTATAAAAACCGTAAATAATTACATGTCACGAAATGAAATACGTAAATCTTTAGTCCCATGCAAATGTCGGTTTGTGCCGCAAAAAGTTTCGTTTGTGCCATTCTGGTTCCCTCGATATAACGAATTTTCCACTATTTCAACACAGAGCGACCATTTCAGTGGCCCCGCCCCATCAACGAAATCTAAATTGTATTACGGCATTCGTTTGTGCTACGTTTGTGCTGGTTTGTGCCGCAAAAAGTTTCGTTTGTGCCACTTCCGTTCTCTCGTTATAACGAATTTTTATGATTCAAGGTCAAATAAAGAAAATCACTTATAAAAATCGTAAATAACTACATGTCACGAAATGAAATACGTAAATCTTTAGTCCCATGTAAATGTCGGTTTGTGCCGCAAAAAGTTTCGTTTGTGCCATTCTGGTTCCCTCGATATAACGAATTTTCCACTATTTCAACACAGTACGACCATTTCAGTGGCCCCGCCCCATCAACGAAATCTAAATTGTATTACGGCATTCGTTTGTGCTACGTTTGTGCTGGTTTGTGCCGCAAAAAGTTTCGTTTGTGCCACTTCCGTTCTCTCGTTATAACGAATTTTTATAATTCAAGGTCAAATAAAGAAAATCACTTATAAAAATCGTAAATAACTACATGTCACGAAATGAAATACGTAAATCATTAGTCCCATGTAAATGTCGGTTTGTGCCGCAAAAAGTTTCGTTTGTGCCATTCTGGTTCCCTCGATATAACGAATTTTCCACTATTTCAACACAGAACGACCATTTCAGTGGCCCCGCCCCATCAACGAAATCTAAATTGTATTACGGCATTCGTTTGTGCTACGTTTGTGCTGGTTTGTGCCGCAAAAAGTTTCGTTTGTGCCACTTCCGTTCTCTCGTTATAACGAATTTTTATAATTCAAGGTCAAATAAAGAAAATCACTTATAAAAATCGTAAATAACTACATGTCACGAAATGAAATACGTAAATCTTTAGTCCCATGTAAATGTCGGTTTGTGCCGCAAAAAGTTTCGTTTGTGCCATTCTGGTTCCCTCGATATAACGAATTTTCCACTATTTCAACACAGAACGACCATTTCAGTGGCCCCGCCCATCAACGAAATCTAAATTGTATTACGTCATTCGTTTGTGCTACGTTTGTGCTGGTTTGTGCCGCAAAAAGTTTCGTTTGTGCTACTTCCGTCCTCTCGTTATAACGAATTTTTTAAATTCAAGGTCAAATAAAGAAAATCACTTATAATACCTACATGTAACGAAATGAAATACGTAATTCTTTAGTCCATGTAAATGTCAGTTTGTGCCGCAAAAAGTTTCGTTTGTGCCATTCTGGTTCCCTCGATATAACGAATTCTCCACTATTTCAACACAGAACGACCATTTCAGTGGCCCCGCCCCATCAACGAAATCTAAATTGTATTACGGCATTCGTTTGTGCTACGTTTGTGCTGGTTTGTGCCGCAAAAAGTTTCGTTTGTGCCACTTCCGTTCTCTCGTTATAACGAATTTTTATAATTCAAGGTCAAATAAAGAAAATCACTTATAAAAATCGTAAATAACTACATGTCACGAAATGAAATACGTAAATCATTAGTCCCATGTAAATGTCGGTTTGTGCCGCAGAAAGTTTCGTTTGTGCCATTCTGGTTCCCTCGATATAACGAATTTTCCACTATTTCAACACAGAACGACCATTTCAGTGGCCCCGCCCCATCAACGAAATATAAATTGTATTACGGCATTCGTTTGTGCTGGTTTGTGCCGCAAAAAGTTTCGTTTGTGCCACTTCCGTTCTCTCGTTATAACGAATTTTTATAATTCAAGGTCAAATAAAGAAAATCACTTATAAAAATCGTAATTAACTACATGTCACGAAATGAAATACGTAAATCTTTAGTCCCATGTAAATGTCGGTTTGTGCCGCAAAAAGTTTCGTTTGTGCCATTCTGGTTCCCTCGATATAACGAATTTTCCACTATTTCAACACAGAACGACCATTTCAGTGGCCCCGCCCATCAACGAAATCTAAATTGTATTACGGCATTCGTTTGTGCTACGTTTGTGCTGGTTTGTGCCGCAAAAAGTTTCGTTTGTGCTACTTCCGTCCTCTCGTTATAACGAATTTTTATAATTCAAGGTCAAATAAAGAAAATCACTTATAATAACTACATGTCACGAAATGAAATACGTAATTCTTTAGTCCATGTAAATGTCAGTTTGTGCCGCAAAAAGTTTCGTTTGTGCCATTCTGGTTCCCTCGATATAACGAATTTTCCACTATTTCAACACAGAACGACCATTTCAGTGGCCCCGCCCCATCAACGAAATCTAAATTGTATTACGGCATTCGTTTGTGCTACGTTTGTGCTGGTTTGTGCCGCAAAAAGTTTCGTTTGTGCCACTTCCGTTCTCTCGTTATAACGAATTTTTATAATTCAAGGTCAAATAAAGAAAATCACTTATAAAAATCGTAAATAACTACATTTCACGAAATGAAATACGTAAATCATTAGTCCCATGTAAATGTCGGTTTGTGCCGCAGAAAGTTTCGTTTGTGCCATTCTGGTTCCCTCGATATAACGAATTTTCCACTATTTCAACACAGAACGACCATTTCACTGGCCCCGCCCCATCAACGAAATCTAAATTGTATTACGGCATTCGTTTGTGCTACGTTTGTGCTGGTTTGTGCCGCAAAAAGTTTTGTTTGTGCCACTTCCGTTCTCTCGTTATTACGAATTTTTATAATTCAAGGTCAAATAAAGAAAATCACTTATAAAAATCGTAAATAACTACATGTCACGAAATGAAATACGTAAATCTTTAGTCCCATGTAAATGTCGGTTTGTGCCGCAAAAAGTTTCGTTTGTGCCATTCTGGTTCCCTCGATATAACGAATTTTCAAATATTTCAACACAGAACGACCATTTCAGTGGCCCCGCCCCATCAACGATATCTAAATTGTATTACGGCATTCGTTTGTGCTACGTTTGTGCTGATTTGTGCCGCAAAAAGTTTCGTTTGTGCCACTTTCGTTCCCTCGTTATAACGAATTTTTATAATTCAAGGTCAAATAAAGAAAATCACTTATAAAAATCGTAAATAACTACATGTCCCCGCATAACCCTTTCAGGTGCGAAGCAATGCTATTGATGAAGTGTTGAAATTAATGACTGACACCGGAATTTTGGTTAAAAAAATTCGGTTTATTATGTGTGTGAAATATAGCTTTTTCTTATTTAAAAATAAATTTGTTTTAAAATTCCTGTGTCAATCATTAGTTTCAATACTTTAGCAATGGAATTGCTTTGCCCCTGAAAGCGTTATGCCGTTTTACAAATGCAACTCTAGCCTTCCTATTCTTAGTAGATAACAAACGTGTTTTTGCTTGTCTTCTACCATGTAAACCATAGAGGTTTATGCGTCGTTTGACTGATGAAACGTGTATGTCTATGCAGTAATTTTGTTTCAATTATTATTTTTATTACTACAGCGGACTTACGACAATCCCTTGTAGATATCATTTTTATAATATAGTCAACATTTCAAGTTGTTTTTTTTTCGGATGGCCACTTTGAGGCTTATTTTTGATGTATTTTTGTTTATTAAAAATTTTATTCCAGGTAATAACAAGTTGTCGAGACACGTTAAAAGAACGAGCTAGTTCTGCTTGCTGTCTACCTTTCTCAAGTGCATTTACAGCGGCATTCCTAGAATCACTTCAATATTTTTTACATTTCTGCATTTAAAAATAATCACAATAAGTCGAGTTCACTAATCGAAGCTATAGCGCCACTGACACCTTCAACAATTAAATGCAAACTAATTGTCAAAATACTTTTGAACTAAGGAGGAGTCATATTTCTTCAGTGGCGCCGATTATAAACAAACAAGTTGAAACTTGATACATTTAAATAACTGCAGTCATCGTGTTCTCAATTATAAGGAATATATTTTCTTTTACATTTTTATATTAAATAAAATAAGAGAGAATATAAGGTTGTCAAAATACTTTTGAGCGCTACTGTATTACGGTATTCGTTTGTGCCACTTCCATTCTCTCGCTATAACGAATTTTTTTCATCCAAGGGCACATGCAGGAAATCTGAAATGAAAAAAGTCCTTCCGGCCAGTGCCGGGAGGAAGAGGTAGCTTTCATAATTTCAGGAAGAGGTAGCTTTTATCAATATAATGAATGAGAATTTCGCGAAATTAGTCAGCTTTATCCAAGCTGCGTTTCTTTAAAGTAACTTATATTTGGCTGCCAAATTCGGCAATTTCTTAAAGTGCCTGTCATTTTAAGACAACATGGTGGATGAGGCTAAGCAGTGAACTTGGTCGAGACCTTAGTAATTGCTGTGCACATGCTCACTCACAACGGAATCGGTTAATATATAGGAGTGCTGTCACATGCAAAAAATCAGATTTTTCAAAATGTCACCCACAATAGAAATTGAAACAGCTATATCTGAGCCATTTTTTAAGGTAAAGACAAACAAAAATGCTCCTGAATCCTTATATCAAGATCAAATACTTAAGAAAGAAACCTTTTTCAATTTCTAATTTTTATTCCCCTCACTTTAAATAAATATATATTTTTTAATTTAATGGCCGCCATTTTGAAACAGGATGGCTGATGAATCTGGCCAGCGAACTTGGTCGAGGTGTTGATGTATACTATCCACATGCCTTCTTACATCGAAATAGGCGAATACGTGTGTTATCGCGTGACAAATACAAGATCGTTTCAAAATGTTAGCCATGCTAGAAATTCAAAGTGCTATAAATCAACCATTTTTTAAGATATCAACAAAAGAACAAATTTTCAGAAACAAAAACTGCTCCGGAATCTTTGTATCAAGGCCAAACACATAAAAAAAATCTTTTTCATTTTCCAATTTTTTAATACCTCATTTTGAATTTTAAATTTAATTTTTTTTAGATGGCAACCCTTTTGAAAAACAGATGGCGAATGAAGCTGGCCAACGAGCTCGGTCGAGACATTGGTATGTACTATGTACAGACCAAGTTACATCCAAATAGGTTCATAAATGCGCCTGTTATCGCGTGACAAAAATCAGGTCGTTTTAAAATGTCAGCCACAAGAGAAATTCAAAATGCTATTACTCAGCCATTTTTTTTAGATATAGACGAAATAAAAACTGTTCCGGAATCTTTGTATTAAGGTCAAACACATACAAAAAAATCTTTTTCATTTTACAATTTTTTGGTATCTCATTTAAATTTTTTTATTTTTTTATTTTTTAAATGGCCGCCATTTTGAAACAAGATGGCGGATGAAGCTGACCAACGAACCCGGTCGAGACATTGGTATGTACTATGTATAAACGAAGTTACATCCAAATCGGTTCATAAATACGCCTTTTATCGCGTGACAAAATTCAGGACGTTTCAAAATGTCAGCCACGCTAGAAATTCAAAATGCTATAACTCAGCCATTTTTTAAGATATAGACGAAACAAAAACTGCTCCGAAATCTTTGTATAAAGGTCAAATACATAAGAAAAAAAATTTTCCATTTTCAATTTTTTGGTACCACATTTCAAATTTTAAAATTTTAAAATTTTTTTAAATGGCCGCCATTTTGAAACAAAATGGCGGATGAAGCTGGCCAACGAACTCGGTCGAGAGATTGGTATGTACTATCTACACACCGAATTACATCCAAATCGGTTCATAAATGCGCCTTTTATCGCGTGACAAAATTCAGGACGTTTCAAAATGTCAGCCACGCTAGAAATTCAAAATGCTATAACTCAGCCATTTTTTAAGATATAGACGAAACAAAAACTGCTCCGGAATCTTTGTATAAAGGTCAAATACATAAGAAAAAAATATTTTTCCATTTTTAATTTTTTGGTACCACATTTCAAGTTTTAAATTTTTTTAAAAATTTTAAATGGCCGCCATTTTGAAACAAAACGGCGGATGAAGCTGGCCAACGAACTCGGTCGAGACATTGGTATGTACTATGTACATACCGAATTACGTCGAAATCGGTTCATAATTACGGGAGTTACAGTGTGACATAGGTCAGATATATATATATATATATATATCAATTTTGAACGGAGGGTGGTTTCGGGGTCTGGGGGTCATGATCGATGAAAATATACCAAAATTTTTTGAAATCGCTTTCCTCCGAACGGCTGCAATAGGTAGCTTTTTTGTAAAGAAAGCTACCTAAAAGGCATGGGACGAAATGAAATACGTAAATCTTTAGTCCCACGCAAATGTCGGTTTGTGCCGCAAAAAAGTTTCGTTTGGGCCATTCTGATTCCCTCGATACAACGAATTTTCTACTATTTCAACATTGGGCCACCATTTCAGTGGACCCGCCACATCAACGAAATCTAAATTATATTACGGCATTCGTTTGTGCTATGTTTTTGCTGGTTTGTACCGCAAAGTTCCGTTTGTGCCACTTCATTTTTTTAGTTATAATGAATTTTTATAATTCAAGGTCACGTAAAGAAAATCACTTCTCAAAATCGTAAATAAATTTGTGTCACGAAATAAAATACGTAATTCTTTAGCGCTATGGAAATGTGCATGAACTTTTTTAAAACACGGCAACTGTAAATATTCGAAAAAAAATCGAAAAAGTAACCAAATTAAAAAAATGATTGAACTCTGCACTTTGCAATCTAAACAAGTATATGTGCATGAAAAAGCTGCTTAAATTGCTCTTTTTGATTAAATTAAACTTGTTGATCATATAAAGCTTATAGACTTATGATAACATATTTATGAAAAATATGACTTCTTGGTAGTTCTTGAGAACTAAAGCTTCATTATGACACTTTTAAAACGTAACCTACAATGGCTTGATGCACACAGAAATTGCATCACATCAAAACAGAAATGTTACCATTGAAAAAAATGTGAGAGTGTTGAAAAATATTTTAAATAATTAAGTGAAAAGATTTTTTAAAGAGTTAATGAATTTTAATAATTAAACAACCTTAATGAATTTTAATAATTAAACAAATAACAAAGAAAAATATTGATTTTTTAATGAAACAAGAAGAAAAAATCGTGCGTTAAGCATAGATTATGAAACACTTTCCAACACTTCCTGAAGGCTTTAACAAAACTTCGTTATTTAGGGAAATCAGGTATATAAAATAACTAAGTAAACATTTTAGAAAACGTATAAAACATTTTAAAAACTGATTTAAGCAGTTAATGTCCATAGTCAAATAGTATTTCAATTCTTTTGAACAGCCATGTATTTGATCTGTAGGTTGATATATATATTCTATATAATGGGGAAATTTAGTTTAGGAAGAAAACGCATAACAGGTTGAAATTTCAATTTCAACAATTTGTACTCATAGATGGAAACATACTTGAATACTTTTGTTCAACCCTGTAGTTATAAATGCAGTTCATCGTAACAATGTATAACTCACATCAAAACCATAAGCAATTTGTGCTCATAGCCAGTAACCATTACGAATTTTTATGTGTGGACCTGTATATGAATTATATCACTCATATACATCATATAGTATGTATAAATATAGTGAAACATAAAAGCGCATATCATAATTAAAAATGCATTTCTAGCAATCATCGCTAATGTACAGTACTTCGGATACAATATAGTATCTAAAATCTTTTGTGTGTCCCTGTATATGCTATGCACTCCGTATTATACATGAAATAACTTATAGCAAACCTCAGCGACATATATCAATTTCATTATACATGAAATAATTTAACATAATTAAAATACGCCACAAACAATTCCCTCCAATCCTATATCATTATGTAACGGAATTCTTTTGTATGTCCCTGTAAAGGAATAATAACTATTCTTTACACCGCATATTCTGCAGAATGCATACTTTAGTGCACTTCCTTAATGCATATCAATTTTATTATGTTCTAAAGATTGTAACACCATTAAAAATAATTTTTAACGATTTTTCCACATAGGCCGTTGTAAATGAACTAAACATGCAACAAACTTCATTTAAAATAGTGAACGTGCTATGATAAACGTCAATAACATTCATAAATTTCAGGGCAATCCGAGTATATTTACGGTAGTTAGAGCGCGGACAGACGGACAGACGGCCAGACAAACGGAAGTCATATACACTTTCCTACAAAGTTGAAAAGTCTTAAAGGACTAATTCAAACGAATTTGATTAATTTTTATGCTAGTTTGACATTTTATCATATTTTTAGATGCTAGCTATCTTGAATTTTAACCCTTTAACGAGGTACACTTCAAGAAATACTCATTACTAAACAATATAAATTAATTTTTAATCTAATCAATAACTGAAAATTCACATTTTAAAAATATTTTCATGAATGTAGATACTATAAAAATAAGAATTTACAAACTAATTTTCTTAATTTTATCACATTGGAAAAGAATTTTCCACATTCGAACTCAATTTTTTATACATAAAGCGTTACTTAATCAAATTCTATACTTTCTGATTCAACGAAATTCAGTGATTTCTTCAGTTTTCAAACCAATTCTTAAATTTTATAATTATTAAAATTTCCCAACCTCTATTACAAAACGTTTGAAGAAAAACGGATCACTTCATTAATGAGTATTTCTTGAAGAGTAGTTCATTCAAGGGTTAAAATTCTACATAGCTAGCATCTAAAAGTAGGATAAAATCTCAAACTAGTGTAAAAGTTAATCAAATTCGTTTAAATTAGTCTTTTTTCCTTAAAAAATCAATATTTTCCTTTGTTACCTGTTTAATTATTTAAATTCATTAAGGTAATGGTTGTTCAAAAACTAAAATATATGTTTCAGTTTCCCTTTTAAGTTGAAATACTCATAACTTTTCTCTTTTAAGTTGATATTTTGATCTTATAGTTGAAAAAATCTAAAGGAATCAGTCTTTTGCCTTAAAAATGATATTTTCCATTGTTTTGCTTAATTATTGATGTTCGTTAAGGTGTTGTCCATACAAAATTCAAATATATGTTTAGTTTTCATCATTTAAGTGGATATCCTTATCTTATAGTTGAGTGGCCGCCCCTCCGGGTGGTTCCGACCCGACCCCTTGAGTGGGGGAGGTGACCGGAAGCCGGGCAGAGTTCGTTGTGTAAGAATGCGAGGGGGCCGGATAGGGACGAATCGCCACCTCCTCGAGAGGCTCATCTCCGACAGGCGTTGAGTCCAGTGGCCACGGTTAACGGACGTTGTGCATGGGTGCGTAGACTCTTCGGGGTCCGCGTTCGAACGCACCCCCGGCAGCCAGGTTCTCTGGCCAAGCCGGGTAGCGACGCTCCATAGGTCGATCCCGGTGCCGGTCTAAGGGCCGGACGGTGTCGCCGGCAAAGACTAGCTAAGGCGATAGGACCCCATCCACCATTTGACTAAGAGGGAGCCTGAGGTAGGAGTGAGGGCTTTGTAGTGGAAAGTCCTTGGTGCTCGCTAGTGACGACGGCGACGGGGCTCGCGGGAACGCCATGCAGGGACTCCCGGAGCAACCGAAGGGCGAGGGTTTCGGACAGCGTCCAGGTTACTTTTTGACTTGGGTGGCTCATCCCTCCAAGGACCTCAGCTGAAGCAGTTGTGAGCCGACCCTTAGGGTGGTAGGGTTTGGCGGTGCCCCCGTTGACCAAGGAGCGGTCGCGTGGGGAGGCCAGTATGGCTCTAGTTGCTCCATGTCGTGCCGTGACCCTTGGGAGGGGGTCGGCCGGCAGGTCCACCATCGAACGCTGTGCCCCCGGGGGAACCGAGCCGGAGGCTCGCCGGTAACGCGGCGGCTCATCGTGCCTCAGAGGAATTCTTGGTCCGATCCAGGTCCTCCGTGTCTATGCGGTACCAGAGTTTTCCTCGCCTGGTGATGAGGACCTAGAGGTGTCTCCACCTAACTTTCGAACGCAATAACAAAGGTAGCGGTCGGTCACTGCACGGGGTCAGGGGCCTTCGGGCCTGGGTACCCTCGACGGCCGTGAGGTAAGGTAGTGGTGGGCGGGCTTCTGTCGGCCTCCGCTGGCTTCTCTGTCTTCGGACGGAGTCGAGTCGGCGGGGGCTGGCGGGACTCCGTTCCATCCAACCACCTAGCGAGGCGGAGTCTATTCCGTCTAGGTGGAGCTTTCCGTGCCCGCCTGGGGTCGCTAACGGCACCTAGTCTGGGCCAACTGGTTCCCGGCGTGATCCACGAGGGGTTCCGTCGGTTGAGCCGGGTGGCTTGGGCGAAAACCCCGGAGCTGGGTCGCTTTACGGCCGGAGGGACTTTCCCCGTCCTCCCGGGTTTTCAAGCTAGGGGCCCTTCATAACTTTCTTATCGGCTGGCCCACATATATGTCTCTGCCGGAAAATGGTATCTGATCTTGGGGGCCTGCCGTAAATCAAATTCGGGTCGGGAAGCCTCGGTTCAGTTCGTGGGCCCAGCGTCTTTATAGGCGTCTGGTTCCTGCAGGGCTTGCGGGGTCTACCGGCTCGAGTAACCAAGTTTAGGGACCACTTGATTTTTCTACCTGTGTGGTGAGGACTGTCGTAGCAGCCGTTCGTCTCTTCTTGGGAATAGCCGTCGCCGTGTGCGCTGGGCAGCGGCGTCGGCTTGGCCGGAGTGCAGGTGAGGAACGGGGTCTCAGGGATCGCCTTGATGGGGCGTGTCTGGCGGCGACCTTCGGGACGCGTCGCGGTTCTCGTCTCTCGGGCGGTCTCAGCCTGGACAAAAGGATCTGCAAGGATCTAGGACCGGAAGACAGTCCCATTTTTTTGGGGGCGCCCACCGTCTTATCTTATAGTTGAACAAATCTAAAGAAATCATTTTTTTCCCTTAAAAACTGATATTGATATTTTCCATTTTTTTCCTTAATCAATAATACTCATTAAGGTAATGATTGTTCAAAAACTAAAATTTTCCTTTTTTGTTATATTATTATCACTATTTAAATATATAATTAAACATTCAAGGAAATATACCCTAATCATATGTTTAGTGAACAGTTCATAATCTGTATTCTTGAGGCACGAAAATACTTCGATAAACCTGATATAACATTCTTTTATTCGCATCTCTGCTTGAGAAAGTAAGATTCGGGGTTGGCGAAGGTGTCATTTTTCGAATATTTCACTCAAATGTTAAATGATGTGGTGCGTTTTTCTTCAAACGTTTTGTAACAGAGGTTGGGAAATTTTAATAATAATTAAAAAAATGTACGAATTGGTTTATGAACTTAAAAAATCACTGAATTTCGTTAAATCAGAAAGTATAGAATTTGATTAAGTAACGCTGTATAAAAAATTAAATTCGAATGTGGAAAATTCTTTTACAATGGGATAAAATTAAGAAAATTAGTTTTAAACTCGTATTTTTATATGTACATTCGGGAAAATAGTTTTAAAATGTGAAATTTTCAGCTATCCGCTAGATTAAAAATTAATTTATTTTGTTTAGTAATGAGTATTTCTTGAAGTGTACCTTGTTCAAGGGTTAAAATTCTACATAGCTACTAGCATCTGAAAGTATGATAAAATCTCAAACTAGTGTAAAAATCAAATTCGTTTAAATTACTCTATTTTTATTAAAAAATCAATATTTTCCTTTGTTATTTGTTTAATTATTAAAATTTATTAAGGTAATAGTTGTTCAAAAACTGAAATATATGTTTAAGTTTCCCTTTTAAGTTGAAATCCTCATCTTATGGTTGAAAAAAATTTTAAAGAAATCATCTTTTTTTCCTTTAAAATCGATATTTTTCATTGTTTTGCTTAAGTAATAATACTCATTATGGTTACAGCTGTTCAAAAACTAAAATGGATGTTTAACTTTCTTCTTTTAAGTTTATATTCTGATCTTATAGTTGAAAAAAAAATCTAAAGAAATCAGTTTTTTCCTTTGAAATTGATATTTTCCATTGTTTTGTTTAACTAATAATATTCATTAAGGTGTGGTTCATTTAAAATTGAAATATATGTTTAACTTTACTCATTTAAGTGGATATCCTTATCCTATAGTAAAAAAAATTCTAAAAAAATCAGCTTTTTCCCTTAAAAATGTTATTTTCCCATGTTTTGCTAATGTTAATAAAAACATTAAGGTAAATGTTGTTCAAAACTCAAATGTAAATTTAATCTTTATCTTACAGTATGATAATCTAGTCGATCTAACATTCACCCCTGATGTTATAGTAGAACAAACTCTAAAAACGTCATTTTCCCCTGTAGGGGGCGTTCGAACCGGGTTGCGGTGGGACCGGAGGGGATGCAGTGCGAGTGTGGTACGGTGGTGGGACGATGCGGTTCGGCACCGCAGCATCGCCTCCTGACCCAGAAGCCCCGTTTTCCTACTACTAATGATAAATAAAATAAATCTTTTTTAAAAAATTCTAACTACTAGTAAATAAAAAAATTATGTTCTCAAAATTTAAAACATTTCTCCTGTAAAGAACAAGCAAAATTTAAAATTCAATTCTTCTGAAAAAAATTTTTTCTATCTTTTGGTATTTTTTAAAGAAAATAAATCCCCTGCTATATTTTTCTATCACCTGAAAAAAAAAATAATGTCCCAAAATAAAAGTTTTTAATACGAAAAAAAAAATTCAAAATAAATATTTGTAAAAGAAAAAAAAATTCTAAAGAATTTTTCTATCAGCTGAAAAAAAAATATTAAGTTCTCAAAAAAAAAAAAAAAAAAAAAAAAAAAAAATTCTATAACTTCGAAAAAAATCTCAAAATAAAAATTTTCTATCTCCCACTAAATAAATAACATCCTACTATAAGACGCTTATCTATCCAATTCCGCTAAAATATTGTTATCTAACAACACCTCCGCTGTTATCTTTACGCATTTCCCCTCCAAAACGCTCTTATCAGCTTAGAACTCTGAGATAAAAAAGACTTCCGGTTGACCTTCCTTTGACCTTGAGTGAACGTCGGTGTTATAGAAATGTCATTCCCACACTACTTACAGTAATTTCGATTTGCGGGCGTTCAGGAAAGGTATTGAGGAACTCTGGAGGTGCCTATCGTCACAGATGTATAAAAGAATTGCTGATAATGATTTTCGAAGAACAATGCCGGTAATTAGCCGAGATATTAACCCTTAAAGACACGGACACTTTGGACATACATAAAGACACGGGCGGCGTACTCTATGCGCTATCGGCTTTATAGCCTAGATAACAACTTTTAATGATATGTTTATGTAATTTCAATGCCCAGTAGTCGTATGAAAGCAATAAACGTCGAACTGTTAAAAACAGATTAGTTTAATAAGAGTTAATCACATAATTACTATGAGATTCGCCGCTAGTTTGCATTGAATGGCTCTCTCAATACGCCACCCGAGTCTTTAAAGGTTAATTAAAAATGTATGTGGAAAACCGCGCCACGAGCCAGGGCGGTGTTGCATCTTTTCGACCTCCTTTCGAAGCGCGTTTAGCAAAATGCCATGTCTAAAGTTTGAACAAGGGTTTTATTTTAGCTACACTGTAAAAAGAAAAGATTACTATTACGCTGAATTAGTGTTTATAAAATGCCAAATGAAGTAAAATATGCACTATTTTTATTGTCCGCACCAAATTAAGTTCATCATAAACAGATTAGGATAAGATTAAAAAAAAAAAAGAGTTATACAGATAGCGATATTTGATACGACTTAGGCTTCATATCTCTCTGAACTTTCGTGGTATGTCCATTTATACTTTTGTAGTATATACAGCTATACCCAACCGTACGTTGTATGGTTTTTTACAAAGCTTTACTGTTCTTTTAGAAACGATATTTTGTGCAGTATACTTACTAATTAATATATTTATTGTACGGAACCCTCTGACACGAGTAATACTCGCACTTAACCGTTTATTTATTTCATAAAATTACGCTCATCCATGCTGCTATGTCTCTAAAACGAGGAAAGAACAAACACTCTTACATTAACATTTTTTTTTTTTTAACAGGAAAAATAATTATTTGTTGAATTATTGTTTTTTATACATTTTTTTCTTTACTATATACTTTATTAAATGAAATTTGCAAATGCACTTTTCTATTTTCATGTATAGATAATGTGCACACATTTTGTACATATTATTAAATTGTGAATTATTTTTTATTTCATAAAATTACACTCTTCCATGCTTATGTCTATCTAAAACGAGCAAAGAGCAGTTTTACGTTAGTAATATAGAAAAGACAGTTCGAAAGCGGCGGAGGGAGGAGTGAGGTGGGTGGAAGTGAAAATCCTGCTATAGTAGGAGAGGTTTAGAGAGATTCTTATCAGCCGGAAATGAGATAAGAAATGGTAATCTGATAAGAGCATGTTATAGAGAGATGAGGATAAAGTATGGAAACTGAATGTCAAATATAGAGGTTAAGATCGTTTTAGAACGTAAGGAGTCGATTACCCTTGTAGATCATACTATAGTATGATGGGGTAGAAGGGGAGTAAATTTTTAGACGGGGCTTAATTTTTCGTATCTTCTTAAGGTTTGAATGAATGACCATATAAGGTAATGTTATACTATAACATAATGGGTTAGGTCTTTTTGGAGAAAGTGTGAGGAAGCTTATTTATTTATTTATTTTTTGGAATCAACTTAAAGTTTGAACATGAAACGTAACTGAAAAATACTATGTGGCGCCCTCTATCGGTAGGAAATCGAATTATAAGTAATGCAATCGTTTTTTTCGTAAAAATTTCATTTGGAATCGAACCTGTGACAAAATAGTATTTTGACTTGATAATTTGAAGTAGGTTTAACTGATCAAGCCAAGAAACTACACCTGTGATTCGAGATTTTAGATGCTTCAAGACAAAAAATTATGTTCCTCTCATTTATGTGCAAAGAGAGGTTGATTTATCGGTTACTTAAGATAAGTCAACAGTATCTGTTTTAACTACTACTACACTTTGAGAATTACTTTAATGTACACGATTTTTACTTTTAGTTTATCTGATTTTATCGATTTTGCATACGGGAGTATGGTCATTTTACCAAACCATAGTTTCGAACTCGCAAACTTCGTATCAAATTTCATTTTTTTTTTTTTTTTGTAACTGATATGCTATCCAAGGATTGAGTATTACTTTAATGTACACGATTTTTACTTTTAGCTTAACTGATTTTATCGATTCTGCGTACGAGAGTATGATCATTTTACCAAACAGTAGTTTCGAACTTCGTATGAAATTTCATTTTTTATAATTGATATGCTATCCACTGTTAGAAAATTACTTTTATTTAATACATGCTAAATACAGCTCAACTTGTGCAGAATATGTTTAAACATAAAACAATACAGCATATGTAGTGGCCAGCATACCCTCATCATTTAAGGGGCACAGGACCTTTCAGTTTGTCGAAACAATAAAAAACATCGCCTTCTTCAAAGAACCAAAACACAAACAATACGCAATTAAGATCTTTTTCTCCTCTTTCTGCCTAAAGTATATATCCTTAAGTACATTATCCAGAAAAATAAATGTTGTATGTACAAAATTAATATTTAAATTTTAAATTTAAAAATTCATCTCACTAATGCGTGATTAAGTGCTGCGCGCATGATAGGGCTCTATATTATGCATATAGAAAATAATTTTAGAACAAAATAGAATCATGACATACCTACTTATAACTTAAAACAAAGATATACGCAAAAAGTATTGTTTAAAATTTAATTTTAGCACTAAATAAAAAACAGTTCAAAAATCTCAAGTTTTTTTTCAAGTTTTTCAAGTGCAAAAAAACAAATAACCAAAATGTATGAATTTTTTTTTGTTTTACCCTGTAGACTTTAAAGAAACGCATATTTGGTAAAACTTTTCTAAGTTGTACCTTAAATAGTTTAAAAGTAACAGTGCGCGCAAACTCCAAATTTACTAATCTAAGAAAATGCTTTTGAAAGTTTCAATATCTACGGACCTTCTATTATTCTCATCATCTAAAAATGATTATAACTCAAGAAATAATGCAGATTTTTTGAATGCGGTTTTTTTGCATATTGTTGGGAAATTTTAAGACATTCAGAATAAAGCAAAAATTGAAAACTGATTTTTTGAAAGTTTAAAGGTTCTGTGCCCCCTTAAATCCGATCGAGCAAAACACACTCTGTTGCATGCCACTGTTGACGTGTTCGTTACTTTAGTACTATATCAGATTATGAAGAGTTACTTCCTTAACTCTTATCGACAACCTCATTGCATCCGTGGAAAACAAATATTGTACAATATTAACTATTCCGGGGGAGCACACACCATACAAAGTATAGTCCATTCTTTTCAAACATCATATATATGTCATTTAAAGTTTCTCAAATTGGTGCGGAGCGTTTGATTATGCTCTTGACATAATTTTATACAGTTAAAATTCCAATATAACATAATTTAGTGTTTGATTTTCTATTTTACATTCAATATAATGCCTACTTTCAATTTTATATCCATGCATGGCTGTCTTGCAAGGTTTGCTTTCCCACGTTTTTAAACAGTGTATACGAATTTATATATAAGATTTTGTAATTCTATGATTCGTTTATTTTCATCATTTCAATTAATCGCAGTATATGGACAATTAAAGATAACATCTCATTTTCTTTGCCTCCATATGTTATTATTAAATCTATGTTCTCAGCAATACCGCTCAGACTAATCCCTCTGAAGGAAGTCGTAGTCTAGTCAATAACTGAAAATTTCACATTTTAAAAATATTTTCCCGAATGTACATATAAAAATACGAGTTTAAAAACTAATTTTCTTAATTTTATCACATTGGAAAAGAAGTTTCCACATTCGAAATTAATTTTTTATACATAAAGCATTACTTAATCAAATTCTATACTTCCTGATTTAACGAAATTCAGTGATTTTTTAAGTTCATAAACCAATTCGTACATTTTTTAATTATTATTAAAATTTCCCAACCTCTGTTACAAAACGTTTGAAGAAAAACGCACCACTTCATTTAACATTTGAGTGAAATATTCGAAAAATGACACCTTCGCCAACCCCGAATCTTGCTTTCTCAAGCAGAGATGCGAATAAAAGAATGTAATTCCAGGTTTATCGAAGTATTTTCGTGTCTCAAGAATGCAGATTATGAACTGTTCACTAAACATATGATTAGGGTATATTTCCATGAATTTTTAATTATATATTTAAATAGTAATAATAATATAACCAAAAAGGAAAATTTTAGTTTTTGAACAATCATTAACTTAATGAGTATTATTAATTAAGGAACAAAATGGAAAATATCAATATCAGTTTTTAAGGAAAAAGTTTATTTCTTTAGATTTTTTCAGCTATAAGATAAGGATATCTACTTAAATGATGAAAATTAAACATATATTTGAATTTTGAATGAACAACACTTTAATGAACATCAATAATTAAGCAAAACAATGAAAATATCATTTTTTAAGGCAAAAGACTGATTCCTTTAGATTTTTTCAACTATAAAAGAAAAATATCAACTTAAAAGAGAAATGTTATGAGGATTTCAAATTAAAAGGGAAATTGAAACATATATTTTAGCTTTTGAACAACCATTACCTTAATGAATTTAAATAATTAAACAAGTAACAAAGAAAAATATTGATTTTTTTAATTAAAAAAAACTAATTTAAACGAATTTGATTAACTTTTACACTAGTTTGAGATTTTATCCTACTTTTAGATACTAGCTATGTAGAATTTTAACCCTTGAATGAAGTATTCTTCAAGAAATACTCAATAATGAAGTGATCCGTTTTTCTTCAAACGTTTTGTAATAGAGGTTGGGATATTTTAATAATTATAAAATTTAAGAATTGGTTTAAAAACTGAAGAAATCACTGAATTTCGTTGAATCAGAAAGTATAGAATTTGATTAAGTAATGCTTTATGTATAAAAAATTGCGTTCGAATGTGGAAAATTCTTTTCCAATGTGATAAAATTAAGAAAATTAGTTTGTAAACTCTTATTTTTATAGTATCTACATTCATGAAAATATTTTTAAAATGTGAATTTTCAGTTATTGATTAGATTAAAAATTAATTTATTTTGTTTAGTAATGAGTATTTCTTGAAGTGTACCTCGTTCAAGGGTTAAAATTCTAGATAGCTAGCATCTAAAAATATGGTAAAATGTCAAACTAGCATAAAAAATTAATCAAATTCGTTTGAATTAGTCTTTTTAAGACTTTTCAACTTTGTTGGAAAGTGTATATGACTTCGGTTTGTCTGGCCGTCTGTCCGTCTGTCCGCGCTCTAACTCCCGTAAATATATTCGGATTGCCCTGAAATTTATGAATGTTATCGACGTTTATCATAGCACGTTCACTACTTTAAATGAAGTTTGTTGCATGTTTAGTTCATTTACAACGGCCTATGTGGAAAAATCGTTAAAAATTATTTTTAATGGTGTTACAATCTTTAGAACATAATAAAATTGATATGCATTAATGAAGTGCACTAAAGTATGCATTCTGCAGAATATGCGGTGTAAAGAATAGTTATTATTCCTTTACAGGGACATACAAAAGAATTCCGTTACATAATGATATAGGATTGGAGAGAATTGTTTGCGGCGTATTTTAATTATGTTAAATTATTTCATGTATAATGAAATTGTTATATGTCGCTGAGGTTTGCTATAAGTCATTTCATGTATAATATGGAGTGCATAGCATATACAGGGACACACAAAAGATTTCAGATACTATATTGTATCCAGGGGCGGACTGGCATAGTTTGGCCCACCCCGGTAGACTTATGCATTGGCCCACCAATCAAGAAGCCCATTGTTAAGATGTTTGAATACTAACAACCAACACGATCCTTTGCTCTAACTTCCTGAAGATGACTTAACTTCAGTTCGAGGCATATTAGCATTTTTGTAATCGTTTATTTTCAATTGGTAGTAATTTCCTTGTGAAAAAAAAATCTTGTGTCGGGTTGGGGTGGGGGTTTACTTGCTTAATTTTTACTTATTTTTTGAATATGTAAACTTTAAACAATAAAAACATTTAAAATTCCTTATAGGAATTCTGTTCAGATATTTTTATTCTTTGTATTAAAAAATATGTTTGGTCCAATGGCGGGTCAATTGCGCTGTCAGCATAACCCAACGATATCGTAAGTAGATGATGGCTGCTTGTGAAGGGGCTCCCATCGGGAAATCCCTCACCCGGAATTTGGACCCAGGCTCTTTTGCGTGGAAGATTAACGTGCTAACCGTGAAAAAAAAAACCTTAGACTTGTCTGTACACTGCATTGTAAATTTTATACTGGAAAGAGTTAGTACTATTAAAATTGACACACATACATTGATTAATTTGTTATTTGAAATATCACTATAATCATTTTCACATTTTATTTTTTTTTATTTTAAATTATCAACGTATATACACTTTGTACATTAATTAATGTTTGTTTAAAATATCAATATAATACCTGAAAATTGAATAGTTTGTTTTCTACCCTCACTATTAATTAATTAGAATGTCAGATATCTGGACAATTCTTGGGTCAACTCCATCTATTATCGTAATCAAAAGATCAGCGGACACTGAATAGGATAAAATCATCTAATAGTTCTAGTCCTAGAGATGAACGCAAGCAGTTCTTTGTAATTTTAAGTTTTGGGAACACTCGTTCACAAGACACTTGAGTGCACAATAAAGTCAATGTATACTTATAAGTTATGTGCAAGGTTGGATAAGTACGAATATAGGCATTCAACTCGCAAAATAATTCTAATGCACAAGCTAGGCCTTTTTTACAATTCTTATTAACTTTACACTGATTCTCATCATCTTTAATGAGTTTTTTTGAATCATTCGTTTCTTTGCTGTACGACCATACTTTCTTTGCTGTTGAGAGCTCACTACGTCGAGATTGATTGTTGTCAATATGTACTTATAAGTTATGTGCAAGGTTGGATAAGTACGACCATAGGAATTCAACTCGCAAAATAATTCTAATGCACAAGCTAGGCATTTTTTACAATTCTTATTAACTTTACACCGACTTTCATCATTTTTAATGAGTTTTTCTGAATCGTTCGTTTCTTTGCTGTAAGCGGCTGAGTCTACGTCGAGATTGTTGGTTCAATAGTGACTGATTATAACCAGTATAGTGCCGGGAAAATTGCAGCAACTCTTTTCTGTCATAGTCTTTCTTGACTTACGCCAAGCCAGACAGAGTACTAAGAGCTTCTTCAGCAAGTTCATTTAACAATTTAACCTCACTGAAGCGGCGAGGATGGATCAAACCAGGCAATGCGAGCAAGTTCTTTCCAGTAAATCGTGTATTCAGCTGATGAATAGCTGTGTCCGAGACGATATTATAAAGCCTGAAATACTTCTGACGGTGATCCGATAATACTTCTTGCCTTATCGTGAGAATATTCACCACATCGACGTTTCGCTATAGATATTCTCTTTTAGGGCCTAATTACCGCACAGGCTAACCAGGCCATGGCTATGGGCCCACTGTTCTTGACGGCCCCAAATTGAATAAAATGATTTAGAAAAAAAATTCTTAAACTTGCAGTTTCCGCAATTATTTTCTCAAAAACCAAAATATATTTTGGTTAACTTTTCAACCGTATGTAATATCTAATAATAACCACACCCTACACTTCACCTCCCCACAAAAATATAGCAGCTATTTTACTGCTTGAGAGCCTGCACAACCTTAATCGGGCTCTGCTCTCTTTTCCGGTACGAAACTATCAATTTCAGTGGTGTACTCCTTTACCTTAGTTGCTTCTGAAGATGTTTGGCAAATTCAGAAGCATTTTTCAGAACCATATTAAAATTATTTTTTTGGTGTAGCAGATTGGATTTTGTTAATAGCAATTAAGCAGTCCAGGCCGCTTATCTGTAGGTACTTCGATGTGGGCGTAGATATATTGAATAGGTCGCTGAAAATCGTTGCTATTAGTATATAATGAAACGTGCGGCAATTATTAATCAGCGATCTTGCCGAAAATGATACATGTGACGGGAATTCGTCCATTTTAGTGATAGCTTGTAGGTTTTAAACCGTCAGTACCAGGGTCGGACTGGGTCAGTGTAAAGGGCGCAGACCTTGGATTTTCAGAGGGCGCAAAAATTTTAACGAACTCAAGTCAATTTGACTTGCTTGTATTGTATCTGGCTTGACAAGGTTTAACACACTTGCATAGCACCAAGTAAAGGATAATGGCTTAAATTAAATCTTTAACTCTAGGTAGAAGACTTCGCAATATTCTCCGTGCATGTTTAAAATTCCATCAATCCTACACAATGTTACGCAATTTTTTAAACCACATCACATAACATCTAAAAGCTCCAGCAAGTTGAACACAGATTAACTTGTAGTAGATTACTGATATCAAGACTAGAGCTTTCTTATTTTCTTCTATCGATAGACACCTTGCAGAAAAAAAAATCATCGCCCCTACCAATTTCCCTGAAAATCACTGTATGAAAAAGACATAGGATTGATTAGGATAACAATTTATTAGGAATAATATTTACTATTAAATACTTTTTCATAAATTTTGCTTTGGAGGCTGTCTACATATTAAAAAATACACGAACGTTGATTTTTCAAATGGTAACATCCACTTTTGACACCCTGTTTGAGTTCCTTTCTAGCCAGGAAAGATATATAGCTTATATGCTTTTCTTAAATCTTAATACTGTTATAAAAGAAAATGTGTTAGGGGTTTATCCCTAAACTTCGGAAAATAAATTGAAGATCTTAGAAGAAAAAGTACCAAAAACTCTCAATTAGTCCCCAGTAAAATTTTACTAGAATAATAAATTTATTAAAAATTTACTTTACATTACAAAAAATCCTACAAAATATTTCTTGTAAGTTTCTACGATTTTTTTGTGGCTTCTTTGATAGCGGAATACGAACCCCTTAATTTATGGAAAGGAAAATTTCTCTAATATCTCCAAAACCAATTATTCATATGAGTTGTACACATCAATGTTTTTAACAATTGTGGTTTTTTTCATAATATACAGGGTGTTTATAAAGTCAAGGATCCATTTTGATGTTTAATAACTCATACAATAATAAAGATAGATTAAAATTAATAGCATAAATGGTTAGATAGGCTCAAAAAGTTTCATGACCCTTGTCTATGAACTTCCACGTGTGCCCCCTCCGTCGCACGGAGAATATCAAGCCGATAGTCAATTTCACTCCAGGTAGCGGCAAGCATGTCGGCATCCACAGAGGCTATTGCGGTTGTAATTCTGGCTTTTAAGTCATCAATTAGACATGTTGGAAAACTTCGTATTTCCACAACTAGAAGAGCTTCAGCCACATGTCATTTTGCAACAAGATGGTGCACCACTTCATTGGGGTACCATCGTTCGTACTTCTTTGAATGACCATTTTCCAGGAAGATGGATTGGGCGAGGAGGTCCAATTCCTTGGCCACCCAGATCACTTGATATAACGCCGCTGGACTTTTTCATTTGGGGATTTGTAAAGGACAATGTTTACAGGGGGAGAGTGTCGAACATTTATGACTTAAAAGCCAGAATTACAACCGCAATAGCTTCTGTGGATGCCGACATGCTTGCCGCTACCTGGCGTGAAATTGACTATCGACTTGATATTTTCCGTGCGACGAAGGGGGCACACGTGGAAGTTCATTGACAAGGGTCATGAAACTTTTTGAGTCTATCTAACCATTTATTTTATTAATTTTAATCTATCTTTATTATTTTATGAGTTATTAAACATCAAAATGGGTCCGGGACTTTATAAACACCCTGTATATTTTTTAAAATGACTTTGTTAATAATTTCTAATTAAGAAAAGTTTTTGAATAGAAAAAAATTTTGGAATAAGTTTGGGTCTATTCACTATATCTCTAATGAATTAATAAAAAATCATCAGATAATTTTTATGAAGTTAAAAATTAAGTTTCTGAAATGGATTTATCTTTAACATCCTCAAATTTAAACCCTTCTAACCCTACCATGATTTAATTTAATGCATATAAACTATGCCTTTTTCCGGGCTGTCTCGATCCAAGAAACTCAAATAGGTTTCAAAAATGGGGTATTATTGCTTGAAAAATAAAAGTTGGTACAATTCTCAATAAGTATACGACTTCGGAAACATAATTTATGCATAACAATAACTAGTAGATATTATTTTCAGTTGATTGGTACCTACATATTTTTTTACGATTATTTTTAGCAGAATTTGTAAGTTGTAAACCAAATTTTTTTCCACTATCACCATTGATGCACTGAGGATACTTAGAAAAGCTAACACCGTTTTTTGCACCAAGCGCCAAATAGGGTTGCTGCGGTGCTGCTAAGGCTTCAACCTTTTTTAAAAAATATATTTTTCTTTAATGTAATAAGAATTAGTTATCAAGCCAGTTTATGTCATAAATTCAATTTCTGTTACAATCTGAGAGCCACTACTTTTTATTATCTATTGTTTTGTTATTATTCATATTATTAACCAAGTAGCATATTTACATGTGGTATCTACAACTATCTCTTTCAACACACAAGAAACATTCGGTATGCAAACTTCGTTTAAAAAATATTTATAATTAGAACAAGAATATACTTTCCGTTTGGAAATAGAAATTTTGAAAACTAAATCTCAAGCTTCTTTTGTACCACATATTATAGGGTATTGGAATGCTGAAATATAAAGCTATTTGAATGTGAAAATAATACTTGCTTGTGAAAATAATTGGTATTTTTTATCCTTAAAAAATTACTATTATGTGTCCATAAAGAACTGAATTGATACCACGTTATGAAAAGGTTTCTACAGAAAAAGTACACCCTAAAACATTGCTTTGTTAGTCTAAAATCCCTAAAACAATTAAGTAAATTTACTATTCCCAGCACACTCTTCCCATGATTGCAAAACTTTTATCATTGTTAAAGATCAAGGGAAATATTTAAGTTTCCGTACTTGAGTGTAAGTGCCCCAGCGATTGTATTCATGCAAGCTGCAGGGTACATAGCCTGTATTTTTTAACCGACTTAAAAAAAGAAGGAGGTTCTCATTTCGACGCATATGTATTTTTTTATGTATTTTCACTGATTACTCCTAAACTAGGCGCGATATTACTATCCGAAAATAACGGCAGATTTTGTGAATGAGAAAACGCTGTCTGCGAGATACCACAGCTTGCAGGATTGCAATCCAAAAGTATCCTCAACTTTGTATTCCCCGAAAAGAAAGATCATCATGTTTTCCAATCAAAAACAAAATCCATACAAAAAGTTTTTTGACTTCTGATACGTCTCTCTCTTTTTTTCTCTTTCAAAAAGCGCCATTATATGTGCATTCAGGGGCGGCTATAAAGAAAGGGGGCGCAGAGTACTAAAAGCAAAAGGACTGAAAATATGCAAAATACTGGTTAAATTCTAAAACATATCATGAAAAGAAGCGATGAAAAAAATTTCGTCTAGGGCGCAATGGCTACTAAAGCTCTCGTTGGGTGCATATTTTCTCTTTCAATCGCATGCAAAGATGTCCGTTTTGGTTTCCGATCCTGAAATTGCTACGATATATCTTTAATTTCTTTGTGATAATAATACAAAATACGTCTCTTGTGCTGTCTATTAACTGATGATTATCCCTAAACGAATTCTCGAAATTTAGTACACTAATCAGAATGTATGTATACAACAAGTGAAAAAATATTGGAGCGGCTTAGGCACTTAGGGGCGCGACGTTTTCCCTGGGTGAGGGCGCACCGGCCCTCGGGCCGATGGGCCGGCGGGCCAGTCCGAGCCTGGTCAGTACACACGCTCCTGTCCAGGGCCGAAACTAAAAGGGGGGAGGCTGATGGGGCATGTGCCCCGGGCGCCAGAACGAATGGGGCGCCAAATGAAGGTTTTGCTTGTCGATTTTTCTCACGTCTATGTTTAACACGGTATTATTAAAATTGTCCTGTCTGGGGTATGCCAAAGCATAGAAGAATCTAAGGATGATATGGCATATAAGGATACTGCATAAAGCGGAAATTTTCTCGATTCGTTTCCAAGAATTTAATGAATCAATATTTGAAAAAGCAGATTACGTAGTTCAGTATTACATATTTGAAAATTTAAAATATGTTGGCTATTAGAAAATTAGCAAACTTCTCTTTGTAAATATACTTTGCGGAGGAGAGGGGAGCGCCAAAATCCATGTTTGCCCCGAATGTAAAAAAGGCTAGTTTCGCCCCTGCTCCTGTCCATTACCTTACTATGCGCGTTGGATAAATATCACCCTCTTACCTTAAACAGTTGTCGCCTTCGACTACTAGTGCCCCTTGCCGCGTTTATGGCTGTAATATCTCTATGTATTTTACTTTTTTTAAAATGTTTCTTAAAGTCATTCATTGGTCATGTTTTATTTTCGGCGGTTTGAGTCTATAGACTCATTAATGTAACCCCCCTCCTTTTTTAGACCTTAATAAAGGTGTCCGGGGGGAACTCTATGCTTTACAAATGTGGTTTCCACGTGTGAGCATTTCCCCTTAGGCAGTCAAAATATCACCCCATTTTGTCTCCCATTATATTTTTGGCTAAATGCGTTTTAAAAACAAATCTACAGCTCTATATTGTAAAATGCACCAGAACTACTTCTTTTAGAGAAAAAATCGTGCTTTTCATATTTATTTTCAGATTTTGTTGTAGTTTCTGTAAAAATCACGTTCTTAAAAGATGAATTATTTCACAAAATTGATATTAATTACATTTAATACCCTTTCATCAATTTATACATGAAGCTTTTATGTTAGTCTTTCATAAAAATTATTTTAGTGTGTGTTATCCCGTAAGAAATGAACGTGTCGAAAACGAAACGTTTGTACACGCGAGGGATTATTTAATCCCAAGAGGCATATGTCTCCCCTCCTAGCGAACAAAGAAAAGACATTGCTTCACCCGCTCTTCTCGGCCTTGATGTTGAAAGGTACAAGGCAGGTCAGAAGCGTCCTAAAAAAAATTATTTTTTTTTTTAAAGAAAAAATGTGATTGGGGTGAGATTTATCCCAGCGCATGTGCTTACGGATTAAGCAATATTGAAAATTTACGCCGATCTTTAAAAGCTTTTGAAGACTCGTCAAACATATTAAGTGCTCGATCCTTAATTAATCATCTAGTAGGATATAAGTTTTTGTAATCGTCGAAAAAGTTTATTTCTACCTATAGACTCCTTATTCACTGAAGTCCATGCTTGCATTCGTTTATATGACTTGGAAATAAACACGGCTGTAGCTTGCATTAAGCCTAAGAAGTCCTTTGCCAATTTCAAACATTTTGGTTCATCTGTCAGGACCTAGCACATGTGTATAACAATGCGCAAGCTGTATATTGTCCTGGATTTTCCTTTTTCAATTGTGCCTGCAGACTTTTATATCTCCCACTCATTATTTACTACACCATCAAAAGAAGTGCTAACTATTTGTGAAAGAAAAAGTTTAAACATTTTAAGTTCTTCTTTTATTTGGAGATGGAGGGTTTTCCCTGTTGTTTTGGCATATCAACCAATTTTAAAAATTAACCTTCAATTTACCATGTTGCACATAACGAACACAAAGTGCCAAATGCTCAATTAAGTATACATTTTGTGTGAAATCTGCATCAGTACTGAATGAACCTGACTGTTTTACTTCATCAGCAATGTTTATTTGGATCTGAATGGAAAGTTCAGCAATTAACTCATATATGAGGACCCCAGAAGCCAAGGGGTATAAGTGACAAAATTGAAAAAATTAAACTAAGTGCACAGACGACCTGGAAATATGCTTTTTTCTTCTCAGGTAAAGAAATATAAGTGATTTTCTTTATTTGACCTTGAATTAAAAAAATTCGTTATAACGAGAGAACGGAAGTGGCACAAACGAAACTTTTTGCGGCACAAACGCAGCACAAACAAATGCCGTAATAGAATTTAGATTTCGTTGATGGGGCGGGGCCACTGAAATGGCCGTTCTGTGTTGAAATAGTGGAAAATTCGTTATATCGAGGGAACCAGAATGGCACAAACGAAACTTTTTGCGGCACAAACCGACATTTACATGGGACTAAAGATTTACGTATTTCATTTCGTGACATGTAGTTATTTACGATTTTTATGATTGATTTTCTTTATTTGACCTTCAATTAGAAAAATTCGTTATAACGAGAGAACGGAAGTGGCACAAACAAAACTTTTTGCGGCACAAACCAGCACAAACGTAGCACAAACGAATGCCGTAATACAATTTAGATTTCGTTGATGGGGCGGGGCCAGTGAAATGGTCGTTCTGTGTTGAAATAGTGGAAAATTCGTTATATCGAGGGAACCAGAATGGCACAAACGAAACTTTCTGCGGCGCAAACCGACATTTACATGGGACTAATGATTTACGTATTTCATTTCGTGACATGTAATTATTTACGATTTTTATAAGTGATTTTCTTTATTTGACCTTGAATTATAAAAATTCGTTATAACGTGAGAACGGAAGTGGCACAAACGAAACATTTGCGGCACAAACCAGCACAAACGAATGCCGTAATACAATTTAGATTTCGTTGATGGGGCGGGGCCAGTGAAATGGTCGTTCTGTGTTGAAATAGTGGAAAATTCGTTATATCGAGGGAACCAGAATGGCACAAACCAAACTTTCTGCGGCGCAAACCGACATTTACATGGGACTAATGATTTACGTATTTCATTTCGTGACATGTAGTTATTTACGATTTTTATAAGTGATTTTCTTTATTTGACCTTGAATTATAAAAATTCGTTATAACGAGAGAACGGAAGTGGCACAAACGAAACTTTTTGCGGCACAAACCAGCAAAAACGTAGCACAAACGAATGCCGTAATACAATTTAGATTTCGTTGATGGGGCGGGGCCACTGAAATGGTCGTTCTGTGTTGAAATAGTGGAAAATTCGTTATATCGAGGGAACCAAAATGGCACAAACGAAACTTTTTGCGGCACAAACCGACATTTACATGGGACTAAAGATTTACATATTTCATTTCGTGACATGTAGTTATTTACGATTTTTATAAGTGATTTTCTTTATTTGACCTTGAATTATAAAAATTCGTTATAACGAGAGAACGGAAGTGGCACAAACGAAACTTTTTGCGGCACAAACCAGCACAAACGTAGCACAAACGAATGCCGTAATACAATTTAGATTTCGTTGATGGGGCGGGGCCAGTGAAATGGTCGTTCTGTGTTGAAATAGTAGAAAATTCGTTATATCGAGGGAACCAGAATGGCACAAACGAAACTTTTTGTGGCACAAACCGACATTTACATGGGACTAAAGATTTACGTATTTCATTTCGTGACATGTAGTTATTTACGATTTTTATAAGTGATTTTCTTTATTTGACCTTGAATTATAAAAATTCGTTATAACGAGAGAGCGGAAGTGGCACAAACGAAACTTTTTGTGGCACAAACCAGCACAAACGAATGCCGTAATACAATTTAGATTTCGTTGATGGGGCGGGGCCAGTGAAATGGTCGTTCTGTGTTGAAATAGTGGAAAATTCGTTATATCGAGGGAACCAAAATGGCACAAACGAAACTTTCTGCGGCACAAACCGACATTTACATGGGACTAATGATTTACGTATTTCATTTTGTGACATGTAGTTATTTACGATTTTTATAAGTGATTTTCTTTATTTGACCTTGAATCATAAAAATTCGTTATAACGAGAGAACGGAAGTGGCACAAACGAAACTTTTTGCGGCACAAACCAGCACAAACGAATGCCGTAATACAATTTAGATTTCGTTGATGGGGCGGGGCCACTGAAATGGTCGTTCTGTGTTGAAATAGTTGAAAATTCGTTATATCGAGGGAACCAGAATGGCACAAACGAAACTTTTTGCGGCACAAACCGAAATTTACATGGGACTAATGATTTACGTATTTCATTTCGTGACATGTAGTTATTTACGATTTTTATAAGTGATTTTCTTTATTTGACCTTGAATTATAAAAATTCGTTATAACGAGAGAACGGAAGTGGCACAAACGAAACTTTTTGTGGCACAAACCAGCACAAACGTAGCACAAACGAATGCCGTAATACAATTTAGATTTCGTTGATGGGGCGGGGCCACTGAAATGGTCGTACTGTGTTGAAATAGTGGAAAATTCGTTATATCGAGGGAACCAGAATGGCACAAACGAAACTTTTTGCGGCACAAACCGACATTTACATGGGACTAAAGATTTACGTATTTCATTTCGTGACATGTAGTTATTTACGATTTTTATAAGTGATTTTCTTTATTTGACCTTGAATCATAAAAATTCGTTATAACGAGAGAACGGAAGTGGCACAAACGAAACTTTTTGCGGCACAAACCAGCACAAACGTAGCACAAACGAATGCCGTAATACAATTTAGATTTCGTTGATGGGGCGGGGCCACTGAAATGGTCGTTCTGTGTTGAAATAGTGGAAAATTCGTTATATCGAGGGAACCAGAATGGCACAAACGAAACTTTTTGCGGCACAAACCGACATTTGCATGGGACTAAAGATTTACGTATTTCATTTCGTGACATGTAATTATTTACGGTTTTTATAAGTGATTTTCTTTATTTGACCTTGAATTATAAAAATTCGTTATAACGAGAGAACGGAAGTGGCACAAACGAAACTTTTTGCGGCACAAACCAGCACAAACGTAGCACAAACAAATGCAGTAATAAAATTTTGATTTCATTGATGGGGCGGGGCTGTCGTTTCACTGGCCCCGCCCCATTGTGTTCGTTATAACGAGGGAACGAAAGTGGCACAAACGAAAATTTTTGCGGCACAAACCAGCACAAATGTAGCACAAACGAATGCAGTAATAAAATTTCGATTTCTTTGATGGGGCGGGGCTGTCGTTTCACTGGCCCCGCCCCATTGTGTTCGTTATAACGAGAGAACGGAAGTGGCACAAACGAAAATTTTTGCGGCACAAACCAGCACAAACGTAGCACAAACGAATGGTGCTGTTGAATTTTGAAAATGAGTATGGGGCGGGGCCAGTGAAATGTACGTACCATTCGCTCATAGAAGCCACCCCACCAGGCTGCACGCTCTACAATATACTTCCAAGATATGCTGTGATTGGCGAAAAATTTTTTAACATCAGGATGGTGGATTACTTTCCACATTTCTTTTAGTTCAAGATCAGCTCTTTTGAAAGTTTTGGCGTTGTCTGAATAAATTACAGCACACAGTCCTCTTCGTGAGATAAACCTGCGAAATGCTAACAGGAATTCTGTTGTTAACATGTCTTTTACTAGTTCTAAATGAAGTGCTCTTGTGATAGCACATGTAAATAATAAAATATAATATTTATTTTCATTCCCCTTCACATATAGGGGTCCCGCATAATCAAGATCTGTTACTGAAAACGGTGGAGCTTCGTTAATACGGTCACCTGGAAGAGGGGCTATAACTTATTGACCAGGGCGTACGTTAAATTTCTTACAGATTGTACATTTGTTCAGGACTGATTTAATGCACTGCCTTGATCTTAAAATCCAAAACTTTTCACGCGTTTGTACCAATGTACTGGACACTCCTGAATGAAAAACTTTTTCATGTGCATCTTTCACGATTAATTCAGTCAATTTATGTTTTGCAGGAATCACTACGGGATGTTTTTCATAAAATGAGGAGTTAGACTTTTGTAACCGTCCTCGTACCAACAGCAAACCTTCATCTGACAACATAGGATTTAACTGTAGAAGATTCGATTCTTTAGGGATACTCTTGTTACATTTCAAGCTTTTAATAACCTCAGGGAAACTTTCTTCCTGCACTAGCTTTAACCAAAAATTTTCAGCATGTAACATTTCCTCAGCTGATAATTCTGAAAATTTTCTTTTTTCTACCTTTAATTTTACATTAGAAATAAATCTAAATATCCATGCAGTTACTCGATACAATTTCTTTAGGGAGCTATACTTTTCAAGAATAAAAATGGGAATTTCATGATTTATTTGTTTGAACAACGCAAGAAATGGTGGCTGCTTTTTTAGACTTCTCTTCAGAAACATCAGGTAATCGAGATGCAGCAATTTTAACCCTAGGCCACTGATTTTCGGGAAGGGAAAGAAATTCAGGACCATACCACCATTTTTGAGAATTTATTAAATGCTTCACAGGACAACCTCTCATTATTAAATCTGCGGGATTAAGTTTGCCATCACAATGCCTCCATAAACTAGGATCAGACAAATTATGAATCTCAGCTATTCTATTAGTAACAAATGGTTTCCATTTTTCTTTTGGCCCTTTAAGCCAATGAAGAACAATTTCTGAGTCCGACCAGAAAATAGTATTATTTACTTGGACAACGTTCGTGATAAACTTTGCCATTCTGGCACCAATAAGTGCTCCCATGAGTTCAAGACGAGGAAGAGTTAACTTCTTCAAGGGAGCAACCCTAGACTTAGACATTATAAAACTAGTTTTAAATTTATCTTTAGAAATTGGATACCGTAAGTATGCCACTGCACCATACGCATTAGGGTTAGCATCAGTGAAAATATGCAGTTGGAGATGCTCCTTTTCCATGATCAGGTTGTTGAAACAGTGTCGGAAAATTTTCAAGTGTGTGAGATCAGGGGTTTCTGAAAGCCAATTTTGCCAATTATTTTCTAGTTCACCACAAAAACTTTCATCCCATGATATTCCCATTATCCACAATTGCTGCAAAAGGCATTTGACACGAATAACAAAAGGGGCAATAAATCCGGCTGGATCAAACAACGTAGCTGCAATTTTCAAAACGTTCCGTTTTGTACAAGAATCATTGCTTAAATTTTCTAACAATGGTCGTAATTCTAGTCCCAATTTATCTTCTGTATTGTTCCAAATCAATCCTAAAATTTTCAAGGAAGTATTTGGGGGTTCGGGATTAGAAACAGGAATGTTTTCGTCAACCCATTTTTTCCTAAGTTCCTGAGAATTGCTTTCAAATTTTCTTAACTTCATCCCCCCTTCTTTCAAAATATCAACAGCTTCTTTAGTTAAATTAAAGGCTTTTAGAACATCGTTTTCTCCTGAAAACAAATCATCAACATAAAAAGAAGAATTTAGGATTTCAAATGTTTTATTATGAGAGCTTTTATATTTATTAATATGGTGCTTAATAGTACAAGCAAGGATAAAGGGACTGCAGGTGACACCAAAAGTAGCTCTGGTCATTCTATAGGGTACTATGTTTTTATTCTTATCAAAATCTTCATAATATAAGAATCTAAGATAATCGCGATCTTCCTCGGCTACAGATATTTGCAGAAAAGCTTTTTCAATATCAGCCGAAAAGGCAATTTTATGTAAACGGAATTTCAAAATTATGTCTAAAACATTAGGATTTAAGTTAGGGCCGTGATTCAAACATTCGTTTAATGATAGAGAATCACCATATTTGGAAGAAGCATCATAGACTATGCGCATTTTTGTTGTAGTTTTATCGTCACGGATAACAGGTCTGTGTGGCATGTAATAAGAATTATTAGAATCTTTCTCGGTGCACAATTCTATTACACCCTCATTAAACTGCTCTAGCAAAATGGAGTTATATTCGCTTAAATAAAGAATCGTTTTTCAAGAATTTATTTTCTAAACTAGAAAACCGCTTCTTTGTTACTTCAAGATTATTTCTAAGCAATTCACGAGGATTTTTCCACAATAATTTTGCTTCATAACGCCCATTTACGAATTTTAAATTTTCTTTAAATTCTTTTATTACCTCATGATCGGTAATGTTCTTTTCATTGCTTTCACAATGCCAATTGATTCAAGATCCCAAAATGCTTTCAGTTGGGTATTTATATTTTCAACTGAAACACGCAAACAAGCTACTTCTTTTTTATTAGACTCTATTTGCCCTTGCACCGTATGACCGAAAATAGTTTCTGCAACGTATAATTCTTTTGTCAATTTTCCCTCGATTCCCTTTAATATTTTCCACAAAAAGTCAGACCCTAGCAAAATATTTATTTCCTGTTCAAGACCTGTATCAGCAGGCTTAAAGCCTCTTGTTCTCATTATCTCTAGAAGTTATGGTTCTAGAGTTTTCACAGAAGCTCCAGTTATATTATCAACCACTAGTGCTTCGATATTTATCGAGTTAATAGGTTGCACAACACTGGATAATTCTAGAGCAACAACTTCATAACAAGATTCATAAGGGCGTCTCCGCCCAAAAGGATAAACTAATAAATTTTCTCTTCGCAATGGCTTCAATTTTAATTTTTGTACTAGCGATCTCTTCACGAAGCATTTTTCTGAACCACTATCACATAAAACGCGAGCCAACAAGCATTCCTTACCAGCAGACACAGAAACTGTACAAGTCTGCAATAATGTAGATTTATTTTGTTTATATTTTTGTTCCGACATCATAGATACAATTGCACCTTTCATTTCCTTTTCAGGATTTTCTTTTGCTGTTTCTTTAAAACAAAACAAAGGACTATGGGTAGTGTTATCACATTTGGAACAAGGGTTAATTTTTGTTCTACAGTTTACAGATAAATGTGACTTATTTGTGCATTTGTAACAGCGGCCTTCTTTCTTTAATTTATATCGTTTTTGTTCATCAGTGAATTTCGAACAATTTAGTCCTACATGATCAGAAGACTTGCAAAATATGCAAAACTGTTTTGTAGATGTATTTAAAGCAGCAGCTGAAGGTATATTTTTCTTTTGAGGAAAATTTTGATATTTACTTGAAGAATTTTCATATTTAGTTTTAGAATTTTCATAAGCTTTGCTTTGGGAATTGTTTACTAAATTAGTAGCTTCACGACATCTTAATTCCGTTTTAATAAAATTTATTAAATCGGTGACTTCACAGTCTTTATCGGGGTCACGTTTTCGATGGAAATCTAGTATCAAATTTTCGGGTAACAATCTTAATAATATTGGTAGTAATAAATGGCCGTAGGAGCCTGATGTCACTCCTAACGTATCAAGATTTCTCATACAAGTTTCGATATTATCATACAACTTTCTTAAAGAAATAACATTGTTAGTGGATTTCACTGGTTCAAGATTTAGAATTTTATTCATGTAACAGTTTATGATATTTTCCCGCTCACCATACCTCTCTTCTAACAATTTTAAACAAGTAGAATAATTTTGATCTGTCAGTTCAAAACCAGATACAATATTATATGCAGGACCAGACAACAAAGATTTCAGATATTGGAATTTTTCAATTTTTGATAACGATTCGTTTGTATCTATCGCACTAGTAAATAAGTTTAAAAATTCTAAGAACTGGCTTGCATCACCAGAAAATTTTTCTATGTTAAGTTTAGGAAGCTTCACTGCCGAAACTGGTTTACTACCGATTTTTGAGCCGTTACTTGACTCTAGTAAAACTTTTGGTTCAGTTTCGATTTTACATTTTTTAAGCCTCATCTTAATTTTAAATTTCAAACTTGATATTTTTTCAGAATATTCTTCTACCGATTTTAGTTCTTTTTCATATTCAGTTTTTTCCTGAATTAGCTCATCTATTTCAGAATCTAATTCCTTTAGTAGAGCTTCCTTTTCATTTACGAGCTCTAACGATTCCATTAAGGAATCGCAATCAGTTTTATCAATATCAACAGATAATAATGTGTCACATTTTGTGATTAATTTCGTAATGGCTGCACGAACAGTAGCTCTTTTACTTTTAAGCTTATCAGGCTTATCCATGTTTAAATTTAAATTCAATTTTCAAAATAAATTATCATGAGAAATGTATATTTTCAAGAAATCAACAGTCATGCAGAATAATAAATGTATTTCTTACCTTTTTTCCCGGTTGTTGAGGCACCAAAACATGAAGAATAATCTTCATATATTCCACGAAATTTCACGTTATCACGATTCAAGATATTTTTATTGGGAGAGCATAGTTGTAGAATTTACGATTCGTTTTAAATCATATTTGGGAGAGCTAAGTTCAAGAATTCACGATCTGTTTTTAAATAATATTAATGTAAACAAAACATATTTCACAACTGAAAATGGCGCAGGTGTTGTTCAGTATAAAATAGCACAAGATGAATAAAAACTTTGTTAATTCTATATTTACACTTTTAATATGTACAATATTTACAACGAAAACATTTGAATAATATTTGTTATTCCTCACTAGGAATTCCAGATAATTTCTTTTATATGTTCAAGAATATTTATTTCTCCCTTTTCGGAAGATCAAGAAATACACAGCCAGCATGCTGCTTTCGAGATTCACATTCAAACTGAACTAAAAACAAGCGAAATGCTTTTAAAACAATTAATACTTCAGCAACTATTTCTTCTAAAAAGAAGCCCCGCATGATTTCATATTCGGAAATAAATTTCCCCTTTTTTTTAAATTAAACATCATTTCTTCTAATAGAAGACCACGATAAAAAAAACCTATACGCAGCTTATTATCTGCTACGTTCAAGATTCACATTCACAATAAGAACTAAACTAAAAAAGGAACAAGAAAGAAAAAATGTTTTTTAATATTAATTCTCTAGTCAGACCACGTGACCTGGGATCACTGGCGCCTAATCAGTCTGGCTGAGAAAAAAAGAGGTTTGCGAAATTTCACACAACCTGACATTTAATGTATGTAGATTTGTTATGTATAGAAACTCTAGGTTTTTAATCCTCATGCCCTGTATCAAATCAAATCCTCTGAATAACTCTGATAGTCGTGTGTTACGTCTGGAAAAGACATAACGTACTTCGATCCGTCATATGTCGTCTTAATATTTTTTTCTAACATTGCATGAATGTAACTCAAAACTGTATGAAAACAGAAGCGCTAGTGTTGTCGGACAATGTAGTCGTTGCGAAATATTTACATTTTTCCACCGCCAATGTTTATTACGTGATTTTCTTACATATTCAATTAGAAGTGTTGTATAAAAATGATTTAACTTGAAAGATTTAATCCCTTAATCACAGCAGTTTTCATTTCACGTATGCAATTTGCCCGTAAATGTATCTGGCGCGACGATATGTAGATTTGCTGCATAAACAACTTGCAGTTATAACCCCTACAGATCTGAAGTTAAAATAACAATACAATTACGCATTCATTGCTTTTGTGCAAACAAAATAACACTATAGATGATAAAAGTGCCCTTTTTTCTCAAATTTGTACGTTAGGGCAGGGCTGTCCAACGCGACGCCCGCGAGCGCCATGGCGAGGACGGATCTTTGGAGGTTTCTTGGCGCCCTTTGTAGTTACTAAGTTTTTATAACGATAAAAATCTATTTTGAAAGAATGCTTTTTTCTAAATAAATAATATTTGCATGTAGTTTTAAATTGTTATTAAAGCAATTAAGGTTTCTGGCTCCTTTCTCTAAAAAACCTATTAGCGCAGCCCCCTCTCCCTCCCTCACTCTTAAAAATGCGATTCTAAATTTATTATAATTTATATTATACCTTCAAATTATTTTTACAAGAACTCCTGAATCGTAGAGATGGTTGCCACTATGAAATAGATGTATGTTTACATTATAAGACTATTACTAATCAGGGCTTGATTTCGGCAGGGGAAAATGTCCGTCAGTATTTCCAAATAGTAAATTTTGCTATTTTATGACAGAAATTCTTCATTTAAATAAGGCAACGATTACTATACAAAAATGCTGGTAGAAATTAGCCTCTGTGGTAATAAGCTTCTACCACTACAACAGTGCGATAATACTGTTGCGTGATTTAATTCATGCGGATAATTGTGCGCTACATTGTTTGTGACCAGTTGAGGGGCGTCCCTGCTTGTTGAAAGGTTGGACAGGCATGCTTTAAGGGACTGGTAATTTAGGTTCTCAAATAGGGATTTAAATCACTTTTTCCCTTAAAATATCAATTTAATTATGAATAACCTAAATTCACGCAATAACAAATCTGAGGGTTTTAAACAAGTGAAGGGCCTACAAATCCTCAATTTTTTAATTGTAAAGAGTTTAAGTTAGATAATTATGAAAATTACTTACTTTCTTGGCCACACTGCCCTAAAGGCATTTTGCAAGTTTAGAGGCAAATAACGTTTATTTTATGAGAAAATAAGCATCGGTACTGATATTTATTGGTTTTGTTACAAAGCAAAAAAATAATATTAAATAAGTCGAAATAATTTAAATAGTCTTCATTAAATCTTTTAGATACTCCGTCGTAATCGTCCCCTTAAAATATAAGTTTAATTATCAATACAGTAGTACCCCGACTTATGCCCCCTCGACTTACGTCACCCCGCATTTACGTCGTCTGGCCTGGAAAAAAATTTCCTTAATTAAGACGACCTTTGAACTTTTTTTAAGATCTTTGGTTCTACGCTCAGAGTAAAGATAGGAGAATATGAGAAGTCTGTGGTTCTATGAAGGGAAACTAGCCCACGCCACGTGATAGTTACAAACAAATAAAAAAAGTCACTATGAAAAGCTTAGAAAACTCACTCTGCTTTTACAAAGAACTTCTAAGAGAAAAAAAGAAAAATTTGTCGGTTTAAACTTCATTCTAAGATTTCTTTCACATCCTCAAAGACTCGTACGGGTCAGCTAGAAATAGAATAAACTGTAAGTTAACAACTTACTGATTTATTCCAAATTCTTGTATTGCAAACGCATATTTTTGCTAATGTTAACCCTTAAATGCCTGGTGTTGCTTTTCGGCAACATACCCAATTTAGGCTCTAAAATACTATTAGAATAATATTGAAGCTATAATGCCTAATGTTGCCAATAAAATACATTCAGAAAATATTATTAAATCGATTTTCAACATGTAGATGGCAACACTTGTGCTGTTTAAGAATAAAGATAGATTTATTTATTCCACTGTTGCTATTTGTTCTTTTTGTTTTGTTTGGAAGCTTGCGAAATACCCTATTTTGACCTGCAGTGAGCAAGTAAAATTTATTTCTTATTATAGTTCCTAAAATTCTTCTGTGTTTAATATTATAGAATTTTATCAAGGGAAATTATTTTTTCAATTAAACACCAGTATTGCCGATGAGTAACAAACTGTTTTTTAGCCGTAAACTATACTTAAAACAAAATATGATTTTGTAAAGTATTTTTCCCATGATTTATTTAAAAAATTAAAGCCGAAAAACATTATTACAATGATTTTTGAAAAATCAGGCATTTAAGAGTTAAATGTATGTAACATAATACCTAATTAGAATAGAATATGTTCATTAGATTTTGGAGAATTTTTATTACTTATCTAAATGTACCTCGACTTACGTCGCTAGTCTTAGAACGAATTGCTGACGTAAGTCGAGGCATTGCTGTAATCTAAATTCGCGCCATAACAAATTTAAGAGTTTTAAAGAAGGGAATGATCTCCAAATCCTAAATTTTTCTTATTGTAAAGTATTTAAGTTAGATAATTATGAAAATTTCTAACTTTCTTCGTCACACTGTCTTGAAGTCATTTTGCAAACTCAGATGAAAATAACATTTATTTTATGGGGAAATAAACATCAGTGCTGCCATTTATTGGTTTTGTTCCAAAACAAGAAAATATTATTAAATAGGTCGAAATAATTTAAATAGTCTTCATTAAATCTTTTAACGACTCCATCGTAATCAATTGCCTTTTATTAAGGAAATAGCTTTTACAAATGAGTATTTCTTCCTTTAGGTAATTTTAAATCCTTTAATTTGCTCTTTATCATAAACGATCTTCAGGCAGTAAAGCTATCATCCTTTCAATGGTTATTTCTATCCATCGCTGCATCATCGCAGTTATGAATATGATTAGTACAAAGTTCGTAGAACAGCCATCCATTTGTAGATAATTAAAAAAGTCATCACATTCACCGAATACTTATATCGTCAACCTTTATCATCTTCCGAATCATCATTATAATGATAAACATCGTAATATCTGCTTCAGGAAAATGAATATAGAATTAAAACTGAGCTATTTTGTTTGCTACTGATGATGCGACAACGCTAATCACCTCAAACAGCTATATTTCTTTCTACGTCAGAAAGGGAAGAATGTAGAATTGAAGCTGTTATTTTATTTTCTGATGATGACCGTATAGCGATGTTATTTTCAAATATAGATAGTATATGAAGTCCAAGGAGGAAATGTATGGGGAGGGCGGGCAAGGTAGCCAGTGATGGCAAAGTAGCCATTTGAGTTTTTTTCGCTGTATAATCCTTTCGGAAATGTATGGGAAAGACAAGTAAAGTAGCCAGTGATGGCAAAGTGGCCATTTGAGTTTTTCCGCTGTATTATGCCCCCAGAAATGTATGGGAAAGACGGACAAAGTGGCCATTTGAACTTTGCCCCCGGAAATGTATGGGAAGAACGGGCAAAGTAGCCAGTGATGGCAAAGTGACCATTTGAGTTTTTTCCGCTGTATGGTGCCCCCGCCACGCAGGAACTGCGGGCGAAACAGTCGTTAGAGATCCTCGTAGTATTGCCTGCAACTTTGAAACGAAAGGCTACAATTCTTTAGTTCTGAACTCCTTTTATTGTTTTTTTTTTTTTTTTTTTTTTTTTTTTTTTGCATTTTTGATTTTAGGCAACAGGTGCAATTTCTTGATTATAGCTAAATAAAGCTAAATAATTTGTAGGGTTAGAATTATTTCCTCTTATGCTGTTTTATCAGTGTGAAATCACCTTTTAAATAATGTGTGTTTAAAAACTCTAAGTCACGTAGATTGGATGCTAGGCCATAGTTTTTGTAATGCCGTCGTTCCGGGGAAAGTGGTCACAAAGAGATCAGGCGAAATGGCCAGATGGCTTTTTTGCCCGGAAACAATTTTTATTCATTATTCATAACAAAATACAACTCAAAAGTATTTTCTGTGAAAAAGAAGTCGTGTCGGTGCAATAACTATCACAGAAAGGCTTACTCTCGACATTTGTACCGTGCATGTCCACTGGGGGCACTTGTATCCCTCCATTCGTCATACTGATGCTCATTACTGTTTACTTTATCTTGTAACGATTTAATACTTAAAATATTACAAAACATAATACTTATTCTTAATGAGTGTTACTTTAGCTTGTGTTGATTAAATATACATCCTGAATCAATGCGATTTGTTCATTTACCTATGCTGGCCACGTTATCCAGCCAAGGCGATCAAAATGGCCATTTTGTAGTTTTTCTTTTAAACTAAGGTGTACATTTTAAAATAATTTTTAAAGAAAAAGTAAAATAGCAATTGAAACTACAGTTATTATAGTTACTATTGGTATTTGTTTCTAGAACTTTACTGATTAAGGTATTAAAAAAATTCATCAAACCTTAGAGTGGTCCCTTTACCATTCCTTCTCCTATAGAAAATCTGTTGTAGAGCACATGAATGATTTCATTATGTTTCAAGTATCGTAACATCATTAAAATTCACTTCAAACAATTTTTGCCGCTAATGTAATGGTATCAATTCTTTTGTGAGTCCTTGTGTACGATCTATAAATGCAACTTATTCTGTATTCCTGAGAAAGCATTATAATCTATATCAGTGATGCAAATCAATTTTAATATGTTCTATAAAATGCACCGCAAACGATTCCTCCCCATAGACTATAATCTAACGGAATTATTTTGTGTGTCCCTGTAAACAAACTATAAATGCTACTGCACATTGCATTTACAAAACCATATATGTTCTACAATAAATTGAAATAAATAATAAACAAAAGTTGTTATTTTTTTATGCCTCTATTACACAATATATTTACACTTATAGCGATTTTCATCAGGCATTAGTGCATCAAAAAATGGGGTATTCATGCATGTCTGTGCTTATAATACTTATTGAACTGTCATAATATAGTTACTTAGAAACGCTATTAATTCAATACTTAAAAATACATTTATTATCGTTTTTTAGAAAAGCATGTCAGTTCCAATGTATTTGTAAAAACAGTACTTTTGTTGTTTAATAAAATTCAAAATTTTGAACCCAGGTTATTGTGTAAATTCTATATACTAAATGAAACCTGGATTCGTTAACACATCTGAAAGCATGCTGTTCGCCGTTTCTCGAAAAACGTTTTCACCTCTTTCTGAGGCATCTTGAGCTCCGAATGAAATTAATTTTATCATTCTGGCCGAGATTTTTAAGCTTTTCCCTTTTTTTCTCCTTTTCTCTCTACTCGTTCTTCTAAGATCTGGCTCCATCTATTGTCGAGTGTTTTGTAGGTCATATCATTGCACAATCTTCTTCCCATTTCATCCTTGTAATGCAGTAATTTTAATGGCTTATCTAATTAATGCATTGTGAAAGTTGTCATAGTTAGGAATTTTTTCGATCGATATTGGATAATTTTAATAGAAGTTTCTGTATTAATTCTTGCAAGGGCTGTTGTTTGAATAATAATTCTATAATAAACTTTAACACAAAAATTCAATGGCAATTTGAGTTTATTTACGAGAGTTAGAGCGTGGACAAATAGACGGCAAACAGACGAATTGAAATCATAAAAAGTTTTAAAAATGAGTAAATTTTATGTACAAATAAAAAAAGAATACAATTTTGTGTCCAGTATTATCTTAATGCAGTGATGGAAGCGGCCTAAAAATATTAACTATTTTCCACTATAATCGATCCGCAAAAGTTCAATGCAATCGGCCATACCTATCATTGCAACCAACTGCGCTCTTTTCCAACTGTATGTATAAATTCTTTTAAAACTTCATTTTTTTAAATGATGAACTTTATTTTTAAAAAGAAAATTCATTTGAATAATTAAAATTGTATAGCATTGGCAGTTGATTTTACGAATTCCTAAAATAATTATTTACTTAACCTCAAAACTCATATACGCAGAATTTTATCCTACATATATCTCATTCGTCTGTGAGAAATAAAGTAAAATATCTTAATTTATTCTTTCATCAGCTATAATATATCGTTTTCAGTAACAGTTATTCAAGTCCTTTTAAAGAATATCCCATTTTTCGTTTTTATTCTCGCAGCTCAGACACAATGGAAATATAAATTTCAGATATTAAAAATCACTTATTTTTATATGAAAGAAAAAAAAAATCGTGCGCTTGCTTCAGACAGAAGAAAGAAACGAAATTTTATTTTCGTGTTCATCGGCCAAATATCGTTTGCTGTTACAGTTGCAGAGAATCCTAACTGAATTTCTTCTTCTTGGTTTCGAAATAATGGCGTTAAAAGAGAAGGTGTAATTGTAATGTACCAAACTTTAATGATTGTCTCTTTGTATAGATTGAGCTTCAACCATACAAATCGGAGAGGATGCGGAAAATTTCCTGGTTTTAGATCATTTTCACTCTTTTGTCTGTTCCACTAAAAGATGCCATTCCAACGTTCTTCTATATCACAAGATTCCCAGAAGAAATTATTTCGATTTCGCTTATAGCTTTTATCGTTTTCTTTCCTTTTATTTCACAACGATTGGTTGAGAGAAATGTGTGATGATTTCAGTGGTCGCTGATGAAAAGAGAAAAAAAAAAAAAAACTTTCTGCTAATGATTGCTGCAAGCAATTTCTTACCTTGATGTTGAAACGGCAATACGATAGAGGATTATTATTGTATTTGCTAGATTTTTCAAAAATCGTAATTTATACTCAATGGTAAAATAACATTCCTGTTTCATTTTTTTCCTTTCTCTTTTTTTTCTGTCAAATGTTTTGAAACTATAAGAATGTCATAGAAAGTATATTTACTTAATGAAAGTATTTTTACTTGCAGGGATTTGAATTAGAATAGATATTCTTTAATGAGACAAAAAAAAAGTGTGCTTAGTAATGCCGATTAATCTGGCTTCATTAAATTTCGCAAGAACAGCATGAAACATCACAAAACCACGAAAAATATCGCATGATGTAACACGGGTCTTAGATGTGTTGATGTTGATACCATGTTAAATTATGTTTTTCATGTTTTTAAGTTGCATAACAACTGTTACGATGTGCAATTTTTGACAACTATCAATTTTAATGATTTAAAAGATTGATCTGTATTTTTTTAAAACTGGTTGTTTTAACTGTAGTTTTATCGAGTTTTTATTAAATGCACACATCATTTAGTTACACCTGGCTGCAGACACGACAGAAGACTACAAAAAGAGGTTGCCCGCCAACGAGACGAAATAATTCAAGATTGAAGCATTGCTGCACTCGTATGCAGGCACATAATTGTGCAGAGTTGACAGCTAATATGTTTAGTAAATAAATAAATAGAAATGGTTAATTCATCTTTAAAAAGTTAAACTTACACTATGTGGAAACTACTTAAAAGATGAGACAATATTTAAAAACGATGTTAAATTACTTTAATATCCTTAGTACGTTCAACTATAAAACCATAGCCTTCGTCAGAGAAATACAAAAAATACTACTGATATTAACGTTTTATTTTAAAAATTCACGTAGATGGTGTCGAAAGGAGTAAAAGTGGATGTCAATTTTTAGATCCGGAAAACATTGGGAAATAAAACATGGATATAGGGAAATGGAATATTACTTGTTTTATGGTTCTTTAAGCAAACTGAGCCAAATTCTGGGTATGTTGTAGGATAAAACGTCATTATAATGACGTTTTATTACTAATGAAAATACTGTTTGTATACAAACAGTATTTTCATTAGTAATAATTTCTATTGATTCGCGGATAATTAAATCTTGATAATTCTTTGAGGGATATATAATTTTTGCGTCTTCGAAATTAACTTGTATATTCTGCTTCTGGTTAAGTCTTGGCAGGGCTGTTGTTGGTCGGTTGTGCTTTAAATCTCTCAAATGTTCTTTAATACGAACTTTAAGTTTACGTGAAGTCATCCCTATGTATTCGAGATAAATATTTTCTGTTTTCAGTGGAATTATATATACTCCAGAAACTTCATCTTTCGGGATCGGTTCTATTTTGGCCCTAATTAGATCTTTCTTGTATTTCTCTGACGAAGGCTATGTTTTTATAGTTGAAAGTACTAAGGATATTAAAGTAATTTAACATCTTTTTTTTTAAATATTGTCTCATCTTTTAAGTAGTTTGCACATAGTGTAAGTTTAAATTTAATACGTTTAGTTAAAGGGACAAAAATTTGAAAAACCGACTGACAACGGTATTATGTCTTTAAAAGATTCCTAACTGTCGGGTACAGTGCGAAGAAGTTTTTGTCCGTGTATGTCGACGCTTGTGTAATGTAAGCAATAAAAGATGTAAATTGACTACCACAGATAACCATGTATGTTTCCTTGAATAATGTTGTAATTCTTTATTCAAAGTTCCACACACACACGCTAAAAAAAAAAAAAAAAAAAATCGACAGCAGATCCTACTTGTTGTCAAATATCACCGTTAAAAAATATGCAAGGTTTTATTATTATTATTATTAATCTCTGAAAAGCATCAGGCAGTCTTACACTGATTATTTTAGTTTTTCTTCAAAGTTTAAACTTAAGTGTATTAAGATTATTGTTGAAGAACTATAAAGGTGAGAAAACAAAATCATCACAGTTCTATTAACCTTTTGTTACTATATATTTATAGAACTATTAAATAAACATTACCGACCACCAACAAAAACTGTGAAATTATGAATAAAATGACATTAACAAATACAGTTCCCCCCAACACACTTAACATAGATTTCAAAAACATAGTGAAAAACAGCAGAAATTGAATAACATAAATGGAATGATGGAAATTTATAGAACTTAGACAGAATCATCAGAATCATCGGGTCCCAAATGCCTTAAGTTCTACAAATAAAATGTGTGGTTTCATCTTCATATTAGCCATAAATTAGCTAAAGAATATAAATTTGGGACTACCACACACAGAAATCTGAGAAATAAACCATTGAACACCAATTAAGTTCAAAATGAAACAAGATTAAAAAGGATAGAGGAAAAAAAATTACCAAATTAAAATCCATACTGTCATAGCATTAGATATAACAAATACACTTATGTATTTTATTCTCATTTAAGATAGTATACTATTAGAAATTAGTATGATATTGTCCTGAGTAGGATAAAATTTAAATACAAGTTAATCGTTAACTTTTGATAAATATATAAATATAACTACACCATTATAGATATAAAAGTATCGAATCAACATCCATTATAAAATGTGTATTACCAACGTAGTTATAAATCAAATGCCCCATTTTTTTAAATTAACCATTGCGTATTATCCAGACAACGCCAGCCTCCTCCGTACTCTAACATCTACCCACCCAACCGTCCTATAATAAATTTTTATTATTATTTTACAAAAATTTTAATTTTTTATAATTATTTTCTTATTTTATATATTTTTTTGTAATTTTATTTACGCATGTGTTAATTTGTTTTTTAAGATCATTTAAGTACTACTTATATATTAAAGAATATGTGCATTTTTTTTTTTTTTTTGGAAAACCATGATTTAATGCATCATAAATTAGTTTTTTAATATATATATATATATATATATAATTAATCTCTTAAAAGCATCAACTAATCTTACAATGATTATTTCAGTTTTTCTAAAACGTTTAAACTTAATTGTGATAGATACATTTATATATATAAAACGAGAAGCGTTTTCTTTCGACAGTTCGTGAGAAAAAGGAAAAAAAAAAAAAAAAAAAAAAAACTAAAATCAAATTACATCATTCTTATTTTTAAATGGAAGATATTTGGGCTATGGATTTGTTATCGTGCGCTCGTTTGTTCAAAACTTTTATTAATTAATCAAAACTTTTATTTCAGAAATTTTCAGTTAAAATTTTACTTCTGAGCATGTGCAACGTATCTGTAAAAATCTGTGCCTTTGGACAGATGCAATGCACATGCGCAAAGGAGCTCGCTCGGTTGCGCTAAAACAGGTGTAGAGATGTGTGCTTTATTTACTATGTTTTTTATTTACTGAATATGATATGAATTATGGGCGTAGGAATATACTTCCTATTTGTATGATACATGATAGGTTCGTGAAATTTTCTTTCAAGCAGTTGTGAATATATCGGTAATGACGAATTGATTTGCTTTACACTGTTGTTTACGGATTGTTTGTTTGGAGTTTACATCTAAAATAGTACTGTATTTCACTAGAGTAAAAAAAAATTAAATAAATTTTTGAAACAATGTTTCATACTCTCACCCTCTGAGATAATAAAGAAGCTCATTTTACTGATATTATTATAAAATTTTGTCTTTCGTCAAGTTTTCACGGGTGCTATCTAATCATTGTTGAAGAACCAAACAGGTTTGCCAGTTTGGTAACCAGTTTTAATGCGAAGTTTCAAATTCATAATGCAAATTTCGGAAAAAGAACTGTTACTTTATGAAATCGCATTGAATTCATGAAATTTTCTTTCAAGCAGTGGTGAATATAGCAGTAATGTCGAATTGATTTTCATTACACTGTTGTTTACGTATTGTTTCTTTGGAGTTTACGTCTAAAATAGTACTGTATTTCACTGGAGTAAAACATTTTAAAATAAAAATTTTGAAACACCGTTTCATACTCTCACCCAGTGGCGCCAACTTTTGAAAAATATTGGGTGGGCTTAACCATTTTAGGGTAAAATGACATGGGTATTTTGTTTTCTTTTAAGATGAGGAGATGGAAGGGAAAGTTGCGATAGTAAAGTTAGAATTTCTTAAAATAAGTTATAATAGTATATAATGATATATAATAATAATAATAGTATATAATAATATAAAATATAAAATAGTCTTAAATAAAGTTGTGATTTTATTAAATTATATTCTCGTGTGAGGTCTTCATTTTATGGACTCTAATATTTACTTAAATATTATGAATATGACTACAAATTAAAACTTAAAGGACTAAAAAATGGCGCATGTCAAAAATTAATTTAAAAGTGACAGCATTTTCTGAAAAAATAGTTTAATCTTATAAAAAAAAAGAAGAAAAAAGGAAAACTATTTGATTTCTTGGTTTCTGAACACCAGAGATTTTCGTGCGTTTACGATGAAAAAAGAATTCACAAATGTGTCTGAAAATAGCCAATCAGCCTAGCATTACTTCTTTTTCATGCATTTATTTGCTAATTTAGACTGCGCCTGTTACTTCTAGCTTTATTGTGTTTTCAAGTAAAATTATTTTTTTCAGCGAATGAAAAGTAAACAAGCAACAAAATAGAATAATAAAAATCAGGTGGGTTAAGAGCAAATTATTGGGTGGACTCGCGCCTCATGGGCCCATATAAGTTGGCGCCACTGCTCTCAGCCTCTGATACAATAAAGAAGCTCATTCTACTGATATTGTTATAGTAACTAGGCCGCCCTTGGCGACCAGTTTGGTCTCCGTTAGATGTGTGCTAAGCATTGTACCATGTTACTTTTATCCAAAATTTAATTTACTTTCTCAATACTTCGCCAAATCAGAAGTTTCTAGTAGAGAAATCAAGAACTCCGTATTTTTATGGGTACTACTTGGTTATCCCATCGACCAAAAATATATCGCCAAACTATAAGATTAAATATCAATAATGGTTGATCGTAAATGTCATATTCGCTAGTTTTTAAGTAAGTTACACGTGTTTACGTCATCAAGTTATTTTTATTTCGACGTTTTATTTGTAATTCTATTAATGTTATACTAATGTATTTGTTCTTTCGCTATTTAAAATAAAAATTATGTCAATTTGTATAACTTGGCGAGTGGTTTGGCGATTTAAAAATTTGGCGAAATGGGTCGACGGTATAACTAAGTAGTACCTTTTTATGCTAGCCAGGCGCAAGTGATAAATCATCAAACATTGTCTTTCCAATAGCTATTTTCCATATTTCATTAATCTAAAATATAATAATTTCACTCATTTTATTTAAAATACATAATTTTAATTTGAAATTCATAACTTTCACTTTTTCTTTCCCTTTTTTAAGAAAAAGAAAAGAAAAATAATAAATAATATAAAAAACCACGACTTTTAATTTCAATATCAAAGCATTGTTTTAATTTACCACGCGGAAAATAAAAAATGTAAAAAATGGTCACGTGGCATATAAAAAGCGAAGCGGTCAGCCCGGAACTATTGATGACAGTCACATGACTTAGGCTATTATTATAGAGATTTTTTTTCGTCAAGTTTTGACGGGTTCCATCTAGCTATTGTTGAAGAACCAAATAGGGTTTCCAGTTTGGCCTCCAATTTTAATATCCAAAATTCAAAATTCATATCTAAGAACTTTTACTTTATGAGATCTATAAATATGTCTCATTAAATAAAGCATAAAATACTGTTCTTTATTTCTGGTATGAACTCGAAGTTTCTGCGTAAAAATGGAGGCCAAACTGGTAACCCTGATGAGAAAGCAAAATCATTTCAAGTCTGTTAACCTTATTTTATTAATACTTTCCCTGTCGCAAATAGTAATTAATTTTTCATTCAAAATAATGACAGAATTGCACTGAAGGCGATATTCTGCATAACCCAAAAAACTTTTCTCTCCTGCTCAATAACCAATATAAACATACGATGCTATCCCACTTATTCTACTAAACTTATGCATGAATACAATAAGCTAGTCAAACATCATCATATAGAGAAAAAACTTCAGGCAAGTAATTGTGATCGTAAACCTATTATTACTCTTTTTATCTGTGGTATCATTGTTGTCTCGATTCCCAGTATTTTCTTACACTCGGAAGTAATTAAATCTGAAGGACAAGCGATAATCCACTGATATGCTAATTAGGATTGATCAAAATCAGTGATTGCGCGTGAAGACGAACAGGTTGTCACAAATAAACTTTTTATGGAAGTGACTGAAGTTTCTCTTCTGTTGATGTTTTTAGAGCACTGAAAAAAATGAAGTACTCAAAAATGAGTAAATCGATGTATTCATATCGAATTCAGTATTTTTGGAAAAAAAAATTAACCTATTCTTTCTCAATATTGAAACATCACGTATTATCAAACCAAACTAAACTATAATTTTATACCCTGTAATGATTTATTTCCTTTATGGCGGCATAAATGATGTTTATTAATGTAAATATCAAATTATGCACAGTATTTTCAAATAATTTAAACGTGCTTGGAAATAATTCTTTTGTCATAAAAATATTCGATTTGGGTAGCTTGTTAATAAATTTGCTATTTTACTTAATAAATAATCAATTAAATGTTTCTTGTCAGTAACTTTGAACGGGAAATAAATGTCAGTACATTTTTACTTTCATTTTTAGGTTTAGGGAGACGGCACATAACAATTCATACACTATATGGCCAAAGGTGACCGGTCACTTGCGATTTTAGACGTTTTGTTAAATATATGGAAAAATACACGAGGAATTAACCCGAAACTGCAGGTGTGTAAACAGTATAGTATAGGTCATATATTTCCGTAAAGATTTTTTCCCGAAACCCCATAGAGGACCGTCAACAAATTAAAAAAGAACGAATATCTTTTGGATAACCCTGTAAAAACTAACGTACCAAAAGCGTTCAAACTCGAGATTATTAGTAAGTGGCTTATTGGAATGTACTGTGTTCATTTTTATGAGGATAGCATGTATACTCGTAGAGAAATTAAGGTTTTTATAAAAACAGTCCCAAATTTCGTTTTTTGCTTATAAAGCTTGCTTTTAAAAAGTTTTTTGCTTATAATTTGCAGAGTTCTTAATATAAAAAAAAAAGTCTTTTCAGAAAATATGAAGAAGAACATTCTACACTCTGCAATCAGAATTAAAAATTAATAAAAATTGGATGAAAAATGAGCAGGTTTACAAAAAAATGTTTCACTAGGCATGCGCGAATGCAATCAAAATATAATATGCATAATGTAATTTTGAGCTTATTCTATAAACGATTATTATCAGACTTTTCAAACTATGTTTTTGAGACTTTCACAAAAGTTGCTCTATACATTTAGCTAACACATTATGCAAATTACATTTTCATTACGTTCGAGCATGCGCAGTGAATCATTATTTAGTAAACCTGCTCGTTTTTCATACAATTTTTATTATTTTTCCATTCTGATTACAGGGTATTGTGTACAATGTTGTTTATCATATTTTCTGAAAATAATTTATTTTTATATTAAGAATTTTGCAAATTATAAGCAAAAAACTTGCGAAATTTGGGACTGTTTTTATAAAAACCTTAATTTCTCTACGAGTATACATGCTATCTTCATAAAAATGAACACAGTATATTACAATAAGCCACTTATTAATAATCTCGAGTTTGAACGCTTTTGCTACATTAGTTTTTACAGGGTTATCCAACGGATATTAGTTATTTTTCAATTTGTTGACGGTCCTCTATGGGGTTTTGAGAAAAAATCTTCGCGGAAATATATGTCTTATACTATACTGTTTACATACCTGCAGTTTCAGGTTAATTCCTCGTGTATTTTCCTAGATATTTAACAAAACGTCTAAAATTGCAAGTGACCGGTCACCTTTGGCCATATAGTGTATTTGAACACAACCATGGAATCAAAAATGAGTACATGTATTTCTCAACATTGAGTGCATTTGGATTGGAGCTATTTTGAGTATGTGACATATTTAAAATTGAGTACTTTTTACTCAATTTTGAGTACCCATTTTTTTCAGTGAGGGACCTCCAAAACTGAAATTGCTTCACAAATGAAAAGTAAAAGTATAACATAATAGTAGAAAGAAGATTTGATATTTCCTACTATAATACGACTCTTTCAACCCCATACCGTGTTGGGAAAGAAACTTTTAAGTGATTCTGTGGGTCGGAGCGGGGCCGGCGCAACTAGTGTTGAATTCAGACATTTTTCTCAGTGGGGGCATATTTTATATATTCCCTTGGGGAAATTTCACTTTTATCCGTTAAAAAGCATAAAATCTCAAACATTCCGGGGGGGGGGACATTTCAATGTTCCGGGGATTAATGCCCCCGCGGCCTTGAATTCAACACTAGTCACAACCAACGAAACAAACGGGAAGACTGCCCGGGGCCCCGCACCAGTTAGGGTTTTGTTAGGGGATCCCAGCCTCTTTATACAATTAGAAATAACGTTGCCTCTAGTAAAATAATAATAATTTTGCTCTACATTTGTTTTTAGATTTTATTTTATGAAAACAAATGAATATGGACTATATCATCACAACCGATGAGGAACCAATCTCTCTTGAAATATCGTATACGAAGTTTATTAAACACAAACTGCTATATACACATTATTTACACCTGAGGAAAAAAAACTATATACGCTTTTGTTATTACTTATGAATAACATAATCCTTTCACAAAACCACTCAAAACGAAATCAATATTTACTCGGACGCACTAACGGCACCCTACACGCACACAACAGAAACCACCACTGACTCTCTACCCCTCTCTTCACTTTCATTCACATCCAGTTGGAGAGTTCATCTCTTCACTTCAATTTACTTAAGTTAGTAAAAAAGGTTGAAAGGAGGTTTGCTGCATGACATAAATTTTATCTATAGTCAAAGTTTATATATTTGTTGGGGAATGTATATATTTGAGGAACCTGAATGTAACTGTGAACACAAAAAATAAATATTGAAAATGTTGTAAAGAAGAGAAAATTTTTAGAAATTAAAAATAATTATGCACATTACATGTGAATGAAGTTGCATGATATTTTTCATGAATTTTATAATCTATATCATATATTCTATAATATATGCAGTTTTAAAGGTAATTTTTATTAGTCCAGTATTGCAGTCAGAGACTTTGGGTCCCACAAAGGGATTTGCCAGGGCCTCGCGTGGCGTTGCGCCGGTTTTCGGTCAGTGTTACTGCTGTATTTATTTCCAGTATTTTCTTATAGTCGGAAGGACAGGTGATACTACACCGATATGTTACTTAGGAATGATGGAAATAAGTGATTGCATGTGAGTAAGAATCGGTTGGCACAAATAATTTTTTCAAATAATGGCCGGAGTTTCCCTTCAATTTCTACCTTTCGAGGACAGTATTTCACAAATGAAAAGTGGATATTTCTTACAATTAAGGTCTGCTTAAGGCTCATACTCGGAATGTTTTGAGAAAAATGCTAATGAAACTACTTATGTATGTAATAAAGGATCTGTCAAATTGAAATGCGGAATTTCAGAAGAAAGCCTGTAAAAAAAAAAAAAAAAAATACTTTCGAATATTTGTCGCGTAAAGACGAATGCGCCACGTCATTTGGCGAGAAACATTTCCCCTCGCCAAATACAAGCAATTTTAATGCATTTTGAAATTGCTAGTTAAACGAGTCTTTAAATGCGCAGTACTTAATGAATTTAAACTTAAACAATGAAACAGTTTATTATTTTTTCTACAAGTTTATATAATGTATTTGTATACTAGTTGCATGTTGTTGAAATTATTTAATTTTACATGGTTTTACTGACTGGATAAGTGCTAAATGTATTTTAAAAGTAACTGTCCGATTAAGAAAGTCTCCTTATACATTTCCATATTAAAAAAGTCGTTGTTTCCATGACAACAATGCTATTCTATTGTTGTCTCTGAACAAACAATATCGAAGTCAAATGGACAGTGCTCAGAATCGGAACTTAATTTTGAGTTCGAAGCAATTATAGTTAATTAAATTTTGTTCTAAACCGTATAAAAAGATCGTTAAATTTCATTATAGATACTTATGAATGTATATATGAGAAATCCTTAGTTATAAAAATGTATTTATTTAAGTTAAACTTACTTAAACAAGTTCAGCCTGAAAACGCTTTTCCTTGAAAAGAGCTTGACGTAAAAACGCATTTTTTAGAATTTTGTTCCGTCACCAACCGGTGATATATCGCTAAATAAACGAAATTTTTAAATATTTCTTTACAGATGCTATATCGAGGTTCTTTTTAAACATATATACCCATATGAGAAGAACATTCTGTATTTTTTTTTTCAGATTTTTCTGAGTATATACTTATGGAGACCTTCCTTGTTAGTAAGAGAAAGCAGATATTAAATTTCCCAAATATTACACGAGTAAATATATATTTCCAAATATGACTCTCCCATCTTGGGAAGTAAGCTCTCAGCTATTCACTGTAAAACAAATTCCGTTAAAATACTGAATAATCGAAAGGGAAAATTTCCCCCGTAAATTCCAGAAAAAAGGAAATTTTTATGGAATTTACGGGAAAACTTTCCGTTAAAATACGGAAATAGTACTGGATTCTCGATAGCCAGTACAATTTCTGTATTTTAGCGGTTTTTTTTTTTTTTTTTTACAGTGTTGGTACTCTTTAGAAAACCTCCCAAACTGAAACAATTTCAAAAATCAGAAATCGTGAAAATTTTACATACTAAGTAGTAAAAAGAGAATTCCTTCCAAACATATACGACTCTTGAGACCCATACCATGTTGGGTAGAAAACTTTTAAGTGCTTCTATAAGATCTGCTGTTCAGAGCTATTGATATTCATGCTTAGTATCTTCTTATACACGGAAATAATTAAAACTGAAGGACAAGCGATAATCCAAGAATCGGCTAATTATGATTGATCAAAATCAGTAAGTGCGCCTGACGACGAGAATAGGCTGGTGCAAATAAACTTTTATGGGAGTGATAAGAATTTCTCACCTGTTGATGTTTCTTGTAGAACCTCCCAGCTTGAAACTATTTCCAAAGTCAGAAATCGTGAAAGTATTGCATAGTAGCAGAAAATGATTTAACATTTAAATGATTTTCTTGGGGAGCCTCACAAATGAAATCCATTTAAAAAAATCAAATATCGTGGAAATATTGCATAATTACAGAAAAAGGATTTAATCCATCCAAACATAATACGACTCTTGTAACCCGTACCATGTTGGGTGGAAAAGTTTTACATGCAATCCACATATCTGCTAATTACTACTGATGAAAATCAGTAATTGCGTCTGAAAACGAAAACAGGTTAGTAGAAATCAACTTTTATAGAAGTGATCCGAATTTCTCACCAGTTGATTTGCTTGGGGAGCCTCACAAATGAAATCCATTTCAAAAATCAAATATCGTGGAAGTATTGCATAATTGCAGAAAAGGGATTTAATACTTAAAAACATAATAAGACTCTTGAGACACATGCAATGTTGGATGGAAAAAAATTACGTGCAGTCCACATATATGCTAATTATTGCTGATGAAAATCAGTAATTGCGCCTGTAGACGAGAACATGCTGGTTCAAATCAACTTTTATAGAAGTGATCCTAATTTATCACCAGTTGATTTTCTTGAGGGTCCTCACAAATGGAATCTATTTCAAAAATCAAATATCGTGGAACTATTGCATAATTGCAGAAAGAGGATTTAATCTTTCCAAACATAATAAGACTCTTGAGACCCATACTATGTTGGGTGGAAAAGGTTTACGTGCAATCCACATATATGCTAATTACTGATAATGAGAATCAGTAATTGCGTCTGAAGACGAGAACAGGCCGGTTCAAATCAACTTTTAGAGAAGTGATCCGAATTTTTCACCAGTTGATTTTCTTGAGGAGCCTCAGAAATGGAATCTATTTCAAAAATCAAATATCGTGGAAATATTGCATAATTGCAAAAAAGAGGATTTAATCTTTCCAAACATAATACAACTCTTGAGACACATATTATGTTGGGTAAAAAACTTTTACACTGAAAAAAAAAACGACATTTTTACAGTACAAAGTACTGTTCAACTCGCGCTCAAACTCGATCACCGTCGAATGTGCTGTAGCTTTCTTTGGTTTCTTGACTATATAAACATTAAAAATACAGTAGTTGCGTAAAATTAACAAAACAATGTGCTAGCAATTCGGACGCCAGCAGTTTGTGCTGGCAAATCTACAATGGTTTTTTTTACAGTGTACCATTATGTGTACCATCTTGGGAAGTAAGCTCTCAGCTATTCACTGTAAAACAAATTCCGTTAAAATACGGAACAATCGAAACGGAAAATTTCCCCCGTAAATTCCAGAAAAAAGGAAATTTTTATGGAATTTACGGGAAAACTTTCCGTTAAAATACGGAAACAGTACTGGCTTCTCGATAGCCAGTACAATTTCTGTATTTTAGCGGAATTTTTTTCTTTACAGTGTTGGTATTCTTTAGAAAACCTCCCAAACTGAAACAATTTCAAAAATCAGAAATCGTGAAAATTTTACATACTAGTAGCAAAAAGAGAATTCCTTCCAAACATATACGACTCTTGAGACCCATACCATGTTGGGTAGAAAACTTTTAAGTGCTTCTATAAGATCTGTTGTTCAGAGCTATTGATATTCATGCTTAGTATCTTCTTATACACAGAAATAATTAAATCTGAAGGACAAGCGATAATCCAAGAATCGGTTAATTATAATTTATCAAAATCAGTAAGTGCGCCTGACGACGAAAATAGGCTGGTGCAAATAAACTTTTATGGGAGTGATAAGAATTTCTCACCTGTTGATGTTTCTTGTAGAACCTCCCAGCTTGAAACTATTTCCAAAGTCAGAAATCGTGAAAGTATTGCATAGTAGCAGAAAACGATTTAACATTTAAATGATTTTCTTGGGGAGCCTCACAAATGAAATCCATTTTAAAAAATCAAATATCGTGGAAATATTGCATAATTACAGAAAAAGGATTTAATCCATCCAAACATAATACGACTCTTGTAACCCGTACCATGTTGGGTGGAAAAGTTTTACATGCAATCCACATATCTGCTAATTACTACTGATGAAAATCAGTAATTGCGTCTGAAAACGAAAACAGGTTAGTAGAAATCAACTTTTATAGAAGTGATCCGAATTTCTCACCAGTTGATTTGCTTGGGGAGCCTCACAAATGAAATCCATTTCAAAAATCAAATATCGTGGAAGTATTGCATAATTGCAGAAAAGGGATTTAATACTTAAAAACATAATAAGACTCTTGAGACACATGCAATGTTGGATGGAAAAAAATTACGTGCAGTCCACATATATGCTAATTATTGCTGATGAAAATCAGTAATTGCGCCTGTAGACGAGAACATGCTGGTTCAAATCAACTTTTATAGAAGTGATCCTAATTTATCACCAGTTGATTTTCTTGAGGGTCCTCACAAATGGAATCTATTTCAAAAATCAAATATCGTGGAACTATTGCATAATTGCAGAAAGAGGATTTAATCTTTCCAAACATAATAAGACTCTTGAGACCCATACTATGTTGGGTGGAAAAGGTTTACGTGCAATCCACATATATGCTAATTACTGATAATGAGAATCAGTAATTGCGTCTGAAGACGAGAACAGGCTGGTTCAAATCAACTTTTAGAGAAGTGATCCGAATTTTTCACCAGTTGATTTTCTTGAGGAGCCTCAGAAATGGAATCTATTTCAAAAATCAAATATCGTGGAAATATTGCATAATTGCAAAAAAGAGGATTTAATCTTTCCAAACATAATACAACTCTTGAGACACATATTATGTTGGGTAAAAAACTTTTACACTGAAAAAAAAAACGACATTTTTACAGTACAAAGTACTGTTCAACTCGCGCTCAAACTCGATCACCGTCGAATGTGCTGTAGCTTTCTTTGGTTTCTTGACTATATAAACATTAAAAATACAGTAGTTGCGTAAAATTAACAGCACAATGTGCTAGCAATTCGGACGCCAGCAGTTTGTGCTGGCAAATCTACAATGGTTTTTTTTACAGTGTACCATTATGTGTACCATCTTGGGAAGTAAGCTCTCAGCTATTCACTGTAAAACAAATTCCGTTAAAATACGGAACAATCGAAACGGAAAATTTCCCCCGTAAATTCCAGAAAAAAGGAAATTTTTATGGAATTTACGGGAAAACTTTCCGTTAAAATACGGAAACAGTACTGGCTTCTCGATAGCCAGTACAATTTCTGTATTTTAGCGGAATTTTTTTCTTTACAGTGTTGGTATTCTTTAGAAAACCTCCCATACTGAAACAATTTCAAAAATCAGAAATCGTGAAAATTTTACATACTAGTAGCAAAAAGAGAATTCCTTCCAAACATATACGACTCTTGAGACCCATACCATGTTGGGTAGAAAACTTTTAAGTGCTTCTATAAGATCTGTTGTTCAGAGCTATTGATATTCATGCTTAGTATCTTCTTATACACAGAAATAATTAAATCTGAAGGACAAGCGATAATCCAAGAATCGGTTAATTATGATTTATCAAAATTAGTAATTGCGTCTGACGACGAAAATAGGCTGGTGCAAATAAACTTTTATGGGAGTGATAAGAATTTCTCACCTGTTGATGTTTCTTGTAGAACCTCCCAGCTTGAAACTATTTCCAAAGTCAGAAATCGTGAAAGTATTGCATAGTAGCAGAAAACGATTTAACATTTAAATGATTTTCTTGGGGAGCCTCACAAATGAAACCCATTTAAAAAAATCAAATATCGTGGAAATATTGCATAATTGCAGAAAAAGGATTTAATCCATCCAAACATAATACGACTCTTGTAACCCGTACCATGTTGGGTGGAAAAGTTTTACATGCAATCCACATATGTGCTAATTACTACTGATTAAAATCAGTAATTGCGTCTGAAGACGAAAACAGGTTGGTAGAAATCAACTTTTACCGAAGTGATCCGAATTTCTCACCAGTTGATTTGCTTGGGGACCCTCACAAATGAAATCCATTTCAAAAATCAAATACCGTGGAAGTATTGCATAATTGCAGAAAAGGGATTTAATACTTAAAAACATAATAAGACTCTTGAGACACATGCAATGTTGGATGGAAAAAAATTACGTGCAGTCCACATATATGCTAATTACTGCTGATGAAAATCAGTAATTGCGCCTGTAGACGAGAACAGGCTGGTTCAAATCAACTTTTATAGAAGTGATCCTAATTTCTCACCAGTTGATTTTCTTGAGGGTCCTCACAAATGGAATCTATTTCAAAAATCAAATATCATGGAACTATTGCATAATTGCAGAAAGAGGATTTAATCTTCCCAAACATAATAAGACTCTAGAGACCCATACTATGTTGGGTGGAAAAGGTTTACGTGCAATCCATATATATGCTGATTACTGATGATGAAAATCAGTAATTGCGTCTGAAGACGAGAACAGGCTGGTTCAAATAAACTTTTAGAGAAGTGATCCGAATTTCTCACCAGTTGATTTTCTTGAGGAGCCTCAGAAATGGAATCTATTTCAAAAATCAAATATCGTGGAAATATTGCATAATTGCAAAAAAGAGGATTTAATCTTTCCAAACATAATACAACTCTTGAGACACATATTATGTTGGGTAAAAAACTTTTACACTGAAAAAAAAACGACATTTTTACAGTACAAAGTACTGTTCATCTTGCGCTCAAACTCGATCACCGTCGAATGTGCTGTAGCTTTCTTTGGTTTCTTGACTATATAAACATTAAAAATACAGTAGTTGCGTAAAATTAACAGCACAATGTGCTAGCAATTCCGACGCCAGCAGTTTGTGCTGGCAAATCTACAATGGTTTTTTTTCACAGTGTACTTGCAATCCACATGTATCCTAATTACTGATGATGAAAATCAGTAATTGCGTCTGAAAACGAGAACAGGCTGGTTCAAATCAACTTTACAGAAGTGATCCGAATTTCCCACCAGTTGATTTTCTGGAGGATCCTCACAAATGGAATTTATTTCAAAAATCAAACATCGTGGAAATATTGCATAGTTGCAAAAAAGAGGATTTAATCTTTCCAAACATAATACAACTCTTGAGACACATATTATGTTGGGTAAAAAACTTTTACGTGCAATCCACATGTATCCTAATTACTGATGATGAGAATCAGTAATTGCGTCTGAAGACGAGAATAGGCTGGTTCAAATTAACTTTTAGAGAAGTGATAAGAATTTCTCACCAGTTGATTTTCTTGAGGAGCCTCACAAATGGAATCTATTTCAAAAATCAAATATCGTGGAAATATTGCATAATTGCAGAAAATAGGATTTAATCTGTCCAAACATAATACAACTCTTGAGATATATATTATGTTGGGTAAAAAACTTTTACTACACACATGTATCCTAGAATCCCACACACATGTATCTATAGTAATTACGTCTGAAGACGAGAATAAGCTAGTGCAAACAAACTTTAATGGAAGTAATCGGAATTGCTGACCAGATGATGTTTTTAAAAAAACTCCCAAATGGAATCTATTTCAAAAATCAAATATCGTGGAAATATTGCATAATTGCAGAAAAGAGGATTTAATCTTTCCAAACATAATACAACTCTTGAGATACATATTATGTTGGGTAAAAAACTTTTACGTGCAATCCACATGTATCCTAATTACGATTGATGAAAATTAGTAATTACGCCTGAAGACGAGAATAGGCTAGTGCAAATAAACTTTTATGGAAGCGATCGGAAGTTCTGACCAGATGATTTTTTTGAGAAAACTCCCAATTGAAACCTATGTCAAAATCAAAAATTGTAAAAATATTGCATGGTAGCAGAAAGAGGATTTAATCCTTCCAAACATAATACGAGTCTTGAGATCTATATCATGTTGATTAGAAAATTTTTACGTGCTTCTCTAAACTCTATTGTTCAGAGTTATTTTATTCATGCCCAATATCTTCTTATACAGTAGAACCGTATACCTTATACAATAACAATCCGAACTAATTGGGACCGGTGCCTTTTCGGATTACCCGAAATTCCAATAAATATAGAAAAAAACGTGCTAAAAGAATGTCAGTTATAAGTACTCAGTAGTACAGTAAACATCCTCTAATACGGTATCCTAAGTTCCGGCATGCTGGATTATCCGGCACGATTTTCGGAAAAAATAGTACTATTTGTTTTACTTCTGATGTTTATAATAATGCAATGGAACATCAGAATGAGGAATTACGTAACAACTCATTACAAACGGTTCAAAATCTCGAATCTATAAATAGCTCACTCACCATGTCGACCGTTGAGAAAGAAAAGAAATATTTCTGTAGATTATTTGCGAAATCAAACTGTTGAAAGGAAAATAAGGAAATTTTTTCATCAGAATTAAATACTTTTTGCATTTTAGAAAAGAATTTTATAGTGACTGGCAAACAAACTGATATTCCAGATATTTTAATATCACTTCTACGAGTAGGCCTACAGTGCACGCTTTCGTTTTATATTGGTGTATATAATATATATATATTATTAAGTATTTTTTTTCTCTTCAAGTTGTTTAAAGAATAAAAAACATGTTTTACTGCCTTTTTTTATTTAATTCTAACTTCTGCACGTTCTTCCTGACATTCATCTTGTAATCCGGAAAATTTTTATAAGTTTAGTCCTTTCAGTTAATCTTTCAAGTATAATTTTCGAAAATAAAATACGGTTCGGATTAACCGGAATTTCGGATTAGCCGGATTCCAATTACAGGGGTTTTACTGTACTTTGCGATAATTAACTCCGAAAGACAAGCGATTATCCGTTACCTAACGAGATTGATGAAAAATCAGAGATTCCACGTGAAGACGAATTGGCTGTACAAATAAACTGTTATGGAAGTGATCAGAATTTCTATTGAAGGACCTCCCAAATTAAAATTATAAATTTCGTAAAAATATTGCATAATAAGAGAAATAGGATTTAATATTGTCGAACTCAATACGACCCTTCAGTCCCATACTGAACTTGAATGTCTTATGTGACTCTGTGATATCCATGTGTCAGAGTTACAGTTCCTAATTCCCGCAATATCTGCTTACTCGGAAATAATTAAAGCTGAAGGACAAGTGATAATCCATCGATATGGTAATTGCGACTGATAAAAATCAGTGATTGATTTGAGGAACTAATCTTCTCGAGCATCCGAAGGGGCACAGTTTGTTGGCTTATTGTCGGCAGTTTGTGGAAAACGTTGGGAAATGGTAGGATTGGGAAATTGTTGGGAAATAGTAGGTGCATGGCTACTTCTAATTTGGAGCGTATCTAAGTCGGATTCTGAGCACGGTTGGACCACAGTTGGGTTTTTGTTGGCTAATGGTAAAGAAAAATGGACATTTCGTATTGTGGCCAACGTGGAACGACAATTAGCTATCATTAGCCCAACTATTTTGTGCTACTTGGGATATAACAGGAGACCGTAACCCTATCATGCTTGAATGAAACTTTTGCTTGGCTCTGTAAAACGTATAGGCATATAAGTTTGAGCCTTGTTGTTTATGTATAGGGAAAAGAGAAAGCTATCCATATACGTACATGTAAGATATCCACGTAACAAAACTATGTGCAATTTTTTTAGTATAGATTTCAGGCTATTTTCGGGAAACTGATTTTGCTGGCTTTTTGTTAAAAAGAAGGACTCGGGAAGAGGAAGGTAGGCACAACGCATAAGAATAATTTTTGCTTGAGATTGTGCATAGTATCAATCTGAATTTCTATTTAGGTCTCCCAGTCAAAAATATGGCCATTACGGCGACACAGCTGGAATCGTAAACATATTATTTTTTAGCCCCCGATATGCTATTTCTTTCTCCCAGAAATTAAAGTGTCGTCTTCAAAAAATAACGTTCCGTTGTATAAGCCAGCGGTAAAACAAAGCAGATGTATCATAATACTCTTAAATACTCTGCTACAATTTTTTAAACTTCTAAGCATCTCATATTTTCAAATTTTATACCGTCGTATCGGGGGAAAAAAGTATTTTTTAATGAAATTTGTTTGGAAACTGCATTTCAATTTATTTTTGAGATATTAATTTTTTTGTACTGTTTAGCGTCATTTATTTAATTTTGGCAACGCAAATACTCCATTGCTGTAGAAAGTAAAGGAAAAATAGTTGGAAAATAGCAATTATATCTTTTTAATGCCATTTCCCCTTAAAAACTGAAAAAAAATTTAATTAAAAAACGTGCTATTTTGGAAAAATATAAATGAATTGATTTCTTTTTTTGCTGGATTTGCTCAGATAGAGACTTCCTATGCATACTTTATTGTAGATGTTTATGACTGGATCGTAAATGAGGAATTCTTCAGCGGATTCGGGGGACGTCGTTTTACAGAAAATAAAATCGCGTGTTTTAAATCTTAAAATTGAACTACAGTAGAGTCCCGATTATCAGAGTCCCGCTTAACCGAGTTTCCGCTTTAACCGATTATTTTCTTCTGATAGACTGATGGCTTCTATTATTATGAAACAGCCATTTTAAATGAAGTATTTGGTGAAGATGAAAGAGCAGCCGTAAAAAGTTATAACTCTGATTTTCTGGTCAGAATGGAAAAGAAAAATTGGCCATAATTAAGAAAAAAAAAATGTGGCCATTTATTTTTTCCATTCGGACTAGAAAATCAGAGTTCTAACATTTTATGACTGCTCTTTCATCTTCACCTAACACTTCATTTATAATGGCTGTTTCATAATAATAGAAGCCATCAAAAGAAAATTATCCATTCCAAAGTTTATAAGTTCGATTAACTCGGTTAATCGGTACTCTACTATATCTGTCTATCTATCTATATATATATATATATTTTTTTTTTTTTTTTTCATCGAGGGACGACACCAAATTCTGAAAAAGCAGAATTCCTGTTCTCTAGTTTTTATCTTATTGTTGCCTCAATTTCCAATGTTTTCTTATACTTAAATTAATAATGAAATAATTAAAGCTAAAGGGCAAAAGACAATCCATCGAAATACTCACTAGGACTGATGAAAATCCTTGACTGCACGTGAGAACGAATCTGCGTACAAATAAATTTTATGGAAGTGACCAGGGTTCTCGCTGGCTTTTGACCAACATTAGCGATTTGGAGAATAAGAAATAAAAATAGTAGCCAAATGAAAAGGAACGTTATCAAAATAGATTCGGTGTGAAACACCGAAAAATCTATCTTCAATCCCTTATTGTATCCCTTTTTTCAATATATTCTAAAATAATATAATTTTATATTATTTATTTATATATTTTAAAATAATATAATTGCTTACAAAATAGAAATTAGACTATCTGCTACAGAAACTATTAAACATTAGTACATTCTAAATGTTTCCTAAATGTGTAAATGTTTCATACATTCTTTTAACACTCTCAATAAAAATTAAAAACAGCTATCTTTGATTTACCGGTGTAAAAATATACACTAAAAATTGCTAAGAGATTTCGACTCTTAACCGATAGAAAAATTTGACCGGCCAATGATACTTTACATACAACTAATAAATAGTATGGTAAATGGCTAATTTCAAACTTACATTCCAGCAAAATTTTTCTCTATTTGGTGCTTGATGCTAGAAATTTTGTTTGTGCTTTTACCGGCGCGACGCCGGCGCATAGATAGTGAATAACTGACAATAGAAAAATACCTATTGTGTAAACCTTTCTGTGTCTTTGGCTGTTGCTAAATTGGATTGGTGTTGAATCGCTATAAATTGAGCACTGCAAATAGCACGGTGCGACTGTACATGTAAAACAACATCGATCGTTCAGTAATGCGGTCGACTGTGTTGCCACACCACACAAAGAAAAATGCAGAAATTCAGCACTCGCAATTTGGCGAATTTTATTGTTCGTTTACTCGCCAAATGAAGCATTTTGTCGGGATTTGGCATAATGGCGAGCGGCAGCGAGAACCCTGGAAGTGACCGGAGAGTTAGTCAACGGTTTTTTGGGAAGTAAAAAATGGAAAATATTTCATAAATCAAAAATCGTGAAAATATTGCATATCAACAGAAAGAGGATTTAATATTTTCGAATATAAGGGAAACGTCCGTTGTTACTCTTGTGACCATCAGAATTTTTTTTCATAAATAATTCCAATTATTTCATTACAAAATATAATCAGGATAAAATTCATATAACCAGTTAAATACCACTGTATTCTATTCACATAAAAGATATCTAATTTGTAACAAAAAGCATCTTACTTGTCTATATAATCAGTGTTGAATTCAACCACATTTCTCCGGGAGGGATTTCTGTGGCTCCGGGAGGGGCACTACAGAATCCAGGGGGGGGGGAGAATTGCACTTTTTGACAGTTGAAAACACAAAATCTCAAAATTTCCGGGGGGGGATGACCCTCCCGGGGACATCCGGGGGTATTAGATTAGATAGAGTCCCTCCCGGGCCACCCCCTGAATTCAACATTGATATAATAAATCAAATATTTGTTACTATTGTGATCAATTGTCACAAGAGTAATAAAAATTTGATTTAAACATTTTGACAAGTAAAATGCTTTTTGTTCGAAAGTAGATATCTTTTATGTCAGTAGAGAACAATGGTATCTAATTGGTTATATCAATTTTATCCTGATTATATTTTGTAAAAAAATAATTGGAGGTATTGATGGAAATTTGCTGTGATGGTCACAAATGTAACGATTGGACGTACCCATAACACATGCCTGCAAGATCCGGAAGGAAACTTTTACGTGGCTCTACAATACCCAAGAATTTTTTGAGATTGAACCATCGTGCTCATGGACTAAGAGATCCATGTAACTATGGCATTTTATAACTTTGATTTCTTGCTATTTTCGTGAAATTAAATGTTCCAACTTTTGTGAGAAAACAGGAGAAGCACAGAGTCTGAGTCTGTTTTTATTTAGAGTTCTTGTAGTTTGAAAGATTGTAACATGCCCCCTAGAGCTGAAAATATTAGGACACATCAGTTTAAACTTTTTTTTTTTAATTTTTTAGAATTACAGAATGACAACAGCCTAAAAATGTAACAATGAGTGAATGTTTCTTTAATAATGTCGTTGACCTCGTTGTTATGACAGAGATTAATTCATATCATAGCAAACACTCAAAATGTAAATTTTGTACCTAATAACTGGTAATTAAAGAATATGTATGTCTAAAATAAGAACTCATGACTGAAAAGATCATACGGATATTTGTTGGGATTTTTCTCATGACACGTTATTAAAAAATAATTTCTATTTAGCGCTATCAATCCCAGAAGTCTGACCTTTATGTTGCAGCAGTTAGGATCGTAAACTTAAAATTACATTTTTTACCATCGGAATTCATATTACCTTGATTGCCAGCAACTGCTTACATTTGTAAATAAATTTTAAAAATTTGTCATTTATGGTATGGAAACAACATCCATATTTAAATTACACTGTAATAGAAATTTTCTAAGTTATTTAATTTTACAACTGCGCAGAAAAATAAGATAAAAATAAAAGATAAAGCAATCTAAAGTTTGAGTATTTTTATTCCATAACATTTTTATTCACAAACTTTTTATTTACCGTTTCACTTTTCTTTAAAAATTTTTAATTTATGAAATGGGAACAATCTAACCTCCATATCTAAATTACACATTAATGGAAATTTTCTAAGTTATTTAACTTATAACTTAAAAATAAAAGATAAAGTAATTTAAAGTTTAAACATTTTTTAATACATTTTCTATTCACCGTTACTCTTTTCTGTTTTGAAATGTTCTACCATAAAACAAAATAAATATCCAATTCAAAACTTAACTCCAGTATCTCATCCAAATGAAAAAAAAAATTATTAAAAAATAAATTTCTATTTAACTCTATCAATCCCAAAAGTCTGACCTTTATGTAGAAGCAATTAGGATCGTAAACTTATAATTACACTTTATCAGAATTCTTATTATTATCTTTACTGTCAGCATCTGCTTACATTTGTAAATAAACTTTAAAAAATTGTAATTTATGATATGGAAATAACGTAACCTCCGTATCTAAATAATACAGTAATGGAAACTTTCTACGTTATTTAACTTACAACTTAAAAATAAAAGATAAAGTAATTTTAAGTTTAAATATTTTTTAATACATTTCCTATTAACCGTTTCACTTTTCTGTTTTAAAATGTTCTACCATAAAACAAAATAAATATCCATTCAAAAGTTACTCCAGTATCTTATCCAAATTAAAAGCAAAAGAATTGTTTAATTTTCGAATGGTTTATGTTAGATAATTAAGGCTAGCAAAATAGTTCGAAGAACAAGTCCTGAAAACTGTTGCACCAAACTTTTTCTACCAAATATGGCAGTAGACCTTATTTCTGCATATCTCAGACGATTTTTTCGTGAAAACAACTCAACATAAATGTAATTTGAAAGCGTTTGCTTAATGAACGACTTTCGATTAATACGTGTTCTGATTACAAAAAATGGTAACACGCCTGCAAATTACGAATTTTTGATTGAGATTTATTTTTCATACGGTTGAGTACGTTTTCTTTTGTTATGACATTTATTGAAAAGGAGGCGTTTCTAAAAGACAGCTGCAATAAATTTTGATTGCGATAGTCATTTCTACTTTTGAATGAAGGTTTCTTTTTCAACGTCAGTTTAAGCTCCAATTACTGAACAACTGTAAGAATTGTAATACAAAAATTAAAAATTACTAGACGAGAAATATATTGTGCAACTACAAATATTCTTAAGACATGAATCGAATTTACTACACATTAAAAAAATAAATAAAATAAAAAATAAAAACTCGTTACTACTTTGAATTCGGAACTTTGAAAATGATCATGCAATTTTGGGAAATCGGAACCTATTAATCGGCTGTCGTAAAATTTTCTGAAAGTGTGCATATATAACGTTATCATTTTAGGGGAGGGGGGGGGGGCGGGTCTGGCACATGATATCGTAAGATATCTCTGGGATAGGGGGCTGTATTTTGATATCGATATAATTTTTGATCCAACCAAAATTTTCTCTTTTTATTTATAATACGGTATTTACATCAAAACAGTATGTTATCTTTTTTTAGTCTGTTATGTATTTTTATAAAAATACAAGGTTATTATTAAAATCACTAAATTATTAAAAATTTATTTAATTCCCAGATATGGAATACCCCAACATTTGATAGTCCTCCTATTCTTCTTCATATATGTATGTATATATAATCGCTGTTCGAGAAACCATATGCACAGCCCCAAAGTTTCGCTCTGTGTGTCTGTGTGTTAGTTGTGTGTGTCCGCGATGGCTAGCGAAATCTACTGCATGTACAAAACTCAAAATTTTTGTGATAGCCCAAGAGCTCTCCTCATGCACTCGAGACTAAGAATTTTAAATTTCTAATTATAAGCTGGGTTATTAATTAACAATCGCAAGTCACCCTCATTAAAAACTCATCGCGGTCCTGGCGAGAGAGAAAAAAGCGCTGGCGTATGCGCAGAAGCCTTATTTACGCATAAGCAGAAATTGAAGCTCGAAAAGAAGGAATTTGGGGGGGGGGGGTATTTTGTCATTATTCATTTACTTACATCGGCCAAACCTTTTAGTAAAGTTAAAAACGGAAGACATATTCTGAAAGATCGTACTCTTATGTCTCAAATGCAGCAATCAATTCAAACAAATATCGCAGTTAACCCTTTGAAAAAATAAATTAAAAAAGGGTTGTTTTTCCAAAAATGTTTTTCTTACTTATTGCAACGTCCCTCCAGGGCGTAATTTTAAAGGTACCGACAAACCAAAAATATGTTCTTAAAGATGAAACCTTCTAACTGATGGTGTAATCGGTTTTAAAAAATATGAATTTTAACCCTTTCAAATACAATGGCGAACTCAGATCACTTCGCGCTTCAAGGAGACGATATTTTCTCTATGCTAAAAATAACCAAATGCCCGTATTTTAACACAATCGTTTTAGAGCATCTCAATAGACCAGATTTACATCACATACAAAAATTTTTAAACGTTCGGACGGGTAGAAATATTTTTTACAAAATAAAATGTGTGAAAATTTTGACAAAATCAGTAAAAAACTGAGTGTTTCGTCGCGGTTTCGCTCTCTTTCGGTACGTATAGACTCCAAAAATTAAATTACGCAGAATATAAAATACCAAATACCGTATTTACCCGCGTATAAGTCGAGAAATTTTGGACAAAGAAATACTTTAAAGTTAGAAGGGTCGACTTATACGAGGGTCCTTAATTTTTTTTTTAATTAGAAGTCAGAAAAGTCCTTCTGAAAGGCAATTGTTCTCTTTTCGCATTCCATAACACAATGACGTCGTTTACTGTCGATTTCCATACCAGGCGAGAAAAAGAGGAGACTGAGTGCGACGGGTTTGGTGCTGGCGATGAGTGTGCGCCTTCTCCCCACCCACCCACCCTCAGATAGATCAGTAGATAAAATTCCGATAGTGTATCACCCCTATGTGCAATTGAATCGTCAGCGAGTGGCTAGAACCATGTGACTCACTAAAATCATGTGACCCGCGTTATATCTTGTGTTTTCTTAATAGTACAGTTATTCATTATTTCTTCGTTTATCTTACTATACTTTTTCTCTTTGTTTCTACTGATATGGCTGATTTAGTTATTAGAAAACAGAAACGCAATTCACACGCAGCCGGATTTAAACTTAAAGTTATTTCTTTTGTGAAAGAGTCTAACAACTGTGCTGCTTCTCGTCAGTTTGGGGTTCACGAAAAATTGATTCGTAATTGGCGCAAGAATAAGTCAAAGCTAGAAAACATCCCAAAATCAAAAAAGGCTTTGCGGCATGGAAAATCGCCTTTCTAGAACTCTAAAATGTATTTCATGATTGAGTTGTAGAGTGCCGGCCGGATGGATTTATTGTCATGTCACTAGAACTACCATACGTTTACGAGCAATGAAGCTTGAAAAAGAAGAAAAGTATGGTGTTCCAAACACGTTTCGTGCCTCAGAATATTGGTGCACTAGATTTATGAATCTTCATGGTTTGACTTTACGCACGCGCACTAAACTGGTACAAAAATTACCATCTGACTTGGAAGCAAAGATAATGAAATTTCAAAAATACGCCATCGATCAAAGAAAAAGGAAATCTTTTGAACTTTGCTATATAGGAAATATGGACGAAACACCCATGTGTTTCGACCTACCAGAAAATAAAACAGTGAACTGCAAGGGGGAAAAAAGAATTTTGATAAAAACGACTGGGCCTGAAAACACCCGTTTTACGGTCGTTCTTTCTTGTTGACCCGACGGTAGTAAGTTTCATCCGTTGATTATTTTTAAAAGAAAAGCATTGCGAAAAACGTTACATTTTCATATGATGTGCTGATTCGAGCCAATGAAAAGGGGTGGATGACACGAAAAGTCGACTGGCTTAAAAATGTGTGGGGTAAAAGACCGGGAGCTGTTTTCAAAAAACCTTCCCTGTTAGTTTACGACTGGTTTCGTGGCTACTTTTCTGAAAACGTGAAGAAAGTGAAGAAAGAACTGAAAACGACTGTAGCTGTAATCCCGGGAAGGTTGACATCCGTCCTTCAACCCCTAGACGTTTGCCTCAGTAAGCCTTTCAAAACAAATTTTAGAAAAATATTGGGCAGAGTTGATTTCATCCGGTTGTCCAACATTTACAAAGGGCGGTAATATTAGAAAGCCCGACATTGCATTAATTGCCCAGTGGGTTAAAGATGCGTGGAATCAAATTCCTTCCGAAATGATTATAAAATCGTTCAAGAATGCTGCATAAGCAACGAACTAGACGGCACAGAAGATTATGCCATTTTCGAAAGTGATAACGACGAGGAAGAATGTAGCGATACAGAGATTGAAAACGTGTACGATGATCAGCCGATAACGACGGAGGATTTTTGTGAATTGTTTGCCGAGTCCGATACTGAATCGGACCTTGAATCAGTTTAACTTTGTACATTACTTTAATATATTATTATCTTCATTATTGTATATTTAGTACTTTTTTTTTCATATGATTTCAAATAAATAAAAAAAAATTAAAGTTTATTTATGATTGTATATTTAGTACTTTCTTTTTTTTTCCAGGTGATTTTGAATAATGTATTTTTTAAAAAAAATTCAAATTTCTTGATCGGAAAATTGGGGGGTCGACTTATACGCGGGATTTTAAAAAAAATCAAATTTCTTGATCGGGAAATTGGGGGGTCGACTTATACGCGGGTAAATACGCATATATTTTCAATCCAACATTTTTTCGCGATTTTTTCATTAAAAAATATAAATTCAGACAAAATGGAGTTAAAGATGTAAAATCATACAAATTTAAGGTTCATTTAAGGGCTCGGGCAATGCCGAGCAGGTCAGTTAGTTCAACAAGTAAACAGTGAGAGCCATTGAAATTATTTTTCCGGGATGTTAACGTGTGAAATCGGGAATTTCTTTGCCATACTTACTTATTTTAGTTTGAAATACCACCAATGAAATGTGCTGTGCTCTGCGCTTTCTCAAAACGTTAGAACACTCAAAGTAACGAATAAAAGCGGATCAAAGTTAATCCAGCAGTAATTTTCATTCTGTTTAACGTAAAAATAAATGGTTCGAGTTTTGAAACTTGAAGGTTAGTTTGAGCAGTGAGTTTGAGATAATGCAGATACATATACTGGTGATATTTAGAACTAAAATAAGGAAGTATAGTCAGAAAATCCTGATTTCACACATTACTCTCTTGCAAGAGCTGTCATCGTTTACTTGTTAACAAATTTTTTAAATGTTCAGTTAGTTTTATTACATTCTTTATGCACAGTAACCTTTTGTAAAATCGCGCATTCTGAAGGAAAATATCAACCATAAATCCGAAGGCGCGATGCAATCCAGGATATTAAAAAATAAGAAAGATGAGGACCTACAGGAAAATGCTTTATATTTATCTAAAAAATATTAGTTTAAATACAAGGTGTTCTAAAATTCGACCGACAGATTAAGAGGGGTGATAGAAGGTATCAAAAGGAAGAAAATTTACAATGGAACATGGGGTAGCAAACCACTCATTTAGTCACAAACATAGGGTGTTTCATCCTAACTCAATTTGAGTTGACGGCAATAACTTTCGAAAACCGAAGTATATTGTAATAAAACTTTTAATATACACTCTCACCTTTGTTTTAAATGTGATAATATCGAAAAAAATGGTACAAGTTTCCATTATGCGCGCCAGCAGTATGCACTTGATGCTCCACATTTTGGAGTGCGATTGCCAGTTGAAACGGCATCATCATTGCTTGAGTACCCAGTTTTTCCGGAACTTTTCGTGATGTTATAACATTCCACACAAAATAAGGTACATGTCGCTGAACTTTCATTGTAATGATTTGATTTTCCTCAAAATTATTACCGTCAACGCAAGTTCAGTTAGTGTGAAGCACCCTGTATTTGTGACTAAATATGTAGTTTGTGATCCCAGGTTCTATGACAATTTTTCATCTTTTTGAGGCCTTCTATCACCCCTCTTAATTTGTTAGTCGAATTTTGGAACACCTTGTATTTTCTTAATAATATTAACTCTACACTTATTCTAACTGACTCATAAATAAAATTCATTAACTTTCCAGTTCCTAATACCAGCCCCACACAGAAAAAAATAAAAACTAAAATGGGTAAAAAAAACCCCTAATTTGGGTTGAAAGATTCTTAGGCGTGAGGTTACCCAATTTGGGTTCATCCCGAATTGGATCATGATCCATGCCTGTTTTGGTTACCACTGTGTATCCATTTTAGACAATGTTAAATACCCATTTTGGGTATCTTAAGCCACATTCTGGACACCACTCAGAATCCATTTTAGGCAGTGTTTAATATCCAATTTGGATATCTTAACACCCAGTCTGAATATTACTAAGTACCCATTTTAGAGAATACTTAACACCCAATTTGGTCATGCTAACATCTATTTTGCGTTGGGTGCTCTATTGGGTGTTCACTGTCCCCATACTGGGTATCGTTAAGATGTGTCGATGAATATGTAACCGTTTTCATCCAATTTGGATAGATCTACCGGGTGTCCCAAAAAGGACTGACTGATTTTAAAATTCAATAACTTGTAAACGGTGACAGATATTTAAAAAATTCTTGCAGGAGGGTTATGCATAAGGTCAAAAGTTTTTTTACAGTGATTTTCAATTTTAGTTCGAATTACAAACAATAGATGGCGCTGTGATCAATAGACGCTAAATTCAGGCTCGATTTTTGGTACTTCGTGGCCCGGATAATACATTTCCATCTCCTTTTTCTGCATGGAACAAGATAAAGGACCAAAAATCGATCCTGTATTTAGCGACTACTGCTTACAGCGCCATCTATTGTTTGTAATTCGAACTAAAATTGAAAATCACTGTAAAAAAACTTTTGACCTTATGCATAACCCTCCTGCAAGAATTTTTTAAATATCTGTCACCGTTTAGAAGTTATTGAATTTTAAAATCAGTCAGTCCTTTTTGGGACACCCGGTATGACCTGTTATGTGTCTGATACCCTTAAATAGGTGTATTACAGCCCATATAGGAGTTTGGAAAGCTAATATGGATGTTTCATTTTGGGTGGTATTCTAAAATAGGTTTCATTTTTTACTGTTTTTACCGCCTCTTTTTTGCGCATAATTCTCGAAAAAAATCGCCGTAGGCAAGTTTAGGACCATTTATTGGCTTCTTGAGAAACTAATAAAGCTGATATTGATATCTAATCAACATTTGATGTTACAACCTGATGCTTTTTACAAACCCACCAAACTTCCACGCAAACTTCTGATTCGCAGCACTTTGACATTGCCTAGATTTTGTGTTTATCATGACTTCTAAAGAGTATCTATCGTAAAATGGGGTTAGTAGGGAAGGTGGGGGTAAGGAAATAAAAGAAAACCTGAAAAGACAGAAAAATGTCTTAAAATTTATACTTTTTAAGATCTTTATGTTTCGTCATTTCTTGGCGTCATAATAAGATGGGATATTAGATTTAGTTTTGTTCGTTGTAGTCTTTACAGCTTTCATACTCACTTGATTGTAAACAACATCAACGTAAATAACAGATACTTGACCCTAAAAACTTCTTATGTAAAAAAAAAAACTACTGTTAATATAGATTTGCGATTACAATTTTTTTTCTTCCTTTTTGTTCCATATAGTGCTATATAATGGTACTCCATATCAGTTCTTCCATTTCCATTAACCTTTTAAGGAAAGATTATTTTAACTATTGGCGAGGAGTCATTCCTTTTTAAAAGACACAACACACAAATCTACCTTTAAATCTATCAAACGCTTCTTTTCCTCGCAGCTATTGTTATTCATCACAGGTTCTTGTTAATCACAGGTTAACAATTTTGAGGAAAATTACCGCTTGGTACATTTTAAGATCATTGCCGTTTTTTAAGAAGGAATGACTTCTGGCCAATATTTAAACCACACCTACCAATTTCATGCAAACAATAATTTCTTGTCGTGATGTCATATAATTATTATTGTTATTTGTGGAGTAAATAGTAACTTTTATTTTTTTTGTGTAATTCATTTTTTCATATTGCAACTGATCCAGCAGCGTTAACAGGTTTATAGTCAGGGGTCGCTACGGGTTTTTATTCTTGGGGCCCATTTTGTGAAAAATAGAAGTTATTTTTGTGAATTTTATTATATTTTTGTGAAAAATAACATTTTGTAACGAAAGTTTAAATCCAATTATTCAAATTCAAACCAAGAATTTATGAACAAAAACATTCTTTAAATCCTCTTGCTAAAGTTTTTGTTTTTCATGACTTAGTTTTATTTACAAATTACACATTTTAAAACAGTTTTTATGAAAAAGAATGTTGCGTAAGGGGCCTATTTTATTAAAAGGAATTTTGTGAAGGGGCCTGTTTTATTAACTTCATTTTTGTGAAGGGGCCCATTTTATTAAATTTATTTTTGTGAAGGGGCCCATTTTTTTAAATTTATTTTTGTGAAGGGGCCCATTTTTTAAATTTATTTTTGTGAAGGGGCCCATTTTTTTAAATTTATTTTTGTGAAGGGGTCCGTTTTACTAAATAGATTTTTGTAAAAGGACTCTAAATAGACCCCAAATTTGCCTGGATCGACCCCTGACAGATTATCATCTAGATAGAATAATAAATAAACATTTTTTTCCCATGTCCCAACCCTTTTTTTTTTTTTTTTTTTTTTTTGTGTAGCTTAGTATTTATACTGCCGGGTTCACGTTTGAAATAAGACATTTACCCTGAGTCCAGTTTAATACGATCTGTTAAAATTAACTAGGCGGACAAAATATGCGGGCTGTGGACTCATCTCGTTATTAGCCTATAGCCCATAAGTGCGTTGCGGACAGAGAACCTGTTAACCCTTTCAGAGACAAGGTACTTGTATTCGTAAAATGTTGAAATAATTGAATGACACCAGCATTTACAAGAAAATGTATTTGTAAACAAGTAAAAGTATATTTTTGCGTACTTAATAAAAGTGAAATTATCATAAAAAAATTTCGGGCTTCAATGTGGCAATTAGGGATTAAAATTATGTGATGCCACAGCGAGAATACCCTAAGACTAAAACCAGAGTAATCCAAAATTCATCTTGCCTGAGACCTCGAAATATTCCATACAAAACAGTGGTAAAAGGTTCATTTTCAACAGTATCTGTGGAAGAACACGAATTTAAAACCCCAAAACCCCTACATCAAACGATTCTTTTAGTCTCAGTTGTTGTTAATTATGTCATCTCAAAGCACCTAATAATGTTATCTTTGAAGAAAATTATCGCTTGGTAATTTTAAGATCATTACCTATTTTTAAAAAAAGATGACTTTTGGCCGATATGTAAACTACCGTCCCAATTCATATAAACCATGCTTTCTTTCGTGATGTCATATAATTATAATTGTAATCTGTGGGGTGAATAGTAACACATTTTTTATTCCATTTTTTGTCACATGATTTTTTGTGTTCTTATTAATATTGCAAGACATCCAGCAACTTTAATGACTAAAGAACACTACAAAACGAAAACAGAGTCTAAGAATCATCATCTTCAGATGTTTGAGATCTCGGAAAATTCCATAAAAAACAGTGCAAAGTGTTTTTTTTTTGTTGTTTTTTTTTTTTTTTTTTTTTTTCGAACAGTATCTGTGAAAAAACCTGGCTTTGAAATCCTCCAAAGCCTTGTATGAAACACTTCTTTTCCTCGCAGTTATTGCTAAGCATGCCATACAAAAGCACAGGTTAACAATAACTTTGAGGAAAATTACCACTTGGTACATTTTAACATCATTACCGTCTTTCAAGACAGGATATTTTCTCTCCGATATTTAAACCACACGTCAAAATTCATCTAAACAATGCTTTCTTGTCGTGATGTCATATAGCTGATATATTTGTAATTGTAATCTGTGGGTTGAATAGTACATTTCCCCCTCTATTTTTGTGTTCCTATTCATATTGCAAAAGATTCAGAAGCTTTAAAGACTAAAGAATTCCCCAAGACGAAAACCAGAGTAAACCAAAAATCTTCTTCAGCTGCCTGAAACCTTGGAATACTCCATACAAAACAGTGGCAAAGTATTTGTTTTCGACATTATCTGTGAAGAACATGACTTTAAAATACCCTGTATCAAATGATTCTTTTAACCGCAGTTATTGTTAATTATGTTGCCCCGAAGCACAGGATAACATTATCTTTGAGGAAAATTACCGCTTGGTAAGTCATTACCGTTTTTTAAGAAAGGATGCCTTTTGGTCCATTTTTAAGCCAACCGTTCCAATTCATCTAAACAATGCTTTCTTGTCGTGATGTTATATAATTGTAATTGTAATCTATGGCTTAAATGGTAACACTTTTTTCTGTTTTTTGTCATATTATATTTTGTGTTCCCATTCATCTATCAAAAGATCCCAGCAACTTTAAAAACCAAAGAATATCTCAAGACGAAAACCAGAGTAATCCAACACTCATCTTTTGCAGATGACTGTGACCTCGGAATACCCCATACAAAACAGTGACAATGTGTTTTTTCCAGGGCTGAGGAGTCGGAGTCGGATCTGTCAAAATTCCCGGAGTCGTCCATTTTACAAGCAGGTCTGCATTGTCGGATTCGGCCCATTTTTGAGCAAAAGAGTCGGAGTCGGAGTCGGATGTGTTAAAATTCCCGGAGTCGGATTGTTCCATTTTTCCCACCGACTCCGCAGCCTTGGTTTTTTCCCGACAGTATCCGTGGAAGAACATGACTTTAAAATACTCATATCAAACGCTTCTTTTAGTCGCAGTTATTGTTAATCATGTCACCCCAAAGCCTCCAAGCCTCCTTATAATATCAATTTAATTATCAATTACCTAAATTCACGCAAAACTGAATTTAAGGTGTTTAAGGGAATGATCTGCAAATCTTCATTTTTTTAAGCGTTTAAATTAAATAATTATGAAAATTTCTTACTTTCATGGCCACACGATCTTGGAGGCATTGTGAAACTTCAGATGAAAACAACATTTATTTTATGAGGCAAAGATAAAACTATCTTTGAGGGAAATTAGCGATTGGTATATTTTAAGAACATTACCTTTTTTTAAAGAAAGAATGCCTTTTGGCCGATTTTTAAACCAACCGTCCCAATTCATCTAAACAATGCTTTCTTGTCGTGGTGTCACATAATTATAATTGTAATCATCTGTTGGGTGAATGGCAACAATTTTTGTATTTTATTTTGGTTACATTATTTTTTGTGTTCCTATTCATATTGCAAGACATCCAGCAGCTTTAACCTTTTCAGACTTGAGGTACATAAACGTGAACCTCTGTTTTTTTCCCCATAAAAACTAAGGTGTTTGATTGTTTTACATTTTTACTTTACTTCTATACAGCTGAGTGTTTTTTGCTTTGGAACAAAACCAATAAATGACAGCACTCATGATTATTTCCTCATAAAATAAATGATATTTTTATCTGAGTTTGCAAAATACTTTCAAATTAGTGTGGCCAAGAATGTAAGAAATTTCCATACATCTTTAACTTAAGGATCAATATCACAAAATACGAAAATTGCAGTTCGCACAATAAAATTTTTATTTAATGTTATATAATACAATTTTCTTTTTTACATTCTAATAAAAAATATTCTTAGAAGTATTTTCAAGGCATATTATATTCATAATAACAAAAAAATAAAGCAATTAAAAGACGTAAAATTCCAGATTGTCATTTCCCTGGCATGTCACACTGTGATGTGTGCAAAGTAAAAGGCTTTCTGCTATCCTGTACAAATATCTTTTTCAAGTTTTTTTTTTTTTTTAAATTTCTAATTAATAATTATACCTTATACAACACATATATGTGGAAGGTAACAAGTTCTGTATTTTATAAATAATTTTCCATAATTAAAGTATGATTGTCACTGAACATGAATGTCATTGTCCTGGCCTGCTCATTTTAGTTCTTTATGAGGTATAAAGATGGCGCTGCAGAGTAATTCTTCTTGTTCTTGACATAATTCAAGTCAGAAGTAATAAAATCATTGCTACCAGCAAGATCTTTTAGATATTCCTTTGAAAATAATGTGTTTAAAGGTTTGTAAAAATTGAGTAGACTTTTATTATGTCATTTTCCTGGCTTCTATAAATTACAAATAAAACTCAATATTGTTGACAGATATATTGTGAAATATAACCTCCAAACAAGGACATAAAAATAATCAAGTGAAGTAAATTGCTTTTCATGTGTCAAATGTGATTTACAAAAGTAATTATCGAAAGTGTTTACGATCTAAAAGAAGAAAGTGAAACTGAAAAGTGATTGCACGATCGTAAACAGATATTTTATTATAAACATTTTTGCAATACTCAAGAGTTGGGTTGATTCTTGACGGCCAATTATCTACACGAGGGATATGGGCCCGGGGGGAGTGCCCTCCGTGGGGGTCTTTCTAAGGGAACCTAATCCGTATTAATGCATGGAAGATCCACGGCTCGAAGAAAACCACGAAAACTCCGAACGATTAGGCCGACGGGCGCGATTGGGATCGAACCCAGCACCTCCCGTCTACCAGCTTCGAGAGCAGAACCTCTCGGCCACTGGTGGGGCTGCAATACTCAAGAACTATAAAACATTTATTAACTCTAATTTTAAATTACCGTAAATATAAATATTGATACAAATTATTTGTTATGCTGATTGATGGATTAATTTCCTGTTTCTTTATTGTTAATAATATTTTATTCATGTATTTTTTTCTCTACTTTCAGTTGTAACTAAAACTCTCAAACTGAGAGATGTATGCCTTAAAGCTCTTATTAAATGTAATTTTACTTTTCTATTCATAAGTTTCGGCACTAATTTAACTTCATAAGACACTCAAAATATGCGTCTTTTTAAACAACATGAAGTTCAGACCATCAGTCACATATACGGGATAAATAAGAAATACAGGAGCAAGATATAGATTTATTTACTCTATCCGGAGGAAAAGAAAAATACCAGATGTCAAAAAGGATATACATAAATATAAGGTAAGCCCAATTTATCTTACCTATGCTTTTTATATTGAGAAATAGATAATTAATTTTGAGGATAAAGATCGAACATCACGCAAATTTTTTGATAGCAAAGATTAAATATTGCTAACAAATTGATTATGAGAACGAAAAAAAACAATTTCTCAAAAAAAATCTGGTAATAGTCCGATAGAGTAATTTATTAAAAAAAAAATAAATAAAACGAATCTTAGCAACATTATGGCCTCTTCTACAAAAGATAGCACGACCATTGAAAAATTTAACGCCAACAATTATACAAATTGGCGGTTCAAGGTCGAAATGTTATTAATTCGAGACGAACTTATTGAAGTTATTACGCAAGAGGCCCCCACTCCATTGAATGATGCTTGGACCAAGAAAGACAGAAAAGCAAGGGCTTTAATAAATTTGTCCATTGACGACAGTCAAATAGTGCATGTCAAAAATTTAAATACAGCTAGGCAAACATGGGACGCACTCAAACAAATCCATGAGAGATCTAATCTCTCTAGTAAGCTGTACTTGCTACGAAAACTGTACAGTACAAAATTAACTGAAGGTGGCAATATGACAGCCCACATTACTAAAATTTTAGAAATAGTGGATAAACTGTCAGCGATTGGTGAAAACATAACTGACTCGCACATTTCAGCACTGCTGCTGTGCTCGTTGCCGCCGTCCTACGATACCCTAGTTACTGCTCTGGAGGCCAGAGATGAAGCTGAGTTAACCGTACAATTTATAAAAAGCAAGCTTACGGACGAATATACTCGTAGAGTAGATAATCGTGAAAACTCCGAAAACAGCAATAAAGCCTATAAAACACAAGGTAAATTTAATCATTCAGAACAGAAAAGAGGCAGCAATAAGTACTGCTCACACTGTAAAATGAAAAACCACTCAAATAAAGACTGCTGGTTTCTAAAAACGAAAAACAACAACAGTTACACTAATAACAGACACTATAAAAATAAAAACAATTCAACATCACTAGTTTTTGAAGAAAATAATTTACATAAAAATGCGGAACATGAAGAAAGAAAAGACACAGTAAATGAAAACAACAGTGTCGCTTTACTAACCGAAGAGTCCGAAAATAAAGGCACTTTTATAGTGGACAGTGGCAGTTCCAGTCACATAGTAAATTCAAAAGAATTTTTTACCAAAATTACAAATAATAATGAAACAAATGTCACAGTCGCTAATGGTAATAAACTGATTTCATATGGATCTGGAGAGGTAATAATTCATACCGAAAATAAAAACAAACAAGTTATATTGCGTGACGTACTATACGTTCCTGACATAGAAACTAACCTGCTTTCAGTGAGTAGGGCAACTAAAAACGGTTGCAAAGTTAAATTTGAAAAAGATAAATGTGATATAATTCACGAAGGAAACGTTATACTTCAAGGTAAACTTAAAAACAATCTGTACGAAATACATGTTAATAAAGATGAAAATCACAAGCACTATGCAAATGTCACCTACAACTGCTCAAACGCAAATTGCATAGATTTGTGGCATAGGCGAATGGGGCATAGGAGCTACGCAGGGCCGTAGCAAGGTCTTCAGAGCCCCCCCCCCAAAACATATTTTTGAGGGCCCCCCTCTAAGATTTTAGAGAAATATCTATATTTAATTTTCCACGCGAGTTCCATTTTATAACAACATCAGCGGAGTTTCTCTGGTCGGATTTTCCAAAACGAACTTCAAGTTGAACGAATTTGTAGTTGGGCTGCACTGCTTTCGGCAACGTACACCCATAGGGACTATGTCCGTTCCGATCTCGAATCATACGAAACTTGAATTATTGTAATTTTTTTATTTCGATCCAGATTAAATTCAAATTTTCAACATTTCGTTCACGTTGCTACAGGAACAGTTTTGATATTCTTACAACGTGAATTTAATCAAAGGACAAAATTTAACTGAGAATTCTTCCATTTAAGGAAAAAATGTCAAAAAAATCGCCGAAGAACGCAAAAGAAAGCCAAAAATTGCATAAAAAAATTTGAAGTTCATAGAGATCAAACTTTACTTATATTGGACTAAATGATTGAAACCGGGTTTATTTTTTTAAGAATATTAAAAAAACTACCAGGAAAGTGAAAAAAAAACTAAAAATCACATAAAAATTCTCGAAAATTTTAAAAACAGCAGAGGACGAAATCTGAATTAAAAAAACTACCAGGAAAGTGAAAAAAAACTAAAAATCACATAAAAATTCTCGAAAATTTTAAAAACAGCAGAGGACAAAATCTGGCAAAAAAGTTTGAAACTGAATTCTCTTTACAAATGTTATAAACCGCTAAGTATTTCTCATAAACAAAATAAATGAATAAAATATATGGAAGTCGTTTTCGTATATTCAATTTTCTCTTCAGTTTGACAATGACATCCGCGTGGCCCAGACAGATTTTCTTTAAGCAGAAAATATTCACTTATAACAATTTTTTTCCTGCTCGGGTTGGTACCTTTCATTAAATACATATATATGTACAAAATTACTGATTCAAAGAAAAAAAAAATTGGGATGTCGTTTTCATACATTCCGGTTTTCTCCAGTTTAAAATTATCACCCAAGTTGAAATTTAAGAAGGAAAAAAAATAGAAGGTACCTTTCTGTGGACAACGAAGATGGGTTTCCTAGTAGATAATAATAAAGATAGATGTTTGTCTGTCCAGAGATTTCCTTTGTCTGATGTTTTTCTGTTCAGGACAAAATTTGACAGGAAGGTTACCTGTATGCCTGAAGTTATGCACCTCGAAACAGGTTTTTAAATTTTTTTATTAGAATTTTTTTCATTTAATTTTTTACGCTATTTTTTGTATTTTTTCGAGTTTCGTGCTTCCCCCCCCCCCCCACATTCATAAAAGGAATCTATTTTCAATCCATCTGTCCATTTTAGCCAAATATAGTAAAGTAGTCTTCTTCGATTTTTAAATACTTCGCGAATTTTTTATGTGATTTTTAACTTTTTTTCGCGTTCCGACGTGATTTTATAACATTAGTAAAAGGAATCAGGTTTCAGTCTTTTAGCCCGCTGTACTAAATTTCGTCCTTTGCGATTTTTGAATTTTTCAAGAACTTTTTATTTTAATTTTTTAGGACCCCTGTGATTAGAAGAGATTTTGTCGCGCATTTGAAGAAATTTTCGTCTTTAGAAAGGAAAATTTCTAGAAATGTCGATCTTTGATTCGCGACTTCATCGTGTTATGAAGGAAAAAAGTCATGCGTAAAAGTTCAGTTTCTAATAGGGAAAAGTACAATGCAGCAAAGTTGGCGGAACACTTCTGTGATTTGATTTGACATCTTTCTATTTAATAAGGATGTTAGGTAATTTTTACGTTAGATTGGTGAGTTTTCTATATTTTTGGAAAATGAGCAAATCAAATCGAAGCTTTTTTTGTGTGTGTATTTGAACGGAAGAAAAAGTTACGTAAAGAATCCTTCAATTCACTGATTTTTTTTTCTTTTTTTGAGAGAGAGAGATAGAGTAAAAGGAACCCAGTTTCAATCTTTTATCCCAATGTAGTAAAAATTTTGCCATCTGCGGCACAGATTTTTGACATTCCTAAAAGGGATCAGGTTTCAGTCTTTTAGCTCAATATAGAAAATATATCCATAGAAATTTCTGAATTTTTTACGAACATTTTATGTGATTTTTAGCGTATTTTTGTCTTTCACGGCGATTTTTTAACATTCCAGTTTCAATCTTTTGGTTCGATATAATCAATTCTCTCAGCGATTTTTGAATTTTTGCCCAATTTTTTATAAGATTTTTACACATTTTTTTTCGCGTTTTGCGGAGTTTTTTTGCCATTTTTTTTCTGAAACCGAAGAATTATCCAGTAGATTTTTCTGCTGTCATAATTAAGCTGAAGTGGAAAAATAACAAATTTGAAGATAGTAGATTTTTTAGTAGTAGATTTTTCCAGTAGAAAGTTTCACTTTTATCAGGACAGGACACTATCACTTTTATCGAAAAACAAATACAATAATTCAATGATTGCTTGATTCAAGATCGGAGCGGGAATATCCGGAACAGGTTTACACTGCGGAAGACAGTGAAGGCCCCCAATGGAGAACTCCAAAAAATAGGTTCTTTTTTTAAAAAAAGCAATCAGCGAAGCGGGCGAAGCTCTGCTAGTAGATTAAATAAATAATATAATTTATGTATAGTTAACATAAGTAATTTATCGAGACAAGAGAAATTAAATGTTAAAAACGAAACAGGTCGAACATAAGGGGATAGGCGGCATATGTAATGCACATAAATGCCCGCTTATTGGGGTCCCCAACGAGATTAAGAAGCTTATATTTTTTGAACATTTGAAAAAAAAAATGAGGCTTAAAAGTTTTGAATTTTGAGTTCGGAATTTTGCTCACTTTTAAGAGCGGCCCCAATAAAGAAAATTTATAAAGTATTTGGAGCCTGCAAATTTTTTTTTCATCTGTGCACCTTTAAAAAGAATGGTAGCTATAGAAAAAAAAGAGCATGTCTGTTTTGGTTAAAAGAATTAATAGTATTAAGAAAGTTTTTAACCTTATTGGGTCTCCCAACGAGATTAAAAAGCATATTTTTAAAACATTTGAATAATAAAAATTGGGCCTAAAAGTTTTAAATCTTGAGTTCCAACTTTTCCTCACTTTTATAGGGGGCCCCAAAAAAGTCAATTAAAAAAGTATTTAGAGCCTACAAATTTTCTTTCATCTGGGCACCTTTAAAAAGAATCGTGACTGTAGAAAGAAAGCACATTTGGTTGAAGGAAGTAATAGTATTAAGGAAGTTTTGAAACTTATTGGGGCCCCAACGAGATTAAAAAGCATATTTTTAAAACATTTGAATAATAAAAATGGGGCCTAAAAGTTTTGAATCTTGGGCTCCAACTTTTCCTCACGTTTATAGGGGGCCTTAAAAAAGACAATTCAAAAAGAATTTAGAGCCTGCAAAATTTCTTTCATCTGGGAACCTTTAAAGAGAATGTTGGCTATAGAAAGAAAGTGCATATCTGTTTTGGTCAAAAGAAGCAATAGTATTAAGAAAGTTTTGAACCTTATTGGGGCCCCAACGAGATTAAAAAGCATATTTTAGGAACATGTGAATAAACAAATGAGGCCTAAAAGTTTTGAATCTTGTGCACCAACTTTTCCTCCCGTTTATAGGGCCCCTAAAAAAAACAGTTAAAAAAGAATTTAGAGCCTGCAAAATTTCTTTCATCTGAGAACCTTTAAAGAGAATGTTGGCTATAGAAGGAAAGTGCATATCCGTTTTGGTCAAAAGAAGCAATAGTATTAAGAAAGCTTTGAACCTTATTGGGGCCCCCAACGAGATTAAAAAGCATATTTTAGGAACATGTGAATAAACAAATGAGGCCTAAAAGTTTTGAATCTTGTGCACCAACTTTTCCTCCCGTTTATAGGGCCCCTAAAAAAACAGTTCAAAAAGAATTTAGAGCCTGCAAAATTTCTTTCATCTGGGAACCTTTAAAGAGAATGTTGGCTATAGAAAGAAAATGCATATCTGTTTTGGTCAAAAGAAGCAATAGTATTAAGAAAGCTTTGAACCTTATTGGGGCCCCCAACGAGATTAAAAAGCATATTTTAGGAACATGGGAATAAACAAATGAGGCCTAAAAGTTTTTAATCTTGTGCACCAACTTTTCCTCCCGTTTATAGGGCCCCTAAAAAAACAGTTCAAAAAGAATTTAGAGCCTGCAAAATTTCTTTCATCTGGGCACCTTTAAAGAGACTACTGGCTATAGAAAGAAAGCGCATATCTGTTTTGGTCAAAAGAAGTAACAGTATTAAGGAAGCTTTGAATCTTATTGGGGCCCCCAACGAGATTAAAAAACATATTTTTGAAACATTTGAATAAAAAGATGGTGCCTAAAAGTTTTGAATCTTAGGCTCCAATTTTTCTTCACGTTTATAGGGGGCCCTAAAAAAGACAATTCAAAAGAATTTAGAGCCTGCAAAATTTCTTTCTTCTGGGAACCTTTAAAGAGAATGCTGGCTATAGAAAGAAAGCACATTTGTTTGAAGGAACTAATAGTATTAAGGAAGTTTTGAAACTTATTGGGGCTAGCAACGAGTTTAAAAAGCATGTTTTTTAAACATTTGAATAAAAAAATGAGGCCTAAAAGTTTTTAATCTTGGGCTCCAACTTTTCCTCCCGTTTATAGGGGGCCCTAAAAGACAATTCAAAAAGAATTTAGAGCCAGCAAAATTTCTTTCATCTAGGAGTCTTTAATGAGAATACTGGCTATAGAAAGAAAGCGCATATCTGTTTTGGTCAAAAGAAGTAATAGTATTAAGAAAGCTTTGAACCTTGTTGGGGCCCCCACGAGATTAAAAAGCATATTTTTTAAACATTTGAATAATAAAAATGAGGCCTAAAAGTTTTGAATCTTGAGTTGCAACTTTTCCTCACTTTTATTGGGGGCCCAAAAAAGACAATTTAAAAAGTATTAAGAGAGCGCAAAATTTCTTTCATCTGGGCACCATTAAAAAGAATAATGACTATAGAAAGGAAGCACATTTGGTTGAAGGAAGTAATAGTGTAACGAAGTTTTGAAACTTATTGGGTCCCTCAGTGAGATTAAAAAGCATATTTTTTAAAAATTTCAATAAAAAAATGGGCTTAAAAGTTTTGAATCTTGGGTTTCAACTTTTCCGCACTTTTATAGGGGGCCCTAAAAAAGACATTCAAAAAGAATCTAGAGCCTGCAAAATTTCTTTCATCTGGGCCCCTTTAAAAAGAATGGTTGCTGTAGAAAAAAAGCGCATATCTGTTTTGGTTGGAGGAAGTAATAGTATTAAAGAAGTTTTGAACATTTGGTTTCACCTTTTTCTCCCATTGATAGGCGCCCCCCAAAAATACTAAAATGCCATTTTATTTTTTAAGTAGAACTTACAGCCTTCAAAAACTTTTATAAAGAAGGGTGGATATAGAAGAAAAGCACATATCTGTTTTCTATTTCTAAATCTAATCAAGATCTTTGACCAAAAAAATAAATGAATTTTGATAAAACAAAATAAAATTTAATTAAAAATACATAAAAAAAAAAATGGCTGAAAGGTACAATAGCTCACTACTGGGCCCCTGACTTTGATCAGCCCCCCCCCCAAATGGGGGGTATGGGGGGCGGTCGCTACGGCCCTGGAGCTACGACACAATAAAGTCCATGTTATCAAAGGACTTAGTTGAGGGAATTAAAATCAACAACTGCAAACATAACGCTAAATGTGAAGTATGCATCAAATCAAAAATCAGCGAGACCCCATTTCCTAAATCAGGTGCATATAGAGCTACAAAAAGGCTCGAGTTAGTCCATACTGATATATGCGGCCCTATAAATACACCCACAATTGGGGGGGGGGGGAAATACTTCGTCACTTTTATCGATGATTATACACGATTTTGCGTAATTTATTTAATGGCAAATAAAAGTGAGGCTTCAGAAAAATTGAAAGAATACGTCTCAATGGTGAAAAACAAATTCGGAAAAATGCCTACTGAGATCAGATCGGACAACGGTGGTGAATATACGGGGAACGAAATGGAAAAATATCTAAAAGAAAATGGGATTCATCATCAACTTACCGTACCATTTAACCCAAGCCAAAACGGTGTCGCAGAGCGTAAGAATAGGTCCCTACTTGATATGGTTAGAAGTATGCTAAATGAAGCAAATCTCCCGCACAAATTATGGGGGGAAGCCATATGTACCGCGAATCACTTACAGAACCGGCTACCTTCAAAATCGGTAAGCACCACACCCTATCAATTATGGATGAACAGGAGACCAAATTTGAAATATCTCAAAGTTTTTGGCTGTACTGCATACGCCTACATACACAAATCAAAGAGAGGAAAATTAGATAATAGAGCGGAAAAGGGCACTTTTGTCGGATACGACAGTCGCTCTAAGGCGTACAGAATCTATACAAGTGACGGAAGAGTAATATTGGCCAGAAGTGTAAAATTTATAGAAAATAAAAATAATCCAGATACTAACGAAAATCTATATAGAAGAAAATTAATCGCGGAAACAAACAAACAAACACAACAGAAAGACACGAATGAAATGGAAATAGATCTGACACCAACACAGAATGAACTAAGTCCACCACCCGCGTCACAACAACCAATTCCACAAGTGAGAAGATCAGAGAGAACCAATAGAGGTGTGCCGCCGGACAGGTTTGCTTATGCAGTCCGGCACGATCCAGTATATGTACCTAACAGTTGGGAAGATATGATGAATATAGAAAATCCTATAGAAAAATAGAACTGGATAAAAGCGACAGAAGAGGAAATGAATTCCCTTAATGAAAATGAAACCTGGTGTTTAGTTGATCCCCCACAAGGAGCAAGAGTAATTGGATCGAAATGGACTTTTAAAGTGAAATATGACGAATTCGGAAAAATCAAGCGTTACAAAGCGAGATTGGTCGCACAAGGATTTAGACAAAAATACGGAGTAGATTTCGATGAAACTTATGCGCCAGTAGTTTCCCACACAAGTTTAAGAGTCTTCATAACTGCCGCAGCATACCACAATCTCAATATTGGGCAGATTGACATCAAAACTGCATTCTTACATGGTGAATTGGAAGAAAATGTCTATGTATCACAACCTAAAGGGTATATAAACACTACAGAACTCAATAAGGTTTGTAAGTTAAAGAAAGCGCTATATGGACTAAAACAAGCTGCAAGAGCATGGTATTCAAACATTAGTGAAACACTAAAGGAATTAAAATTTAAACAGAGCAATGCTGACAATTGTTTATTTATAAGAAAAGAAGGGGAAAACACGGTTTATATAGCAGTATACGTGGATGATATCCTCATCGCAGGAAAAGATGAAAATATAAATGAGATAATAAATAAACTAAAATCTAAGTACGCACTTGAAGATTTAGGCCAAATTTCCAATTACCTCGGGATAAAAATACAAAAGACTCACAACGGCTTTAAACTAAATCAAACAGCAAAAATAATAGAAATCGCAAAAAAATTTAATTTAGAAGATTCTAAGCCATATGGCACTCCAATGGAAACAGGCTTTCAACGATTAGACAATGAAGAAACACAAATGCCAAACAACACTAAGTACCGACAAGCAATAGGTGAGCTGTTATATGTTGCTACAATAAGTAGGCCCGATATTTTAGTAGGAATAAACATCTTGAGCAGAAAAAACGAAATACCGTCTGAAAGAGATTGGAAAGGTGTTAAAAGATTAATAAGATATCTATATTCAACAAAAGACTTAAATTTAGTAATTAGCACGGAAGAACCAACCATCCTAGAAGTATATACTGATGTGGATTGGGGTGGAGATCTAAAAACAAGAAGATCGACAACAGGCAATTTGTTCCTTTTAGGAAAGAATCCAATACAGTGGATAACAAAACGACAAACGTGTGTGGCACAATCATCTGCAGAGGCAGAGTTCGTTGCAGCGGCGAGCGCAACACAGGAATTAATATGGCTGCTAAAACTATTAGAAGATCTCGATATACCGCAAAGATTGCCTATAGTAATTTATGAAGATAATAAATCTTGCATAAAAATGATAGAATCCGAAAAGTTTTCTAATAAATCGAAGCATATTGACATCAAATATAATGTGATTAAACAGCTGAAAGAAGATAAAATTATTGAATTGCGTTATTGCCCAAGCAAGTCAACGACGGCGGATATACTTACGAAACCAGAGCCCAAGCCTGAATTTCTAAATAATAGAAACAAACTGAAATTACAGAACAATCCTCGTTAGGAGATTAAGGGGGGAATTGTTGACAGATATATTGTGAAATATAACCTCCAAACAAGGACATAAAAATAATCAAGTAAAGTAAATTGCTTTTCATGTGTCAAATGTGATTTACAAAAGTAATTATCGAAAGTGTTTACGATCTAAAAGAAGAAAGTGAAACTGAAAAGTGATTGCACGATCGTAAACAGATATTTTATTGTAAACATTTTTGCAATACTCAAGAACTATAAAACATTTATTAACTCTAATTTTAAATTACCGTAAATATAAATATTGATACAAATTATTTGTTATGCTGATTGATGGATTAATTTCCTGTTTCTTTATTGTTAATAATATTTTATTCATGTATTTTTTTTCTCTACTTTCAGTTGTAACTAAAACTCTCAAACTGAGAGATGTATGCCTTAAAGCTCTTATTAAATGTAATTTTACTTTTCTATTCATAAGTTTCGGCACTAATTTAACTTCATAAGACACTCAAAATATGCGTCTTTTTAAACAACATGAAGTTCAGACCATCAGTCACATATACGGGATAAATAAGAAATACAGGAGCAAGATATAGATTTATTTACTCTATCCGGAGGAAAAGAATATACATAAATATAAGGTAAGCCCAATTTATCTTACCTATGCTTTTTATATTTAGAAATAGATAATTAATTTTGAGGATAAAGATCGAACATCACGCAAATTTTTTGATAGCAAAGATTAAATATTGCTAACAAATATTACACTGAATTTGAAGTACTATAGAGGAAACATGTTCCTTTAAACAAAATTAAAATGTTAGATCTAAAAAAAAAAAAAAAAAAAAAAAAAAACAAGAATATAAAAAATGTTTTAGAATGAAATTGTCATTATCCTGGCATACATATGCCAAGGAAAAGACACACAGTTATAATTACATAAAAATGAACTTAAGCTCTTCAAACTTTAACAGTTTTACATATAAATTCCTTTATTCAGCTGTTCATACCAACATTTTAAAAAAAATCAGAATCTTTGAAACGATTTGAATTTTCAAAATTTTTGTTTTCAAAATCTCACATTTTGGGATATTCATTCTTAACCCTCTCGCCGCGTAAGTAATTCTTCGCGATGAGCGTCTTTTACAGAATTTTTAATCTTTTATCACCGGTTCTTTAAAGCAGAAATTTTTGAGTATGGTAATCGGTAAAATGTCCTGATTAAATCAGACAAAGTTTTCGCTAAAAAATTACTGGTGGGAATAACCAAATAGTATTAATTAGATGGGAAAAAGCATGCCCGAGTATTTCTCGGGTTGCGCAGCGAGAGGGTTAAACACTTTACAACAAAAATTTTGAGGATTTTCAGATCATCCATTTTTTAAAGCCCTTAAACCTATTATTGCGTGAATTTAAATTACTGATAATTAAATTGATATCTTAAGGGGGCTAGTAATTTTCTATCCATATTTGTGAACCTGACTAGTCCCCTGAAGCATCAATTTTATAAAAAAGGTCTCTTACTATCATCTAGGGCAGCGGTCCCTAACCTTTTGGAACTCACGTACCACTAAATTCATAAACTCCGTGGACCACTTCTAAGATTTTTTGAATAATATGAATATATTTGTACAATAATGATCATAGAGTTCCCATTTTATTAATATAAATATTCGGTATAATTAAAATTATAAATAAGGGGTGTCGAACTGTGGCCGTCGGAATACTACTATTTATTAATACTTATGTTTACGTTATTTAATTGCAGAAAGAACTTATTTAATCATGACAAAAATCTTTAAATGTTGTTTCGCTGTAAAAAAAATTATTAAACTTAATTTCAATATTACAAATAACTGAAGCTTATTTAAGCACCGCACATTTTTATTGTGATGTTTATTCCTGCTTGTTTGAAATATGTTCATTTGTTTTTTACCTCAGCGATCTTACTGGAACACGGAGAGCCCTTTTTTAGATGCGTTCATAATTATATAAATACGTAGCACCTATAGTTATCGTCTGGTCCGTCCGTCTGTCTTTCTGTCTGTCTATCTGCATATAACAGCGCAAAAGCTACCCAATTGAATGGTTTGAAATTTAATATATATCTCTATATAATAAAAGGCAGTGTAACGCATCCGGGGCGAATCCATCAATCTTACCAGTCTCCGAGGAAGAGACTCAAGGGTGAAAGGTTCCATTCTCCCATTGGTTGACAAGAAATAAGAATCCCGCGATTACTTCTCAAGGTTACAAGTCCTGATAATTGAGCATTGAGCAGTGGTAGACACTTCTTCCTAACAAATCAGAAGGCACATCGCATTTCACCACCAAAATAAATCGCCAAGTGTCACTTGAGATTATTTCAAGTATTAAGTTGCAATCATATTAAATTTTCTTTGCGACATGTAGGGAATTTTAATTTATTTCTCATATAAAGTGATTCACGAAAAACAATGATATGGTATTTTTAAAAATATCCTTTTTTTCCCTGAAAAAAATTGATAAAACTGACTTTCTTTTAAAAAAGTAATCAGTTTAAATATTTTAGACTTATTATTTTGTAACTTATTTTTAAATTACACATTACTTATATTTTCCTTTTCTATATACAGGTGTATGTAAAATTTAAACTTCAAAAAAAAAACATATCCCATATTTTAAAAGTAAAAAATTAATATTTATACGAAAAGTAAAATTAATAATTTTTGATTTATAGTTTCCATCAGGAGGACAGAAGCTTAGGGGATTAGACGGCTGGGATTCAACCCGAGATACTTATTTATTAATCAATATACATATAAAAAAAATTTGGAGGGAGGGAAGAAGGGGGGGGGGTAATCGATAAAATACAATTTCAAAGTGTTGTTAAAAAAATAGTGTTATTTCAATAGTTGCAGCAGACTGTTTTAATTACGCACTTTTATTGCATATTTATTAAATTTTTGTTTTATTAAGAAATCTTAATTTTGTTATAGTATATTAGCCGGAAAACCTGGTTTACCCAGAAATATTGTAAATGCTAATTGCGTGTTTATTAGAACATAAACTAGCCGAACTTTGCTCATCTAAACGCTTCCATATTGTCAATTATTTTTTTTATCAGTTTTTCAAATTTTAAGAGAAAAACACAATTTTTACCCACCGTCCTAGGACGGGCATTTAAACTAGTATATATATATATGTAATAATAACGTAATGATTCTAGTGGTATGGTCCTAGATGATGGCTATGATGGGATGAGAAAGTGACTCGGGAACCTTTATGCGAATCGAACTCATTTATTAGACGCTCATCATACATCTGATTCGCGAGTCGATCGCCGGTCCCGAAGCCAACAGCGTATATTTTGGGAGATTACATTGGCGTAAGTTTAGCCAACATCTCAAATGGCCAAAATCCCCCTTTTTTCGCGCGTGTTCGGAGTAATATGGTGAAGATTCTAATATTTTCCAGCAGAGGGCAGAATTGTTAATTTGAGAGGAACCCTTAATTTAATTGATTCATTAAGTTTTGATTGATCTGTGGTCAAGACCTGCACAATTCCCAGGGTCTGTGACGTATCAGCCCTACCCACAGATGCCTGCAAAAAGCGCTTAGATTGGCAGTTTCACTAAGAATCGTCCTAAAATGATCTCTGAAAGTAATAAGATGTATTGCTGGGAAACAAAGTTGCAAGAGGAGAAACTGGTTTTAGAAATAGATTTAAAGTTAGAAGAAAGAGACTTCGGATTTTAATTTTAATTTGGAATTTTAAAGGGTTTTTATCCTTTTATATATATATATGTATATATATATAATTTTGTCATTTCAAATTTTATGAAAATCTAATGAAAACTTAAAAGATATTAATAAAAGTTTTCTTCATTCTGTTAAATCCCAACATACCTATTTAATTCAATGATATCCCATGATAGGTAACAATTCTAGGTTGGCCATATAGTGATGACATCCTATTTAAGATGAAATCGTAATTATTTCGGTATTACTGAATTTAATATATATATATATATAATCGTAATAAATTTTGTATTCATGCCTTTTTGCATAAGGGTGCAACAGCTATTGCACCAAGACCTGAATATTTATAAAACTAGTTATAGTACGAATGCACCTCATTAGCTACGCTTGGCGTACAATTTCCGATTTTTTTTTTTTCTGAGTCGAGACTTGTACCGAGTTTTAATTTTTTTGAGTACAGAATGAAAATGTTTGTTTTGCACAAATTTGCAGTTAAAAATTGAATCAAAATTTTCATTGCTTTTTCAGTCTGTAATGAGTATTCACATTTTATGGAGAACCAAAAATTAAAAATTTTCTGTTTTAAAAGTAGATATAGCAAACAACATATGCTAACATAATTATCAAGGCCTGATCAAGGCGTGATTTAAATTTTCAAAACTAAACATTTAAATTTCGACAAATATAAGGATTACTTATGATAATGTTTTATTATTTATATATGCAGTTATTATAACTTAGACAGATAAGCAACAATTTTAAAATAAATTAAATTACTATTTGAGACATACTGAAAGTTTTGCCTACGATACTATTAAATCAAATAGATTAAAAAAATATTAAAATAAAAAGTAGATTTTTATTTTTAAATATCCTGTAGAGACATTTTTTAAAGAGAATTATAGCTTGTGATAGATAAGTCAAAATTTAGTTTAAACTAATAATTAACAGAAGCAATAATATTTCCTTTTCTACTGCCTCTGACTTTAAGAGAAGAAGTTAGATTTTTTTTCCGTAAAAATATGTTAGGTATATATATATATATATATATATATATATATATATACACACACACAAAGGGTGGTCTTTAAAAAATTAACTTTTTAATTTTCTATGGGGCACCCTCCTATTTTGTTCTATGTATAAAATAAAGACTTCCACAAAAATTTCAAAATTTTAAAACATTTTTTAAGGGTCGCTACCAAGGTTTGAATGTTAAAAAAAATAAAAATTGACATATTTTGTAATCTAATAATAAATTATTAATACAAATCCATAGTCATTGCCAAATTAATCATGCTATGACATTAGCCTGTAAAGACTGTCATTTTTTTCAAGTTTCAACATATTTACACAATCTATTGTCCAAAAATAGACAGGAGTATTTCATGTCTACACTCTATTTCACCCCAACTTGGCAGCATTGTGAAAGGTAGAGAATCTAACATTCCGCCTAGAAAAATAGTTCTTCGTTATTTTTTAATCTTAAATAGCTAAAATACATTGGCGCTTATAAGATAATGTTTATATATTATAGAATTTGATTTTTTTATATTCGTAAAATGTCGTTCTAAATTACCATATTCGTATCAAAAGCAGAGCACAAAACTTAAAAAAAGAGTTTTCGGCAAGCATTTCTTTGACTGTTCACTGGGATTGCAAAAGACATTTCAGGATCTGAAACTGTAGGCAGATTACCCATTATTGTTTCAAATAAAGGTACTGATAATTTAACTAGCTGTTCTAAAACTTCAATCAGGAACAGGTGAGGCAATAGCTTCTGATGTTAACGAAAGATTGGAGTTGTGGGGATTACAAGCAAGTAAAATGTATGACTTTTAATATAATCTTTGTTAATACCCGATTATCAAGAGAATCTTGGGCTCTTCTGGATTAGAATATGAACAAAGAAATGATTTGGCTTGCCATCATCACATCCTTGAAATTATGCTTGACTTGAGGAAGTTGTTGCTAAGTCTCTCGGAGTTTCCAGCGGACCAGACATACTGTTATTCAAACGATTTAAAATTTCGTGGATGTCTCTCAATTATGGCATATTTCAGACTCCCATAACTGACAACTTCATCAATGAAAAAAATCAAACATAATGCGTCAAAAATTACAGAATTTGCTCAAAATCATCTTAATTATTTTTAACTAAGGGACGATTACAAGGAACTGATAGAGCTGACCATCATTTTCTTTGGAGGAGTATCCGAAAGTGGTGTTTGCATTAGAGCACCAGGTGAATTGCATCAGGTTCCATATATGTTGAAGGTCATATACTCGCTCAAGATTTATTTATTTAGAGATCAGTTTAAACTCTCTAAGCAGGAAGAATCTGGAGTTAGTCAAGTTTACTCGTTTGTGGTGAAAATCTACATTCACAGCTGGTATCAGGCCCAATGATTTATTGCTCCTGAAGAACTTGAAAAAAGACGAAAATTTAAAGGAAATCATTTCTTTGTGTGCTTTGAAGAAGTTCCTGGGACATTTCTGTACTTCACAGAAGAACTAGTTGCTTTTGCATTTTTCGATGATAATGTGTTTTCTGAAAGTAAAAGAAAAATGGTGCATGCTTTGAAAAATGAAGAAAATTATGAACCCTTGAAACGTACACGTGCTGGTCCTGATGTCATTCTCCAAAATGACTTGCAAGATTTTCTAACAAGCAGCACTCTGAGGTTTTTTTTTTTAGATTATGGATTTACTTTCAGACTTTTTTGAAACAGATGTGACTAACTGGAATGAAAATTAATCCTACAAGACATGTAAGGCACTAGCGACTTCAGTCCTAGTTGTTAATGATGTAGTCGAAAGTGGGGTAGCACTCATGGAATAAACCTGATGATCATAGAATAAACCTGATGATCATAGAATAAATTTGATACAAAAGACAAAGAACAAAAACAGTATTTCAAGAATGTGATGGTGGCAATCCAAATCATTTCTTTGTTCATATTCTGTTCCAGAAGAGCACAATCTTCTCTCGATAATCCGGTATTAACATAGGTTATATCAAAACTCATACATTTTACTTGCTTGGTACTCCCCACGACTCCAATATTTCATTAACAGCAAAAGATATTGCCTCACCTGTTCCTGATTGAAGTTTTGGAACAACAAGTAACTGGTCAATACCTTTACCTGAAACAAATAATGGGTAATCTGTCTACAGTCTCAGATCCTGAAATATCTTCTAAAATTTTGCAATTCCAGTGAACAGTCAAAAGAACACTTGGCGAAAGCACTTTTTTAAAGTTTTGGGCTCTGCTTGTTCGGCTTCTGATACGAATATGTCCATTTAGTATGACATTTTACGAATATAAAAAAATCAAATTCTATAATTTATAAATATTATCTTATAAATTTTTACGCATTTTAGCTATTTAAGATTAAAAAATAACTGAGGACTATTTTTCAAGGCAGAATGTTAGATTCTCTACCTTTCACAATGCTACCAAGTTGAGGTGAAATAGAGTGTAGACATGAAATACTCCTGTCTGTGTTTGGACAATAGACTGTGTAAATATGTTGAAAGTTCAAACGAATGACAGTCTTTACAGCCTAATATCATACCATGATTCAATTTGGCAGTGACTATGGATTTGTATTAATAATATATTATTAGATTACAAAATATGTCAATTTTAATTTTTTTTTTAAACATTCAAACCTTGGTGGCGACCTTTCAAAAATGTTTTAAAATTTTGAAATTTTTGTGGAAGTCTTTATTTTATACATAGAATAAATTGGGAGGGTGCCCCATAGAAAATTTAAAAGTTAATTTTTTATGGACCACCCTAACACACATATTATATATATATATATATATATGTATATATATATATACATACATATAATATTATTGCGTGTTGTTAAATATATACTATAGATAGCATCATAAATTTTATTGTTTTTACTTGAAATACTTCCAATGTAAAAACACATTTAGTGAATATCGGGTAAATCATTATATATATTTTCTATATAGATACACATTTAGTCAATATTAGCTTTTCATTGAAATATGTCCAATTTAAAGCCAATATTTGTTTAATTTTGAAGTTTCATTGAAATTTTTAACAATAGAAAGCCAATAATTGACAATATGGGCGTTCCGTTCGAAATATTTCCAGTATAATGCCTTTATCTGTGTAATATTGGCGTTTCATAGGAAATATTTCCACTATGAAGCAAATATATACAAAAATCAATTGTTTCGCTATCCAAATACAGCGGCTTCTAAACAGCATTCGCGGAAATTGTGCTGTTTTGAAAGCAATATGGAAATATTCAGAAAAAATTACGAAATATTTCCTGATTTTTCCAGGATTTGTAATTTCAAAATGTCAATTACGGAAATTCTACTGTATTTTTATGGAGTGTATGTCTAAATAAAGAAGTCACATTTAGATCACTTTGTGGCTAGTGATTATTTATGTCATGAAGGTGATTTCACATTTACTGACAGTATTATTTGGGTTGCGTTATACGACGGAAAAAATGGCAAAATATCTTACACTTAATGAAAATAATTTTGTTCTTTATTTCTTTAATAATGTATTTAATCTTAGGTATACTGCTCGATGAAGAGTTCATACTTGATAATAACTTTGTAAAAGTGCTATAAGGACTTCTAATTCATTTTTGTTTCAAGAGACCTCCTCTTCGATTTTGTCTCTGGCCGTGTATATTTTATTATACGACCTTGCTTTTTTTTATTATTGCATTCCAAACGACATAAGAGATGTCGTAATTCGCTGCAATTTATCACTACTTATATTATATGTAATTTAGTTTTTTGTCAAACTGAGGTAAAACAATTTTTTTTTTTTTTTTTTTTTTTTTGCCCAATTTAATGTTCTTTCCTGAAAAACTATAATTCAAAATTATAAAAAAAAAAGTTTTATGCTGGTTGCTTTACTTATAACAAAAGCACTCAGCTTTTAGGTTCAGCAAACTTAATACTTTTTTATTCTGGTAGTATTGTCTCCCTAATCTAATTTAATATACAGTATAGCTTCAAAAATCCGGCATCATCGGGTCCAAAGCTATGCCGGATTTCTGAAAATTCCGGAATTTTGAAGGAATGTCAAAAGTAGTAACTAGGAATATCAAAAGTAGTACTATATTCTTTATGGTGCCTTTAGCCATAATTTAATTCATTGTTAAGTGATAATTATGTAAGAAAAAGAGAAAATTAAATATATATATATAAAAAAAACTTACATTAATTGGTATTTTCAATGTTACAGAAAAAAAATTCTAATAAAGAGTGTAATTATTTCTTCTCGTGTAATTTCGGAAACATCGATGTCAATTTTTGTTTGTTTTAATGTTTTTGGCCATTCTTTAACAAGTTTTTCTTGTATTTTATAAAAATGAAGAATATCTATTTCGGAAATACAGTCTTGTTTTCTAAAGCAGATATTAATTCTCCAGTCAAATTTATGCATTTTTCTAGTGACATCTTTTCTTTTGTCTATTGTTCCTCTTCGCCTTCGGAGCTGCTGCTAGCGTTATCGACGGTTCTATTTAGCACAACGTCAGAAGATAGACTCCAAAGAACTTGTTTACTAGTCTCCACGCTGTTGCTGAGCAACGGTGCAGCTCCCAGAAAATTTGTTCAGAAAATAATCGCCTCTGACAAATGAAAAAAAATGTCAAATATTATTTTTTAAAATTTTTACTTTCGATCTTGAAGTTTTTAATTCATAAAATATTGCTATTTTTCTTCTACCATAACTTGAAAGTATAAAGGAAAAAAGGGGAAAAGATTGTTTTGATGCCGGATTTTTGAAGTCACACTGTATTTTAAAATTAATATTATTTTATATCAACCAATAATAACTTCAAAGGAATGTCTTAAAACATTTCGGAAAAAGTTACATAAAAATTCGTCATTTACATACGTATGAGGACGTGAATTTCAAAACTCGCTTTACTCAAACTTTAAAAAATCGTTTTTTCTCTATCAATCTATTCTACTGGTAAACCTGCACCGAAAAAACAAAACTATCTGCAAAAAAACTCTAATTTTATTCTGTATTTCTACCACTGTAAAATCTTAGTGTACCATGAAAACCAATGGACGCAGTCAAAGGTTTTTCGCGATTTCCTAAAATTTGATTTTCTGGATAAAGCTAGTTTTGAAACTCCCGTCCTCATATATATATTGACATATTTTATGTACAACTATTTTAATTTAATATACATTTTTATTATCAAAATATTATGTCCGCTTGCATTACCATCTCTCTGGTTAATCTAAATTATCATTCAGTTAAACTACTTCAGTTAAGAATGTTTGTTAGAAATACGAGGGAAAAAAATGGTATGAAAGTAAAGAAAATACCCGCACTCTTGTATTTTCAAAATCTTAATATAAAGGTAGCAGCTGAAAATTTCCGTCGTTTTCTGTTCACATTTTCTGTCAGAACATTAAAAATTTTATAATGTACACTGCTCAAAACAATTAGGGGAGCACGCATGGTTTTAACGAAATTACGCAAATATTTACACCGATAAGTAACGTAAAATAAAACAGCCATAATTTAAAGTGCTGTAGAAAACAGATAAAGAAAACTTCACATGTAAATTAAAGTTTATGACGTCAAAAACTGGAAAAAGGAGATAAGTACAGAAATCGGGATTTTGCAGAAACGTCTGTTTCACTGCCTCAGTTGTAAAATTCAATTGCTCAGCTTGTGTTTTGAAAAAAGGTGGCTTGAAAATGTCACAACAACATGATTTACCGCAATCCACGGCTTGGCGTGTTATCGGGACAGTTGAATTTGGGTAAACACAACGAAGTGTAGTGGGCGCTGTTGGGGTCGCAAGAAATGTCCATGAAAGGCTGTGGAATCGATTCCAAGACACATGGAATAGTAGTCATCGACAAGTGCAAAGTCGAAAATGTGCTAACACAGAAACTGATGACCGATATATCCTGTTAACAGCTCGTGGAGACGGAACGAGCAATGCTACTCAGCTGCAAACACAGTTGTTCTTTTCCAAAGGACGAAAGGTGTCCAGCCAAACAGCCGAAATAGGCTTCATCAGGATGGTCTCTATGTAATGTACGTAAGCCAATGTTCTGTATTTCATTGACCTCAAGCCACTGGGCGGCCCAAAGAAACTGGGGAACTGAACATCGAGTTTGGAGGCAACGTTGTTGGAGTCAAATGCTGTTTACAGACGAGTCCCGATTCAGTCTGGATGTGACATCTGGTGTGTTTTGGCATGGAGAGAAAGAGGCAGTCAAAATAATCCCACATTCGTTCGTGAAAAATCACATTACAGACGATGTTGGTTGATGCTATTGGCTGAAATCAGCATAGGTGGACGTACGGGCCTGCATATCATTCGGAATGGCACTTTGACGGTCCGAAGTAATACAGACTAGTTACTGAGATCTCATGTCGTATTTTATGTTGCAGTAATTACTGATTTCTTTTTTTCCATGCATGATAATGCCCGACTTCATACAGTTCGTCTTGTGGAAAACATGCTTGAAGCTAAAACAATACAGCGTATGGAATGACTAGAATGCTCTCCTGACCTAAATCCGATCGAGCATGTTTGGGACATACTCAGACGATGCATTGCTGCGAGACCGAGATCTCCTTTTACTGTCCGGGACTTGGAGATTGCAATTCTTGAGCAGTGGAACAGTATTCCCCAAAGTCTTATCGATAACTTCATTGCATCCATGGAAAACAGGTGTGCAACAGTCTTAGCTGTTCGAGGAGACCACACGCCATATTAAAAATCTTGCAACATTTCTAAACAATACTTTTTTTTTTTTTTATCATTTACATTAAACCAAATTGCTGCCCTAAACCATCTTTTCATGTTCTTTTCATCTTTTCAAAGAATAAAAGCTCCCTTACAATTTTTTTTGCGTCTTTTTTTATGTATTGCGCATTGATACACGTGTACTATCCATTTTATGCCCATACATGGCTGTCTTGCACTGTTCTCTTCACTTTTTTGCTTGCTCCCCTAATCTTTTTTAGCAGTGTAGTTACTTATAGCCTATAATAATGTCAATTTCAGATGATCCAATCCTACCCAAGAGTTTGTGAATGCGTAGTTAATATTACAAAACTCTCCCAAGATTTTTGACATCCTGATCGGAAACAAGCCGTTTTTACGTTTGATGCGCATGTGTATAACTTTTTTTGGCAAATGGTGAAATTTTGAAGCAAACTGAAAAAGATAAAATTCTTCAATCTGTCAAAAGTAAGATGTGGTTGAAAAACGGAAGAAATCATCGTACGGGACAAATTTAATCGTACACTGTACGATAGGCCTAAAAAATACTACAAAATGTACAACTTACGGGAGAAACATACAATGTGACAACACTAGCCACCACAATTTACGAAAAAATTGATTTGAATATAAGCGATTTTCTTTATGTGCAATCTACAAGTAATTTTTTGTTTCAAAAAGTCTGGTACAATTTCGGCAGTCGAGAATTAAAATTAGGTGGGAAGTATATATTCCACTACCTTTCAAAGGATTAAATATATTTCTGGTGAAAAAGCTGATAATTTTAGATTTACTTTCGTAATAAAGAAAGGGTTATTTAAAATGGAATGCGTAGGAGAACATACGAAAACATTTTTGCATGTATCTAATAAAATTAGTCTAATTGTGGGAGAAAGCCTACTGAAAACTATTTTTTGAGTAAAAGAAGAGAAAATATTAAAAAAAAAAATTTAACACAATCACAAAAATATTAAAGAAAATGACAGAACTATTAAAAATAATCGGTATTCATATTTCTATCTATATTATAAAGGACAAACATATCTGTGCGTAACGCATACGTCATTTTGCGAATGGCAACACTTTGAAATTTTAAATAAAGTTTCGGTTTTGCAATTATATCTACGGCAAATATTTAAACTTCTAAACATCGCACATTTTAAATTTTAACACCGTCGTATAAGGAAAAACATGCTCTTTTAAATGCAATTTGTGTGAAAGATTCTTCAATATCTCAATTTATTTTTGAGATATTAATTTTTTTGTAGTTTTTAATACAAATTTTGTAATCGTGGCAACTGAAGTACTCCAGTTATATTAAAAGTAAAGGGAAAATAGTCATGGTTTATTATTTTTATTGATTATATCCGTATTGATGCCATTTTCACATTACAAATAAAAGTAACTTTTTTATAATTTTTTAACAGAAAATGATGTCAAACATTAAAAAAGAACACGCATTATTTTTCATAAATCAGTTACATTTCAATATTTTTACATTACGCTGATACTGAGTTTGAGACGTTAGACAAAATGATTCAGTGAGTAAAAAATATGTCATATTTAAAACAATGCGATTATTTATTTTGATAAAACTAAATATTTGACCAATACTAAATGCCAATACCATGGCAACTAAAGGCAAATTTCTGATTTTTTTTTTTTTTTTCTTTTCTATTTTGCGAGTATTCAGATTAGAACTTAAAGTTTAGGCGAATGTTCACATGAAAAGTTGCATCGGACAAACGTGACTTTAAGTTTAGAAATACATTCATTAATAATCTATTGCGCGGTAAAATACTTTCAAATTGTGCATTTGAGTGGTGCGTATGTAAATTATGAGAATGTGAAAATAACGTACAGTTTAGATTTTATGGGGGAAATTTTTATGATGCGATAAAGCGAAATATTTTTTACTGATTTGCCATCCCGTAAAAACAAACATAAGAGCCTCAATCGATAAATTCATCATAATTACTCATCGTGATTACGTATTCTAATAAAGTTTAATTTTTCAATAATTTAAGCAGTTGAAGTTTGTGAAAATAATATTTTGGTAATTTTAGGTTAAAAATAGTATTTGTTTTAAGAATGAGACAACCAATGTGAGATGAATTTTTAATTGTAATTATTTTTGTAGGTTTATTATAAATTCGATCTGAAGTTCCTTTTTAACATTTTAGTTCGTCGAATTTCGACGGGTTCCAACTCGTTAATATAATACCGAGAAAGTTCATATACTCTTCATAAATTCTGCCAGCTTTCATATCAAGTAATAAGTTTTCTTTTTCTTTTTTTTCTTTCCGTGCACGTTTTATGTCATTCGTAGTATATCAACATCAACTCGTCTTTTACGTTGATGATTCATTCATAGGAAGCATTACTAATAATGGGAGATAAGAATCCCTGGAAGGTTTTCCACATTTATTATTCTCCATGGGAAATAACATTTGCATTTGCACTAGATAAGAAAGACGAGAAAAATGAAACTTGAAATGTTAGTACAAACCACTTAAAGAGAAATATAACAAGTATGAATGTACGAGTTGAATGTATTTTAAGTGTTGCGTGACATATATAAAACTAAAAGTATGTTTGCAAGGCCGTAGCCAATGGGGAAATCACCAGGGTTTAATCCCCCTCCGAAATTTCTGTCAAGATGACTATAAATATGCCATTAACTATCACTGAACACAGTCAAGATTCGAAAAAACTGCAGTAGAATACCGATTATACGAGTTAATATGGACCAAGTTCACCTCGGATATGCAAAAAACTCGGATAAACCGGATTGACACAAATCGTCACCAACTAAGGAGATGAAATATAAATTTTCACTTAACTCATTCATTTTTATGGAACTAGCAACATTTCTTTGATGTACATTTCCGTTACTTTTAAGAAAAACGGGGAATGAAATTGTTTATTTGAAAAAGCGCTTGATAGCTTTTTGTTTGTTGAATGTCAATTTTGCTGCTGATTTTTTTTTTCTTTTCTGCAGTATTCCGCTACTGCATAGATATCAATTTCTAAGATTTTTCCTTACCACTAAAACTTACCAGTAAATTTTACATAATTCAAGAGCCAAAATATAACAATTGTCAACGTATAAATATGGCAAAAATTTGTATTAAATTTTAGAGGTAACAAAACCGTACAAATTGGCAGCTATGTGATTCTATTATCATGAAAATTGCAGGTGTAGCCTCTTCTTTCTGCTCAAAGTATTAAATAGTTTTTTTTCAATCAAATTTATATCTTTGAAATAGATCCTGTTCTTCTGATGGACTGATGGCTTCCATTATTATGAAACAGCCATTATGAATGAAGTGTTATGTGAAGATGAACGAGCAGTCGTAAAAAGTTAGAACTCAGATTTTTTGTTAGAATGGGGAAAAAAATGGCCATAATTTTTTTTCAAAAAAAATTATGGCCATTTTTTCCCCATTCATTTGAAATTTTTTATATACATAATATAAATAATTCGAATAAAGTGAAGTCAACTTTATAAACAGATATTCTTTAGTTTTTTGTTTTTTTTAATCTGTAATAAAAACCACTTTTAAATAACAAAAAGCTGAAAAAAGCTTTTATAAAACTTTTATAAAAATTTTATTAACAAAAGTTCACTTCAGATTGATCAGGGAAATGTGTGAAATATTCTGGCAAGATTGCAACAATAACATGTAGTAGTTTCTATAGAAAGGTACATCAAAGTTAAAAAGAAAAAGAAAAAAAGAAAGAAAGAGTTTTAAGGTTTACGTATGTAATGTTTATGTATGATGTAAACGAACTGAATTACTTAAATTTTTTTGACTACTTGTTGTCGTAAAGACAAAAGTAATATACCATTCGAAAGGGGGGAAATGTGGGATTCAAAATATTAAAAATATATAAAAAAGACTGTTTTTTACGGATTTGACTTCCAACTGCCTTTAATTTAGAGTTTAAATACCTCTTTTATCAGAGAATGACAAACGGTATTCGATTCGCACTGCTCTTAGTTGGTAGTTGCTTTTACTTACAAAATGAGTTTGTGAATATGTCAGAAAGTTTCGTGTTGTTGAGCTATTAAAAAAAAAAAAAAAAAAAAAAAAAGATAATTAGTAAAATGGAATGCGAAGGATAACATACGAAACTTTTTTTTTTTTTTTTTTTTTTTTTTTTTTTTGCATGCCAAAAATTACATTTTTGAGTAAAAAAAGAGTTTCGAAAACAAACTTAACACCACTGACGAGATAATAAAGGAAATGACACAAATAATAAAAAATAATCGTTATTTATCTTTCTATTAATATACTACCAAGAAAGTTCATATACTTTCATAAATTCTGCCAGCTGTTGCTTTCTATGCTTTGATATCAGGTAATCGGTTTTCTTTTTCTTTTTTTTTTCTTTCCGTGCACGTTTATGTCATTCGTATATCATCATCAACTCGTTTTTTACTTTGATGATTCATCGTAGGAACCATTACCAATAATGGGAGAGAAGAATCCCTCGAAGGTTTTCACTTTTATTATTATTCTCCATGGAAAATAACATTTGCATTAGACAAGAAAGACGAGAAAAAGGAAAGTTGAAATGTTAGTACAAATCACTTAAAAGATATATAACGATATCAAGCACAAAATTGAATGCATTTTAAGAGTTACACGAGACAAGTATAAAACTAAAAGCGTTTTTGCAGTTGTTATTACAAAACAACGAGAGGTTATCATTTTAAGAATGTGAGTTTGTATCAGGAATAGTAGCAGCAGAGATTTGAATCCACATTAACCATCATAGAATGTGGTTCGTAATTAATTCGATTCATTCGTAATACATCCGATTGTTCGGAACGATTAAACCATTTATAAGTATATTTATGAAAAATGTAGGGGACTAATTAAGTTGCTTGAAAAAAAAAATCTTTTCTTTGTATATCGTGATGGGGAACGTATGACAGCTTTCGTAACGCCGAACTCAAAAATACATTTCTTTTAATTTTAGGTATTCTATTTTCAGAGATATCGTCGAAAATGTAATGCAAATATATGTCCCCCTCCCCTTCCATTTCCGAATCTACTGAAACTAAAATTATGAAAAAAATAGTAGTAGTAGATAAATGGTAGTAGAATGATGTGTATGGTAGTAGAAAAAATGGTAGTATAAGATAATTTAAAACGTTGCAGGAAAACTATAGTGACTACCTGAGGTTACATATCACTGTAAAAAAAAAAAAAAAAAATAAAATAAAAATAAAATCCGTTAAAATACAGAAATTGTACTGGCAATCGAGACGCCAGTACTATTTTTGTATTTTAACGTAATTTTTTCCGTAAATTCCTGAAAAAAATCCGATTTTTCACAAAATTTACGGAAAAAAGTACGGAAATAGTACTGGCGTCTCGATTGCCAGTACAATTTCCGTATTTTAACGGAAATTTTCTTCACAGTGTAGTTTTGAGAAAATCGCCTTTTTCCGTACACACAAATTTCTATTTGCGGGCGTTCAGCAAAGAAGTTGAGAAACTCTGGAGGTACCTATCATCGCAGAAGTATAAAAGGCTATTTAATAACGATTTTCGAAAACAATTGTCGGTAATTAGCCGAGATATTAACATTTAAAGACACGGACGGTCTTGACATACATAGTGACACAGGCGGCGTACTCTATGCGCAATCGGCTTTTAAAGCTTAGATAAGAACTTTTAATGATATATTTGTGTACGGCAATGCACAGTTACTAATTCATATATTTATTGTGCAGAACCCTCTGTGCGCGAGTAATACTCGCATTTCACCGTTTTTTTTTTTTTTTTTTTTTTTTTTTTTAATTTGGCAATTATTCTGGACCAGGGGTGTAGCTACAAAAATTTTTTTCGTGGGGAGAGTTCAAAATTTTCCCAACTTAAAATTCAAAAATATCCCAACGGGAAACAAATTGCGCTGTTTACCAACTAAAATGCTGAAACAAAAACATAAAAATTATAATTATTGGTTCGTTTAATGAAAATTTTTGTCTTCAATTATGTACGAGTCATAGTCGTATTTCATAGGAAAATAGCCTCATATTTTTAGATTTTCGAGAAAGGAACAAAGTTTTGGAGGAAATGATTAGAGACACTGTTGAAATGGGCAACAGTAGAGAAATTCAGGTCTGGTACATGTGTGATATCTTCATAGCACAGAGAAACATAATGAGAAGTTGTGTCTGACTGCTTTTTTGTATTTATTTTGAAAGTTTAACTATTTTATTATTACAGAGCTCAGAAAGGTTGTCAGCAGAACAATATTTTTTTTTACTTTTACTTTATTATAAAAAGAAAAGAAAAAGTGTTTCAAAAATCGATAATTTCCCAACTGTAAGCTCAAATTTCCCAAGTTCACATACATTAAGGGCTGGGGGGGGGGGGAGGCTCCCCCATAAACCCCCATCGCGACGCCTCTGTTCAGGACTTTCTTTTGAAAAATCTGGTCAACTCGAACGCGGCCTGGAAAAATCAAATCCCACAACAAAACCGACATGAACCCGTAGTCTTTGATGTCAACCAGACCCCCCCCCCACACACACACACAAAAGTCAATTCGACCTGAACCGCGAGTCGGGCTCTGGTTCAGGTAAAATCTGATTACCCAACCCGATGCAAAATCTAATTCCATGCAATAAAGATAATAAACTGTGCATTAATACATTAAAAGAGGTTTAAAGAACATATAACAGCTATTTAAAAATAAATCTTTACTATACTTTTATTAGTATGCTGTCAAAAGCTATTATCAACCCGACCCCGATCCGGAAGAGTCAAAACTCATCCCAAAACATACCCGAGCCCGAAGCATTTAAAGTCAACCCAACCCACAACGGAAAATATTAGCGTGAACCCGACCCGAACCGCGTGTCGGGGTCGGGTTCAGATAAATCTGCATTACTCGACTTGATGAAGAATCTATTGGGTAATTGCAAAAGCACGTACCCAATTTGGTTGCATCGAATTTTGAAGTGCACCCGAGTTGTTTTAAATGGCGAAATGCAGTCGAATTGTCACCATTTAGTCTCTCAGCAATTTCTCACTAATAATTCGTGGATTATTATTTACTAAATCACTGATTAAGGGTGTTCTCAAATCCAAAAGGGCAACTTTCTGACATAAGTTTGAATTTATTTTTGTTCGAAAATGCATGAAACTAGTTGGTGCTGTTGTTCAGAAACTATGTAATTGAGCTGTTTTTTCCATTTTTTTTTGCAAACGCAATAGATCTTTCAGAAAATAGCATCAAAGTGGGCATTTTGAACAGAATTTCCGCGCGAAGGGAGAAAGAGCACTCAAGAGCAGGCGAAAAACGGGTTTGTCACGTGATCGAAAACGTTTATATTTCCATAGGTAATTGATTGATCAAAAAATGGAAAAAACATTTCAATTCCAAATCGCTTCTATGGCCAGGCTTTCCAATTTTATAGCTTTCCGTTAAAAAATGAATTTGTAAATGTGTCAAAACATTTTGCTCTTGTTGAGCAAAGCAGTAAAGAACAGCCTTAAGCCATTATCAATGCCAGAAGGTCGCCAGAGCGAATTTTATCATTTAGATTGAAATCGCCAAAACCACTTTTTAACTGTCCTAAGAGCGGGAGCACGATCCAAATAAACGTCTTGAATAATTTCTGTAGCACGTCCAAAATTCACTCTTTTTTTAAATTCATTATAATATAACATGACGAAAATGTAACTTTTCATTTTCCATTTTGTATATTAACCTTGCGCACAAATTAATTTGAAAAACTCTTTTAAACGTTATGTTCCTTCACGATACATGTAGATAGCTGTCAGTAAATAATAGGGTTATAAAAGAAACATCAGCACAGTTAAAACTGCAAGTTTCTGCAATCTATGAAGTAGAGCACGAACTTTTGCACTCACCCATAATTCCGTGCAATAAAATAGGTGAAAAAACACTGTTTTAGATAATAAACCATGAATATTTTTAACCTTAACTTAAGACACATTAACAGAAGTTATAAGAACATAGAACAGCTATTTAAAAATAAATCCTTATCATATTTTTATCAAAGGCTTTTGTCTACATTTATAACTGCTCCCAGTTATTACTGTCTACGTCTTAATGCTAGGTAATTTCATTCCCCCACCCCTCCCTGTATTCTTCTTCTTTTCGTATACGTTTATGTCATCCTTATATCGGCATCAACTTGTTTTTTTACGATCATGATTCATCATAGAAATCATTACCAATAATGGGATTGGAGACGTCCCGTGAAGGTCTTTTCCAAGTTTATTAATTTTCATGCGAAATAACATTTGCATTACACGAGAAAGAAAAAAAAAAGTTGAAAGTACGTAATATTTAAGGAAAATGTAATAAATAAGTCGGTATTATGTGTTAGAATGAATATATTTTACATGTCTATTGTTTTTAAGTCGATAAAAACGTGGTTAAATTATCTGAAAATTCTATTCGGAAATAAATGGAAATTATTTTATTATTGTGATTCAACAGTGTTAAAAATTACCGTGTATATACGGGTATTTTTGTGGATAATTTCTGTCTTTCAACCCCTTGGGGACAAGCGTCACGTATACGTGCCGCATAAGGAGCTCAGAATCCTTGATTATTTTCACCAGTTAATTTTATTGTAAATTTTGCCTTATTTAATCAGGTGAATAGTACAGTGCTGAACAGTAAAGCAGCGTTGAGGGGTTACCTATCTGCGATCAGCTTAACACCCAGCCTCTAGATTAAATGTATTACATATCAATGAGCCATTGGAAAAAAGTAAAGGTGTAGTTGTTAAATACTACATAATAATAAAGAAAAAATATTAAGGATAGAAGCTAAAATTAAGAACTTATTTATAAGAGATAAAAAAAATTAAGTTAAGTCTATAAACACAGATAAAGATATTAGATTTATGTATAAATATAGGCATGACTGTAGTTGCAAGAACTACTAAAAACTAGTCGGATGTACCAATCCCAAAACTTTCTTCTATCTCATACATGTTAATACTTCAAAATTCGCTATCACACTGCCAAAATTAAATGGCAATCTATGCATCTCATGAGGATTCTAACGATATGAAATTCCGTGCATTAGTTCTTGAGGTATGACTATCGCTGAAATCGTCTAAATTCAACAAAATGCTGCCTAGCAGCGCCACCTATTGGGTGATTTATACGAAATCCTAATCAGCAACAATTTATGTCAGCGTCTGACTGAATCTGAAGTTTGGAGAAAATCCGTACATTAGTTTTTGAGATAGAGCAATAGCGAAAATCGTGAAAATTTCTGCATAGCAGCGCCACCTATTGGGTGATTAACCCAAAACCTAATTAACAACAACTTATGTCAACATACAACTAAATCTGAAGTTAGATGAAAATTGGTCCATTAGTTCTATTGATAGAGCTATTGAGGCAATCGTGGAAAAGGCAGCAGAGAAGCGCCACCTGTTGGGCGATTTACACCAACACCTAATCAGTAGCAAGTCATATCAAGGACTAAATTAATCTGAAGTTTGATGAAAATCCGTGCGTTAGTTCTTAAGATAGAGCTATTGGGGAAATCGTGTAAATCCTGCAAAATTCACCATAACAGCGCCACCTGTTGGGCGATTTACACCAAAACGTAATCATCATCAATTCATATCAAGGACTAACTAAATCTGAAGTTTGATCAAAATCCGTGCATTAGTTCTTGAGATAGAGCTATTGCAAAAATCGTGAAAAATGCAGCATTGCAGCGCCACCTGTTGAGCGATTTACACCAAAACCTAATCAGCATCAATTTGTATTAGGCACTAACAGAACATCAATTTTTATTAAATTCCGTGCATTAGTTCTTGAGATAGAGCGCCCACAAAATTTGTGTCACATACACACAGACAGACAGACAGACTCACAGAGTCACAGACAGACATTTTGTAAAAACATGTTTTTTGGAATCTCTGACCCCTAAAACGTGTAAATCCGTCGAAAACCGGAATTCGAAAATTTTCATGAATCCAATACTTTCTTCTTGTAAAGATAGAAGAAAGTAAAAAAAGATTTAAAAAAAATGTGACAAAGAATTAAAGTTAGCACTTGTTCAGAAGTAACACTCACCAAGCTAGGGCAGGAAAAGCCGTAAAAGAGGCGGCATAGCCACATTACAAAAGAAAAAAAAAAGGCACTAATCAGGGCGATATATATATATATATTCTTTTTTCCTATATATATATATAGAAATAGATATAGATACGGTAAATTTTAAGTTTTTTTTTAAGTAAAAAAGATTAGAAATATATAAAAAAATAGACAGAAAGCAATCATGCTGCGGTGAACACAAAACTCACGGGGAGTCCATAATAATGGAATAGTTAGGGCGCTTGCGATGGTGGGGCTCGAAGGCGTCGCAGTCTGGTGGGGATCGAAGGCCTCGTAGTCTGTTAGCTCTGCTACGATATCATTAGGAAGATCATATAAAGTACTGTAGAATTTTTTAGCAAGGTCTTTGATGCATTTTCTTAAAGTGATGGTATTCAGGTCCCTACGGACGGTAGTGTTGCGCAGGTCGCTGGAAGCGTTGCAAACGATGCGAATATGCTTGTAAGGTGCTTTTAATGCTTTTGCTATGCATTTACCCGATTAAATTAGGCAAAAAATAATATTTTGAAAAACCGGTGATAAAAGATTAAAAATTCTGTAAGAGACGCTCGTCGCGAAGGTGTCAACGGAAACTTTGTATTTTGAGTAAAAATCGCAAATTTTATTGGAATAAACGGATTTTTTTTTTCTTTTAACCCTTTCTCATTGAACGTTAAAAACGGATATGTTCTAAGGAAATGTTCCTTTACAATTGGAAATAAAAGGTGGTATACAGGACAGAGCACTTGAAGGGTGTCCATAAACACAAAAGAGCAACTTTCTGACATAAGTTTTAATTTATTTTTGTTCGAAAATGCATGAAACTAGCTGGTGTTGTTGTTCAGAAACTATGTCATAGAGCTGTTTTTTCCATTTTTTTGCAAACGCAATAGATCTTTCAGAAAACAGTGTCAAAGTGGACGTTCTGAACCGAATTTCCGCGCTGAAGTAGAAAATCACTCAAGAACAGGCGAAAAACGTGTTTATCACGTGATCAAAATTCCTTATAATTCAATAAGTAATTGATTGATCCAAAAAAAAAAAAAAAAAAACAGTTCAATTCCAAATCGCTTCCATGGCCAGGCTTTCCAATTTTATACCTTTCCCTTAAAAAATGAATTTGTAAATATGTCAAAACGTTTTGTGCTTGTTGAGCAGAGCAGTTAAGAACAGCCTTAAGGTACATTTAACAAAAGTTTAAAGAACATAGAACAGCTATTCGAAAATAAATCCTTATCATATTTTTATCAATATGCTATCAAAAGCTTTTGTCTACATTTATGACTGCTCCCAGTTATTACTGTCTACGTCTTAATACTAGGTAATTTCATCCCCCCCCCTCCCCGTCTTCTTCTTCTTTTTGTATACGTTTATGTCATTCTTATATCGGCTTCAACTTGTTTTTTACGATCATGATTCATCGTAGAAGTCATTATCAATAATGCAATTGCAGACGACCCTTGAAGGACTTTTCCAAGTTTATTAATCTTCATGAGATAGCATATGCATTACACGAGAAAGAAAAGTTAACCGCTTTCCTGATTATCCCGAGTTATCTCGGGTTAGTGTATATTACAATTAATTATTATGCCGAGAAAACTCGGGCATGGTATAATTTGTCACTACGATTTGTTTTATCACATTTTAACTCGGCCTGAAGCTTAAAAAGAAAGAAAATATTCTTATATAATATAATAAATTATACAGTGTGTCCACGTATAAACTGACCGACCTTTATTTTCGCAACCGTTGGTCCTAGATGCATACTTCCAATTACAAAAGTGTTCAAAATTAGGTGCAGAGTTAAGAGTAGTAGAATAAGGACAGTTCTACCCCAGCAGGAGCCATGAGCGTAGCTCGGAGCCGGAGCAAGGAGCAGCTTCTCCTCCTGCTCCTGCTCCATCACCTGCTCCTGCGGAGAATGTGTGCTCTAAGAGGAGGGGTGTAAAAGGAATTTTGATCTCTAAGAAAAGGGTGAAGATTTAAAAATTTAGAAATTTTTTTTTTTTTTTTTTTTTTTTGGAGATTGAAATTTTATAGTGAACTGTAGTACGAGGGGTAATTTTGGAGACTGAAATTTTTTAGTGAACTATAGTACGAGGGGTCATTTTGGAGAATGAATTTTATTTTTTTATCGAACTATAGGTTGATGTTTTAATATACAGTTTTAGGAAGAATTTAGAAAATAAATTTTGGAGTTATTTTAAAGAATTACAAAGATCCTTTTTCTACTACTGTTATTTCGAATGAGTTTAAATTTTGGAGCACTTTAACAAAGAGGAGGTATTTTTCAAATGATAAAAATGATTTTTATACAATTTCGAATTTTTAGTTTTGGGAGATTGAAATATTTTCGAAAAGAGAAAAATATTTTTTTTTTTTTTTTGGAGATTTAAATTTTTTAGCGAACTATAATACGAGGGGTAATTTTCAAATATACATGCAGAATTAAATTTAAAATATTTCATTTTAGAACTTAAGAAAATTTTGAATGGGATTTTTTTTTTTTTTTTTTTTTTTTTTTTTTTTTTTTTTTAGGATTGAATGTAGTAATGAAAATTTATTCGAAAGTTTTAGAATTTTTGCTGGTAGACGAAAGCTCGATAAGAATATTTTAGGGGATTTTAATTAAGTACAAGATTTATTTTGTGCTGCCCTCTAGCGGACTGAAACCGAAGCAATTAAAATTTAATTTTAAAATAGTTAAAAGCTGAGATGAGGTTTAAACCAACAAAAATGTAAGGATGGGTCAGTGATTTTAGCTGTCGCCTTGACCACTTAGCCATGCTTGCATGCCTTGGAAAGAATTTAAGAAAGGGTGTGTGACTCTCCTCCTGCTACTGTTGCGAGTACCGTGTTCCTCCGCCTGCTCCTCCACCTGCTCCTGCTTCTGGCGCGAGTATCGTTCTCCTCCTCCTGCTCCTGCTCCTGGCGCGAGTAAATGACTCCTCATACCCCATACCCCTTGCTGCTGCCCTGCCCCCCCCCCCCCTTCCTAAAAATTACAAAAAAAAATTCCTTTTTTTTGTTTTGTTTTTTTTGTTTTTTTGAATTTACTAATGGAATATTATACCGAATTTGAAAATGTTAGAATTTTCTCTAGTAAGTTTAGGTTTTGGTAAAATGACACCCTAATCTTAGTTTTTGTTAATTGCTCATTAATAATGTTAACGAACAATGCTTTTTTTGTTACTGTTCATTCAATATGAATTGTTCTTACGCATTTCTCATGATGATTTAAAATAAATATGTTTCGACTAAAATTGGATATTCGTGACAACTTCCCCCCTTTTTTTCCCTACTTGTATAATAAACTATTGAGATTTCATTTTAAAACCTAGAATTAGATATATTGCAAATAATTATTCGAATTTTCTATAATGTTTGAATACTACAAATATTTTTTAAACTGATTAAATATTTTTGAGATGTTTATTGAAAATATATAGGGTATACAGGGTTGTTCAAGATAAGTTTTCTTTTGCCATGTATCAAAGCTTTTAACCCCCTCCCCCCATAGTGGGTGTTTCATACTTTGTTAAATGAATGCGCGGTTTAATTAAAATATATGCCCTTCTTCTATTATGATAATTAGTCAATTAGTAAATTTGGCTAGTGATGTCACGGGAGATCTAATATTTGGCGAAATATATTTATTAATTATATATATATTTTTTTTTATGTTGTTGGTGGAATATATGAACTCAATTAGATAATTTTTTAATATTGAATACATTTTTATTGTTATTCGTGAAAATTTTAATGTTATTGGCGAAATATAGTTTTTACACTCAATAAATTTTTAATGTTGTTGACGAAATCTATTTATTTAACTAAATAAATTTGTAATGTTGTTGGCGAAATACATTAATTGAACTCAATAAAATTTTAATGTCGAATATATTTTGTTGTTGTTGACTAAAGTTTTGAATTTAATTATATAAATGTTGAATATTATTCAAAATTGGTGAATATAATATACTGGTGAATTTAATTAAGTTGAATAAATTTTTGTTAAGCTTTTAACGAAATTGTGTTAGTAAATTTTGAATGCTGTAGATGAAATCTCTTATTAGTTTTCAACAACGCGAAAGATACGTTTGAATAGGAATCTAACACTATAATTCATTCAGGACAGCCCAAAAGAATTTAGATGAATCTCGTTAATATATACAATTTATTGAATGTGTAAAACTATTTTCTTGTAACAATAATTTCGCATACAAAATTTTTTTCGCCGCCTTTAGCAATCAGAATTTAAATAGCGATACTGGGATGAGCTAGTTTTTTTTTCTTTCCTAACCGATGAATAATATAATTACAATTCAATGCCAGGTTTAACTAAATTTTAATTAAAAATCGAATTTTTGTTTTAAAAGTTCGAGTGAACTGTATCAGAAAAATGCATATACAATTCATTTTTATACGGTATACAAATTATTTCTAGAGAAATGATAAATTTTAAGAATGCATATTTAGTATTTATTTAGAGAATGCAAATACGAGTAAGTTTTAGACTACCTGTATATTAATTATTTGGAGAATGTATATCCTAACAGCGTATGTTATTTTGCCTTTGAAAGCAATTTTAGTGAAAGATGTTCTGACATATTATTTATTTTGTGTGCGATTAATTTTTTAGACTGCATATTACTATTATAGCAGCATCTCTTAGGCTATCAAATCAAATGCCTTTTTGAATAATTTTTAGACTAATTATTAACTAATTTTGGAAACTAAATATAGTTTTGATTCATTATTTTCTGTTAGGTGTTGGTCCTTAGACTGCCGCTTTGAAAACATGATACAGGCTACTGCATTTTCAAAACAATACCTCAATTGAAACAGTTACAATTTGAAAACAATCTAAGTAAATCCTAGTGTGTGCTATAATAAGATCAATTGATTTCTTCAGAGATTTTTAAACTAAGAAATTTTTGGAGGTAAAACAAAATAATTTAGACAAATCCTTTACCTAACGCAATATTATTTTGTAAAAATATTTCACGTGATTTATTTTACTTCGCAAAAACAATGCATGAGATTTTCATATCGCGAAAATTAATATTTCTAATGCTATGTTGGAAAAATAAATATTAAAGAATAGATTTTAAATAGGAATAATATGCTCACAGATTAATATTCAATAATACATTTCGAACCTGCTATTCCCTAACAAAAACATATAGTAATGCATTTTCATTTATACTCAAGGGAAATTTAACGGAAAAGAATGAATACGTATTTCTACCTTTTTTTAGCTGTATATTTTTAATATTAAATCAAAATATAAAAAGGAATGACAGTACCTGTTAATAATCCATAATGTCTTCTCAAATTTGGCCAGCCACCTCACATGTTAAAAATCTCGCTGCAACTATACTGTTTATCTACTTTCTGTCGGAACATGCTTGCACAGATATGTTATCTCAAAGATCAAAGGCGCCGCATTGAGCGGTTATTTTAACAATTAGTAAAGTCTGTCTCAATTTCAATACCTATTAATTAAGGGATTCTTATAATTTTTTTTTTTCAAATGGGCTAGACTCACATTTTATTACCTTAATTTAGATTAAAAGAATTTTAATAACAGCACCAAATGTACTATTCTGAAAATCTATGTATTCATTTTTTTTAAAAACATAATGTTAGCCCTTTACCCAGTTTTTTAGATGAAATTACTATTAGGTATAATACTTTTTAAATAATTTACAATTAGACGTGCACTTTCTGTACATGTTTTATTCAAGAATACTTTTTTTTCGAACATACACATCTATATAAAATTTATACTAAGTTTTAGAGTCAAATATTATATGCGACTACCTATATCATTTTTAATACATGTGCATACTATTTAATATAGTTACACTATTCGAAATACATAAATTAACAACATACATCCCCATTTAATCATAATTATATTTACACCATTTTCGTTTGGATTGATAATGCTAATAGATGATAAGCTATTTTCTAGGATGATGTAAGAATAACGTTTAATGCTGCATATATAATATTCTTATATAAAATATACTTCAGTCATTATTTTCACTGCGTTAGAGATAATAATAATTAATCGTTTAAAGTTATTTCTATCGATATACCCAGAAGTATTTTTTTTTTTTTAAGTAGGAAGTGTTTACTCGTTTGATATCACCCTTTTAACTTTTATTTTAAATAATCTCACATAGGTCGAATTTACTTTTCAACAACATATAGTAAAGGATTTTCAAAGATTATTTAATCTTTCTTTTTTTTTACTTAAGAGGTTCAGAGTGGCAATATAGTCATTTAGGACTAATATGTGTACAGGGTCCGCATAGACTAACTAGCCTGCGGCCTTGGGCCCACTGCTGAGTGGGGCCCTTAATCGCGTATGCGTAACTATATAGAGGATGGAATCTATCATCGGTATCTTTATTTCCTAAAGCCTGAGTAAGTTGTTATTAGGCAGTGATGGAAAAATGCTCTTTTCTGCAATTTATTATTATCATTTTTTTTTAAACTTTAGCAAAGGAACCCAAAGAAGACAATTTTATTATTTACACATTTTTTATTATTATTAGCGAAATGAAACTTTTAACATTTGAAAAGCAATTTATTATTATTTGTAAATTTTTATTATTATTAGCGAAACAAAGTTCAAACGACTTCAGAGACGAAGGAAAGTGACCCGAATTATCGATTACATACAAGAAAAACTTTTTTCAGTCATCTCGCCTGGTTCAACAGGTTTCAAACTCACATGACCTGACTTCACATTTTAGGCTGAGTCCGATTAAGATTGCTGGGGGTCCAAGGCCCAACACCTTTTTGCCTGCCCTTCCCTCATCCATTGACCCAAGGGCATGGCCTGGTTGGCCTGTGCGGGAATTATGCCCCGATTTTAGGACCCAAGGCCATGGCCTGGTTGGCCTATACGGGAATTAGACCCTGATTTTAGAGCCAATACACTAACCACTGGGTCCCATTGTTTTATCACATAAGTATGATTTTTATCTTTTAAGTTTTAGGGCTACATTCTCACACACTTATACATAGACTATATTAATTTTAGGAAAGTATTATTATTTTTTTCTACTTTTTTAGTTTAGTGAATTTAAACATTGATTTAAACTCAAATAACTTAGTTGGACCTAATCAGATTTTATAATATTCACTAGGTAAAAATCGATAACTTCCATATTTATTTTCAAACATTGGTCAGATCACGCGACATTAATGTTTTTAGAAATAATAGATAATTAATTTGATTGCAACTTTTAGTCAAAATTTAGTGAACTTAGGAAAATCTTTGTTATCCATGTTATTTATCGCATATCAAATTACCACTATACATTCCACCCCCCCCCCCCACCCTAAACCCGCAGAAAATGAACTAGATATTTGAAACCCGTCACAGGAGGAAAACAGTATTTAAAATAATGAATCTATAATTAGCTACAAAAATTAAACAACACACATAAAATTAACAAATGAATAACCAAAAAAATTTCAACTATCACATAAAAATTTCACTATTGTAAGAAAAAATATATATTTATTAGTTAGTAAAAGTAAATTATTCCTTTTATACCTTCTAGTGTTTGAAAATTATCGTCTCAACATACTAGTGCACCTGATGTACACATGCATACTTATAATACATAAGTCTACGTATATGTTTGGCATTGAATGATTTTGAGAAATACACATGTTATGAAAAATGATTTGTAAACAGTAAAACTTAACTCAAAAATAAATTTTAGAAATCACAACTAGATAAAAAATGTTTCTTTTTAAATATATAATAATAAAAAAGTTTTTAACAAATCACAACTTGATAAAAAAAAATTCAGGAAGATAAAAAAGTAAAAAAAAAATACAAACGAAATAATAAAAAAAAAATGTTAAAAAATAAAAGTTTAAAAAAATTACAAGTCAATAAAATTTTTGAAAGATAATAAAAATTTTCTAATGGTTATCAAAATAGTTTTTGAATTGTTTGCAAGTTAATAACATGTATACGACAATAAATATACACATTCATTAATATATTTATACCAATGTACTTATATCCGGGCATACTATTTGCAAGTAATATCTATGTGTGTAAATATACCTGCGTAAAATATTCATAAAAAATATTTTTTTTTTAAATCTACAAGTTAGTCAAACTCTTTTTTTTTTTTTTTTTTTTTTTTTTTTTATGTACATTTTAGACATACCTGTCTTAAGTATCGAATAAATACATCCTAATCGAAAGTTAATGAAAAGTTTGAACGAAATTAGCAAAAAGTTTTTAAATTATTTTCAACTTTATAAAAATGTGTGTATATCCATGTCTGTGCGAATATGTGTGCTTATATATGTATACAAAAATTCACCAAAAAGATTACGAATATCTACAGATGAGTCGAAGTGTTTAAGAAATTGACATTATATGTTTATACATGTGTGTTTGTAAATTTTGAATGATTTGACTAACGAGCGAATACATCCAACCAACCAACCTGGTCTACGTACTCCCTAATCAACTGCTAACCTTAGCAATCAAATATTTTATATCTGCACATGCGCAGAAACGTAATTGATGACGTAATAGAAAAATCCGTAACATGTTATTTGTTGAAGTAGACTATATCAAAGACCATCAACTGAAGACCCAAGGGAAAGGGATAATGAAAGAAGTAGACATGTAGAAGAAAATACCGGAAGAAGAGAGTATAGTAAGAACTACAAAACAACAGATAAAAGAACAATCAAATATAGAGATGTTTATATCAACTCATCCTTCAGAAAAAGGTGGAACAGCCTCCCCACCGCCGATAGAGGCGAAAAGGTTGATTCAAGCACACAGATTAAAATAGCTAGAGGCACCCACAATCAAAATCAAACTCCATCAATGCAATCAACTTACTTCTTTGGTGGTGCAGCTTTACATCAACAAAACATAAAAGTAACTCAAATAAACTTAAATAATTGCCGTGCAGCAAACTTTCAACTAATTAAATACATTAACCAGAACAATATCGACATAGCACTAATCCAGGATTACCACAGAAGCAAAAATTCTTTTACCGGTCTCCCGATTTCTTGGGCTTTATATCAATCAACATTAAATACAGCGGGAATAATTATCGCCAACCCTTTATTTGTACATAACAAAATCCTACAAACAGATAACAGTGTATTTATAAATTTAACAACGAAGTTAGAAAATTTTAAATCTGCCTCGCAGTACTCCAAGCCAAAGGGAGATCTAGCTAAAGATTTCGACGACTGGTCAAGAACCATTCATAATTGTACTAACTTAGTATTGGGAGGCGATTTTAATGCCAACCTGAGAGCATGGGGCTATAGCAGAAACAACGCAAGAGGTGAAATCCTACTAGATTATCTTGCAAATCGAGATTTAACAATAGTCAACGACCCACAAGCAGAAAACACCTTCATCTTAGGTAAGAAGAAAGGTAATCCGGACCTAACATTATGTGGATTAAGTACGAAGGACCTTCTTGATTCTTGGTCAGTAGAAGTGAATTTTCCATCACTCAGTGATCACAGATATATAAACTTCACATTGCAGTTGGAACCTCTCCTACGAAACCTATACAGATTTAAAACCAAATATGAAACTTAAAAAAAATTTAACAAAGAATTTGATAAAAAGGAAGAAGAATTAAGGACAACACTTCAAGATACATCATCTCCAGAAGATCTAGATACATATGGGTCAATAATTTCCAGGAACATATGGCTAGTATAATGAACTCAACATTAAAAAAGAAAAAACAAAAAAGAGACCTAAATATCAACTGGTACACGGACAAACTCAAAATTGAACGAAGTTGACTAAACACACTACACAAAAGATTTCGAAGAGACACAGACAATCAGCAATACAGGAAGGAATATAAAAAGGCACTAGCCGAATACAAATTAAACATCAAAAAAGCTAAACAGGACTCATGGTATTCATTCTGCCAACAAACCACAAGTGTATATGGCACTGCCTTTAAAATAATGAAAGGTAAATATCTAAAAAATACGGATTTAATACATACCATACTAGAAACTTCAGCAATTGAGGACTCATTTATTGACACTCAACAAAATCTAATCTATCATCATTTAATAATTTTTTGAAGAAATTTAATAATTCAATCAACGAAAATAAATAAAGATAATTTAATGCTGAAGGAAAGTACGTTCGATTTTCCAGACTATTACAAAATTAATAACCTAAATATACTAGAAGAAATAACGGAAACAGAAATTCCCAGCAATAAATTAAAGATATATACTGATGGCTCTTTAATGAAACAGGGAACTTCATGCGCCTTTACAGTCATGTTAGAAGATACTTTTATCCACGACAGTGCTGCACGCTTAAACCCTCTCAATTCAATCTATCAGGCAGAACTTAAAGCAATACTAAATTCAATAGAATGGTTTTCGACCTCTAGATTTACATCCGTTTTAATCCTAACAGACAGCAGATCCTCACTAGATGCCCTCAAAATTATCTTCCCAAGAAACAAAATAATAAGACAGATTTATACAGAACTACAAAAAGTCCCGCAGAAATCTATAAATATAGCATGGACAAAGGCTCACATAGGAACAGTTGGGAATGAGCGCGCAGACACCTTGGCAAAAAATGCAATTGAACACGACCACTATGATGAAATTCAACATATACCATTCCCGGATTCAGTAATTAAAAATTATATACGGGAAAAAATTATCCAAGACTGGCAGGATATCTAGGAACATTCAGTAAAAGGACGAGATACATATAAAATTCTTAACCAAGTTAACAAAGAATTTATCTGTACTTCAAGATCATCAGTTTATTACATTAGTGGCCATGGCAGTTTTCCTGCATTTCTCTACAAAATAGGCAAATTAAATTCGGACATATGCTCCTGCACTAAAGGCCGAGGAACAGTACAACACTATATTTTTGGGAACTGCTGTCTCCTACCTAATCATTTCAAATTTAATAAAAACAAAACCTTAAGGAAAAACTTCCAGAAGATTCTACTGGATCCAGCAAACTTTTCAGCGCTAAATGAAAATTACAATATTCTTAATAAACACTACTCCTTCATAAAAAAGATTCTATAAACAGTGTCACCCATTAACTGTCAAGATCATTCATAAAAGTATTAAACATCGCCTAATTAAATAACACCTTGATTTGTAAAAGTTTATATTTCTGAACTTTGGATTAAATCTCCAAACTGTGAATTTTATCTTCAAACTAAATTCTACAGTGTTAAGAACTGTAAAAATCATACTATGAACTATGAAATATAATGACTTTGAACTGCAAAATATAATGACTCAAAAATGTGACATATACTTTACTGAATTGTGAAATACATAGACTATTCAACATATTAAGCTATCTAGAACTTTAAAAATATCTCAAACTTGCTTAACAGGTCATCACTCAGAATCATAATTAAATTTAACAAGACTATTATTTCATTTAAATATCATTCAAAGTTTCGCTCAGATTTACTTATTTTTCAGATTTCAATCAATTTTGTCTCAACTCACTTTGTTTTATTAAGTCCTATTAGGCCCTAATATGGATTAGTATAAATTTTTAAGAAATCTTTTAGCTAATTTAATTAAATTTAATTAACATTAACAATACTATTTTAATTTTTCATTAAAATTTTAAATTGGCTACTTTCAAGTACTCCTATTTTAATAACTGATTGATGATCTGTAATATCTTAAAAATCCACAATATTGTTTTATTTGGGCTCGCCCAGCTTAACAACATTGGATAGCTCTTGTGATATGATTGTACAATTTTAATTGAAATTTCAATGGGGGGGTGTCTTCCTACCTGCTGAGGCCCCCGGGCCCGTCTGGTGTCTGGGGGTTTCGCGGGAAGGTGGATATGGGTTTTTCCCCTCGTGGACATTTAGCTCCTATACCGCAAGGTTGGCTGTCCACGAGTGGGTGATTTCTGTTTCTGTTGAAGTAGACTATTATGTATGATTTGATAAATTAAGAAAACATTGAGCTAGGGTGCAAACTTGACGATAATTCACTTATCTATTATTGAATATCTATAGAAATCAACACAGTGAAAAATTAATAACTAAATTCTCACATTCGTTTGCAATATTAGTAACTTGTAATAGTGCTTTGTTAACTAGGGTTCTCACTTAAAGATTTCTTTTTATGGATTTACTATGATAAGCTGACTAACTTTTTACTATTTTCAGTTCAACTCACTTTCATGAGCTAAACCTGCACAGCTTACAATTCTACTTTTCAGTTAGTTTTCTATTTCAAATTATGGTTCTTTAGTTCTTTTAATATTTGAAAAATAATTATATACTCTAGCATAATCATTTTTAGGCCTTCAAATTCTAACATATAACAGAATCATATTTCACACTTACCTAATATACCAGCTTCTTCAAAACACGTCTATCTCATAGAACGATTTGGTGCGAAATGCCAGTTTCTTATCACAAAAACCGGATATCACGTGGCCGAGCGTTGATCACGTGACTACTTCCTGATATAGGATTGGCCGATAGCGATTCCTTCTAAGTGACGTCACTCGACGATAAGAATATCTAGATAAGCAACATTCACGCCATTTTGATCGCTGTTTTCGAATGAGTGGTCCTGTTCACTTGTCTAAACTTGTCTGACCTTGTCTGCAGCTTCTTTCTTAGCTAGTCTAACATATAAGTTTATTCATGAAAATCGTTAGAGACATATATTTTTAATTACTATGATGGGTTAGATAATTTAAACATCAATTGTTTATTATATTCAAATCATTTACATTAATTGAATTTTTATAATAATTAAAATTTATTTATTATTTTATAAAACATAGTATCGATTTTAGAAATAGCTATTTTCTAATGAAAGCGAAAAGAATATTTCATCATAGGCTTTATATAATATATAATTCAGCTGTGTTTGTATATATCCTATTATTTAACAACATTTATATGAAATAACAAAATAACTCAACAATCATTTTATAATATATACATAAAAATAGTATACTTATCTATTGTTTATTGTAATCATATCATTTCCGTTAATTGATTTTTATAATAATTCAAATAATAATTGATTTATCTATTTATTATTTTATAAAACATAGTATCGATTTAAGAAATAATTTTCTTATGAAAGCGGAAAATAGGTAGATTAATCAATGTCTGTTGTTATAGCATCAAATCGATTTCATATGTGTCTATCCGTGTGTGTGCGCATGTGTGTGTGTGTGTATCTATATTTACCTCTAAAATCGTGTATAGGTATTATCTGTCTGTATGTACGTGTGTATATGTGGATAAGTGTCTGTTTGTCTGGCTATGTATTTATAAATTTATAAATTTTTAGAAAAAATTACCTTACTTTAAAAAAATTTTAGAAAAAATTACCTTACTTTAAAAAAACTTTTTAACAAATTAAAAAAAGTTTTAGTTCATAGCATTAGAAATATTAATTTTCGCGATATGAAAATCTCATGCATGAGAGCAAAGTTACCAGACTCCACTACCATGGTGAGCATAGTGCGAGAACTTGTCCGACATTGTTGAGATTGGGGGTAAGGGTTGCAGTGGGGTTAAAGTGACGTAAGAGGAGGCGGCCGAGAACCCGGGGCTGGGCCGGCAGTTAAGGGTGGCATAAGCGGGGCCCTCGGCCAGGGCCCGGAAATCAGCCGCCTCGATCATGGGACCTTCAGAGTTCGAACGGAAAAGCAGGTCGACTGGCGGCGGCTCAACCGCGTCGGCCCCCGAGGCCGCGTCCTCGTCCGAGTCCGAGTCTCGCCGTCACGTCGAGCGGGGCGTCACCTCCGCCGCCTTCCGGATGCTCCTGGACGGCTAGGTGGTCGCCCTCCACCAGGTCGGCTATGTTCTCGTTCATCGGTTGGGCAAAAAGCACAACAAACACTCTTTAGCCGGACAGTGGCCAGACCATCCGTCGGAACACACAACACAACACAACACGCGCTCACTGCCGGTCGTTGGTCTTATGTCGGCGCTTGAGAATCCGGGTCCAGAGCGGTTTATCCACGCCACGCGCACCGCACGTGAAATATTTTTACAAAATAATATTGTGTTAGGTAAAGGATTTGTCTAAATTATTTTGTTTTACCTCCAAAAATTTCTTAGTTTAAAAATCTCTGAAGAAATCATTTCAATTCATCTTATTATAGCACACACTATGATTTACTTAGATTGTTTTCAAATTGTAACTGTTTCAATTGAGGTATTGTTTTGAAAATGCAGTAGCCTGTATCATGTTTTCAATGAGGCAGTCTAAGGACCAACACCTAACAGAAAATAATGAATCAAAACTATATTTAGTCTCCAAAATTAGTTAATAATTAGTCTAAAAATTATTCAAAAAGGCATTTGATTTGATAGCCTAAGAGATGTTGCTATAATAGTAATATGCAGTCTAAAAAATTAATCGCACACAAAATAAATAATATGTCAGAACATCTTTCACTAAAATTGCTTTCAAAGGCAAAATAATATACGCTGTTACGATATACATTCTCCAAATAATTAATATACAGGTAGTCTAAAACTTACTCGTATTTGCATTCTCTAAATAAATACTAAATATGCATTCTTAAAATTTATCATTTCTCTAGAAATAATTTGTATACCGTATAAAAATGAATCGTATATGCATTTTTCTGATACAGTTCACTCGAACTTTTAAAACAAAAATTCGATTTTTAATTAAAATTTAGTTAAACCTAATCTTCGGGCAAACCTTAGTTGTCAATGGTGATTATACTGAGCGAGCCTTTTTACTGACTTTGGCGTTGTAGGATTTCCATACTGGGAGATATAGCGAGGAGTTTGGCGCGCAGAAAATACTTTTTCGGATTTAATTTATATTATTTGTTTACTGCTGAAGTATATTCTTGGATCGCCAGGCTGTTTATCGTTGTTTGGAGGAATAAATTTGCGCGAGTTGAATTTACCAATTAATTTGTTTTTTCCTGTTCCACGCAATTTTTTTTTTTTTTTTTTTTATATTCCTGAAAGAATTCCGGTTGATGATAGACAGTCAAAATACATTTAAAGTAAAATTATTAAAAAAAAAAAAAAAAAAAAAAAAAAAAAAAAAAAAAAAACGAAAAATCCCTTTTAGGGACGCCGGCTGGGGAGGGGCCAGGAAGGGTCACCGCCTCTCTCTGGATTTTGAAAATTAATTTTAAACGAAACTTTCTTCATTTCTGATTGTTAAAAATGAAAGATAAAAAACTGCCTTGCCTTCCTCAACCCCTACCGTGGCAAAGAATTTTTAATTCTTTTTCTTTAATTTTCTTTTTTACATTCACGTGTTTTTAATTTATCCAAAAGGGATCAGAGACCCTGAGGCGGGAATTTTTTTTTTTTTCTTTTTTTTGAATTGTCAGTTTTGTTAAATGTTGGTAGAAATCTATTTTTGAATATTTAATATTTCTTAATTGTTGTATTATTTTATTGCTTCTGAGTATGTTTAAAAATTGTCTTAAATGGATAATTCTGTCATTTTTTTTTTTAAATTTAGCTTATTTCATACTTACATTCTGCAGCGGGCGAATGTAGACCATGGACCTCAGCCACCCAACAACAAAAAAAATATTTAAAAACGTGTAAATGCAAACGAGATATTAGAAAAGAACCTTCCCATTGGTTTAACATTAACTCCCGTGTAAGGCTCCTGTCCCTACAGGCGAAGACACTCGCGAACTAATGCTAACCCTATGGGGAGTTTATTTTCTAATATCTCGTTTGCACCTCGGAATTTTTAAATATTTTTTTGCATTGGATAGCTGAGGTCAATATCTACATCGCTCTTTTTTTTTTTTTTTTTTTTTTTTTTTTTTTACTTTTTCAATTTTGGTTGCAGATATTTTTTATTAAGTTACTTTCGCTTTCGAAACCGGTTCCGAAAATGAAAGTGTCATTCTAAGAAAATATCTGCAACCAAATCGAAAAAGGAAAAAAAGGAGAGATGTAGAGATAAACCTCAGCTATCCAATGCAAAAAAAAAAAAAAAAAAAAAAAAAAAAAAAAATTATAAATGTCGAAACAAGTTTTTAAAACTAACAAGTCCTTATTCAGAAATTTGTATTCGGGTATGGGTTGAGGAACGCTGAAACTCTAAAACGAAAAATGTATGTACTTTCATTTTGAAAAAACATTCTCGATATGTATATCTATAATTTCTTGTAACAATCAAAATAAGATGTTTGTGTTGGTAGTCGCGCCCCTCAATCTCCGCGCCTGGGACGACTGACCCCCTTCGCTTCCCCCCCCCCATTTCGCACGGGCCTGATTGATTTATGTCAAGTTAAATTATAATTTTCCTTATCAAATCAAATTAACTTACATTTATGCATAAAACTGTAGCATGCATTATGAATAACTGGTGAATTTTTTCTTGTTTTTTGTGTCGAAAATACTGTTAAAATATCAAATTTATACTATTGTTTAAAAGACAAATTAATTTAACTACTGATCAATTCTTTCTGAGTAAAATAAGAATAGTTTAAACTTCTATTTGCGAAAAGATAGAAATTATATCGTGAATGTACTTAAGAAAAGACGCATAAAAGATTAGTTTTAATGTACACAAAAAAGAAAATTATTGTTATTTTACATATTCTTTCCATGTGCTTCATATTTACTTGAGATGAAATTGTCTAATCCACCAAAATTTTCTATCCAACGCGATTGTCCAGTAAATTAAAGAAATAAAAATACATTCTTAGATAACAATTGCTTGTAATTAATTTACCGGAAACTAAGAAAAACTTTTCGATTTCAAATCCCTTCAAATATCATGCCTGCAAGTATCCTGTTTTTACGTTTAAAAACAAGACCTAAAATATAAAGTTTCCGGTTCTTGGACGGGGAAAAATAGTTTTATGAGAACAGTATTAAAATAAAGAGCTTCTTTTATTCGTTTTAATTTGCAAAAGAAATTTTTCTTTGTTATTTTAAATGTCTCAGCCATATATTGGGTATGTACTTGGGGTGAAATTTTCCGAAAAATTCGAATCCACCAAAAATTTTTCTCTATATTTAATAGTTTTAAAAAAGAAACTTTTGATTGGACATCAAAAATCTACTATCTCTGATAATAAGGAGAGGCTTTATCTATTGACCATCACCCCGCATCTACTCTGTTGGGGGTCTAAGGTTACTAGCCATTTGCTTGCACCGCGCCAAATTCTCGCCAGAATCCTTCCTTGCGAATAAATACATTTCCTTGATTATTATTAGATATTTATCATAAAAATGAATATATGTTAAGCTCAATCGATTTTGATTAATGAGTCAATCATTTTTCATATAAAAATGTGGAAAAACGGAGATTTAATATGCCATTTCTTTCAGATTCTGTACAGAACTATTTATTTTCGCGGACTTACACTCCTCTCTAGTATAATCTCCATTGACAACTAAGGTCTGCCTCAAGTAGATTTGAATTGTAATTATATTATTCATCGGTTAGGAGAAAAAAAACTAGCTCATCGCAGTATCGCTATTTAAATTCTGATTGCTAAAGGCGGCGAAAATGATCTTGTATGCGAAATTATTGTTACAAGAAAATAGTTTTACACATTCAATAAAATGTATATATTAACGAGATTCGTCTAAATTCTTTTGGGCTGTCCTGAATGAATTATAGTGTTAGATTCCTATTCAAACGTATCTTTCGCGTTGTTGAAAACTAATAAGAGATTTCATCTACAGCATTCAAAATTTACTAACACAATTTCGTTAAAAGCTTAGCAAAAATTTATTCAACTTAATTAAATTCACCAGTATATTATGTTCACCAATTTTGAATAATATTCAACATTTATATAATTAAATTCAAAAGTTTAGTCAACAACAACAAAATATATTCGACATTAAAATTTTATTGAGTTCAATTAATATATTTCACCAACAACATTACAAATTTATTTAGTTAAATAAATATATTTTGTCAACAACATTAAAAATTTATTGAGTGTAAAAACTATATTTCGCCAATAACATTAAAATTTTCACGAGTAACAATAAAAATGTATTCAATATTAAAAAATTATCTAATTGGGTTCATATATTCCACCAACAACATAAAAATATATATATATATAATTAATAAATATATTTCGCCAAATAACAGATCTCCCGTGACATCGCTAGCCAAATTTACTGATGGACTCATTATCATAATAGAAGAAGGGCATATATTTTAATTAAACCGCGCATTCATTTAAAAAAGTATGAAACACCCACTATGGGGGGAGGGGGTTAAAAGCTTTGATACATGGCAAAAGAAAACGTATCTTGAACAACCCTGTATATCCATATATTTTCAATAAACATCTCAAAAATATTTAATCAGTTTAAAAAATATTTGTAGTATTCAAACCTTATAGAAAATTCGAATAATTATTTGCAATATATCTAATTCTAGGTTTTAAAATGAAATCTCAATAGTTTATTATACAAGTAGGGGAAAAAAATGGGGTGGGGGGGTCACGTGATCACGAATATCCAATTTTAGTCGAAACTATTTATTTTAAATCATCATGAGAAATGCGTAAGAACAATTCATATTGAATGAACAGTAAACAAAAAAAGCAATGTTGGTTAACATTATTAATGAGCAATTAACAAAAACTAAGATTGGGGTGTCATTTTACCAAAACCTAAACTTACTAGAGAAAATTCTAACATTTTCAAATTCGGTATAATATTCCATTAGTAAATTGAAAAAAAAAAGGGGGGGGATTTTTTTTTGCAATTTTTAGGAAGGGGGGGGGGGGCAGGGCAGCAGCAAGGGGTATGGGGTATGAGGAGCCATTTACTCGCGCCAGGAGCAGGAGCAGGAGGTGGGAGCAGGTGGAGGAGCACGATACTCGCGCCAGAAGCAGGAGCAGGCGGAGGAACACGGTACTCGCAACATTATCAGGAGGAGAATCACTCACCCTTTCTTAAATTCTTTCCAAGGTATGCAAGCATGGCTAAGTGGTCAAGGCGACAGCTAAAATCACTGACCCATCCTTACATTTTTGTGGGTTCAAACCTCATCTCAGCTTTTAACTATTTTAAAATTAAATTTTAATTGCTTCGGTTTCAGTCCGATAGAAGGCAGCACAAAATAAATCTTGTACTTAATTAAAATCCCCTAAAATATTTGTATCGAGCTCTCGTCTACCAGCAAAAATTCTAAAACTTTCGAATAAATTTTCATTACTATATTCAATCCTAAAAAAAAAAAAAAAAAAAAAAAAAAAAATCCCATTCAAAATTTTTTTAAGTTCTAAAATTAAATATTTTAAATTTAATTCTGCATGCATATTTGAAAATTACCCCTCGTATTATAGTTCGCTAAAAAATTTAAATCTCCAAAAAAAAAAAAAAAAAATCTTTTTCTCTTTTCGAAAATACTTCAATCTCCCAAAACTAAAAATTCGAAATTGTATAAAAATCATTTTTATCCTTTGAAAAATACCTCCTCTTTGTTAAAGTGCTCCAAAATTTAAACTCATTCGAAATAAAAGTAGTAGAAAAAGGATCTTTGTAATTCTTTAAAATAACTCCAAAATTTATTTTCTAAATTCTTCCTAAAAATGTATATTAAAACATCAACCTATAGTTCGATAAAAAAATAAAATTCATTCTCCAAAATGGCCCCTCGTACTATATAGTTCACTAAAAAATTTCAGTCTCCAAAATTACCCTTCGTACTACAGTTCACTATAAAATTTCAATCTCCAAAAAAAAAAAATTCTAAATTTTTAAATCTCCACCCTCTTCTTAGAGATCAAAATTCCTTTTTCACCCCTCCTCTTAGAGCACACATTCTCCGCAGGAGCAGGAGATGGAGGAGCAGGTGATGGAGCAGGAGGAGGAGCTGCTCCTTGCTCCGGCTCCGAGCTCCGCTCATGGCTGCTGCTAGGGTAGAACTGTCTTTTTTCTACTACTGTTAAGATAAAAAAAAGTTTGACGCAAAAAAAAACAATTTAGCGAAGAATTACAGAATCTAAATTTTTATACGGTCTCCCGGTCCTATAAGTTATGTTTATTAAAATTTTACTGTTACACTGACAAGTAAGGCAAAAAAGTCCCGTTATTGTACGATTAAAATTGACCGAGTAATAGCTGATTAAAGTTAGAGCATATTTTTTGCTGCAAATTAGGGGTCATCCACAAATTTAGTGAAATGTAATTTCTTCAGATATATTAAAGAAATGGTTGGGAGTAAAATTAGCATTGCAATATAAATTTGAAATCTTTAATCATTCTGACATATTACTGCAAAATAAACAATTTGTACTGAACATATAAGAGGATAAAAATAACAGAATTTTTGTTAAATAAAAGGATAAAAAACAACAGCCTCAATTCTTTAGAAAAATGATACATATTTTAAAATGCTGTTAGATTACACAGTCTTTCAAATTTTGTGTTGTGCCATGTTTTTTAGCTTTTCAAAATTGATTCACATGTATTTTTTAGCGCTGATTCCGAAAATGGCCTTCATTTTAAACCATCACGTCAGGAAGTTTCTCAAATCGCAAATTCAAAGTTAAAAAGCTCTTAGTTAAAATCTATCCCCCGTCCCCTCCCAACCTCATCGGACCCCTGAGCTGTTTAGCTGTAAGAAACCCAGAATGAGCCACAAAATTGAATAAATTATTGAATTAAATAAAATTAAACTGAATAAAAAAGTCTTACATCTATTTTTTAGTATCAGATTTTTCGCTATTTTTTAACCTTGAAATTTCCGATTTGCGAAAAATCCTGACATTAGGGTTAAAATTGAAGGTAATTTTTTTATTTAGTGTTAAAAAATACATAAAACGTAATTATAAAAGTTAAAAAACACAACCATCGCAGGTTTATGTTATCTAATCTAAAACCATTTCTTAAACTTGTTGACGGTAATCTATCCAAATTTTTTTGTGTTATCCTCTAATATAAGTATATATAAGATGGTAAGCGTCGAAAATCATAATAATATTACATTGTAATCGGATTTAAATGAGTATGTAAAATTTTAACTTCGATCGGACATTTGAAAGTCAGTTAAAGTTCGAGTACAAATTTTAAACCGGAAAGACGATCGTTGCAAGTTAAATAAAGCCTTATGAAAATAACATAATTTTTGTTAAAAGAAATCATAGCCTCAAATCCTTACAAAAATAACATATGTTAAAATACAATTATTTTAACTAATCTGAAACTTAACTAATAAAGTTAACTCAAACATAATAGTTGTACGATTTCTTTCAAACCGCAGGTACATTGAAATAAGTTTAAGTACTTTATATACGACCCCTAAAAGCATGGTCGAAATCATCTGTTTTGATATGCAAAAAAGTGGTATAAGTCATGCATTTCAAAGTTTCATAACTCGCTCAATTTTAAGGTTAGATGAATGGGGCTTTTTCTGTCTTACTTGTTAGTGTCACAGAAAATGTTTACTAAATATCACTTATAGGGCCGGGGGACCGTATAAAAATTTAAATTTCGTAATTTTTTAAAAAATGTTTTTCTTGACCCAAATCGCTTTAAAAGTGATTCTTTACCTTATTTAAACCATTTTTGTAATTGGAAGTATGCATCTAGGACCAACGTTTGCGAAAATAAAGGTCGGTCAGGTTATACGTGGACACACTGTATATAATACTAAATTATATATAATATTTGATGGGCGATGTTTCAAATTTTGTGATATGAAATATCATGATTAAATGCAATGATGTAACTCCAAAAATGTTATGATTTTTTGCAATTTTTTTTCAAAACATTGGTAAAAGAAGCGGTTAAAATATCCGTACATAATATTTAAAGGAAATGTAATAAAGCCTTATTGTGTATAAGAAATAATGCATTTTACAAGTTAGTCTATTGTTTTTAAGCTATTGTCTATTGCTTTTATGCGTCTAAATCACGCTGAAATTGTTTGGAACATTAGATTAAATATCTGAAATTTCTACTCATGAATAATTGAAAATTAATTCATTATTGTGATTCCACACTGTAAAGAAATCCCATGCATATAAGGTATTTTTATTTGAAATTTCTGTATTTTAAATTAAACTGTGTATTTTGAGTGAAAATCGCAAACTTTCTTAGAATAAACAGCTTTTTTTTTTTTTTTTTTTTTTTTTTTTTTTTATAACATTTACACTTTGAAGGCTAAAAACGGAAATGTTTTTTCCAAGATAGACAAACGGAAATGTTCCTTTACAATTGAGGGACTCGCAACCATAGTAGACCAAGTCCATTTTGAAAAAAAAAAAATGAGATAGTTCATTTAGAAAATGCATAAAATCTATTTTATCCTCTCCCACAGTAAACCAAGTCTATAAACAGATGACATATAAGAGAAAGTATGTGAAAACAGACCTGGTTCACTGTGGGAGTGGATGAAACAGATTTTATTCACCTTCTAAATGGACTATCTCCTTCTTTCATGAAAATGGACTTGGTCTACAATGGTTGTGAGACCCTCAATTGAGGGTAAATGGTGGCATACAAATTAAATATCTGAAATTTCTTTTCGTGAATAAATGAAAGTTATTTCGTTATTGTAATTTAACACTGTAAAGAAATCCCATGAATATATGGTATTTTTATTTGGAATTTCTGAATTTTAACGGAAACTGTGTATTTGGAGTGAAAATGTAAAAATCGCAAATTTTCTTAAAATAAACAATTTAAAAAAAAATTTACACTTTGAATATTAAAAACGGAAATGTTTTTTCCAAGGTTGACAAACGGAAATGTTCCTTTACAGTTGAGGGGCTAACAACCATAGTAAACAAAGTCCATTTTGAACAAAAAATGAGATATTTCAATTAGAAAGTGCATAACATCTATTTTATCCACTCTCACAGTAAGTCTATAAACAGATGACATGTATGAGAAAGTATATGAAAACAGACTTGATTCACTGTGGGAGTGAATGAAACAGATTTTATGTACCTTCTGTACATTCTAAATGGACTATCTCTCTTTTTTTTTTTTTTTTTTTTTTTTTTTTTTTTCTAAATGGACTTGGTTTGCTGTGGTTGTGAGACCCTCAATTGAGGGTAAATGGCGGCGTACAAATGAAATATCAGAAATTTCTATTCATGAATAAATGAAAGTTATTTCATTATTGTAATTCAACACTGTAAAGAAATCCAAAGAAATGCATATATGGTATTTTGATTTGGAATTTCTGTATTGTAACGAAAACTGTGTATTTTGAGTGAAAATGTGAAAATCGCAAATTTTCTTAGAATAAACAGTTTTTAAAAAAATTTACACTTTGAATGTTAAAAACGGAAATATTTCTTACAAGGTAGACAAACGGAAATTTTCCTTTACAATTGAGGGGCTCACAACCATTGTAAACAAAGTCCATTTTGATAGAAAATGCATAAAATCTATTTTATCTACTCCCACATTAAGTCTATAAACAGATGACATGTATGAGAAAGTATGTGAAAACAAACTTGATTCACTGTAGCAGTGAATGAAACAGATTTTATGTACCTTCTAAATGGACTATCTCATTTTTTTTTTCCCAAATGGACTTGCTGTACTATGGTTCTGAGACTCTCAAATTAGGGTAAATGGTTGCTCAAAAATCAAGTATCTGAAATTTCTATTCATGAATAAATTAAAATTATTTCGTTATTGTAATTTAACACTGTGAAAAAATTCCATGCATATATGGTATTTTTATTTGGAATTTCTGTATTTTAACGGAAACTGTGTATTTTGAGTGAAAATGTTAAAATTGCAAATTAACTTATAATAAACAATAACAATAATAAAAAAAACATTTACACTTTGAATATTAAAAGCGGAAAGGTTTTTTCCAAGGTTGGATAAACTGAAATGTTTCTTTTCAATTGAGGGGCTCACAACCATAGTAAACAAAGTCCATTTTGCACAAAAAATGGGATAGTTCATTTAGAAAGTGCATAAACTCTATTTTATCTACTCCCACAGTAAACCAAGTCGATAAACAGATGACATATATGAGAAAGTATGTGAAAACAGACTTGTTTCACCGTGGGAGTGGATGAAACATATTTTATGTACCTTCTAATTGGACTATCTCATTTTTTTTTTCAAAATGGACTTGGTCTACTATGGTTGTGACCCCAATTGAGGGTAAATGGTGGCGTACAAATTAAATATCTGAAATTTCTATTCATGAATAAATGAAAGTTATTTCGTTATTGTAATTCAACACTGTGAAAAAATCCCATGCATGTATGGTATTTTTATTTCGATTTTCTGTATTTTTACGGAAACTGTGTATTTTGAGTGAAAATGTGAAATTAGCAAATTATCTTATAACAAACAATAATTTAAAAAAAATTACAGTTTGAACATTAAAAACGGAAAGGTTTTTTCCTATGTTGACAAACGGAAATGTTCCTTTTCAATTGAGGGGCTCACAACCATAGTAAACAAAGTCCATTTTGAACAAAAAATGAGATAGTCCATTTAGAAAGTGCATAAACTCTATTTTATCTACTTCCACAGTAAACCAAGTCCATAAACAGATGACATATATGAGAAAGTATGTGAAAACAGACTTGGTTCACTGTGGGAATGGATGAAACAGATTTTATGCACCTTCTAAATGGACTATCTCACTTTTTTTTTTCAAAATGGACTTGGTCTACTATGGTTGTGACCCCAATTGAGGGTAAATGGTGGCGTACAAATTAAATATCTGAAATTTCTATTCATGAATAAATGAAAGTTATTTCGTTATTGTAATTCAACACTGTGAAAAAATCCCATGCATATATGGTATTTTTATTTGGAATTTCGGTATTTTAACGGAAACTGTGTATTGTAAGTAAAAATGTGAAAATCGCAAATTATCTTATAATAAACAATAATAATAATAAAAAAATATTACACTTTGAATATTAAAAACGGAAAGGTTTTTTCCAAGGTTGACAAACGGAAATGTTTCTTTTCAACTGAGGGGCTCACAACCATAGTAAACAAAGTCCATTATGCACAAAAAATGGGATAGTTCATTTAGAAAGTGCATAAACTCTATTTTATCTACTCCCACAGTAAACCAAGTCGATAAACATATGACATATATGAGAAAGTATGTGAAAACAGACTTGTTTCACCGTGGGAGTGGATGAGACATATTTTATGTACCTTCTAATTGGACTATCTCATTTTTTTTTTTTCAAAATGGACTTGGTCTACTATGGTTGTGACCCCAATTGAGGGTAAATGGTGGCGTACAAATTAAATATCTGAAATTTCTATTCATGAATAAATGAAAGTTATTTCGTTATTGTAATTCAACACTGTGAAAAAATCCCATGCATGTATGGTATTTTTATTTCGAATTTCTGTATTTTTACGGAAACTGTGTATTTTGAGTGAAAATGTGAAATTAGCAAATTACCTTATAACAAACAATAATTTAAAAAAAATTACAGTTTGAACATTAAAAACGGAAAGGTTTTTTCCTATGTTGACAAACGGAAATGTTCCTTTTCAATTGAGGGGCTCACAACCATAGTAAACAAAGTCCATTTTGAACAAAAAATGAGATAGTCCATTTAGAAAGTGCATAAACTCTATTTTATCTATTTCCACAGTAAACCAAGTCCATAAACAGATGACATATATGAGAAAGTATGTGAAAAAAGACTTGGTTCACTGTGGGAGTGGATGAAACAGATTTTATGCACCTTCTAAATGGACTATCTCATTTTTTCTGTCAAAACGGACTTGGTCTACTATGGTTGTGACCCCAATTGAGGGTAAATGGTGGCGTACAAATTAAATATCTGAAATTTCTATTCATGAATAAATGAAAGTTATTTCGTTATTGTAATTCAACACTGTGAAAAAATCCCATGCATGTATGGTATTTTTATTTCGAATTTCTGTATTTTTACGGAAACTGTGTATTTTGAGTGAAAATGTGAAATTAGCAAATTATCTTATAACAAACAATAATTTAAAAAAAATTACAGTTTGAACATTAAAAACGGAAAGGTTTTTTTCTATGTTGACAAACGGAAATGTTCCTTTTCAATTGAGGGGCTCACAACCATAGTAAACAAAGTCCATTTTGAACAAAAAATGAGATAGTCCATTTAGAAAGTGCATAAACTCTATTTTATCTACTTCCACAGTAAACCAAGTCCATAAACAGATGACATATATGAGAAAGTATGTGAAAACAGACTTGGTTCACTGTGGGAGTGGATGAAACAGATTTTATGCACCTTCTAAATGGACTATCTCACTTTTTTTTTTCAAAATGGACTTGGTCTACTATGGTTGTGACCCCAATTGAGGGTAAATGGTGGCGTACAAATTAAATATCTGAAATTTCTATTCATGAATAAATGAAAGTTATTTCGTTATTGTAATTCAACACTGTGAAAAAATCCCATGCATATATGGTATTTTTATTTGGAATTTCTGAATTTTAACGGAAACTGTGTATTTGGAGTGAAAATGTAAAAATCGCAAATTTTCTTAAAATAAACAATTTAAAAAAAAATTTACACTTTGAATATTAAAAACGGAAATATTTTTTCCAAGGTTGACAAACGGAAATGTTCCTTTACAGTTGAGGGGCTAACAACCATAGTAAACAAAGTCCATTTTGAACAAAAAATGATATATTTCAATTAGAAAGTGCATAACATCTATTTTATCCACTCTCACAGTAAGTCTATAAACAGATGACATGTATGAGAAAGTATATGAAAACAGACTTGATTCACTGTGGGAGTGAATGATACAGATTTTATGTACCTTCTGTACATTCTAAATGGACTATCTCTTTTTTTTTTTTTTTTTTCTAAATGGACTTGGTTTGCTGTGGTTGTGAGACCCTCAATTGAGGGTAAATGGCGGCGTACAAATGAAATATCAGAAATTTCTATTCATGAATAAATGAAAGTTATTTCATTATTGTAATTCAACACTGTAAAGAAATCCAAAGAAATGCATATATGGTATTTTGATTTGGAATTTCTGTATTGTAACGAAAACTGTGTATTTTGAGTGAAAATGTGAAAATCGCAAATTTTCTTAGAATAAACAGTTTTTAAAAAAATTTACACTTTGAATGTTAAAAACGGAAATATTTCTTACAAGGTAGACAAACGGAAATTTTCCTTTACAATTGAGGGGCTCACAACCATTGTAAACAAAGTCCATTTTGATAGAAAATGCATAAAATCTATTTTATCTACTCCCACATTAAGTCTATAAACAGATGACATGTATGAGAAAGTATGTGAAAACAAACTTGATTCACTGTAGCAGTGAATGAAACAGATTTTATGTACCTTCTAAATGGACTATCTTATTTTTTTTTTCCCAAATGGACTTGCTGTACTATGGTTCTGAGACTCTCAAATTAGGGTAAATGGTTGCTTAAAAATCAAGTATCTGAAATTTCTATTCATGAATAAATTAAAATTATTTCGTTATTGTAATTTAACACTGTGAAAAAATTCCATGCATATATGGTATTTTTATTTGGAATTTCTGTATTTTAACGGAAACTGTGTATTTTGAGTGAAAATGTTAAAATTGCAAATTAACTTATAATAAACAATAACAATAATAAAAAAAAACATTTACACTTTGAATATTAAAAACGGAAAGGTTTTTTCCAAGGTTGGATAAACTGAAATGTTTCTTTTCAATTGAGGGGCTCACAACCATAGTAAACAAAGTCCATTTTGCACAAAAAATGGGATAGTTCATTTAGAAAGTGCATAAACTCTATTTTATCTACTCCCACAGTAAACCAAGTCGATAAACAGATGACATATATGAGAAAGTATGTGAAAACAGACTTGTTTCACCGTGGGAGTGGATGAAACATATTTTATGTACCTTCTAATTGGACTATCTCATTTTTTTTTTCAAAATGGACTTGGTCTACTATGGTTGTGACCCCAATTGAGCGTAAATGGTGGCGTACAAATTAAATATCTGAAATTTCTATTCATGAATAAATGAAAGTTATTTCGTTATTGTAATTCAACACTGTGAAAAAATCCCATGCATGTATGGTATTTTTATTTCGAATTTCTGTATTTTTACGGAAACTGTGTATTTTGAGTGAAAATGTGAAATTAGCAAATTATCTTATAACAAACAATAATTTAAAAAAAATTACAGTTTGAACATTAAAAACGGAAAGGTTTTTTCCTATGTTGACAAACGGAAATGTTCCTTTTCAATTGAGGGGCTCACAACCATAGTAAACAAAGTCCATTTTGAACAAAAAATGAGATAGTCCATTTAGAAAGTGCATAAACTCTATTTTATCTACTTCCACAGTAAACCAAGTCCATAAACAGATGACATATATGAGAAAGTATGTGAAAACAGACTTGGTTCACTGTGGGAGTGGATGAAACAGATTTTATGCACCTTCTAAATGGACTATCTCACTTTTTTTTTTCAAAATGGACTTGGTCTACTATGGTTGTGACCCCAATTGAGGGTAAATGGTGGCGTACAAATTAAATATCTGAAATTTCTATTCATGAATAAATGAAAGTTATTTCGTTATTGTAATTCAACACTGTGAAAAAATCCCATGCATATATGGTATTTTTATTTGGAATTTCTGTATTTTAACGGAAACTGTGTATTTTAAGTAAAAATGTGAAAATCGCAAATTATCTTATAATAAACAATAATAATAATAAAAAAATATTACACTTTGAATATTAAAAACGGAAAGGTTTTTTCCAAGGTTGACAAACGGAAATGTTTCTTTTCAACTGAGGGGCTCACAACCATAGTAAACAAAGTCCATTATGCACAAAAAATGGGATAGTTCATTTAGAAAGTGCATAAACTCTATTTTATCTACTCCCACAGTAAACCAAGTCGATAAACAGATGACATATATGAGAAAGTATGTGAAAACAGACTTGTTTCACCGTGGGAGTGGATGAAACATATTTTATGTACCTTCTAATTGGACTATCTCATTTTTTTTTTTCAAAATGGACTTGGTCTACTATGGTTGTGACCCCAATTGAGGGTAAATGGTGGCGTACAAATTAAATATCTGAAATTTCTATTCATGAATAAATGAAAGTTATTTCGTTATTGTAATTCAACACTGTGAAAAAATCCCATGCATGTATGGTATTTTTATTTCGAATTTCTGTATTTTTACGGAAACTGTGTATTTTGAGTGAAAATGTGAAATTAGCAAATTACCTTATAACAAACAATAATTTAAAAAAAATTACAGTTTGAACATTAAAAACGGAAAGGTTTTTTCCTATGTTGACAAACGGAAATGTTCCTTTTCAATTGAGGGGCTCACAACCATAGTAAACAAAGTCCATTTTGAACAAAAAATGAGATAGTCCATTTAGAAAGTGCATAAACTCTATTTTATCTATTTCCACAGTAAACCAAGTCCATAAACAGATGACATATATGAGAAAGTATGTGAAAAAAGACTTGGTTCACTGTGGGAGTGGATGAAACAGATTTTATGCACCTTCTAAATGGACTATCTCATTTTTTCTGTCAAAACGGACTTGGTCTACTATGGTTGTGACCCCAATTGAGGGTAAATGGTGGCGTACAAATTAAATATCTGAAATTTCTATTCATGAATAAATGAAAGTTATTTCGTTATTGTAATTCAACACTGTGAAAAAATCCCATGCATGTATGGTATTTTTATTTCGAATTTCTGTATTTTTACGGAAACTGTGTATTTTGAGTGAAAATGTGAAATTAGCAAATTATCTTATAACAAACAATAATTTAAAAAAAATTACAGTTTGAACATTAAAAACGGAAAGGTTTTTTCCTATGTTGACAAACGGAAATGTTCCTTTTCAATTGAGGGGCTCACAACCATAGTAAACAAAGTCCATTTTGAACAAAAAATGAGATAGTCTATTTAGAAAGTGCATAAACTCTATTTTATCTACTTCCACAGTAAACCAAGTCCATAAACAGATGACATATATGAGAAAGTATGTGAAAACAGACTTGGTTCACTGTGGGAGTGGATGAAACAGATTTTATGCACCTTCTAAATGGACTATCTCACTTTTTTTTTTCAAAATGGACTTGGTCTACTATGGTTGTGACCCCAATTGAGGGTAAATGGTGGCGTACAAATTAAATATCTGAAATTTCTATTCATGAATAAATGAAAGTTATTTCGTTATTGTAATTCAACACTGTGAAAAAATCCCATGCATATATGGTATTTTTATTTGGAATTTCTGAATTTTAACGGAAACTGTGTATTTGGAGTGAAAATGTAAAAATCGCAAATTTTCTTAAAATAAACAATTTAAAAAAAAATTTACACTTTGAATATTAAAAACGGAAATATTTTTTCCAAGGTTGACAAACGGAAATGTTCCTTTACAGTTGAGGGGCTAACAACCATAGTAAACAAAGTCCATTTTGAACAAAAAATGATATATTTCAATTAGAAAGTGCATAACATCTATTTTATCCACTCTCACAGTAAGTCTATAAACAGATGACATGTATGAGAAAGTATATGAAAACAGACTTGATTCACTGTGGGAGTGAATGAAACAGATTTTATGTACCTTCTGTACATTCTAAATGGACTATCTCTTTTTTTTTTTTTTTTTTTTTTTTTTTTTTTTTCTAAATGGACTTGGTTTGCTGTGGTTGTGAGACCCTCAATTGAGGGTAAATGGCGGCGTACAAATGAAATATCAGAAATTTCTATTCATGAATAAATGAAAGTTATTTCATTATTGTAATTCAACACTGTAAAGAAATCCAAAGAAATGCATATATGGTATTTTGATTTGGAATTTCTGTATTGTAACGAAAACTGTGTATTTTGAGTAAAAATGTGAAAATCGCAAATTTTCTTAGAATAAACAGTTTTTAAAAAAATTTACACTTTGAATGTTAAAAACGGAAATATTTCTTACAAGGTAGATAAACGGAAATTTTCCTTTACAATTGAGGGGCTCACAACCATTGTAAACAAAGTCCATTTTGATAGAAAATGCATAAAATCTATTTTATCTACTCCCACATTAAGTCTATAAACAGATGACATGTATGAGAAAGTATGTGAAAACAAACTTGATTCACTGTAGCAGTGAATGAAACAGATTTTATGTACCTTCTAAATGGACTATCTTATTTTTTTTTTCCCAAATGGACTTGCTGTACTATGGTTCTGAGACTCTCAAATTAGGGTAAATGGTTGCTTAAAAATCAAGTATCTGAAATTTCTATTCATGAATAAATTAAAATTATTTCGTTATTGTAATTTAACACTGTGAAAAAATTCCATGCATATATGGTATTTTTATTTGGAATTTCTGTATTTTAACGGAAACTGTGTATTTTGAGTGAAAATGTTAAAATTGCAAATTAACTTATAATAAACAATAACAATAATAAAAAAAAACATTTACACTTTGAATATTAAAAACGGAAAGGTTTTTTCCAAGGTTGGATAAACTGAAATGTTTCTTTTCAATTGAGGGGCTCACAACCATAGTAAACAAAGTCCATTTTGCACAAAAAATGGGATAGTTCATTTAGAAAGTGCATAAACTCTATTTTATCTACTCCCACAGTAAACCAAGTCGATAAACAGATGACATATATGAGAAAGTATGTGAAAACAGACTTGTTTCACCGTGGGAGTGGATGAAACATATTTTATGTACCTTCTAATTGGACTATCTCATTTTTTTTTTCAAAATGGACTTGGTCTACTATGGTTGTGACCCCAATTGAGCGTAAATGGTGGCGTACAAATTAAATATCTGAAATTTCTATTCATGAATAAATGAAAGTTATTTCGTTATTGTAATTCAACACTGTGAAAAAATCCCATGCATGTATGGTATTTTTATTTCGAATTTCTGTATTTTTACGGAAACTGTGTATTTTGAGTGAAAATGTGAAATTAGCAAATTATCTTATAACAAACAATAATTTAAAAAAAATTACAGTTTGAACATTAAAAACGGAAAGGTTTTTTCCTATGTTGACAAACGGAAATGTTCCTTTTCAATTGAGGGGCTCACAACCATAGTAAACAAAGTCCATTTTGAACAAAAAATGAGATAGTCCATTTAGAAAGTGCATAAACTCTATTTTATCTACTTCCACAGTAAACCAAGTCCATAAACAGATGACATATATGAGAAAGTATGTGAAAACAGACTTGGTTCACTGTGGGAGTGGATGAAACAGATTTTATGCACCTTCTAAATGGACTATCTCACTTTTTTTTTTCAAAATGGACTTGGTCTACTATGGTTGTGACCCCAATTGAGGGTAAATGGTGGCGTACAAATTAAATATCTGAAATTTCTATTCATGAATAAATGAAAGTTATTTCGTTATTGTAATTCAACACTGTGAAAAAATCCCATGCATATATGGTATTTTTATTTGGAATTTCTGTATTTTAACGGAAACTGTGTATTTTAAGTAAAAATGTGAAAATCGCAAATTATCTTATAATAAACAATAATAATAATAAAAAAATATTACACTTTGAATATTAAAAACGGAAAGGTTTTTTCCAAGGTTGACAAACGGAAATGTTTCTTTTCAACTGAGGGGCTCACAACCATAGTAAACAAAGTCCATTATGCACAAAAAATGGGATAGTTCATTTAGAAAGTGCATAAACTCTATTTTATCTACTCCCACAGTAAACCAAGTCGATAAACAGATGACATATATGAGAAAGTATGTGAAAACAGACTTGTTTCACCGTGGGAGTGGATGAAACATATTTTATGTACCTTCTAATTGGACTATCTCATTTTTTTTTTTCAAAATGGACTTGGTCTACTATGGTTGTGACCCCAATTGAGGGTAAATGGTGGCGTACAAATTAAATATCTGAAATTTCTATTCATGAATAAATGAAAGTTATTTCGTTATTGTAATTCAACAATGTGAAAAAATCCCATGCATGTATGGTATTTTTATTTCGAATTTCTGTATTTTTACGGAAACTGTGTATTTTGAGTGAAAATGTGAAATTAGCAAATTACCTTATAACAAACAATAATTTAAAAAAAATTACAGTTTGAACATTAAAAACGGAAAGGTTTTTTCCTATGTTGACAAACGGAAATGTTTCTTTTCAATTGAGGGGCTCACAACCATAGTAAACAAAGTCCATTTTGAACAAAAAATGAGATAGTCCATTTAGAAAGTGCATAAACTCTATTTTATCTACTTCCACAGTAAACCAAGTCCATAAACAGATGACATATATGAGAAAGTATGTGAAAACAGACTTGGTTCACTGTGGGAGTGGATGAAACAGATTTTATGCACCTTCTAAATGGACTATCTCATTTTTTCTGTCAAAACGGACTTGGTCTACTATGGTTGTGACCCCAATTGAGGGTAAATGGTGGCGTACAAATTAAATATCTGAAATTTCTATTCATGAATAAATGAAAGTTATTTCGTTATTGTAATTCAACACTGTGAAAAAATCCCATGCATGTATGGTATTTTTATTTCGAATTTCTGTATTTTTACGGAAACTGTGTATTTTGAGTGAAAATGTGAAATTAGCAAATTATCTTATAACAAACAATAATTTAAAAAAAATTACAGTTTGAACATTAAAAACGGAAAGGTTTTTTCCTATGTTGACAAACGGAAATGTTCCTTTTCAATTGAGGTGCTCACAACCATAGTAAACAAAGTCCATTTTGAACAAAAAATGAGATAGTCCATTTAGAAAGTGCATAAACTCTATTTTATCTACTTCCACAGTAAACCAAGTCCATAAACAGATGACATATATGAGAAAGTATGTGAAAATAGACTTGGTTCACTGTGGGAGTGGATGAAACAGATTTTATGCACCTTCTAAATGGACTATCTCATTTTTTCTGTCAAAACGGACTTGGTCTACTATGGTTGTGACCCCAATTGAGGGTAAATGGTGGCGTACAAATTAAATATCTGAAATTTCTATTCATGAATAAATGAAAGTTATTTCGTTATTGTAATTCAACACTGTGAAAAAATCCCATGCATGTATGGTATTTTTATTTCGAATTTCTGTATTTTTACGGAAACTGTGTATTTTGAGTGAAAATGTGAAATTAGCAAATTATCTTATAACAAACAATAATTTAAAAAAAATTACAGTTTGAACATTAAAAACGGAAAGGTTTTTTCCTATGTTGACAAACGGAAATGTTCCTTTTCAATTGAGGGGCTCACAACCATAGTAAACAAAGTCCATTTTGAACAAAAAATGAGATAGTCCATTTAGAAAGTGCATAAACTCTATTTTATCTACTTCCACAGTAAACCAAGCCCATAAACAGATGACATATATGAGAAAGTATGTGAAAACAGACTTGGTTCACTGTGGGAGTGGATGAAACAGATTTTATGCACCTTCTAAATGGACTATCTCACTTTTTTTTTTTCAAAATGGACTTGGTCTACTATGGTTGTGACCCCAATTGAGGGTAAATGGTGGCGTACAAATTAAATATCTGAAATTTCTATTCATGAATAAATGAAAGTTATTTCGTTATTGTAATTCAACACTGTGAAAAAATCCCATGCATATATGGTATTTTTATTTGGAATTTCTGTATTTTAACGGAAACTGTGTATTTTGAGTGAAAATGTGAAAATCGCAAATTATCTTATAATAAACAATAATAATAATAAAAAAATATTACACTTTGAATATTAAAAACGGAAAGGTTTTTTCCAAGGTTGACAAACGGAAATGTTTCTTTTCAACTGAGGGGCTCACAACCATAGTAAACAAAGTCCATTATGCACAAAAAATGGGATAGTTCATTTAGAAAGTGCATAAACTCTATTTTATCTACTCCCACAGTAAACCAAGTCGATAAACAGATGACATATATGAGAAAGTATGTGAAAACAGACTTGTTTCACCGTGGGAGTGGATGAAACATATTTTATGTACCTTCTAATTGGACTATCTCATTTTTTTTTTTCAAAATGGACTCGGTCTACTACGGTTGTGACCCCAATTGAGGGTAAATGGTGGCGTACAAATTAAATATCTGAAATTTATATTCATGAATAAATGAAAGTTATTTCGTTATTGTAATTCAACACTGTGAAAAAATCCCATGCATGTATGGTATTTTTATTTCGAATTTCTGTATTTTTACGGAAACTGTGTATTTTGAGTGAAAATGTGAAATTAGCAAATTATCTTATAACAAACAATAATTTAAAAAAAAATTAGAGTTTGAACATTAAAAACGGAAAGGTTTTTTCCTATGTTGACAAACGGAAATGTTCCTTTTCAATTGAGGGGCTCACAACCATAGTAAACAAAGTCCATTTTGAACAAAAAATGAAATAGTCCATTTAGAAAGTGCATAAACTCTATTTTATCTACTTCCACAGTAAACCAAGTCCATAAACAGATGACATATATGAGAAAGTATGTGAAAACAGACTTGGTTCACTGTGGGAGTGGATGAAACAGATTTTATGCACCTTCTAAATGGACTATCTCATTTTTTCTGTCAAAACGGACTTGGTCTACTATGGTTGTGACCCCAATTGAGGGTAAATGGTGGCGTACAAATTAAATATCTGAAATTTCTATTCATGAATAAATGAAAGTTATTTCGTTATTGTAATTCAACACTGTGAAAAAATCCCATGCATGTATGGTATTTTTATTTCGAATTTCTGTATTTTTACGGAAACTGTGTATTTTGAGTGAAAATGTGAAATTAGCAAATTATCTTATAACAAACAATAATTTAAAAAAAATTACAGTTTGAACATTAAAAACGGAAAGGTTTTTTCCTATGTTGACAAACGGAAATGTTCCTTTTCAATTGAGGGGCTCACAACCATAGTAAACAAAGTCCATTTTGAACAAAAAATGAGATAGTCCATTTAGAAAGTGCATAAACTCTATTTTATCTACTTCCACAGTAAACCAAGCCCATAAACAGATGACATATGTGAGAAAGTATGTGAAAACAGACTTGGTTCACTGTGGGAGTGGATGAAACAGATTTTATGCACCTTCTAAATGGACTATCTCACTTTTTTTTTTCAAAATAGACTTGGTCTACTATGGTTGTGACCCCAATTGAGGGTAAATGGTGGCGTACAAATTAAATATCTGAAATTTCTATTCATGAATAAATGAAAGTTATTTCGTTATTGTAATTCAACACTGTGAAAAAATCCCATGCATATATGGTATTTTTATTTGGAATTTCTGTATTTTAACGGAAACTGTGTATTTTGAGTGAAAATGTGAAAATCGCAAATTATCTTATAATAAACAATAATAATAATAAAAAAATATTACACTTTGAATATTAAAAACGGAAAGGTTTTTTCCAAGGTTGACAAACGGAAATGTTTCTTTTCAACTGAGGGGCTCACAACCATAGTAAACAAAGTCCATTATGCACAAAAAATGGGATAGTTCATTTAGAAAGTGCATAAACTCTATTTTATCTACTCCCACAGTAAACCAAGTCGATAAACAGATGACATATATGAGAAAGTATGTGAAAACAGACTTGTTTCACCGTGGGAGTGGATGAAACATATTTTATGTACCTTCTAATTGGACTATCTCATTTTTTTTTTTCAAAATGGACTCGGTCTACTACGGTTGTGACCCCAATTGAGGGTAAATGGTGGCGTACAAATTAAATATCTGAAATTTATATTCATGAATAAATGAAAGTTATTTCGTTATTGTAATTCAACACTGTGAAAAAATCCCATGCATGTATGGTATTTTTATTTCGAATTTCTGTATTTTTACGGAAACTGTGTATTTTGAGTGAAAATGTGAAATTAGCAAATTATCTTATAACAAACAATAATTTAAAAAAAATTACAGTTTGAACATTAAAAACGGAAAGGTTTTTTCCTATGTTGACAAACGGAAATGTTCCTTTTCAATTGAGGGGCTCACAACCATAGTAAACAAAGTCCATTTTGAACAAAAAATGAGATAGTCCATTTAGAAAGTGCATAAACTCTATTTTATCTACTTCCACAGTAAACCAAGTCCATAAACAGATGACATATATGAGAAAGTATGTGAAAACAGACTTGGTTCACTGTGGGAGTGGATGAAACAGATTTTATGCACCTTCTAAATGGACTATCTGACTTTTTTTTTTGCAAAATGGACTTGGTCTACTATGGTTGTGACCCCAATTGAGGGTAAATGGTGGCGTACAAATTAAATATCTGAAATTTCTATTCATGAATAAATGAAAGTTATTTCGTTATTGTAATTCAACACTGTGAAAAAATCCCATGCATATATGGTATTTTTATTTGGAATTTCTGTATTTTAACGGAAACTGTGTATTTTAAGTAAAAATGTGAAAATCGCAAATTATCTTATAATAAACAATAATAATAATAAAAAAATATTACACTTTGAATATTAAAAACGGAAAGGTTTTTTCCAAGGTTGACAAACGGAAATGTTTCTTTTCAACTGAGGGGCTCACAACCATAGTAAACAAAGTCCATTTTGCACAAAAAATGGGATAGTTCATTTAGAAAGAGCATAAAATCTATTTTATCTACTCCCACAGTAAACCAAGTCGATAAACAGATGACATATATGAGAAAGTATGTGAAAACAGACTTGTTTCACCGTGGGAGTGGATGAAACATATTTTATGTACCTTCTAATTGGACTATCTCATTTTTTTTTCCCAAAATGGACTTGGTCTACTATGGTTGTGACACAATTGAGGGTAAATGGTGGCGTACAAGTTAAATATCTGAAATTTCTATTCATGAATAAATGAAAGTTATTTCGTTATTGTAATTCAACACTGTAAAGAAATCCAATACATATATGGTATTTTTATTTGGAATTTCTGTATTTTAACGGAAATTGTTATATTTTTTATGGTGTTTTTGTGAAGTTTTTACTTTCTATCGCTTTATTGGGGACGTACAGTAAGTACACTTTCTGCTTTTGGGGCGTTTTTTTTTTTTTTTTTTTTTTTAAGTGAAATTGTTTTCAAACTACGTTTTTGAAAACAAGAAATGAAAGTTTTCAATATTACCTATTATGATACATTTTGACACTTAAAGAAAAAAAATTAAAAAGATAAAAAAGAAATGAGAAATTCTCTACTTGCTCTAAAAAGAAAAAGAAAATAACAACAAATAAAACAATAAAGGAAAAGAAAGTATCTAATGTGAATAAATCAAGGTGAATTATATTTCTATCTATTGTCTTAGCAAGAAGTGACCGCATTTCTTTTATCTATTAATTTTTCAATTCTTTTCAGAACAAACATCACTAATTGCACTTCCCTATGCTTGTCTTGTTCATTTTAATATTTCACTCTTTAAAAGAAAGTGAAATATCTTCGAGCTTAAAGATACTTTCTGCCATAATTTCCAGAAATATGAAAGTGAAAAATCAGATAAAGCAGCCAATGTAAAAGAAAATTCCAGTATTCCTCGTGAAAATTGTGTTTTAAATTTAATTATTTACTACATTTTTTTTTCAAACTTTTGTTTGCTTTACTATTTCACTGTGTAAAAGAAAACGAAATATCTTCGCGCTTAGGTAGGTGGCCTTTAAAAATCGTCCGCCATAAATTCCAGAAATATGAAAGTGAAAAAAGTCCTTCCGGCCAGTGCCGGGAGGAAGAGGTAGCTTTCATATTCCTTATTTTAAAAAAGCCAACTTATATTATTCAAACACACGAAGCTCAATTAAGTGGAAACCGAATGTAGGAGATTCAATACTAATTTTTATCAATACTACATCATTACGAATGAGAATTTCGCGAAATTAGTCAGCTTTATCCAAGCTGCTTTTATTTAAAGTAACTTATATTTGGCTGCATAATTCGGCGATTTCTTAAAGTGCCTGCCATTTTAAGACAACATGGTGGATGAGGCTAACCAGTGAACTTGGTCGAGACCTTAGTAATTGCTGTGCACATGATCATTCACATCGGAATCGGTTGATATATACGAGTGCTGTCGCAGGCAAAAAATCAGATTTTTCAAAATGTCACCCACGTTAGAAATTGAAACTGCTATATCTGAGCCAATTTTTAAGATAAAGACAAACAAAAAATGCTCCTGAATCCTTATATCAAGGTCAAATACTTAAGAAAGAAACCTTTTTCAATTTCTAATTTTTTTGCACCTCACTTTAAATATATATTTTTTTTTAATTTAATGACCGCTATTTTGAAACAAGATGGCTGATGAAGCTGACCAGCGAACTTGGTCGAGATATTGATGTATACTATCCACATGCCTTTTTACATCGAAATAGGTGAATACGTGTGGTATCGCGAGACAAATACAAGATCGTTTCAAAGTGCTATCCATGATAGAAATTCAAAGTGCTATAATTCAACCACTTTTTAAGATATAAACAAAAGAAAAAATTTTCAGAAACAAAACCTGATCCAGAATCTTTGTATCAAGGCCAAACACATAAAAAAAATCTTTTTCATTTTCCAATTTTTTAATACCTCATTTTAAATCTTAAATTACATTTTTTTAAATGGCAACCCTTTTGAAACAAGATGGCGAATGAAGCTGGCCAACGAACTCGGTCGAGACATTGGTATGTACTATGTACAGACCAAGTTACATTCAAATCGGTTCATAAATACGCCTGTTATCGCGTGACAAAAATCAGGTCGTTTTAAAATATCAGCCACAATAGAAATTCAAAATGTTATAACTCAGCCATTTTTTTAGATATAGACGAAACAAAACCTGTTCCGGAATCTTTGTATTAAGGTCAAACACATACGGAAAAACTCTTTTTCATTTTCCAATTTTTTGGTATCTCATTTTAAATTTAATTTTTTTTAAATTTTTTTAAATGGCCGCCATTTTGAAACAAGGTGGCGGATGAAGCTGGCCAACGAACTCGGTTGAGTTATTTGTATGTACTATGTACACACCAAGGTACATCCAAATCGGTTCATAAATACGTCTGTTATCACGTGGCAAAAATCAGGGCGTTTCAAAATTCCAGCCACACTAGAAATTCAAAATGCTATAACTCAGCCATTTTTTAAGGTATAGACGAAACAAAAACTGCTCCCGAATCTTTTTATCGAGGACAAACACATAAGAAAAAAAATATTTTTTCAATTTTCAATTTTTTGGTTCCACATTTCAAATTTAAATTTTTCTTAAAATTTTAAATGGTCGCCATTTTTAAACAAAATGGCAGATGAAGCTGGCCAACGAACTCGGTCGAGACATTGGTCTGTACTATGTATAAACGAAGTTACATCCAAATCGGTTCATAAATACGCCTTTTATCGCGTGACAAAATTCAGGACGTTTCAAAATGTCAGCTTCGTCAGAAATTCAAAAGGCTATAACTCAGCCATTTTTTAAGATATAGACGAAACAAAAACTGCTACGGAGTCTTTGTATAAAGGTCAAATACATAAGAAAAAAATATTTTTCCATTTTCAATTTTTTGGTACCACATTTCAAATTTTAAATTTTTTTAAAATTTTTAAATGGCCGCCATTTTGAAACAAAATGGCGGATGAAGCTGGCCAACGAACTCGGTCGAGACATTGGTATGTACTATGTACACACCGAATTACATCCAAATCGGTTCATAAATACGAGAGTTACAGTGTGACATAGGTCAGATATATATATATATATATATATATATATATATTGATATATATATATATATATATATCAATTTTGAACGGAGGGTGGTTTCGGGGTCTGGGGGTCATGATCGATGAAAATATACCAAAATTTTTTGAAATCGCTTTCCTCCGAACGGCTGCAATAGGTAGCTTTTTGTAAAGAAAGCTACCTAAAACAGATAAATCAGCCAATGTAAAAGAAAAGTCCAGTATTCCTCTTGAAAATTGTGTTTTAAATTTAATTTTTTAGTTCATTTTTTTTCTTCAAATTTTTGTTTATTTTACCATTTCACTGTGTAAAAGAAAGCGAAATATCTTCGTGCTTAGGTAGGTGGTCTTTAAAAATCGTCGACCATAAATTCCAGAAATATGAAAGTGAAAAACCAGATAAAGCAGCCAATGTAAAAGAAAAGTCCAGTATTCCTCTTGAAAATTGTGTTTTAAATTTAATTTTTTTAGCCCTCGGTATGCTATTTCTTTCTCCCACCTATTGTGTCATCCCCAAAATGTAACGTTACGTTGTATAAGCCAGCTGTAAAACAAAGCAGATGTATCATTGTACGTAATAATCTCTTCTGCAATTTTTTTAACTTCTAAGCATCGCACATTTTAAATATTTATACCGTCGAATTGGGAAAAAAAGTACTTTTAAATGCAATTTGTTTGAAAACCGAATCTCCATTTATTTTTGAGATATTAATTTTTTTGTAGTTTTTAGCACCATTTGTTTAATTTTGTCAACTCAAGTACTCCATTTCTGTAGAAAGTAAAGGAAAAATAGTTGAAAAATAGCAATTATATATTTTTCTTGCCATTTTCTCATAAAAACTGAAAAAAAAATTGTAATTAAAGTACGTGCTATTTTGAAAAAATATAAATGAATGATATCTGATAAAACATGGACCTATTATAAACTAAATTTAATTTTAAGTATCTATATTAATATTACAAACAAATGAAGGCATATGAATCATTAGATAGCCGATTTTTTTGTCCAGTTTCTAGAATGACGAAATCTCTTTTTTTTTGGATTTGTGTATTATTCAGCGATAGGTCCTATGCATATTTTACTGTACATGTTGTTTAAGACTGGATCGTAAATGAGGAATTCTTTAGCGGATGCGCATGACGTCATTTTATATAAAATAAAAGCGCATGTTTGGAGTTTAAAAACAGATCTATCTAAATTTATATACATATATATTTTTTTCATCGGGGCGACACTAAATTATGAAAAAGCAAAATTCCTGTTTCCTAGTTGGTTTTTTTTTTTCAAATTTTTGTTTGTTTTACTATTTTACTGTGTAAAAGAAAGGGAAATATCTTCGAGCTTAAAGTTACGCGGCCTTTAAAAATCGTCTGCCATAAATTCCATAAATATGAAAGTGAAAAATCAGATTAAGCAGCCAATGTATAACAAAAGTCCAGTATTCCTCGTGAAAATTGTGTTTTAAATTAATTTTTTTACTTAAATTTTTTTTCACACTTTAGTTTGCTTCACTATGTGCTTTTTCACTGTGTAAAAGAAAGGGAAATATCTTCGAGCTTAGGTAGGTGCCCTTTAAAAATCGTCGGCCGTAAATTCCAGAAATATGAAAGTGAAATATCAGATAAAGCAGCCAATGTAAAAGAAAAGTCCAGTATTCCTCGTGAAAATTGCGTTTAAAATTTCATTTTTTACTTCTTTTGTTTTTGTTTTTGAACTTTTTGTGCCCGGTAGTCCTTCTTCGTTAATATTAAGCAAAATACTGCATACAAAAGGATGAAAATCGGTGGCATTACAGAGAAATGTTTGATAAACACGATGCAGACAGTTTTCAAATCGAATAATTATTTTAAGGGATATTTAATGCTAATATTGATCAAAATCGTTTCATTAAAAACATTTATAGGAGCAAAAACTATACATAGGAATTTAATCATTTTTAGATCGTTTTATACATTTGAAGTTCACGGTGTGCAGACTGCATTTTTTTTTTTTAATTCATTTTTTGAGGAATTATGTTGGTCAAAATCGTTTAATAAAAAATTTTTTTAGGAGCAAAAACTATAAGTAGAAATGTAATCATTTTTAGATCATTTTATACATTAGAAGTTCGCGGTGTGCAGCATTTTTTTTTTTTTTTTTTATTTGATTCATTTTTTGATGATTTATTTCCATTTTATATTCAAAATTTCAGCATTTCGAGAAATATTTTTTACATCTTTTAGAAAAGAGTAGTATTTTTAATTGTTCCCAATTTTTAAAGCTGCACAAAGAATAATATTTCCTTCAAATTAAAAATTTATTTACACGTGATAACACGTGATTATACACGTGATTAAACAAGAAAAACACTTTCAAATTAGAATTAAATGATTACGTTTTAAAAGCAGAAAAATATAGAAAATTAAGTCATAAAAACTTTTTTTGCACGTAAATTTTAAAAGAGAAAGAAAATTGTAAAATAATAAATTAATTAATATGCATTAAAACTAGTAAATGGAGGAAATTACGTCCTATTTAACATAGCCAAACAATAATATTTCCAAACAGTTTAAATTTAAAAGTATATTTTCGCGAGACATTTATTTCATATTTTGATATAATCTTTTAAACTATTGTTGTGAATTGTAAGACAGCGCAAATAATATTTCTTTTCTAACAACAAAAGTATTTTCACGTGAATATCAAAAAGAAAACAAAAACTTTGGTGAAAATTTCGTCAGATTTAAAACTATCAATTTAAAATGTCTTATTTAAAAGAACTTTCTTATAGAGTTGTTAAAAAATACCAGGAGACAAAGGCTCTGTTTTCTTAATTAATTTTAAATTAGCTTATTTTCAAATTTTTCACTCATCTGATTTAATCAAAGACGAAAATAGCCTGTTAACAGGGAGATCGCCTCTGTTTTTTTAATTCAACCTTCCTAAATTTTTTTAAAGACGATCAAATTAGCGTGCTTTTAGAGTTTGCAGTGTCTGAATGGGGCGTAGCTCGTAGGGGGCAGAGCCCCCTAGTTATTTTTTTAAAAAAGAAAGAAAAGAAAACAATAAAGTAAAAAGGATACAAAAGTATGACGTTACTTCCAGAACTATGAGGTTTACACATGATAAAGGGGAAAAAATATGAAAAAGACACAGTACATTGGTGGTTGGTTTTCAATACAACCCCATAAGAGATTACTATGTATAAAAGGATTAGTGAATAGTTAATTTCAATCTCAAATCGTTTAATAAAAAAATATTTATTGTTCCATGAACTTTTGAGAAAGTGACAGTATTCTATACTAAAAAAGAAAAAAAAAAAGTCATACACAGCTGAGAAAGTGTTAATGACATCTGCGAAAATAATTAAACTGAAAAAAGAAGAAGAAACTGCTAATGAAAAAGAGAGAAAATTATGGAACGAAAGACTCTAGAATGAATAAAGAAAAGGAAACAATATTTTATCTTCTCTTAACAGAAGCGGCTGTATTTCCATAACAAAGTGTGTGTTTCGAATTCTGAAGTACAATGCTATCACTAATTGCAGTTCATTCCGTTGTTTTGCTCATTTTCTCTCTCACCGTGAAAAGGGGAAACCGAATATGTAATAACTTATAAAGGTACTTGACCCTGGAAAACCATTTGTAAGTTAAGAAAAAGGGATTAAAAAAGAAAAAAGAATAGAAAAGAAAAAAAGGCAAGGCCAGAAAAAGAGTACCATATTTACTCACGTATGTATTTTGCGCATTTTTTCCACCATTTCTTTGTTTGTTAAAGTAGGGAAAGGGGCCGTGCATATATAACGTTATCAACTTTTTGGAAATTTTGGACCCCCTCCCCCCTTGCGATATCATACGTTATCATTCTTTGAACGCCCTCCCCCCCCCCCCCCCTCCCTAATGATATCGTTGTCAATGTCTAATAATTATTTTTATTTTTGCAATTTCTTTCTTTTGTTTGCAGTGGCACAGAAACACATATGGTTATACATATATTATTCGTATACTTTGTTGATTCAATTTAAGATAAGTCAATGAAATATCAGTACTATATATATATGAAATAACTTTATATCAAATAATATTTAAAAGAAAGAGCTACTATTTAAAAGTATTTAATAATAGGTTTTTGTTACATAATGCATTCAACAGTAATAATGTCTTATTGAATTTGCCCCCACATGGAGGCAGGACTTCTTATCAGGAAAACAGAGGCACAACATTTTTTCTCTTTTCTTTATTAGTACACACAATAAGTCACTTAAACATACTTCGGACCTAGTTTCTCGAATAGCGGATTATATATTCATACGCATATGACAGAAGAGGAATGCCAAATTCTGGGGTATTCCCCATTTTGGAATTAAATAACTTTATAATAATTTAAGGATTTTAATAATAACTTTGCTTTCTCATAAAAATAGATAACAGAGTAAAAAAAAGATAACAAATTATTTTGATGTAAAAAACAAATTACAAATAAAAGGAGAAAATTTTTGCTGGATCGAAAATGTTAACGCTATCAAAAGACATATCCCCTATCCCCCTAGAGATATCCTATGATATCAAGTACCAGAACCCCCCTAAAGTGATAGCGTTATATATGCACAGCCCCGAAGCAAAAAATAAGCGAGATTTTTTTTTTTTTTCAAATCGCATTAAATTGGATTTTTATTCATACGGATATTTTGCAAATTTGCTTCTATATCATCCCCTCTTTCTCTCGTAATTTGTTTAAAATTGATACTTGAAGGGTGTGAGTCGGTCAATTAGCTCAAAAATTATTAATTAATAAAATTTTCATTGTTCAATTATATCCTTTATTAATAGTATGTCAAAATAATCTCATTGAATATCTAGGCAATTCTACAGGCGCCACCACATTTCACATTTTAAGGAGTTCCGGGACTCAAAATTCTATTTTTTTTATTTATAGAGATTTTGCTATGAAATTTTTTTCTGAAATATCTTTTAAATATAATAAGAATGTTGGATGTAAAAAAAAATCTGAAAAATTTTAAATATTAAAAAAATTTTTAATTGTAAAATTTTAAACATACTTAATTTTTTATGTAACTCTGGAAGTACTGACTCGATTTATAAAATTTTTACACTTTTGTGTACAGAAAATGTGTCATTTTAATTTGTCTTCAGGATTTCTTAAAATATTGATTAGAAATTTTATATAAAAAAATTAACCCTTAAATGCCTGATTTTTCAAAAATCATTGTAATAATCTTTTTCGGCTTTCTTTTTTAAAATAAATCATGGAAAAAATGCTTTAAAAAATCATATTTTGTTTTAAGTACAGTTTACGGCTAAAAAACAGTTTGTTACTCATCGGCAATACCGGTGTTTAATTGAAAAAATAATTTCCCTTGATAAAATTCTATAATATTAAACACACCAGAATTTTAGGAACTATAATAAGAAATAAATTTTACTTGCTCACTGCAGGTCAAAATAGGGTATTTCGCAAGCTTCCTAACAAAACAAAAAGAACAAGTAGCAACAATTGAAAAAATAAATCTATCTTTATTGTTAAACGGCACAAGTGTTTCCATCTACATGTTGAAAATCAATTTAATAATATTTTCAGAATGTGTTTTATTGGCAACATTAGGCATTATAACTTCAATATTATTCTAATAGTATTTTAGAGCCTAAATTGGGTATGTTGCCGAAAAGCAACACCAAGCATTTAAGGGTTAAGTAAAAAAATGAAGTTTTTTTATGAGTGAGTTTTGCATTAATTAGCATGTTTATCACTCAAAATTAAAAATGCTGGAGACAATTTGTTGGAAATATAGCATAAAATCTCTGTTAAAAATTTCACGCATATATCTTGCAAGGAACTTTAGAGATATTCTTTTAAAGTTGACAAATCGTGAAAAAATTCATCCTGAGATAAATGGTGCTATAGTTCTCGCCAGCGGGCAGCTGATGCATGGCTTCTCAAGGCAAAAAGTGTTACATCTCTGGATCTAATGAAGATAAAAGCACGCGGTTTGCGGTATTTAACGCTAAAAACTCAGTATTTTGTTTTAAGCCAATAAAAAAATTGCCTTTTTTTAGAATTTTTGGCCCCGCAACCCTTAACTTGGAAGATATTTTGCCGATTCATTTGAAATTTTAATATCCTATTTGATATATTTTTCTACCTCAACTAATAAATTTTTCAGTCGAAATTTTAATTAGTTATTTTAATTTAAGCAAATTAGTAAACTTTAAAATCATTATTACTTGGAAATTTACCACTGAAATCTTATGTATAGTACAATACGAATATTATTCTTTAAATTTGACATTTTGGTAATATTTGCAACATTAACTTTCTTGCTATTCGGAAATTTTTGTTAAAACTTTTGAATTTCATTTACTCGGAAATTTTGGCACCAGATGGCTGAAACTTATGTGATACAGGGTTCCTTGGGTACTAATCATACTCAAAAATTGTCAGTCAAAAGTCTTAATTACAAGCCTAGTTATTAAGTAATTTATATCTTATCACACCATCCTTTCTTTCTAATTTGTTCTGTTTTTTCTCATTGGTGATTTTTAACGGGTCAGGTACCTTTGAAGCTGAGAAAATGCATGCAAATGAGACACTGATATAGATAGCTATAACTCCGCATCTGATTAACTTTTGGATATGAAATTTTAAATACACATTAAAAGAGTCATAGGCTAATAGTTAATGCTCTGAAAAAAAGTCTAGATGCATGTAAAGTTTTCTTTAACTTTATTTCAAATTTAATGTTTTTTAATAAACGAATTCACCTTATATATCTTGCGCGCATGATTTCTCATAAACGAATTGTCAGAGTAAGCCCAAAATTTTTTATTGAGTAGAGATATAACATGTGTTTAAAATGACCTACACTGGAAAAAATATAGCGATTAGTTTTTGAGAAAATAAATATAGTCAAAATATAAAAATAGTCATAATTTCTAAATTTGTTACTTGATGAACATAATAGTAGGTCATTTTGTGCATCTATAAGCTTGTTACTTTAATTAAAAATTTCAGGTAATTCTATCCAGCCATTTCTTAGAAATCATGCGCGCAGTGACCAAAATCAACGTTTTGAGAAAATTGACATTAAAGATCCAATTGTCCCTTGATAACATAAAGAGAGTTCAAACTGTTTTCGTCATAACTTCCCTTCTAAAGCGAATTTTTGCATGGGGTTTCTTTTTAAACATTCCTTAAGAATAAAATTTTAATATAAGCTATTAAATAAAAAAAATATTTTTGGGCTCTTTCAAAGGTACCTGAGCCCTTAATTAATGGCCATTTATTAAAAAAACACTTCTCGTGTGAATAGTAACTCTGATTATTTTGTATGCAGAATTGATTGGACTCTAATTTGACAACAATTTTATGTATTTGTATATACCGGGTGTCCCAAAAATGACTGATGTATTTTAAAATTCAATAACTTGCAAACGGTGACAGATATTTAAAAATTTCTTGCAGGAGGGTTATGTATGATGTCAGGAGTTTTTATGCTGCGATTATCAATTTTAGTTACAAATAGGACCGATAGATGGCGCTGCAAGCAATAACCGCTAAATCCAGGCTCGATTTTTTGGCTTCTCTCTTCTTCCATGCGAAAAAAGAAGATGAAAATAGTCTCAGAGTCTGAGGAAACTATATTGAATGGATCTCGAAGTACCAAAAATCGGGTCTGGACTGAGCACCTATTGCTCTCAGCGCCATCTATTGTTTGAAATGCGAACTAAAATTAAGAATCACAGTAAAAAAAAAACTCCTAACATCATACATAACCCTCCTGCAAGAACTTTTTTAATATCTGTCACCCTTTGCAAGTTATTGAATTTTAAAATCTATCAGTCATTTTTGGGACACCCGGTATATAGTCCTACTTAAAAATTTAAATATTCTAGAAATTTTCATAAAAGTCTCTATAGATACATAGCATTTTTACTTCTTTTGTTTACTTCTTTTAAAGCCCGATCGCTATACACCTATCAATTTATTGTTGTTTTTTAATCTTAAACTTTTGTTATTTTAATGAAAATTCTTTTTATAATTTTTTGTTTAATAATACACGCTTATGTATTGTGAAAATGGAGATATGGGGATAATGTGTTTGAATCTCTCTATTTTAACTCTAAACAATTTATTCACAAGACTTAGTGGAAGGGTTATTAGCACCCTTATGCAAAACAGTAGTTGCCCCCCCCCCCCTTCTTCGCAAAATTCTATGTGTTTTCATATACATTTTAATGTTTAATTGAAAATAACAATAAATAAAATTATTGTTCTATAATTGTAAACTTATTTTTGATCTAGTCAGGATATACTTTTCATCTCATAAAAATGGATTATTTTAAGCTTAAAAGACGTGAACAAACATTTAAGGGTGTTCTCAAATCCAAAAGAGCTACTTTCTGAAGTTTTAATTTATTTTTGTTCATTAATCCATGAAGCTAGCTGGTGTTGTTGTTTAGAAACTATGTAATTGAGCTGTTTTTTCCATTTTTTTGCAAACGCAATAAATCTTTCAGAAAATAGCGTCAAAGTGGGTGTTTTGAATCGAATTTCTGCGCGAAGGAAGAAAGAGCACTCAAGAGCGGGCGAAAAACGTGTTTATCACGTGATCAAATTTGCTTATAACTCAATAGGTAATTGGTTGATCGAAAGATGAAAAAAAAAACAGTTCAATTCCAAATCGCTTCCATGGCCAGGTTTTCCAATTTTATACCTTTCCTTTAAAAATTGAATTTGATGTAAATGCGTCAAAACGTTTTGCGCTTGTTGAGCAGAGCAGTTAAAAACTACAAGATTATTTTTGGAAATGAAATATTTTCGTGGAAGGCTTTTGGGTTTCTCGATGTTTTTTTATTAGCTAATTCCTAAATATTCGAGGAAAATGAACATAAGTTAAAAATATTTTAATTCCAATTGATGAAAGTGTTTTCTTTCATTCTTTTATTTTTCTCTTCATATTTTAGTACACTTTTTAAAAAATCTATTGCTTGTACCTTGCATAATATGTTAAACTAATACAAAACTAAATAATATTTTCTGTTTCATGAACTTGTTTTGTTTTAGTATTATGACTGTTTTATGTTTTTTAATTTAATGGATTTTATGTGAAAATTACCCATTTCTGATAAGTAAAGTTTACAGTACCAAAAATTTATCTGTATGAATACTTAATTTTATCTATACTTTAATTTTACTATTTATTAGATGCAGGTTTCAAATCACTAAATATTTAATAGGATATTTACTGTATAATTTCAAGCACGATTAATAATAAAAATAGAACACAACTTGATTTTGTTTTCATTTAACGTTCATTTTTCATCCACTTTTATTTAATTTTTAAATGTAGGTTTTGATTGGCACAGTTATTGGTATTTATTTATTTTTGAAGATGAAATTATTGAAAGCAAAATAATATATATATATATATATATATTACCATTAATTAAACATAACCTACCACCGTCAATTATTATGAATTAAAGCTGTAGGTATTAAAAAAAAAAAAAAAATTATTATAAGAATTATTATGGAAGAAAAAAGAAAAAAGTGGACACCGACAAAAATTGAAAAGCTTATACATTGAATTACGTTATCAAGGGCACAGAATTCAATGATATAAGCAAAATGGTTGTTTTCTGTGGGAAAAATAAGCTAAAGCTAAAAATTATTTTCCCCTGTGCCCGAACAACCACTAAAATCAAGTGAATTGATTAAAAATGAAAGCAGAATAGAAACAAATAATATGAAATGGAAGAATCAATAAAACGTATTTAAATATTTATAGGATATAAAATATAAATAATAAACACCATACCGATTAATATTTCAGTATTTTACAAAAATCCATGTGCACATGTCTACCAGTATATCAAAAAGATTAAGGTGAATAAAACAGTTAAGAAATCACAGTAAATGATACCAAAGGATGCAGTTAATACATTTTGAAATAAAATTTGAAATACCTTGTAAAACACATTTAATCTAATATAAAATAAATAGATATTAATTACATTATTTAAAATGCACTATTAAATTAATAGATAACAGTTTAACAATATCGTCAAAATTTAGCTAAAAATACCCCCTGGTGTATAAATTATAACTGAAATGGAGCTAGAAAAATTAAAAATTAGAGCAATCTGAAAGAGACAAATTTGGTGCTGCCATCTATTATTACTTATATTAAACATCTATCGCAAGATAAATATTTGTAAGCATTTGAATGTAAATAACTGTTTAAACAGCAAAACCAAACAAATCATTATATATAGAGAATTATAAACCTAATATAAATCACACAATGTATTTAAAAACTATTGTTAATAAAATTTAAAAGCATACAATATATTCTATTAGCTAACTTATTTAAACTAAACTAAGAGTTTAAATAATTCTAGAACATTGATAATATATAGCATATAGCTATATGCTATAAAACAAAATAAATTCAGTAATAATTAATATAAATAATTATTAAAAATAATATAAAAATTATTTTTTAATGGATTATATATAAGATATTTATAAAATGAACAGGAAATAAAAAACATGTGGAAGTATATAGAAGGTTAAATGATACTTAAATTCCCATTACTTAAAAAGCACAAATATAGAATGTGGATTATTTTCAGACATCCATAAAAATCCATAAAGTATGAATGTGGGACATTCAATAACATTAAACCGATAATAAATATTAAAAAGAATAGAGGAATAATAATAAAAATAATTACCCAATTTTAATGCATACAGTATAACTATATTTATATTAAACATACTTATATGTATATTATTCACTATAAGAATGGCATACTATTAGTAATTAATATGATATTGTCCTTAGTAAATTAAAATTTAATAACAAATAATTGTAAATTAGATTAATGAATAATTAAGCTAATTATAATATTAATGAAATTCTCCAAAACCATTAAATAAACATTACCGAACATCCTCAAAAATTGTGATAGTATGAATGAAATGACATAAATATATATATAACGATTATATAATTACCATTCATCATCTATTTCCAATTACTAAAATTAAATTAATAAATTTAGCTTCAATACATAACACTGACATTATACAAAATAAAGTTGGAACCTTTAACTTGTAATATAAAATCAAGCACAATACCACTAATACACTAGCACATTGCGGACGATTAATCCATATAAAACATATGAAAAACCACCAAATTTTGATACAATAACCTATTAAAGACAAAAGATACAAATAACCAGCGCAATATTGTTGAACCATTAAAAAAAGTAAACAAATAATAGATCAATTGGATGGATGTAGCAGGAAGCTTATATAGCTTTTCACTTCTTCTATATATATATATATATATCTTAATGTCTTGTTTTTGAATATATAGCAAATAGATAATCGATATTGTTTTTAAATTTCAAAATAGAATAAATAATAAAAACTGTCCACTAAAATAAATTTAATACTTGGGACTTTTTTTTTTTTTTTTTTCATTAACAAGCGAATTTTCTTTAATGTAACTTTAATTTTGATGCACATTTTCATTGACACAGTGATAACACAGTTCATAAATATTGTTCGTGTGTTATCTTTATTATTGCTGTTTGAGTGACCAAAATTGAATGAAAATCACTTAATTAACGTCTTTAAACTATAAGTATATATTTTTTCCGTATGATGTGATAATAAGTTGGAATTGGAATGTAGAGGAAAGAATTAATATTTTTTAAATAACACTGTGCTCTTCACGGCCAGAGTTGGGCAGTATCGAAAATACATGTATTTGAAATACATTTGTAATTTGTATTTTGTATTTTAAGCCTTCAAAACAAATGTATTTTGGTAATGTATTTTGGAATGCTTTTTCAAAGTATTTTGTATTTTCAAAATACTCAAAATGCATTCCTCCAGATTTCAAGCTGTCGTGTCTAAACCGCAGATCCTAGATTTGCAAAAGGGAAACAAATGCTTGTCTGTTTTGAATAGTTTTCGAAGTTGTTTCTGGAAGTTTATATGCACACACTGTTTAACATTTGGTGCGATGTACGATTAGCATGTTAATAAATCGGATGTTTATTTCTGCAGAAGCATTATTTTGTTGAGTAGTCTCAAAAATAGTTTTTATAATTCATAACATTCAATGAGAATTACAAAAAAAATTTTGTGGGAAAATTGTTGCATAGCCAGGTGATGCCTATTTAAAATACATTAGAAGTGTAATGATGTTAGTTAACGCAGAGGCTCATGGAAATACTGTTAAATCTCCCAATGAAAATTTACCAAGAGGATTAATTATAATAATACACAATGTGCGCACTTAGACATGAACTATATTTAATGTTCTGTTGATGATAACAATAAAATTAAGGGAAAGTACCAGCAGTATAAAACAAGATGTTCGATTATAGGTTAAATTTTTGAATGTTAAAACAAACTTCAAAACCTATTTAAATGTAAGATTTTAGTCTTATGCAATCATACATTGATTTTAACATTTTTCCTGGTTTCTTAGTATTCATTCAGTAGAAGTTCTAATATGATTTACCATACCTTTGATATTTATTTAATTGGGATTGAACTTTAATATAAAAGTTGTTCAATTTTTTCATAAAATATGCAAATATCCATTTACTGTATTTACAAGAGCATGCTACATATCTTATACTATAATATAATGCGAGCAAAAATTGTGTGTCTGTATGTAAATTTTATCTTAAAAACGACTGTAACGATTTTAACTAAATTTTGTATCTTACCATTTTCAGGCACGAGAAGACCATTCGGATAGGTCATGTGTTCGAGAAAATTCGATTAGTGGGTCATTTTGGGTCATAATGGGTCAGGGTGAAGCTAATTATATCTAAATAACGGCTCATTCGATTTTGACTAAATTTTATATCCAACCGTTTTTAGGCACGAGAAAATTATTGGGCTAGGTTACATGTTCGAGAAATTTCGATTAGTGGGTCATTTTTGGGACACTTCGGGTCAAGCTAATTTTATATAAAAAACGGCTCTAACTATTTTGACTAAATTTTGAAATCTACTGTTTTGGGTTTCGAGAAGACGAATGGGTTAAGTCACATGTTAGAGAAAATTCGATTTGTGGGTCATTTTTGGGTCACTGTGGGTCATGCTAAGTTTATCTAGAAAACCACTCTAACGATTTTAACGAAATTTTGTTTTCTATCGTTTTCGTGCACAAGAATACCATTGGGCTCGGTCGCATGTTCATGAAAATTCGATTAGAGGGTCATTTTGGGTCACAATGGGTCAAGTGTCAAGCTAATTGAATCTATGAAAAGGCTCAAAAGATTTTGACAAAATTTTGGGCATGAGATGACCATTGGGCTAAATCGGTCGTCAAAAATCGATTAGTGGGTGATTTTGGGTCACTTTTGGTCAAGCTAATTGTATCTAAAAACGACTTAAACAATTTTGACAAAATTTTGTGTTATACTGTTTCTGGGCATAAGAAGACGATTGGACTAAGTCACATGTTCGAGAAAATTCGATTACTGGATCATTTTTGAGTCACTGTGGGTCAAGCTAATTGTATCAAAAAAACGCCTGGAAGCATTTTGACACAGTTTTGTATTATATCGTTTCTGAGCATGAGAAGACCATTGGACTATGTCACAGGTTCGAGAAAATTCAATTAGTGGGTCATTTTTGGGTCACTGTGGGTCAAGCTAATTGTATCTAAATACCGGCTCAAACGATTTTGGCAAAAAGTTTTTATTACATAGTTTCGCAGCACGAGAAAATCATTGGGATAGGTCACATGTTCGATAAATTTAGATTAGTGGGTCCCTTTTGGGTTATCGTGGGTCAAGCTAATTTTATCTATAAAACGTCTTTAACAATTTTGACTAAAATTTGTATTATATCGTTTTCGGGTTCGAAAAGAGCATTTTTTAGGTTGCATGGTCGAAAAAATTCGGTTAGTGGAACATTTTGGGTCACTATGTCTCAGAATCATGACAGTTGTATCTAAAAAGCAAGAATGATACAGTGAGAATAAAATATAGAATTGAACACAAGGCTAATTTTGACCGAGCTTAGCTCGGTCATCCCTGCTAGTTGCATGTTTAAATGCGGACTTGGCTTTATGTTATTAATTTAATTAATCACAAGCACATACATCTTACAAAGACACATTATGTATATGCGCTAGGCATGTTTGTTTGTAATAAAATCGAAAATATTATTAAAACATTACTTGTATGATTTTATAACTAATAATCAAAGACGTTTATTCATTATTAACTGATGCTACTATATACGTATTAAAAGTTTTAGTCCGAGATTAATATTCATTGTACAGAGAGTTTCAAATTGTTTAATATTTGGCTTTTAAATTAATTGAAAAGTCTCAAGAACATATATTTTTACGATAATAATATAATATAGTTTTATAATATAAATGATGAAGATATTCAGTATGTTATGAATGTTTCAGTAATTTTAATTCAGTGACTTATTCACAACCAGTGGAGTAGCCCGTTGGGACACCCACTTACGGGAGCATAATGTCCCCCCTTCACCTCTTTTTTAAACTGCAACATTACCTCCCCCCCCCCCAAAAAAAAACAACCCCATTTTGCATCAATAAATTTTTGTAATTTTGAAATGTATTTTGTATTTTAAATGTATTTTGAAAATACATGTATTTTGTATTTGGGATTTTTTAATTTTCGAAAGTATTTTATGAATGTCCCCCCCCCCTCTCACCTCTTTTTTAAACTGCAACATTACCTCCCCCCCCCCCCGAAAAAAAATCCATTTTGCATCAATAAATTTTTGTAATTTTGAAATATATTTTGTATTTTAAATGTATTTTGAAAATACATGTATTTTGTATTTGGGATTTTTTAATTTTGGAAAGTATTTTGTAATTTGTATTTTAGGTTCTAAAACCAATGTATTTTGTATCGAAAATGTTTTTCCGATGTATTTTGCCCAACTCTGTTCACGGCTAGCATAAGCCCCGCATCGTGACGTTACAAAAGCTTGTGTTTGGCTTGTAGTCTTGAGGCGGCTTTGGTTTCTGTCGTTTATCTGTCGAGAGAGGTTATTGTATGTTTTCTCCGTGGTTGTATTATATTTTTGTGTATTAAGAAATGTCCGTCGTTTTTTAGTGTATAAAGTGATTAAATGGTCAAATGCGAGTTTTACTGGCTCAAAAAGGCTCTTGTACAACAAACGCCTTGTATAATGTTTAAACTTGGCAATGTGCCAAACGAACTTCGAAAGAAGGTCGTAAAATTGCAAAGCCTCTTTGGTTCGTGTTGCAGTTTTTTAGATATGTTTTTAATTAATACCACGATTAATTTCCGAGAATTGTTTTCGAAAATTATTATTAACAATCCTTGAACGATATCGCGTTGACTATACCTATCAACTCCCCAGCTGAACATCTGCAAAATAAAGTTTGTGTGTAACGGAAAAATGCGATTTTCTAAAAAACTATGTGACCTAAGACAATCACTATAGTTTTCCTGTAACGTTCAGATAAACTCCTGATACCCCTAATTTTTTCATAATTGTAGTTGCTGTAAATTCGTAAATAGAGGCGAGAGGGAGGACATATTTTTGCAGTATATTTTTGGCGATATCTTTGAAAATGTAATACATAAAAAAAATTTATAGTTTTGTATCCGGTATTACCAGATCTTTCAGAAGATATCCCACGCGATATACATTTTTTTAAAGTATCTTAATTAGCTCCTCCTAAGTTATTCCTAACTAGTCGGATGTGGCAATCACAAACTTTCTTTTATCTCATACATGTTAATATTTCCTGAAAAATGCACCATAGCAGCGCCACCTGTTAGGTTGGTTGTATTTATGTCGGCCAATTATCGCCACCAGTTAGGTGATTTACACTAAAATCTAATCAGCAACAACTTATGTCAACTTCTAATTGAATCTGAAGTTTGATGAAATCCGTGCATTAGTTTTTGAAATAGAGCTATTGCGGAAATCGTGAAAAGTTCTGCGTAGCGGTGGCACCTGTTGGGCAATTTACACCAAAAACTAAACAGCACTAATTTATATCAGGGACTAACTGAATCTGAAGTTTTCTGAAAATCCGTGCTTTAGTTCTTGATAAATAGCTGTTGTGAAAATCATAAATAATGCAGCATACCAGCGCCACCTGCTGGGCGATATACGCCAAAAAGTAATCAGAACCAATTTATATCACGAACTAACTGAGTCTAAAGTTTTATTAAATTCCGTTCATTAGTTCTTGAGATAGAGCGCCCACAAAATTTGTGTCACACACAGACAGACATTTTATAAAAACATGTTTTTCGAGATCTCTGACCCTTAAAACGTGTAAATCCGGCGAAAACAGGAATTCTAAAATTTTCACGAATCCAATACTTTCTTCTTGTAAAGATAGAAGAAAGTAAAAATATTTGTGAATGATTAATAATCTATAAATGTATGGGTCAATATCCTTTATAACGCCAGCAAGACTTTGAAGTTTGCGCGTTCCATAGTTTTGGAGAAAAAACAGCTGTGACAGACGGACAGACATACACCCCAGTGATCTTATAGTGGTTCCATTTTTACTTTTTAAGTACGGAACCCTAAAAAAAATTAGAAAACAGACATACAAAATAAAAATTATAAAAATCGGAGCATTTTATCAAAACAATAAAAGAAGAAAATAATTAAACAATGAAAGAAATGGAAAATAAGGTTAATAAAACAATGAAAGAAACAGAAATTATGGGCCAAGAATAAAGAAAAGAAAAGAAAAAGAAACATAATATTTCATTTTAAATCTTAACTGGAAGTAAATTTTCATAATAACTAAGTATTTGAAATTTTACATAACAGTGTTACAGAACCTATTTGTATTAAAGCGCACAAAGAGATAAAAGGAATTCTTTAAATGCTTTGAAGAAATGTTTTTGATGGAATCGGATTTGAAAATTAATTTAAACAGAAAAAAGTAATCGTGAAGTATCTGACCTATTAAGAAGCTCGTAACAGAAACAAATTTATGTTAGGAACTGACTCCAAATGTTCTTTAATTAATTTATTTATTTTTCAGCATTTAGATTAAAAATTGAAACACCATAAAAAAATGAGAAAGTTTTACATTTTTCTTATAATAAATTAAATATCATTTAATCTCTTTTTCTGCAAAATTATGTAATTCCGGAAAATGGTGACCATATTTGCGCTTTTGTTGCTCTTTGTGCATTTACTTTTTTAATAATGGGTTTTAATAATCGGGTTTGGAAATTAACTTTACAGAAAGAAGTACCGTATATACTCGCGTATAAGTCGAGGAATTTCTGGCAGTTTTTCGCAAGCAAATTTGGGGGGTCGACTTATACGCGAGTCAATTAAAAAATAAAAAATAAAACTTTGAATACTGCAAAATTCTGACTTTTTATGTGTATGAATAATAAAATATTACAGAAAATATACAAATAATAATAATTTATCATTAAAATTTTTTTCAATGATTTATTTTTATTTACTTACTACTTTTTCGCATAGGCAATTGAAATATTTGGTTTGATTTTGCTCAAAATTGAAGTAAAAAGTTAGGGGGTCGACTTATACGCGAGTTTTTGATTTTTTGCAGAATTTGTATTCGAAAGTTAGGGGGTCGACTTATACGCGAGTCGACCTATACGCGAGTATATACATCGTGAAATTTCTGACCTATTAAAAAGTTCGTAATCGAAACACCTTTACATTAGGAATTGACTGCAAATGGTCTTTATTTTATTTATTTATTTTTCTGCATTTCTCTTTCTCTCTAGCCCCACCAGTGGCCGAGAGGTTCTGCTCTCGAAGCTGGTAGACGGGAGGAGCTGGGTTCGATCCCAATCGCGCCCGTCGGCCTAATCGTTCGGAGTTTTCGTGGTTTTCTTCGAACCTTGGTTCTCCAAGCGTTAATACGGGTTAGGTTCCCTTAGAAAGACCTCCACGGAAGGCACCCCCCCCCCCTTAGGGCCTATATCCCACGTGCAGATAATTGGCCGACATAAATACAACCAACCAACTCTTTCTCTCTATTCTAAAAAAAAGTAACTACCGCTGTCACCGCCGCCGGTTTTGAATTTTTTGTGACCGGAGGTCTTTCTTCGTTAATATCTCTCTATTCTAAAAAAAAGTAACTACCGCTGTCACCGCCGCCGCCGCCGGTTTTGAATTTTTTGTGACCGGAGGTCTTTCTTCGTTAATATTGAGAAAAATAATGCATACAAAAATTTGAAAATCAGTGGTTTTACACAGAAATGTTTGATAAACACGCTGATGCAGACAGTTTTCAAATCGAAGAATTATTTTAAGAGATATTGAATGCTAAAGTTGGACAAAATCGTTCCACTAAAAAAGTTTTATAGCAGCAAAAACTATACATGGCAGTGTAATCATTTCTAGATCATTTTATCTCTCTATTCTAAAAAAAAGTAACTACCGCTGTCACCGCCGCCGCCGCCGGTTTTGAATTTTTTGTGACCGGAGGTCTTTCTTCGTTAATATTGAGAAAAATAATGCATACAAAAATATGAAAATCAGTGGTTTTATACAGAAATGTTTGATAAACACGCTGATGCAGACAGTTTTCAAATCGAAGAATTATTTTAAGAGATATTGAATGCTAAAGTTGGACAAAATCGTTCCACTAAAAAAGTTTTATAGCAGCAAAAACTATACATGGCAGTGTAATCATTTTTAGATCATTTTATGCGTTAGAATTTGCCGGAGTGCAGATTGCATTAATTTTTTTATTTTGACTCATTTTTTCAGGTTTTATTTCTATTTTAAATTCAAATTTTCTGCATTTCTAGAGATATTTTTTACAGATTTCAGAAAATTGTACTAATTTAAACTGTTGCCAACTGTATAAAAAGCGCAAGCAATAATGTTTGCTTCAAATTAAAAATTTATTTACACGTGACTATTATAAACAGGAAAAAAACTTTCAAATTAGAATTAAATAATTATGTATAAAAAGCAGGAACTTATTAAAAATTACGTCATAAAAAGTACACACGTGAATTTTAAAAGAGAAAGGATATTGTAAAATAATAAATTCATTAACATGCGTTAGAAGTCTTAGGAGAAATTATGTCATATTTACGTCACATTATAGTTATTACATAAAATGAACACAAAATAATATTGCAAAAAAGTTTAAATTTAGAAATTGCGCTAGACATTTATTTAATATTTTGAGAGGATATTTTCAACTATTTTTGTTAGGAAACCAAGCAAATAATATTTCATTGCTAACAAAAGTACTTTCACGCGATTATTTAAAAGAGAAAGAATAGCTTGGTAAAAATTACGTCAGATTAAAAACGATTAATTTAAAATATCTCATTTAAAAGAACTTTCTTTTCGCTTTGTTAAAAAATACCAGGAGACAAAGACTCTGTTTACTTAATTCCTTTTATATTAGCTTAATTTGAAATGTTGTTACACGTGTCTACGTCATCAAGTTATTTTTATTTCGACGTTTTATTTGTATTTTTATTAATGTTGTACGAATTTATTTGTTCTTTCGTTATTTAAAATAAAAATTATGTCAATTTGTATAATTTGGCGAATGGTTTGGCGATTTTTATAATTTGGCGAAATGGGTCGTCGGGATAATCAAGTAGTACCGCAGCGGATTTGGCGTTAAAATTCCCCAATCAAAGAGAAATGAATTGAAATTCGTTTATAGGGAGATCGCCACTGTTTTTAGGTAGATTTCGTATGAAATACTACCTATTGGGATCGTTCCTATGTTGGAATTTCTGAAAAATTTTTGCAGATCTACACCGATCATGACCCCTAGAACCCAAAACCACCCTCAGTAAAAAACTTTATATATCTATCTATCTATCTATCTATCTATCTATCTATCTATCTATCTATATCACTTTCTTCTGGACACGATAACTTTCGTAATTCTGCACCAATCTCTTCCAAACTGATACATAAAATCAATGGGCATAAATTCTCGGTCAAGTTCGTTAATGGGCAAAATCGGACCAAGGGGAGGGAAATAGGGAGGGGTTTTGTGAAAACAGAAAACCCCCCATAACTTCTTAATTTTTGTACATATCAAATCAGTTTAAAGTTTTTATTACTTCTAAAAATAGTCCCAAAAATTTATGTATCACAGATTTTTGATAAAGTTAAAAATGGGCTCAAGGGGCGCAAAAAATAGGGTTTTTGGGAGAAAAAAATTCATAACTTCGTCAATTCTAAAGATATCAAATTCAATTAATTTTATTATAAATCTCCTTAACATTATCTAAAACTTTTATATTCACAAGTTTTTGATAGGAGCAATTCGTACCGCAAAAAAAAATTAAAAACGAAAACAAAAAGGGCGTTTGAAGAAGAAAAAAATCCATAACTTCGTCAATTCTCAAGATATCAAATCCAATTAATTTTATCATGAATTTCCTTAACATTATCTACAACTTTTATATTCACAAGTTTTTGATAGGACCAATTCGTACCGCAAAAAAAAAATAAAAACGAAAACAAAAAAGGGGTTTGAAGAAGAAAAAAATCCATAACTCCGTCAATTCAAAAGATATAAAATCCCCATGAATTTATCATATATCTTCTTAATATTGTTTACAACATCTATATAGACAAGTTTTGGATAGGACCAATTCTTAGAGCAAAAACAAATTAAAAATACATACCGGTTGAAGTAAAAAATGATCTTAGTAAGGGTGTATTCAAATCCAATATGCTTAATTTCAGACTCATTTTACAATTCATTTTTGCTCTCAAAGGCTTCCAATTGGTACGTTTTCTTACTCAGAAACTATATAATGTACCGTAATGGTCGATTTTATGTTAGGGGCAGAATATATTTTTTTAAATGCTGTTAAAAAGGGCATTTTGAACCGAATTTACCGAAGCGGATTGTGTTGGAAAAATCATTGTATTAAGGATGCGCTTAAATCCAAACTACTTATTTTCTGACTGGTTTTTAAATTCATTTTTGCTCTCAAACGCATTTAATTGGTAGATTCGCTTATTCAGAAACTATATAATGTACCGTAATAATCGATTTTTAGATAGAAGCAGAATATATTTCAAAAAATGATGTCAAAGTGGGCATTTTGAACGGAATTTCCCGAAGCGATTGTGTTAGAAACGAAAAATATTGTCCTTCTGAGAAAATAATTGTTTATATATCAAGTTTTAATTAATTGAACAAAAAATAAAAACACAGGTCGCTTATAAATCTCTTCAAAAATCACGTCAGCAAGTTTCATATTTTTTTTTAATTAAAAATGAATCTGGAATTATGGCAGAAAATTTCGAGTTGTTGTGCATGGAAAAGTATTTTTTTGAATACCGCCCTAACATGATTCTGATAAAACCAGCTATTATATGAAAATGAAATAAAAACTCGTCAAGAGCGGCCAGATAAAATTGTTAAAGTGGATTTATCTATAATCATGATTTAGTTTTTGTTTGTGAAATTAGTATATTTGACTTCGAAATCTACCTCTGCCTGTAGGCCGGGCCGGCAGGGATTTTTAAATTATAATTCAATCTTTCGAAATCTTTTTAAAGCCGATCAAATTAGCGTGCATTTAGAGCCTGCGGTGTCTGGACGGGGGTTGGCGAGCGTAGCTCGTAGGGGGCCGAGCCCCCTAGTTAAGAAAAATAATGCATACAAAAATATGAAAATCGGTAGTATTATACAGAAATGTTTGATAAACACGCTGATGCAGACAGTTTTCAGATCGAAGAATTATTTTAAGAGATATTTAATGCTAAAGTTGAACAAAATCGTTCCACTAAAAAAGTTTTATAGGAGCCAAAACTATTCATAGGAATTTAATCATTTTTAGATCATTTTATGCGTTTGAAGTTCCCGGTGTGCAGACTGTTTTTCTTTTTTTAATTTGAATAATTTTTTGAGGTTTTATTTCTATTTTAAATTCAAATTTTCAGCTTTTCTAGAGATATTTTTTACAGATTTTAGAAAGTGATATTAATTTAAACTGTTGCCAACTGTATAAACAACGGAAACAATAATGTTTGCTTCAAAAAAAAAATTATACTTGTAAATAAATTAAAAATTTATTTACACGCGACTATTATAAACAGAAAGAAACATTTGGAATTAGAATTAAATAATTATGTACAAAAAGCAGGAACTTATTAAAAATTACGTCATAAAAACTATAATTACACGTGAATTTTAAGAGAGAAAGGAATTTGTAAAATAATAAATTGATTAACATGCGTTAGAAGTCTTAAATAGGAGAAATTACGTCATATTTACGTGACATTACAGTTATTACATAAAATGAATACAAAATAATATTGCAAAAAGGTTTAAATTCAGAAATTGCGCTAGACATTTATTTGATATTTTCAGCGGATACTTTTCAACTATTTTTGTTAAGAAAGCGCAAATAATATTTCATTTCTAACACAAGTATTTTCACGTGAATATTAAAAAGAGAAAGAATAGTTTGGTCAAAATTACGTCAGATTAAAAACGATTAATTTAAAAAGTCTTATTTAAAAGAACTTTCTTTTCCCTTTGTTAAAAAATACCGGAAGACAAAGACTCTGTTTACTTAATTCCTTTTACATTAGCTTATTTTGAAATGTTGTTACACGTGTCTACGTCAAAGACGAAAACAGCGATTGACATATGTATTTTTGGTACTACTTAGTTATCCCGTCGACCAAAAATCTATCATTCGCCAAACTATAAGATTAAATGCCAATAATGGTTGATCGTAAATGTCACATTAACTTGACTTTAAGCAAGTTACACGAGTCTACGTCATCAAGTTATTTTTATTTCGACGTTTTATTTGTATTTTTATTAATGTTGCACTAATTTATTTGTTCTTTCGTTATTTAAAATAAAAATTATGTCAGTTTGTATTTTTGTGCTTTGGCGATTTATATAATTTGGCGAAATTGGTCGACGGCTTCATCAAGTAGTACCGCAGCGGATTTGGCCTTAAAATTCCCAATTCAAAGAGAAATGAATAGAAATCCGTTTATAGGAAGATCGATACTGTTTTTTAAATTATAATTCAATCTTCCGAAATCTTTTTAAAGCCGATCAAATTAGAGTACTTTTAGAGTCTACGGTGTCTGAACGGGGGTTGACGAGCGTAGATCGTAGGGGGCAGAGCCCCCTAGTATTCTAAAAAAAGGTACCTACCGCTGTCACCGCCACCGCCGCCGCCGGTTTTGAATTGTTTGTGACCGGAGGTCTTTCTTCGTTAATATTAAGAAAAATATTGCATACAAAAATATGAAATTCGGCGCTATTATAGAGAAATGTTTGATAAGCACGCTGAAGCAGACAGTTTTTAAATCGAAGAATTATTTTAAGAGATATTTAATGCTAAAGTTGGACAAAATCGTTCCACTAAAAAAGTTTTATAGGAGCAAAAACTATACATCAGAATTTAATCATTTTTAGATCATTTTATACGTTATAATTTCCCGGTGTGCAGAATTCATTTAATTTTTTAATTTGACTCATTTTTCGAGGTTTCATTTCTATTTTAAATTCAAATTTTCAGCATTTCGAGAGATATTTTTTACTTATTTTAGAAAATTGTACAAATTTAACCTGTTGCCAATTGTATAAACAACGGAAACAATAATGTTTGCTTCAAATTAAAAAATTATTTACACGTGACTATTATAAACAGAAAAAATCATTTGGAATTAGAATTAAATAATTATGTACAAAAAGCAGGAACTTATTAAAAATTACGTCATAAAAAGTATACGCGTGAATTTTAAAAGAGAAAGGATATTGTAAAATAATAAATTCATTACCATGCGTTAGAAGTCTTAAATAGGAGAAATTACGTCATATTTACGTCACATTACAGTTATTACATAAAATAAACACAAAATAATATTATAAAACAGTTTAAATTTAGAAATTGCGCTAGACATTTATCTGATATTTTGAGAGGATCTTTTCAACTATTTTTGTTAGGAAAGCGCAAATAATATTTCATTCCTAACAAAAGTATTTTCACGTGAATATTTAAAAGAGAAATAATAGCTTGGTCAAAATTACATCAGATTAAAAACGATTAATTTAAAAAGTCTTATTTAAAAGAACTTTCTTTTCCCTTTGTTAAAAAATACCGGGAGACAAAGACTCTGTTTACTTAATTCCTTTTACATTAGCTTATTTTGAAATGTTGTTACACGTGTCTACGTCAAAGACGAAAACAGCGATTTACATATGTATTTTTGGTACTACTTAGTTATCCCGTCGACCAAAAATCTATCATTCGCCAAACTATAAGATTAAATGCCAATAATGGTTGATCGTAAATGTCACATTAACTTGACTTTAAGCAAGTTACACATGTCTACGTCATCAAGTTATTTTTATTTCGACGTTTTATTTGTATTTTTATTAATGTTGCACTAATTTATTTGTTCTTTCGTTATTTAAAATAAAAATTATGTCAGTTTGTATTTTTGTGCTTTGGCGATTTATATAATTTGGCGAAATTGGTCGACGGCTTCAATCAAGTAGTACCGCAGCGGATTTGGCCTTAAAATTCCCCATTCAAAGAGAAATGAATAGAAATCCGTTTATAGGAAGATCGATACTGTTTTTTAAATTATAATTCAATCTTCCGAAATCTTTTTAAAGCCGATCAAATTAGAGTACTTTTAGAGTCTACGGTGTCTGAACGGGGGTTGACGAGCGTAGATCGTAGGGGGCAGAGCCCCCTAGTATTCTAAAAAAAGGTACCTACCGCTGTCACCGCCACCGCCGCCGCCGGTTTTGAATTGTTTGTGACCGGAGGTCTTCCTTCGTTAATATTAAGAAAAATATTGCATACAAAAATATGAAATTCGGCGCTATTATAGAGAAATGTTTGATAAACACGCTGAAGCAGACAGTTTTTAAATCGAAGAATTATTTTAAGAGATATTTAATGCTAAAGTTGGACAAAATCGTTCCACTAAAAAAATTTTATAGGAGCAAAAACTATACATCAGAATTTAATCATTTTTAGATCATTTTATACGTTATAATTTCCCGGTGTGCAGAATTCATTTAATTTTTTAATTTGACTCATTTTTCGAGGTTTCATTTCTATTTTAAATTCAAATTTTCAGCATTTCGAGAGATATTTTTTACTTATTTTAGAAAATTGTACAAATTTAACCTGTTGCCAATTGTATAAACAACGGAAACAATAATGTTTGCTTCAAATTAAAAAATTATTTACACGTGACTATTATAAACAGAAAAAATCATTTGGAATTAGAATTAAATAATTATGTACAAAAAGCAGGAACTTATTAAAAATTACGTCATAAAAAGTATACGCGTGAATTTTAAAAGAGAAAGGATATTGTAAAATAATAAATTCATTACCATGCGTTAGAAGTCTTAAATAGGAGAAATTACGTCATATTTACGTCACATTACAGTTATTACATAAAATAAACACAAAATAATATTATAAAACAGTTTAAATTTAGAAATTGCGCTAGACATTTATCTGATATTTTGAGAGGATCTTTTCAACTATTTTTGTTAGGAAAGCGCAAATAATATTTCATTTCTAACAAAAGTATTTTCACGTGAATATTTAAAAGAGAAATAATAGCTTGGTCAAAATTACGTTAGATTAAAAACGATTAATTTAAAATGTCTCATTTAAAAGAACTTTCTTTTCGCTTTGTTAAAAAATACCAGGAGACAAAGACTCTGTTTACTTAATTCCTTTTATATTAGCTAATTTTGAAATGTTGTTACACGTGTCTACGTCATCAAGTTATTTTTAGTTCGACGTTTTATTTGTATTTTTATTAATGTTGTACTAATTTATTTGTTCTTTCGTTATTTAAAATAAAAATTATGTCAATTTGTATAATTTGGCGAAATTGGTCGACTGGATAATCAAGTAGTACCGCAGCGGATTTGGCGTTAAAATTCCCCAATCAAAGAGAAATGAATAGGAATCCGTTTATAAGGAGATCGCCAATATTTTTTAAATTATACTTCAATCTTTCGAAATCTTTTTAAAGCCGATCAAATTAGCGTGCATTTAGAGTCTGCGGTGTCTGGACGGGGGTTGGCGAGCGTAGCTCGTAGGGGGCCGAGCCCCCTAGTAGAGTAAAAATTTAAACAACATATGAAAACTGGCAAGTTTGACATTTTTCTATTAATAATTTAAATAACATTTAATATTTTTTTCTCCGCAAAATTTAAATCTGTAATTTCAAAAGTTGTGTACAGCTAGTTTTGCGCATTTACTTTTTCAATAATGAAGTTGCACAGCAGCTTTTGAAATTCATTATAATTAGAATAGATTTTTTGTTTCCTCTGCGCTGAAAAATATCCGGAAAGTAAAGAATTTCAGTGGCAACACTATAAATGTAAGACGCAATTTCACTTTTTTTTTCTTTTCTTTCTTTTTTTTTTTTTTTTTTTTTTTTTTTTGTCGTCTTCAATTGTTCAAGTGTTCTGTAGAGACATAAGACAAGTGTAGAAGAATCCGGAATTAAATGCATTTCGGCAAAGATACTTAGCAGCTTTAGAAGCACGTGTGTTTTTTTCCATTTTGTTTTATGAAGTAGCTGGCGTTCAAGGGTATTTTGAAATCAAAATGAGCTACTTTCTGACACATTTCTAAATTCATTTTTCATTAGAATAACGTGGTGTTATTATTCAAAAATTATACAATTGAATAGTGCTTTCCACTTTTTGGTAAAAGCAAAAGACCTTCCAGAAAATACTGTCAAAATTGGCGTTTTAAATCGAATTTCCAGCCGTGACACCGCAGGAAAGCAGAAAAGCCGGTCGTCAAGTGACTACAGTTGCTTATAACTCCATAAATAATTTTATTTTTTATGAAATAAAGACACAGCCTTGCTTAAGAGGCTACTTCAGTCAAGTGAAAACCACCCGTTCGCAAATGCTAATCTATGGAAGAAATTTATAAAGATATCTCGGTGGCATTTTAATATTTTTAAATGATTTTTTTTTTTTTTTTTTTTTTTTTTTTTTTTTTTTTTGCATTGGATAGCTGAGATCGGTCTGTAAAAAGGCCGTTTTTTACTTTTTCGATTTTGTTTACAGATATTTTTAATGAGGACACTTTCATATTCAGAACCGGTTTCGAAAAAAAAAAAAAAAATTCTACAATTGAAATCGAAAAAGTAAAAAACGGCATTTGTACAGATCGATCTCAGCTATCCAATGCAAAAGAAATCATTTTAAAATATTGAAATGCAACCGAGATATCTTTATAAATTTCTTCCATAGGATTAGCATTAGGGAACAGGTCTTTTCACTTCTCTGAAGTAGCTTCTTAATGGTACACAAAACACGAACTTTAATAAGTTAAAAGTTAAACTCTACGTTTCGAGCTGTTTCTACAGCCGTCTTCAGGAAAAATATGATATTTAAATGGCTAAAAGCTCAGAGATGAAGCCTTCCTGTGCGAGTCATAATTTGTCGAACATTCATTAAATATAAGAAAACAAAAATGTAATGGTGTCATCCAGTGAAAATAAATACTTATTAAAGAAATGAGTCCAAATAAATCAAAAGTTCGATTGAAGAAACTACGAGTGTCGTCATCTACGCATGAGGGCCAGAACCACATTCAACAAAGTTTTCATTCAAGTTTTTGGCAACATGATTCAAATTTAAATTGGAATATTGCACTTAGATACAGAATTATGACTTTATGATATTATGCCAGATTTTTGGAATATTATAGGATTAATTATCGTTACAAGGTTTATTCTCACGTGCAATGATTTCAACAGATTCTCTAATTTTGAAATTCTCTAATCTCTAATAATCTCTAATAATTCTCTAATAATTAGAAATCAAAGTGGGAATTTTAAACCGACTTTCCGGACATGGATTTGCGAAAAAGGAGTAAAAATAGCTTATAACTTGATGAGTAATTTATTTATCAAAAAGTGGAAAACCGTTATTCTATTCAAAACGCTTTAATAGTCTGTTCTGCCAATTGTATGCCTTTACCTTAAAAAATTAGCAGGACCCGACTTAGGCTATGTACGGCCGTGGGGCAAGCATCATTCTGCCCCCCTCCCCTTCTATGTATCCATAGAAATTGTTCGCGAATAATGTGGAAGTGGCTATAGTACTAAACTTCATACATATTTTATATTTGCATAAATTTCGTACCAGGTACTATTCACAAATTCACATCTCTATGACTCTAAACAGGATATTAGAAAAAGATGGTCACAACTTTTTAAAAAAAGAAATTTGAACTTTATTCATGCATTTTGCAAAAGAGTGCAACAGCTATTGCACCAAGATCTGAATATTTATACAGTCGTCCCCGTTTAAACGAATATTGGCGGTTCCATAAATAATATTCGATTAAACGGGTATTTGATTAAACGTGCAATCATAACTGTAATATTTAATGCGTAATAAAAATGCAAAATGACATTCTACGGTATATTTAATTAACAGCATAATAATCGTTAATAGAATAACATGAACTAAAATAAATACAAATGCTAATATAAAGTAAATACGTATTAATTTAATGTCAGTACATACATATTTATATAGTTTACATCACACTTAATGCAGCTCATTTCAATTTGGATAAAACTTTCCTACTTCTAATTTACGTTTCTTATATTGCCTTAAAAAAATCGTTCAGAGTGGTTTGTTTAAGTGCAATTTTAAAGAAGTAAATATCGAGTTATTTTTCAAATGAATGTAAAATATCACAACTACCATCTCGAGTGTCGAAGTGACGGCGCCTTGCCCTTAACCCCTTGAGGTGCGGTGGGATGAAATATATCCCACCTAATTCTAACAAGATTCTCACCAGAAAATTTTAACTAAATTTTATATTTTTAACTTTGGAGGAAAATCGTTGAAAAATTGCTTTTCCTTATTTAAAAATAAAGTCTTTCGATTATTCCGGTGAGAATTCAATATTTAGAGACATTTTTGCTTGTCCCTCAAGGGGTTAAAGACTGGCTAACAGCAAGAAGTGATGGTGGGGAGATCAAGGTGGGGAAATCATTTGAATCATTGGATTAATCACCAAAATCATTGCAGGAAGAACTGAAAATTTGTTTTCTGCGTAAAAGAACCAAAAATGAAAAAAGGTTCAAGGAAATTCTACCTGAAACGTGCTTTCCGCGCCTATTTTCAAACATCGGTCACACAGTTGTTATTCGATTAAGCGGAAAAGTTCGTAAACAGTATTTGGTTTAAGCGGGAGAAAATAACATAGAACCAAGAGGAATAAATTCGGTTTCGGAGGATGCTATTCGAATAAGCGGGTTTTGATTATCCGTGACCCGATTAAGTGAGGGAGGACCGTATTTCAAACGCGATGAAATTCATGTACTTTACCGAGGTTTACTACAAGATGATTGCAATAGAATATTACGTGCATCACATTTATCTTTGATTTACAGGAACACATAAAAGATTTCGGATATACAAATACTGCATCTGAAGTATTGTCTATTAGGGATGATTGCTGATATTTTTTTTTTCCTGCTATGGTATGCGTTTAAAGTTTAATTAATTTTTTCCACTCTACGTGATGTATATAAATTCTATCATATACAGGACTACACAAAAGAATTCATAACCGTTACTGCGAATGTATGTGAATTGCCTGAAGGTTTTATTTTATTTCTAGAAGTGCTCAAATGTGTTTCATAATGTGTGCCAGTGGTTCCCAACGTGGGGCGTACGACGCTCCGGAGGGCAATTTGACTTTTTAGGGGGGCAATTCCAGATTTGTTACTCACTGTTACATTTTTTTAGAAAACAATGTTAAAAACTGAAAATAAAAGTAATGCTGGCAAAATTTGACCCGATGTACAGTGACCCGATTAAGTGGGGAGGACTGTAAAACTATTTGAGGCGTTGACATGGGAAAGGGAGTAAGTCACTGTTGTCAGTGGGTTACTTTTTTTTAATTCAGATTTCTTGATTTGCACCACTTTTCTGAAATGGTAAAATTCCCCTTGTTATCGCCTTAATTAATATGTCATTAAATAAGACTAATTTTATTATTTTAAAAATCTGGTGCCAATCAAGATATCTGAATATAAAAAAAGTAGCCTACAGGCAACAGTGACTTACTCCCTTTCTCATGCCAAAGCCTATAGTACGAACGCCCCTCATTTACCACGTTTGACGTACAATTTCAGACTTGTTTAAGGCTGTTCTCAAATCGAAAAGGTCAACTTTATGAAATAAGTTTTAATTTATTTTTGTTCGGAAATGCATGAAACTAGCAGGTGTTGTTGTTCAGAAACTATGTAATCCAGCTGTTTTTTCCGTTTTTTTTGCAAACGCGATAGATTTTTCAGAAATTAGTGTCAAAGTGGGAATTTTGAACCGAATTTCCACGCGAAAGAGGAATAAGCATGCAAGAAAGGGTGAAAAACATGTTTGTCACGTGATCAAAATCGATTATAACTCTATAAGATATTTATTGATCAAAAAATGATAAACACAGCTCCATTCCAAATCGCTTCCATGGTCCAGCTTTCCAATTTTATACCTTTCCGTTAAAAAATCAATTTGTAAATGTGTCAAAACGTTTTGCGCTTGTTGACCAGAGCAATTGAGAACAGCCTTAAAAATTATTCTTACTTTTATTATTTGAGTATAGATTGAAAGAAGAAATAATTTCTAATGAAATGACTAATATTCAAGGTCTTTAGCAAACATAAATTTTATAGCTTTATCGGTTTAAGGAAAGATTAAGATCTTTTATTAAGGAGACAAGTGACCTTCAAACTCCTTTTTTTTTTAAATTGCACATTGGATACTATTCAAATGCACACACTATGAATTATGGCACACTATGAATTATGGCACCCGCGGGCCAGGTCGGCGGAATGAAGGCGAATTTTCAAACGGGCCGGGCCGGCAAAAAAATTAATCGGGCCTATCGGCCCGATATAAGAATTTAAGCGAAGCAGATAAAATACCAGCCATTTTCAATGAATATGATTTTCTCGAGAAGTATAAATGTGCGTCACGAGCCGATGCGAGTTTAACAACATCAATACAGAAATGTAATATGTCCATCGTAGAGATCGGCATCGTACAGTTGCAAGATGTCTGATTTCGAGTTTAATTTTTTTTCAGCAGACTTGTGCCGGGACGGAACTGGTCTTAATCGATCTCAGGATGTGTAGAACAGTCATTGTGTTTTTTAGTATTAATAGTGATAATGAATTTCTCTTAACAGTATCTATGGAAATATACCTTAAGGTGGTTCTCATATTCACTGCTCAACAATGCGAAGCTTTCAGACACATATTCTGACAAAATTTTTAACTATAAAGGCATAAATTGACATGCCTGCCTATTGAAGGCATTTGGAAACGAATAGCTTTTTCCATATTTGATAAATTACTTACAGAGATAACAGAGATTCCTGTCACTTTACTGTACGTTTTTCTCCTTTCCTGTGCCATCGCTTCCGGAAATTCGATTCAAAACGCTAACTTTGACAGTATTTTCAGAAAGATATATTGATTTTATCTATGAAAAAAAACGACATTTAGATAGCTTCTGAATAAGAATACCTGCCAATCTTACGCGTTTCCGAAAAGAAAAGAATTCATAAATGTGTCGAAATGTAGCTCCTTTGGATTTGAGAAAAGCCTTAAAAATGAGAGAAATATTTTCACAAATCTACTTTTTATTATACAGCTTCAAAAGTTATCATGTTTTTAATCCTTTATTCTGATGAACTACATTAATCTTTTAATGAACCCTTATTTCCATTTTGAAATACACGATGACTAAAACAGTATAAGTAATCGTTAATGTTTACTATTATGTGTTTTCTGTTTTGCGAACATCATAGTAATGTAAAATATACTGCAAAATGTTCCCATAAATATGTATGTAGTCATTAAAAGAATCGTAATTGTATGTTGAGAAAAAACGGATTTTTTTTTTTTTGTAGAAATTGTGTCAGGCCGGGCCTGTTTTCACTGATTTTTGTACGGGCCGGGCCGAGAACTGTAAAAATGCAAACGGGCCGGGCCGGGCTCGGGCCGAACTCCAATTTTTACACCGGGCCGGGCCCGGGCCTGGAAATTCCGGTCCGTGCAGACCTGCATGGCACATACACTGGTGTACAAAATTAAGGACCAGTCACAAAAGGCTAATTTTTAAGTACGCAAATACTCAAAAGGAAATAATATAATTCAAATAATTACTATCCCTACAGCACAGCTAGTCCATATAGCATCACATTTATGTCATACATGGTCACAAGTGTCACAGTCACTACGGTGAAACAAAAAATAGGAAATTTCACACGTCTCATTATGAGTCTCAAATGATCACTGTATGTAACTCCACTGAGACGTCAATGTGACTGCTGCTTTGTGACGAGTCACCAGGTGACTTTACATTGTTACATGTTACATTGTTGATGTAGTTAAATTGTGACTCTCATGTGACTGTCATTTTTAGACTCAATTTCAAAGTCATCATGAACGTAGCATTATGATAAGTCACCAAATAATATCACATAATAGTCACATGGTCACTTTTCCCAAAAGAGCACAGTGGGGACTTCACAGTAGTCTCTCTGTCACCTGAAAGTCATCATGTGACTTTAATGTGGCATTATTTGGTAACTTATCACAATGCAGCGTTCACGATGACTTTGAAATTGAGTCTACAGATGACAGTCACATGATAGTCGAAATTTAACTACATTGTAAAGTCACATGGTGACACGTCAGAAAGCAGCAGCTACAGTGACGTCTCAGTGGAGTCACATATAGTGATCATTTGAGACTCATAATGAGATGTATGGAATTTCCTATTTTTTTTGCTTCACGGTAGTGACTGTGACACTTGTGACCATGTGTGACATGATTGAGATGTTATATGGACTAGCTGTGATGTAGATATAGTAATTATTCGAATTATATTATTTCCTTTTGAGTATTCGCGTACTTGAAAATTAGCATTTTGTGATTGGTCCTTAATTTTGGACACCAGTGTATTTATCACACAAGAAATTAAAAAATAATAATAATAAATTGCGAAAAAATTTGGAATTTTCCTGAATATTTTCAGCATTATCAAGAATTTTCAAATTGTTCCAACCTCACATCAATTAAAATCCCCAATAATTTTTTATGCCAATTTGGTTTAAATATACAAATAAAACTGTACATATTTTTTTAATTTAAATATAATTGGAAAAATAAAGGTAGCGAAATGCTGAAATCTGATGCAAAAATACTGAAAATTTCATAAAATATAGAAAACATTTTTTCTCTTTCCTTTGTATTCAAATACATAAAATTTGACGCACAGTTCTATTTGTATATGTAAACCAAACAGGCATAAAAAAATATTTGGGATTTTAGTTGATACTAGCAGGCTACGCCCGCTGCGCTGGTCACTTTTACGAACGAAATGGTGAATCTGACCGTATATATATATGAATGCACATACACATATATATAGTACATACATGCATTACATATGGAGGAAAGAAGTAGATAGAAATGCAGTAAGATGGCTGGGGGTGACGCTAAAAAAGTAACCCTAAAACCAGCTACAGTCCGCCCAAACACAAGCACGTTCTTTCACGAAAAAAAAGGAAGAAAACTTTTAATATTACAGTTTTTAATTCATAATACAATGGAATGTTGCTTTAGAATGCTTAAAAAAAAGCAAATCACTTTCAGATCAGATTTAGAGAAAAAAAATGCACGGGTGACGTCAAAGAATTCGATCCCTGTTCCAGGTGCTTGTTTTGTTTGGGCCGAGTGAGAGCATTTAAATTTAAACGATAACGCGCATCATAATGCAAACCGTTTTTACGTCATACTGCATCTCCATCTATCTCTTTCCTCCATACATTTACATTACATATTATACTTTACATATTACATATTTGCATTACATATTATACTTCAGTGATTTACGTAAAAGGTGTTAGTATAGTGTTGAGTTGTTCAATAACTATTAGATTTAGAAATATATTTTTTTAATACTATGCATTTTTTTTATGAAATTTAATTTATTATGTTGACGCATCTGGCAGCAGACGATAAAACGATACCTTTGTAATAAGGGAATAAATAGAATAAAAAGTTTTGTTGATGTTTGTGATAAAATGTTGTTCTTTATTTTTTTTTTTAAAAAAGGTAATAATTAAACGCAATTAAATAATCTCTAATTATTTGCATGTGAGGTAAAAGAATTATCGCAATACCCGATACAGCGTCATAGTATTCCAGCGTGGCGTACGAAATATGTGTATCTCACATTGCAGTAAACATTTAGAACTGGTTAGAACTCGCGCGATTACGGTTTGAACATAAAAAAGGCAAAAATTTATCAAAGTTTTAAAAAAAATCTATTTAAAATTTTCGAATTTTTTGCCCCAATCGTTCATAGGCTCCCTACCAGAAACCCGTGTGCCAAATTTCGTAGCCCTGCGCCCTGTGGTTTCCGAGTTTTTGAGATTATGTGGATACGCGCACAGATTTTAATAAGGTAGATGGAGTCAAGTTGAGACATTTTGAAAGTTCTTGATAACGCTTAAATATTGAAGGGAGTTCATTATTTTTCTCCCCCCTCCCTCAAATTTTTTTAATTTTATTTCTTGTATGATAAATATATGCCATAATTCAGATAGTGTGCCCTTGAATAGTATTTAAGGTGTAATTTTAAAAGAAAAAAAATGAGTTTTAAGGTCCTTTATCCTCTTAAAAGATTCGTATTATAAAGTCGTATTATATAAGAACTTATACACGTATGCAGGTCGATATACTTAATTTTGTCAGATCACGTTCACGTTTTACAAATTATAGTTCTGATAACATCAAACTTGCAATGTAACGTGCATATAAAGTGCCATAAAATAAACAATAATAAATTTTTTGATTAAAAAAAATGCTTTTTTAATGATAATGATGGCAATTTCAAAATAGTTCATGCACTAGAGATCTGCACCTGTCGAAATTTCCAGGTCCGGACCGGCCCGACTCATAGGAAAAAAATTTCTGCCCGGCCCGTAGAAAAAAAAATAGTGGCCCGGCCGGGTAGAAAAGTTAAAAGTTCGGCCCGAGCCCGGCCCAGCCTGGCCGTAGAAAAAAATTATTGGCCTGGCCTGGTATAAAAGCTAAAAGTTCGGCCCGGTCCGAGTGAATTGTTAAAAAACATTGATTTTCACGTCGATTTGGTTAAAAATTTTACTCTTACGAGGAGTTCTGACCAAAAATATTTATTTTAACTTTTTTTTTCATGTTTCTAAACTTCATTCAAGTGCCGCAGGCTGCGATATTTATTTTTTTAATGAATTGCTATTTCTTCTATGTAAATGTTTCAGTTATCATTAATATTGTTAATCCATATTCCATGCATTGAATTGTTAAAAACCGGAAAAATGCTATACAGTAAAATCTTCTAAGACTCAATTACATAGAAAAAAAATGCGTTACAGACAAGTTCCCTTTCTTGGGAAATGTAAATGTATTATATATTCTTTTCTTACGTATTAGTGTATTAATTTTGCATGCATCAGCACGTTTTTCAGTTTAAAGCAGGATTCCGTCATAGGCAGGCTCCTTTTCACACGTTTTACTATATTTTAATTAGCGTAGAAATATACTATTCTTCAAAAAGAATAAATGTTAATGTTTAATTGTAGAATAATGGCGATTCAAAAATGTATGCATATTTTGCAAAAATCTTTGAGCCAAGCTTAATTTTACTGACCTGTGAACGGACAGGTGACGCCGAGACAATGATTTTCATACGGGTTGGCTCAAAACTAGGACTGAAAATTTTGGACCGTGAAGACTAGAAAAGAAACCAGTCCCGGCTCTGTGCAGAAAAAAAATAAGTTAGGCCCGGCCCGATTCTTCCGAAAAAAAGTAAGGCCCGAACCCGGCCCGAGTGCCGCAAATGAAAATAGGCCTCGGGCCGGCCCGTAAGATCTCTATCATGCACATCCAAAATCATTTTTACGCTGTAAACTTGTTGGATATGTGACAATTCCAAAACTTTCTTCTATCTCATTTAATATTTCAAAAAGTAGTTACAAATATGGTAATACTTCCATATTATAAAATCAATACTATACCAACTTTGACTTTCATATTAAATTTTTGCTTCAGTCAATTAAACGGAGCAAAAACGAGTTAATGGGGTTCTCAGGACTCTTAAAATTGGAGAAAATGAAAAACAAAGACCATTTTCAACATTTAATATCTTAAAATTTATTTGATTTTAAGACACAATTTTGATGAAATATCTAAGTATGTTCTTTCATTTCAAATACTTAAAAAATTGCAAGATGCAGAATTAGCATTTACAGTGGGCCCCAAACTGTCAGACATTTGACGGGCAGAAAATCGGCATAACAACTTACACTCACAATTGCAAAATAAATTTTGCAACTACAATGAAAATCTTGTATACTTCAGATTGTAATAATTAACCTGAACATAAATAAATTTGTATTTAAAGCATTTTTATATTTTTAAAACAAAGGTGTATTTGGCTAATGCAAAATTTAGAAAATTTCAACAATAACATGTAAAAAAATATTTTTTTTAGCAATAAAAATTAAATTTTAGGTTCACTTTATACAGAGTAAGATGAAACATACGTTTTGAAAATTTCATGAAAAAATATTCAGAAGTTTTTGAGATATCGACCGCGTTATGCCCAAAATGTCATTTGGAGAAAAATGACGGAAACGCCGTCGCTTCAACTATTGAGTGAATATAATTCTAAAAGCCATAACTTCTGTTCTAATGGGAATTTCAAGGAAACAATTATATCAAAATGTTCAGAAAAGATAGAAGTTTAACATCTAAAAAAATTAAAATTTCGAAAATTTTAAAGCTTTAAGAGTCCTGAGACCCTTAATTTCGATCAAGGTATTTAATAAAAACAATATACAGTGTGTCCACGTATAACCTGACCGACCTTTATTTTCGCAACCGTTGGTCCTAGATGCATACTTCCAATTACAAAAATGGTCAAAATTAGATGCAGGGTTAAGATAAAAAAAAGTTTGAAGCGAAAAAACAATTTAGTGATGAATTATAGAATCTAACTTTTTATACGGTCCCCCGGTCCTATAAGTTATATTTAATAAAATTTCTCTTTTACACTGGCAAGTAAGACAAAAAAAGTCCTGTTATTCTACGATTAAAATTGACCGAGTAATAGCTGTTTAAAGTTGGAATATATTTTTTGCTGCATATTAGGGGTCATTCACAAATTTAGTAGAAATATAATTTCGTCAGATATATTAAAGAAATGGTTGAGAGTAAAATCAGCATTGTAATATAAATTTGAAATCTTTAATCATTCTGACATATTACTGCAAAATGCACAATTTGTACTGAACATCATAAGAGGATAAAAATAACAGATTTTTTGTTAAAAGGATGAAAAACAACAGCCTCAATTCTTTACAAAATGATACATATTTTAAAATGCTGTTAGGTTACACTGTCTTTCAAATTTTGGATTGTGGCATGTTTTTTAGCTTTTGAAAATTGATTCTTATGTCATTTTTAGCACTAAATCCAAAAACGACCTTCATTTTAAACCATCACGTCAGGAATTTTCTCAAATCACAAATTTCAAAGTTATAAAGCTAAAAGTTAAAATTGATCCCCCCTCCCCTCCCAACCTCATTGGACCCTCGAGTTGTTTAGCTGTAAGAAACCCAATATAAGCCAAAAAATCTAATAAATTATTGAATTAAATAAAATTAAATCGAGTAAAAAAGTCTTACATCTGTTTTATAGTATCAGATTTTTCGCTATTTTTTAACCTTGAAATTTACGATTTGCGAAAGATCCTAACATGATTGTTAAAAGTGAAGGTAATTTTTTTTATTCAACGTTAAAAAAATACATAAAATGTAATTATAAAATTTAAAAAACACAACCATCGTAGGTTTATGTTATCTAATCTAAAACTCTTTCTTAAACTTCTTGACGGTAATCTATCCGATTTTTTTTTTTTTGTGTGTGTGTGTTATCCTCTAATATAAGTATGTATAAGATGATAAAAGTCGAAAATCATAATAATATTGCATTGTCATCGGATTTAAGTCAGTATGTAAAATTTCACTTCGATCGGACATTTGAAAGTACAGTGGCGGTCAAAAGTTTCCGGCCAGTTAGTTTCTTTGATTTGTTTGATAGAACGTTTTTGTGAAGAAGAAGCGCAATTGCTCCAAAAGTTAGGAATAAGTAAAGTACCACTGACCACGTGATCATTTTGATTGGATGTTTAAGATACTTGATGCAAAGGGGAGGAATTCGAAATTCGCGAGTGCAAAAGTTTCCGGTCATTCGTCATCCATTAGTTTTTGTTATCGGTAAAGTGTTTTTTTGGCCATGTTTGTTAACTAATCAACGTGAATAATGCATTTGAAATTCAAAAATGAAAATTTTAACAATTTATTGTTCCTAAACGAGAGATTTGTTTGTCGCTAAAGGGACAATCCTCTCCTGAGGTTGTGGCAAAGTTGTCGATCGGAAAATTTGCTGTAAACGATATTTTAAAAAAATATAAAGATGGTCAGGGCCTTCGGAACTTGCCACGGTCCGGGAGACTCCGGAAAATGACTATTCTTCTAGACAGAATTATCAGAAGAAAAGCAGTTGAGGTCCCGCGTAAAAATGCCGCTGCAATTCCACGCGATTTATGGTGTTAAAATATTGCTGAAATAAGTCTGTCTACAGTATCAAGACGCTTATGTGACGTAGAAATTTATGGAACAGTCGGTGTTAAAAAACCTTTCATAAATAAAAAAAATTCAGAGGGCCCGACTGGCGTTTGCCAAGGAATACAAAGACTGGTCAAGTGAAAACTGGAAAAAAGTACTATTTTCCGATGAATCGAGGTTCAATCTTTTTGGTAGTGATAGAAAACATTATAACCGACGACCTAAAAACAAAAGATAAGATGCGAGATATATTATTCCTATAATGAAGCACGGCGGAGGACACGTGATGCTGTGGGGAGCATTTTCTGGAAAATGCGCCTGTCCGTTATTTGAAATCTGCGGCAAGATGAACAGTGAAAGGTTTAAGGATATCTTGCAAGATCATTTGCTGCCTTATTGGAGGAAAAATTGTGGTCGCAACTATTTGTTTCATCATGATAATGACCAAAACATACATGCAAGCTCGTCAAGCAGTGGCTTTCGCACACAAAAATTCCGCTTTTGAAATGGACAGCCCAATCATCCGATTTGAATACAATAGAAAATCTTTAAAACTAACTTAAAAACGTATGTGGAATTATAAATATTCAAATTCAGCAGCATTTTCACAAAAATTGTAAGAACCGTGGACAAAACGTAACATTGATGATCTACAACCATTCATTGAATCAATGCCACGTTGCTGCGCCTCAGTACTTATTGATAAATGTATGAATACAAAATACTAATTGCAAATGTTGTTGATCACTATATTATTTTCTGTTATAACACCATTTTTTTCTAAACTTGACAAGGGGACCGGAAACTTTTGAGAACATGCGTTTTCTTTAGCAATTAATTTTGTCAATTAAATTTATTAATATTTAATTTTTATTCCATAAATAAGTTCTTAACTGTTATGTCAATAAAGTGTATAAGTATCACTTTGAGATACCTCTTCATATGGGTATACTTTCAAATTAACCAAAAATTTTATTCTGGCCGGAAACTTTTGACCGCCACTGTAAGTTAAAGTTCTAGTACAAATTTTAAACTGAAAAGACGATCATTGCAAGTTAAATAAAACCTTATGAAAATAACACAATTTTAGTTAAAAGAAATCATAGCCTCAAATCCTTACAAAATAAAACATCTATATATATATTTCGCTTACGTAGCGCTAAAAAAGGGCTGTATTTGTAGCTTGCTATTTGGCAACAGCCAAAACGACGTTTCTCAGTGGTAGTTACGGTCACATGTCCCAACCCACTCAGCAAATCAAAATCCAGACAGGATCTCTCTTTTAACGCAAACCGTTTGAGCAATACATGAATGCTATTGATCCGTTTTACGGTGACGTAGCTTTTTGATCCAAGGTTGTAGTTAGACACAGACGAAAACGTTTTGTTTACATTTCGGTAGCGTGATACATAGCATATAGTTTTAAATTAATTTAAGCCGTGATTTTCAATACTATAGGCAAAATGAAAGGAGAAGGACCCCATCTCACACTAACATGCCATTTAAATTTAAACGGCGTCAATTTCCTGTTCGCTTAGCTTTCTCAAGGATGATCAACAAGTCACAGCTCCAAACTTTTGATAAATGCATTTTTATTTATATTTTCAACAAAATTTTCAATTACTTTTTTATGAATTAAAATATTTGTAAATTTCATATGTTGCTTGCTCGGATCTCATAGCGGCCCAACTAAAAATATTTTTTATTGTGTTTCCACTAAGGTTTTTAATTTATTCTGTTTCCAAGGTACGTTTTTATTTACATTTTCAACAGTTTTCCATTACTTTTTTATACAATAAAAATATTAGTAAACTTAATATGTTGTAATGATTTATGATAGCACTCATTCTGGCTAGAGTTGACATAAATAGTGGCGAGCGAGCGAAGCGAGCTGGGATCGCGTAGCAATCCCAATATGAATTGCGTAGCAATTCGTAAGGGTTGGCGAGCGTTAGCGAGCAGGGGGCTGAGCCCCCTAGTATATTAAAATACAATTATTTTAACTATTCTTAAACTTAACTAATAAAACTTAATCGTAATATTTGTACGATTTCTTTCAAAGCACAGATACCTTGAAATAAGTTGAAGTACTTTAAATACGATCTCTGAAAGCATGGCTGAAATCATCTGTTTTGAGATGCATAAAAGTGGTTTAAGTCGTGCATTTCAAAGTTTCATAACTCGGTCAATTTTAATGTTAGATGAATGGGACTTTTTTTGCCTTACTTGTTAGTGTCACAGTAAAGTTTTACTAAATATCACTTATAGGACCGGGGGACCGTATAAAAATTTTAATTTCGTAATTTTGTAATAAATGTTTGTCTTGACCCAAATCGCTTTAAATATAATTCTTTACCTTGTTTAAACCATTTTTGTAATTGGAAGTATGCATCTGGGACCAACGGTTGCGAAAATAAAGGTCGGTCAGGTTATACGTGGACACACTGTATTTCGTTACTCTGCTGTATGTAGAACTGTTTGCGAATAGCTGGCTTAGCAGGATGTGGAGTTCCCGTCGCTACACAAGCTGTAGTTCAACAGAAATAAGAAAAATTGTAAAAATTACACATAAATCTCTATTACAGCTCCCTCTTCGAGCGGAATATTTCGAAATTCAAGAAGGATCTGCTTGCCATAGCCATAAACCTATACATGAAATTTTATTCAATTCTATGCATAACCTTTTCGGCGGCACAATAATGAAAATGGCACAAAAATCGCTATTACAGTGCCCCTTTCAGGCGAAATAATTGAATGAGAACCTGCTGGCCATAGCTGAAAACATACACAAAAACATTTGGTTCAATTCTATGCATAACTTCATACACTTTTCGACGGTACAACGGCGACACACGGACAGACAGACATTTTGTATAACCATGATTTTGGGGATCTCTGACCCCTAAAACGTGTAAATCCGCTGAAAATCTGAAGTTGAAAAAATTTTCGATTACAATATTTTCTTCTATCGAATATAGAAGAAAGTAACAAACTTTTTTAATAGGCAAACACGATAAATTAACAGCATGAACGTGAACTCTAAATTTAACATTATTCTGTTATTCGTGCATGTATGAATTTAGTTACTTAGCTAAAAATATTTAATTCAATATGGATAGTATCCTAAAAACCGATATTCCGCTTTGTGAAAAATTATTGATGCGCATAAGGTAAACGCGCCAGTATTGGGCCACTTAAGGACATTTATCTAATCTAATTATTATTAAAGTGTTAGTGAATTCCAAAAGATATATATTTTTTCAGCCTAGTTTTAACCTTCATGTATCAGAATAAGCATTCAAAGTTTCAAAAATATTCTTCAAAAAAAAAAAAAAAAAAAGTGAAACATAAAAAAAATGTCACCTCCCCCTATGCTCCAGTAGTGGGCCTAGTCAATTTCTCATGCATGAACTTTTTAATTTTCGGCTTATCCAACAAATTTTTTAGAATGTAATAGAGTTTATCAACAGTTAGTTTTATTTAAAATAAAACATAATATTAAAGAAACAATGATTGAAATAAAAACTTATTTCTTAATGAAATCTCTAAGAATTTGCCAAAAAAAATCTGTTTTAGAAGACACTCTAGAAAATAAACAAATGTACCAGTAAAAGAAAAAAAACAATTATGCAAAACATTATTTATTGTTATTTTATTTATTGGTTGATGAATGTTTTAATTTGGTTTATGGAATGTAAGCTGGAAACAAATGATGATCTATTTATATTAAATTAAGTGCAAAAGGGTTTCGTAACTGTCTGCACACGATGGAGATAAATTTGAAAAATTCACGCTTGAAAATTTATTTTTAAAACAATAAAAATTGCTTAAATCATGATACTATTTTCAAACAAATTGCGATATAGTTTTCAAACAAATTGCATTAGAAAGTATATTTTGCTTCCTATGCGACGGGGTAAAAATTGAAATGTGCGGTGTTTAGAAGTTTAAAATATTGCAATAAAAAATTAATGAAAGTCAAATTTAACCGTCTTCTGTTGGCACCGACAAAATGACGCCAACGTTACACACAAACACGTTTGTCCTTTATAATATAGATCCACAAGCATAAGTACACTTCAAAGGAAATTCATTCCTTAAACTCAATTTATTTTCTTTTTTAAATTGTTAAGGCGATAAAGTTATGGAACTTATGTATGCTAAAGTGGTGCGAAGACCCTGAATGATACAAATACGGTATTACAAGTGATGCCACATTAATATGAATGATTCGTCTTTCCCAATGTCGGAATATTCTCAAATTGAATCAAACCATTTTTTTTTCTTTCTGCTTTCGTTATCTGTGTTATGGCAAAGGTATCTGACTACGTTGAAAATGCAATTTTCGACCAAAATTGTCAAATTTATTTTATTTTATTTTATTAAAGATCAACTTTTTACCTTTCCAAAACTGTATTTGTTTTTATTGTACGATAAATAGATCCAGAGTTATAGCGGTTTTAAAACTACTCAACAGCTGTCACTCAAACCGGAAGTGCCGTTTAAAGGACTTTAAAATTTAAAATTTTTAAATTTTTAAATTGCTTTTAAAGGGTCGTATGTTTGGAAAAATTTCGCGATTTTGGGTGCATTTGTTTAATAATAAGGAATGTAAATAATATGCTCCATGAAATTTAGATATATATTACTGTAAATTCTTGTAGTAAAACATAAATCTAAACTTTAAATGCATTTTTTGGAAAATGTAATTTTCGATGAAAATTCCATACGCAAAACATGATTTCTCAAAAAGTTATTGGAATATCACTATGAAATTTAAAATATATATTATTTACACTATTGTGAAGGCAATGAACTAAAGATTTAAATTTAGAATAAATATTTTTGTTTTGTGGATGTTTTTGTGGAATGACATCGATGAATTTTATGAAAATTAACATGTAAACAGGTGCGATATGCTATAAGTTTTGAAATACTTAAAGAATCTCTTAGATTTTAGTTCATTGCCTTCACCAATGTCATAAATATGAAGTGTAAAAAGGAAATTAAGATACATACAGTAGAATTTCCTTTAGAGCGTTTTGCGTTTCGGGCCAAATTTCAGTAAATTTTACTATAAATTCCTCCATTTACCAAAATTTTATCAATGAATGAAATATTTTTTACCTTTTTTCACATTTTCTAGTCCTAATCTTAGTAAAAATAAGTTTTAAAAATAATTAAATAGCTTTTTTCGAAAAAATTGCTCCGTACGTAGGCAGGCACCTGCTCTGTAGCTCTCATTAGCTCTGTATTATAAATTTGTTATAATACATAAGAACTTGCGAATGCCGTTTAGCTTGGTGGGCTGTACATATATAAAAGTTCTGAATTTTTTAGCAATTTTGTACCCCCCCCCCTTTACGATATTGTAGGTTATCATTTCTTGACCCGCCTCCCTCCTCGATATCGTTATCAGTATCTAAAAGTTTTTACTTTTTTAACTCCTGGTACGCTATTCCTTTCTCCCAGCAAATAAAGCATCGTCTCCAAAAAATAAAGTTCCATTGTATAAGCCTGCCGTAAAACAAAGCAGATGTATCATTGTACTTTTAAACACTCTACTGCCATCTTTTAGACTTCTAAGCATCGTACATTTTCGATTTTTATACCGTCGTATTGGTGAAAAAAAAGTACTTTTAAATGCAATTTGTTTGAAAACTGCATCTCTATTTATTTTTGAGATATTAATTTTTTTTTGTAGTTTTTAGCTCCATTTGTTTAATTTTAGCAACTCAAGTACTCCATTTCTGTAGAAAGTAAAGAAAAAATAGTAGGAAAATAGTAATTATATGTAATAAAATCATAAGACGAAACGCAATTTTTCACCTTGATTCAACATAAGATATATAATGTGAACATTAAAAAAGTCCTCAGTTTTAATTAAAAGGCGACTAAAGTAATGAAAAAGATGTTACAAGTTTAAAATATACATTTTATTTAAAACTTCTTAGTACTTTCAAGCCTTCCAAGCTCATCATCAGAGAATATCTTAATAACTAAATGTTATTTATTTATACAAATACGCCCCTTTGTTTTGAAAATGAGACTGTCACTTCTACTTTCAACTCTAGTAATTATTGGCTCTCTCATTTTCAAAACAAAGTGGCATATTTGTATAAATAAATAACATTTCGTTATTAAGATATTCTCTAATGATGAGCTTGAAAGGCTTGAATGTACTAAGAAGTTTTAAATAAAATGTATATTTTAAACTTGTAACATCTTTTTCATTACTTTAAAGTAATTATACCTTTTTGTTGCCATTTTCCCATAACTACTGAAACAAAAATTTAATTAAAATACGTGCTATTGTGAAAAAATATAAATGAATGGTTTCTGATAAAAAAAGTCCTTCCGGCCAGTGCCGGGAGGAAGAGGTAGCTTTCAAATTCCTTATTTTAAAAAAAGCCAACTTATATTATTCAAACACACGAAGCTCAATTTAGTGGAAACCGAATATAGGAGATTCAATACTAATTTTTATCAATACTAAATCATTATGAATGAGAATTTCGCGAAATTAGTCAGCTTTATCCAAGCTGCTTTTATTTAAAGTAACTTATATTTGGCTGAGATGTTGATGTATACTATCCACATGCCTTCTTACATGGAAATAGGCGAATACGTGTGTTATCGCGTGACAAATACAAGATCGTTTCAAAATGTTAGCCATACTTGAAATTCAAAGTGGTATAATTCAACCGTTTTTTTAAGATATAAACAAAAGAACAAATTTTCAGAAACAAAATCTGCTCCGGAATCTTTGTATCAAGGCCAAACACATAAAAAAATCTTTTTCATTTTCCAATTTTTTAATACCTCATTTTAAATTTTGAATTTAATTTTTTTTAAATGGCAACCCTTTTGAAACAAGATGGCGAATGTAGCTGGCAAACGAACTCGGTCGAGACATTGGTATGTACTATGTACAGACCAAGTAACATCCAAATCGGTTCATAAATACGCTTGTTATCGCGTGACAAAAATCAGGTCGTTTTAAAATGTCAGCCACAATAGAAATTCAAAATGCTATAACTCAGCCATTTTTTTAGATGTAGACGAAACAGAAACTGTTCCGGAATCTTTATATTAAGGTCAAAACACATACAAAAAAAAATCTTTTTCATTTTCCAATTTTTTGGTACCTCATTTTAAATTTTAAATTTTTTTAAATGGCCGCCATTTTGAAACAAGATGGCGGATGAAGCTGGCCAACGAACTCGGTCGAGATATTTGTATGTACTATGTACTTAGCAAAGTACATCCAAATCGGTTCATAAATACGCCTGTTATCACGTGACAAATATCAGGACGTTTCAAAATGACAGCCACGCTAGAAATTCAAAATGCTATAACTCAGCCATTTTTTAAGATATAGACGAAACAAAAACTGCTCCCGAATCTTTGTATCAAGGTCAAATACACAAGAAGAAAATATTTTTTCAATTTTCAATTTTTTGGTACCACATTTCAAATTTAAATGTTTCTTAAAAATTTAAATGGCTGCCATTTTTAAACAAGATGGCGGATGAAGCTGGCCAACGAACTCGGTCGAGACATTAGTATGTACTATGTACAAACGAAGTTACATCCAAATCGGTTTATAAATACGCCTTTTATCGCGTGACAAATTTCAGGACGTTTCAAAATGTCAGCCACGCTAGAAATTCAAAATGCTATAACTCAGCCATTTTTAAGATATAGACGAAACAAAAACTGCTCCGGAATCTTTGTATAAAGGTCAAATACATAAGAAAAAAATATTTTTCCATTTTCAATTCTTTGGTACCACATTTCAAATTAAAAATTTTTTAAATTTTTTTAAATAGCCGCCATTTTGAAACAAAATGGAGGATGAAGCTGGCCAACGAACTCGGTCGAGACATTGGTATGTACTATGTACATACCGAATTACATCCAAATCGGTTCATAAATTCGAGAGTTACAGTATGACAAAAGTCAGATATATATATGGATATATATATATATATATATACATCAACTTTTGAACGGAGGGTGGTTTAGGGGTCTGGGGGTCATGATAGATGAAAATATACGAAAATTTTTTGAAATCGGTTTCCTCCGAACGGCTGCAATAGGTAGCTTTTTGTAATGAAAGCTACCTAATATGGAGCTATTATAAATTATATTTAATTTAATTATCTATATTACAAACAGGTGAAGGCATATAAATCATTAGACAGCCGATTTTTTTTCTTTTTTTTTTTTTTTTTTTTGGTCGAATTTCTTGAGTGACATCTGTTTTTTTTTTTGTTTGTTTGTTTGTTTTTGTTTTTGTTTTTGTTTTTTTTTTTGTTTTTTTTTTGTTTTTGTTTTTCTTTTCATTTTCATTTCCATTTGTGTATTATTCAGCGACAGTGACGTCCTATGAATACTTTACTGTAGATGTTGTTTAAGACTGGATCGTAAATTAGGAATTCCTCAAAGGATGCGAATGACGTCATTTAATATAAAATAAAAGCGTGTGTTTTAAGTCTTAAATATGTTTTGTATCATCTATATTTATATAAATATATATTTTTTTTTTCATCGGGGGTGACACTAAATTCTGAAAAAGCAGGATTCCTGTTATCTAGTCTTTCTTTTTCTTTTACATGTTTGAGATGATATAAAGATATGGTTGTGCAGTCGTGGAAAAAAAAAAGTAAACACCCCTTACTAACTCCTCAACAAATTATCGTAGAAGAAAGTTACTGGTACAGAACGATTGGAAATAAAGTCTACTTTTAAATGATGTATATAAAATTTGCTTAGGGGGTCATCTACATATTAAAACGAATCCAAACTTCATTTCTTTTAATGACAATACCCAATTTTAACGAGATATTTCAAATCTTCGGTACAAACTATGCCTAGACACCGAATTTCAAGTCATTTGAATGATAAGTTTTTGAATTATAAACATTCAAAATTTAGTGCTTCTAATGTTAAATTACATTTTCATATTTTTATTTATATCTCCAGAAATTATGCTCCTAATGTGCTAATTTTTTGTGTAGCAATAATAGTAATATATCCAAACATAAATACGCTGAATTTGCAATTTTTATAACTTTATGATATGAATTATGATTTATGAAATTAATACTCGAAAAAATTATGAATTGCAACCTACAATTTTTTTGATGGAATTAGATTTATTAAGTCCTGCTTTATGGAAATCCAAAATTTCACATTTTTCTTCCAAGTAGTTTTCAAATTATGCTTAAAAAACGGCAAAAGGGTGGTTTAAGGGGCCGTCTATAATAGGAGCGACTAGATATTTTGAAATTTCTTCTGCTGTCGTGTAATCTAGCAGGCTTCATTGAATTCGTAAGGTGCCTTGATCAAGATGAGGGCTCTCTCGGTTAACAACCGAGTTTCAAACTTCAATTTGGATACAGCCCATAAAATACGCTCGTTTTAAAATAATTAATTTCTCAGAAACTTACGGTACGAATGGCATAAAAATTTGTTTTTAAGCTAATTGAAGGGTGTAGAGTTCATTTATGCTGTCAGAATTGTGTACTGCTATTGAAAAAAACAAAGTTACTGTTCGTTTTAATATGTAGATGGCCCCCTAAGCAGATTTTATCGATATCATTTAAAAGTAGACTTTATTTCCAATCGTTTGGTACCAGTAACTTTCTTCTACGATAATTTGTTGAGGAGTCAGTAGGGGGTGTTTACTTTTTTTTTTTCCACGACTGTACATTTATTATTTACATTACTTTGCTGATTTTAATGAAGAGAAAAAGTTAATAAAATATCACAATTATATATAACTTTAGATCAAATAACACTTTAACGAAATACTTACTATTTAAGGGCGCAGGACACTCAGCTTCCAATTTCCCGTCGCTAATGTGAAGTGTATGGGCATTGGATGCATTCGGATATTTAAAATATCGCCTCGGGAAATTAATATTTTTAACTTCTATTTTTTTTGCATACACTTCCTAAAAGATGTCTTTTTTTTTTTAGTTCTCAAAATATTTCTAAAATATAGACTTAATTTTATAGGAAGTGTTAAAATCTTACTCACAGTTCGCCCGATTTTAACACATAAAATATTAAATTCAGCATAAATTTTAGAAATATTTTGAAAACTAAGGAAATAAGAGACATTCTTTAAGAAGAGTACACAGGAAAAAGATGGTAAAAATATGAATTTCCCGAGAAGGTAATTTAAATATACGAATGCATCAAAAGTCCATTGACTTAACATTACGGAGGAGAATTCCGAACCTGGGTGACCAGCCCCCTTAAGAATATTTAATAATAGCTTTTTTCTACTTAATGCATTCAACAGTAATATTGTCTTCTTTCACTTGCCTCCTGCTCTGGGGTAATCAGAACTTTTTACAAACAAAACAGGTGGGTAACATTCTTCCCCATTTTTCACTAGTAAACATAACAAGTATCATTCCGAATTTGATTTCATTTACAACGAAATACAGTAAATTCTGTCTAAGGCGGAATCGATCGGGACTCAGAAAATTATCCGTGGTAGACAATATTCCGGCTTATGTAAAAAAGCTCCCTTTGTCGTTATAGATAAAAAGAAACGCTATTCAATTTCTTAGTACTGCTGTAAGACAGGCATATTGGAAGTTTACATACACACACGCACAAAAAAAAAAAAAAAAAAAAAAAAAAAACCCAATAAATTTCGAGAATGAGACAGAACGCTATAATTTTGAATTTGAGTACAACCTTAAAGTACAATATATTGTACTTTCGAATATATATATATTGATAAATGTTCATTTTACTAGAAATATTAATTTTTAAATGCAATTTTGCATATGAAAAAATGGCATAAGCATAAATTCCTTAAAATTTAAAGTTTCTGTTTGAATTAACTTTTTAAAAGTGTTACGGAATTTTAACTAACATGTTCGACATTGAGTATTTGACTTATCAGGTTTAAAGCTTAATAAACAGAAAGCCTCTCATTTTTAAATTATACTTTTTTCCGCCATATGCAAAATTTTAGTTTCGATGGAACCTTAAAATCCTTTCCGTTTCCGCGTTAGACAGATTCCGCCTTATGCAGCATGAATTAATGTAATTTTCTATGGGTTCGCCGGGACTTGAAAAATTTTCCGTAATAGACAGATTTCCGGCTTATACAGAGTCCGCCTTAGACAGAATTTGCTGTATATACACATATGGCAGAATAATAGGAATGACAAATGTTAGGATATTCCATATTTTGGAATGAAATGATTTATAATCATTTAGTTGTTTTAATAATAACTTTGTATTTTCATAAAATAGATAACAGACTGAAAAAAAGACTATATTGATATAATGAAAAAGTTACCGAAAAAAAAATTTTTTTTTGTTTGGATCAAAACGATACAATGTGTTATTCTGTATATAACAATGTAGTCAATGTATACTACTTATTCATGTTGTGCACCCTCCTCCCTCCAGATTTGTCCCGGGGGGCATGAATGATGTCCGAAAAATTTAAAAAAGGGCCCCCCTGGAGGGCAAATTGGTGGGAGGGGCACAGGATATGCATAACATAAATAAGTGGTCACAGGCCTTTCCAACAATATGTCACATGTGGGGGGGGGGGGTCAGTAAAAGTTAGAAAATGCCCCCCTTTGGGTCTACTGGAATACATCCTCTCCCCCTCTTTTTGAAATATCGTTTGCAGAAATGTGCTACTGTATACGGTGACTACTGTAAAAGCACTTATTTTCGTGAGACTTTAATTTTCGCGATTTTCGCGATCCCGTCGTAATCGCGAAAATTTAAGCCTCGCGAAATACTTTTTTTTCGTTTCAAATAATAATAAAAAATCGTAAATTTTTCACTTATCCAAAATTTAATTATTACACTTGCTTAAATAAGAAATAAGTACAACAGTAAGAATGCTTTTCAGAATGGACGGATTTCGTCAATTTCTTATAAATAGAATCAATAATATTAGAGGAATAACCACGATCAACAGCAATAGCTTTGAGGTAATTAAGTTCAGCACTAAGTAACTGAGGAGTGGAACAAACATTGGTAGCCCGAAAAACAAAAGTATTGAAAGCAGCGAAATTCTGGTTAGGGGGATGAGAAGAATGCCTGTGAGGTGGAAGACTGACAGCAAAAAATTTACGAAAGACGGTAGTCCGAAAGCCATTATCACAACGAATAACAAGGACATCGCGGAAAGAAAGACAGTTATTAGTCTCAATTTCAGAGGTAAATTGAATGCAGGGATCAATGGAATTCATAATAGAGAGAATATGATTAATATTCGAATTTATTTCAACCAGGACATAAACATCATCAACATAACGAACATAGAACGGAAATTTTAAAATTTCAAAAAGTTTGACCTCAAAATAGTGCATATAAATATCGCATAAAATTGGACTAAGAGGATTACCCATAGCCAAACCATCAATCATGCGGAAGAAATTACCATTGAAAACAAAAGTATTTTGTGACAAGCAAGCGCGAGTGAGAAGGATAAGTTCCTCGATTTCAAAATAAGAGAAATGGAATTCACAAAGCCTGTTCTTTAGGCAATCCAAAGCCCCCTCAACCGGAACGTTTGTAAATAATGATTTAACATAAAAAAAAAACCATCATGTGACCCTGCGGCTTAAAATTATGGAGTTTTTTAACAAAATCAAAAGAATTCTTAACAGTGAAACAGTTACTGCTCAAAAGTGGGGAAAAAACAGAAACTAAATAGTTGGCAAGCTTATAAGAAGCTGTACCGATACTAGAGACAATAGGTCTAAAAGGAATGTCAGGTTTATGGACCTTAGGTAAAGCATAAAACCTGGCACAATGCGCAATAGATGGAATAAGAGACTTCTTAAAGTTAGCAGGAATAATGGAAGAAGACTTGATGGCAGACTTAATAGAATTAATTTCACTAGTGGAAGGAGCTTTGCGGATGTCCACATAAGGACCATCTTTAATTAATTTATGGGATTTTTCCAAATACGAAGATTTGTCGAGAAGAACAATCTGACCACCTTTGTCAGCCTTAGTAATGATTAAGTTTGGATCAGAACGCAAATTTTTCAGACATTGTTTAACTGGAATTTTAAGATTGGGCTTATAAACATTAGAATTGAAATCAACAGTATTGGCAATGAGATGCCTGATGGACTCTTTTTGAGAAGAAGATAGAGCGCTATGCTTAAAGGCCCTTTCAATAGGAGCAATTAGATTAGGTAAAGAAGGAATAGCAGAGACAGAAAAATTGTTATTCAATTTGAGAGCATCGAGCTGATTGTCACTTAAAGAAACACTAGAAAGATTGACAACAACATTTTGGTTAACAACAGGCAAATTGCTGGGGTTATTAACGAAGGACTTCGCTGCTTTCAATACTTTTGTTTTTCGGGCTACCAATGTTTGTTCCACTTCTGTGTTACTTAGTGCTGAACTTAATTACCTCAAAGCTATTGCTGTTGATCGTGGTTATTCCTCTAATATTATTGATTCTATTTATAAGAAATTGACGAAATCCGTCCATTCTGAAAAGCATTCTAATTCCAACTCTAGTACTTCAGTTGTGTTACCATTTTTCCTAAAATCAGTCAGCAAGTTGCTAAAATCTTAAGAAGGTTTGATTTTAATGTTATTTTTTCTCCTGTTAATAAAATCACTTTTTCAAATCTCAAACACCCCATTGATCGCCTAGATAACTGGGGTATTTACCAAATCTCTTGCCAATGTGGCCTTTCTTATATTGGCCAGACTAAACGTGCTCTTAGATTTCGTTTAAAAGAGCATGAAGATTATGTTAAAAATCAGGAGCTTAAACGTTCTTCTATTGCTCAACATTCTTGGTCTTCTCAACATAGGTTCGATTTTTCCTCAGCCACCATTATCCAAAAATGTTCTTCTAACCTTGATCTTGATTTTTGGGAAGCTTACCACATCATTAAAAATTCTCACTCTTTAGTCAATGACTTATCTAGTACTCCAGACTTTCCAAGTATTTGCAAAGCATTAATTTAATTTCCTCTTTTTTGGTTTCATTTTCTCTCCTTTTCCGGTAGATGTCGCTACTTGTCCACCCAGTCGTTTCCACTGCTTCTCTCTCATTGGTTGTTTCTGGCGCTTTCGCTACCCGCATAGGGTATATAAGGCAGCGCGTCTCTGTCTATCATTTTGCTCAGCCTTGCTTTTCCTAGCACGCTGTTCCTTTTTTCCCTCTCTTGCACTGAAGAAGAATCTCGCTGTAGATTCGAAACAGCTGTTTGCTGCTTTTTTCACGCATTATTTGTGCATTTTAAACGTTGGTTTACTGCATTTTAATATTCCTGCACAAAGGATTTAATTGCTATTTTAAAGTACGATATTGTTATTGATTCATAATTTTGTTTTACGATGTACTATAAATTGTGTAGTTTGTACCATTAACTGATAAAATGTTGAACCAAGTATTGGTAAAATGTTGAAGAATAAACTTATAAAATATTGAAACATAAAACACATAAAGCGGCTATTTCCACCACTTCTCGTTATACCTTTACATTTCACACAAAGAAAACCCAGTTTGATAATTATATGATGTTAAAAATTTCAGACTGTGTTGAAAGAAATTTTGGTGATTTAGTAGCTACAACCATAAGATGGTGAAAACATTTACCATGATTTGGTACTTTATATGAATCATGAAATGGTACAATATTGCCATTGATTCATTTTTCTGTTTTACGATGAACCATAAATTGTGTAGGTTATACCAGTAACTGATAAAATGTTGAACCAAGCATTGGTAAAATGTTGAATAATAAACTTATAAAATATTGAAACTTAAAGCACATAAAGCGGCTATTTCCACCACTTCTCGTTATATCTTTACATTTCACACAAAAAAAAAAGCACAGTTTGATAATTATATAATGATAAATATTCCAGACTGTGTTGAACCAAATTTTGGTGATTTAGTAGCTGCAACCATAAGATGATGAAAACTTTTACCACGATTTGGTACTTTACTTAAATCATAAAATGGTACAATATTGTTATGACTCCTTATTTTGTTTCACGATGAACCATAAATTGTGTAGGTTTTACCATTAACTGATAAAATGTTGAATGAAGCGTTAGTAAAATGTTGAAGAATAAATTTATAAGGTATTGAAACCTAAAATGACTATTTCCACCATTTCCCGTAAACCTAAAGTGACTATTTCCACCATTTCCCGTTATATCTTTACATTTCACAGAGAGAAAGTCCAGTCTGATAATTGTTTAATTTAAAAATTTTCACACTGTGTTGGACCAAGTTTTGATGATTTAGTAGATGCAACCACAAGATGGTGAAGCTTTTACATTTAATTTTAAATGAAAACTTGCATGAATAACCACTAAAAACTTTTTATTTTTTTGTTTCTTACCTGAGGTATATCATGTTTTAAAATACTTTTTAAAAAGAAGTCATTGTTCAGCTCATCAGCACTGTTGTACATTAGTAATACAAGAAAACATGAATAAAAATTTAAGAAGTTGTACTACACTGCATAATTAAAAAAATTCCTGAAATTAACATGGAAACAAAATGAAGAATTTTGATTTAAAAACAAAAAAAATCTCATTATTTAAAACTCTTAAAATAAATTTTAAGAAGATATACATGAATTATTAGAATGTATGTTTTAATTTTATTTTAAAATTTAAAAATAAACCTCAATTGTAAAACAAAATAACATATACATCCATCTGCATTTTTTTCTAGAAATTCTGTTAGTACATTTGGTTTATTGAATTTAAATGTCACCACTACTTGCATGAAACTGTAATTGTAAAAAGTAAAGTAAAGTAAACAATCATCTGCTTTTTTTTATCTTAATATATATGGTTGACTGAATTTCAATGTTGCCATCATGTTGCAACATTACTTTTCTTTTACAATTTACAACACATATTTTTACTCTGCATTTCTTCTTAATTTTTTATTTAAAAATGTCATTGTTTGGTTTTAATGCATGCATTGGATAACATTTACTATAATAATATAAGAAATTTTAAAAAGTTTTAAAATATCTGAGAAAAGCTTTTATGATTCAGAAAAATGTTGAAAATTACAAAAGGAATAAATATACGATTTCAATTTGAGTGCAAAAAATATTGATATTTAAAAAGATGCTCTCTAGCAATAACTATGTATTTTTTTTATTATTATTCAACCAACTTAAAATTGTGTCTTTATATGTTTAATATAAATCAAAATTCCTGTTCTATAAGCAATAAAACGTAAGAATAAATAACTGAAACACTGATTCTGCTCTTTCAGAACTTCTTCTATATAGCTGCTCCTTAAAACTTGAATGTTGCCACCAACTAAAAGAGAAAATTTTATTATTTTTATTTCTTATTTGATAGCTTTTAGCCTTTTATTATTAATATCATTATCTGATAGAAAAATGTCGTACTTCAAGTATTTAAATCTGAAAAATGATTGTATTTTTCATTATAATAACCTAAGATGAAAAATAATTTTAGATATACTTTCAAACTGGTATTGCTAAGAAAACTGCTGAAATTAAGAAGAAAATTTAGTTGAAAGTGGAACACTTTTAAAATAAAATGGAAAATTGTAGAATGATTAAATATAGTTTTATTTTTGTTCTTTTTTTTTTTAATTATTATTATTATTATTATTAACCTTAAGTTTAGCTGAAAGCAAAGTAATATAAACAATCCTTTTTTCTATCTCTATAATTGATTATATGTTATTAAAAAAAATAGGTATCAATTTACTACTAAACTCTATTCTTTACATTTTATTGAATATAAATTACCACAGGTTTGTTAAAAGAGGATAAGAGAAAAGTACATTTCATAAAATAGACAAATATATACCTTTCATTATCTATTTCTGTGCTGAATCCAATGAAATGATTTTTATTTCATTACTTTCTTTCTTATTTCACATTTAGTCTTGTTTTTAATTTCTTATTGTTAACAAGTGGGTAAGTATAATCCCAGATCGCACAGAGAGTTTCGTTTAATATGCCTTAAAAACTCACTAGATGGCGCCAAAAAAGAACGTTAATATATATAAAAATTCGAAATAAAAAAGAAAAAAATACCTTTTAATTCCTCAAAAATGCATATAGATAATTTGAAAAAAGTTGTCCATAAGAAGTGTACTATTACAGAAAATTGATGGCAGCACAAAACAAACAACAACAAAAAAAAAAAAAACATGGGAATTCAATATTTATTCCTCTGACATCAATCAGTGTTTAAAAGTTTAATTCTTTTTATTTAAGATTTTTCCGGGGGGGGGGGGTACATAATACTTTGCAAATTTATTTTTAAAAAGAAATTCCGCTAAAATAATTACAAATTTAACTTAAAAAATTTCAGTGTAATTCCATGTTTTTTAATGTTCATTCGTTTTCTTTTTTTTTTTTTTTTGGGGGGGGGGGGGAGGAAGACATAATACTTCGTAAATTTACATTTAAAAAGAAATTCCGCAAAAAAAATTCCAAATTTAAGATTGAATTTTTTCAACTTAAATCGACTGGATTTGAACTCACAACCTCCTACATACGAACCCGTTGACCTTATCAACTTGGCTATAACTTCTATGAGCGAATTAGCTGAAAGTAAGATTATGTAATGTGCAGAAATGGTCGAATTCATAAAAACTCTAATGATATAAGAATTTTTCAGAATTTTATGATTTTGGGAAGGATAAGGGGGTATTCAGCTCTATGGGGGGGGGGGGGGGAATTTTCAAGTCTGTAACTTAAATAGTTTCCGAATACGAGCCTGTGACAGACAGACAGAGAAACGAGACTATAAGGGTTTCGTGAGATGAACGAAACCCTAAAAAAGTTCCACTAGTGCACTTTTAATATCCGAAATTTATTACAGTAACTACCTAATAAGAGGATGGTTGGTATACTCCTTGGATTTTCCAAGGAGTCTCACACTAGAATCCTGCATCAGGTCGGGTTGACTTTCATTGTTTCGGGTTCGGATTGGGTTTTGACTCTTGTGGATCGGATTCGGGGTGGCCCGACTTTTCCAAAATAATGCCCACGATGTTTTTTTACCTTAAAAATCAATATACAATAGTTACTATTGTACGTTAAAAATCTATATACATAATTCGTCTCCATAACGGACACTCTGGAAATTCGGACACCTCTGTTTAGCGAACACTTTTCCAATTTCCAACACTTATACATTCGTACGTTTATATCTCTAAATAATGGGCCCCTCCCAGTCTACACAGACTTAAGATGTGTATGTGTGCATAAACTATTGGAATACCATAAATGTATTTTGTGTGTGTGTGTATGTGTTTATCAAAAAAGAAATATTGGTAATATTTTTCATGTTCCTCGAGAAGAAAAAATGGTTCTTAAAGAAAGAATAATCTATGATCACATTTCTTACTACATTTTATTTCTTATGCATAGCAAATTGAATATATTCTCATTCATAATCAAATACGTATTTATTTTCACCTGAAATACAGTTCTTCTCAAACTTTTTGTAAAAATCCCAACACCCAACTTGCAAAAAACCTTAATATGACCCGCTAGTAATATTCTAGGATGAACTCGACCCACAGAAAGAAAATTAGAGTCCCCTTAGCCCCACCGTTCAGCAAACAGAAAAAAAGAAAATTAAGGATTATTTAACCTGCTGCAGGACTATTCAAAAATCCCGGGTTGTTCACTATTCAGAGGTTTTACTACATTTGAATATTAAAGAAAATTTTATTTGTCCACTTTTCTATATAAAACATAAAATCGATATTAGAGGTATAATTGTAAGCCACTTTTCATAATTACATTAAAACATGATTTACTGTCATTTAATTTCGTATTCGGATCGGATTGCGGGTTCAGATATTTCGAGTTCGGGTTGAATATGCGGGTTTGTGTCGGGTTGCTGTTCACCGAAAATTATTTTGGTGGATTTGGGTCGCGTTGCGGGTGGAGGAAAATTTTTTTGTCGGCTCGGGTCGAGTTGCGGATTGACTTCATATGGCATTTTCGGATTCGGGGCGGGCTACAACCCTACCCATCCAGGACTCTATCTCACACCACCATTTCTGTTTGGAAATTTTCTATTTAATATTTAAAACGCATCATTTGTAGCCACCTTCTTTAATTGCAAAATTTGTATTATTTTTCTACAATTGAGGCTACACAGTACCCTGAAAATGACAAAAATATCGAATATTTTTTTATCGAATTTTTCAGTGGTCCATACGGTTGTGAATCATGACTCCAAATTGTAGATCTGAAATCCAAATAGTTTTAAAGATATTTGGACTTTTCTGAGTGTTCCTTTACAAACTTTAAATGCATTTTTCTCCGACTTTTATTTTTGTTGATGTTAGTGTTTGCTATTCCCTAAGGCTTTTTTCTGTAGCAGATAGAGTCTTGAAATTTTTTGTAGACACTTATATATATATATGTACTACAATAATTAGTATGGATTTAGGCAGGGTTCTCGCTGCCGCTCGCCATTGCGCCAAATCGCGACAAAATTCTTCATTTGGCGAGCAAACCAACAGTCAAATTCGCCAAATTGCGAGGGCTCAGTTTGTATGTGTGGTATGCCGATACAGTCGAGATTCTTCGCCGATTTACTATACGATTGCTGCCACCTTACATGTTCAATCGCACTATGCCATTTACATTGCTCTATTTATAGAGATACTGGTTCAACACCAATTGAGTTTAGTAACAGCAAAGACCCATAGAGGATTATGCGATAGGTATTTCTCTATAGTCAGTTAATCTGTTAAACACTATCTATGCGCTAGCGTCGCGGCAGTTAAAAACGCTAGCAAAATTACTCGCATTAAGCGCCACATAAAGAAAATTTTTGCTGGAATGTGGTGTTGAAATTAGCAATTTAACATACTATTTATTAAAAGTAAGCAAAGTATCATTTGGATGGTCAAACTTTTTCAATCGCTTAAGAGTCGAAATCTCATAGAAATTTTTAGTGTATATTTTCACAACGGTAAATCAAAGATTGCTGTTCTTAATTTCCACTAATCACTAATCACCCACTCGTGGACAGCCAACCTTTCGGTATAGGAGCTGATTAGTCCACGAGGGGAAAACACATATCTACTAACCCGCGGAGACTCCAGTACTTGCGAACAAGCCCGGAAGCTCCAGCAGGCTGGAAGACCCTGCTTAATGAAAATTACATGATTATTACAGGTAATTCACAATGGGTTGCACTATTGAGCAAACCCGAGAAATTTTACAGTTATAGTTGATGATGAATAGTTAAAATTATGTTATAAAATAAAGTTAATATAAGTACTTAATTACATCTCATTATTTAGTAATTTAACATTTAAAAAGTGAGTATTTACACTTAAAATTTAAGACAGGAGAATTATTTAAGGTAAACAATAAATAGTAGGATAATATGACAGAGCTTGATTAAAATGACAAAACAATCAAAATGATTATTAAACAATATGACAAAATGTAATGAAATAAAGTAAAATATTTAAACTAAGTGTTCTTAATTTCCATTTAGACAGCTAAAAAAAAAAAAAAAAATATCTGAAACATTTACACATTTAGGAGACATTTAGAATGTACTTATTTTTAATAGTTTCTGTAACGCATAGTCGAATTTCTATTGTATAAGCAATTACAAAAAATTAGGTTATTTTAGAACATATTGAAAAAAAAAGGGATATAATAAAAGGTTAAAGATAGATTTTTCAGTGCTTCAAGCCGAATCTATTTTGCTAACAATTCTGTTCATTTGGCTACTGTTTTTTATTTCTTATTCGCCAAATCACTAATGTTGGTCAAAAGACAGCGAGAACACTGGATTTAGGTCTCAGGCTTGTAGTTATTTTTTTTATGTCAAAGTTAATATTTCCAAATTTTTCATATATTTTTTTAACTTCATGCTGCAATTTTTTTTTATATAATAGATAAAGTTTCATCTTTAATTTCATACTAACTTTTGTTCGCAATAATCAAATGAATATAAGTCACTTAAAATAACTAAAAAATATTAAAAATTAAAAATTTTATAAAAGTTTTAAAAGTTTTAAAAAACTTCAAATTTTTCAAACATTTTTTAATTAAAAGAAAACGGTGATTGATAAAATGATTTTTTTTTTTACCAGAATCAGTTTAATTTTATAATCTTAAACAAAGTCATTAATTATTTTTAATGTAAATGTCTCCAAAAATTTTTTCTGAAAAAGGGTACTGTGTAGCCTTAAACAAAGAGAAAAATTCTCCTTGTGTGGTGAAACTGTACGCAGTCTATAACAGAGATTTAATATGTATCACTAAATTCTGTTATCTACAACTGTCTGGAAATAAATTTTTTTAAAAGTCAGTTAAGGGTGTCTGGGAGACATTTTAAAATAGTTTTTTATTTATTGAGTTAAAATTTTGAATTTTTTTGTCTCGGTTAACCATATTATTTGTAAACAAAATCATATGATAAACTTATGATAATTCCCTTAAATTTTTTTTATTTAAAATTTATTAAAAAAGTGGGGCAAAGTAAAATCGTTATAACTCGAAATATTATTTGCACAATTTATTTTTTTTCTCTCATTTAAATAAACAGAAATATATAAGCTTTAATTTTGATTCAGCCTTTTAAAAAATATTAATTTAAATGAAAGTTAAAAATATTTAAAATAAAAATTAAAAAAAAAATGCCACATTAAAAAAAATCATATTTTCAAAAGTATTTTTTTTTTCAAATTTAAATCAAATTTGAATTAAAATTACAGTAAAACAATTGAAAAAAAATGTTCCAAGTTTGAACCATTTATCTTTAACGGTTCTTGACTTATAAAAATTTAAATATGAGAAATGGTAAGAAAAAAACCCCATCATGAAGAAAAACGCATTTTCACAAGAAGTCGTTTCCATGACAACATTGCTTGAAAGCTAGATTTTGAAAACAAACCAAAACGAAAAAAATAATATTTCCTGTCCCAATTAAGATAGAAACATGATTTAAACATCATTTTAAGCAAAAAAAAAAAAAAATAATAATAATAATAATAATAATAATAACTCTATCGTCATATCAATAGTGACAACGACCTAAAAAGAAAAAAAAAAAAAAAAAAAAAGCAATTTAACAGATTACAACGACCATTTGGGAAATGATTTTTCCAAAGCCTAAAAGTTAAGACATAAAAAATCGCACGGAGTTGATCATACATTACGTACGCCATGAATTAAACATTAATAGTGTTTTTACACGTAAAAATTGCAAGCGACAAAAATCGCCTGCGACTCGTCAAATTTTTTAAAACTTACGTATTATCCAAGCATTTCATTGGCTGTTCGGGAAAGGCTTTTCCATCGTCAGACCAATTTTAAAAGAAATTTCATTCTTAAACTTCTAAACATCCCATAATATTACTTTTTACACCGTCGTATAGAGAAAAAAATGTGCTTTTAAATGCAGCTTGTTTGAAAGATGTATCTCAATTTGTTTCTGAGTTATTAATTTTTTTTTTTTAGTTTTTATTACTTTTTTGTCATAGTGGCAACAGAAGTATCCATCTCTGTTGAAAGTAAAGGGAAATACAGATTACTGTATAGACCAACCAGAAACCGAATAAAATGCAGATTTAACCAATCAAAAGCTTCAGATATGTTTTTGATTTCCTACCCTGACGAGGACAATAACCATTTTTCCAAATGGTTAGAAAAAAAAAAAAATTGAAGATTTTTGTGTCTCGAACCTCCTTAAAACGGGAATAAAAAGAAAATAAACTATCATTAATTTTCAAGTGCGATCCCCTTTTATCTGCAAATTTTTATGAATAATATAAATCTCTCCTAAATCGTTTATATCTTTAACTTTCATCTTATTAACCCTTTCCGGTACGGAGTAATTCTGTTTGTAAAATGATGAAATGATGAACTAACAGCAGAATTTATAAACGATTGTATTAGAAAATAAGAACTTGTTGATTTTCCCGTATTTTATAAAAGTAAAATTTCCATTAAATATTCTGGGTGCCATAGTACTTTTAAAATTAGGTTTAATACTTTTAAAATTAAATGTCCTTTTATGTGGACACCGCAAGTTAAAGGGTTAAATGGTGAAGTTTAGTTAAAGTATTCTGGAAGTGTTGGAAATTCTTCCATAACCTATGCTTGACGCACGCTGTTTTCGTAATTGTTTATTCACTGTAAAAAAAAAAAAAAAAAAAAAAAAAAAAAAAACGGACTAAAATACGGAAATACTACTGACAATCTAGACGCCAGTAGTATTTCCGTTTTTTTTTGGAATTTAACGGAAAATTTTCTGTCATTTACCGGGAATAAGTTCCGTTATAATACGGAAATAGTACTCGCGTCTAGATTGCCAGTAGTATTTCCGTATTTTAGTCCTTTTTTTTTTTTTACAGTGTTTGTATTTTTAATTGGAAAGTGCGGCAACAAGCAAAATTATATACACAATATTTTTTTACATTTTAGAATTTATTTTATTAAATCTATTCGTGAAATTTCAACTATGCAGCCAGCATATGATGTTTTTACTCACTTTATTTTTAGATTATTATTTTATTTTTATTTTTCAGTTTTAATTGATAAGGTCAATCTTCGAGTTTTAGTACTTTAAATTGGTTATACTTTATGATAATAAACAACGAAAATAAAGATAAACCAAAAATTTAAGAAAAGTTTACTACCGAACTCTATTCTTTACAGTTAGATAAATATAAATTATAAAATATAGACCAAAATGGAATTAAAGGGAAAATACATTTTCTCATTATAAATTATTCCTCTAATTTGAATGTTACCATCTACGAAATGAAAGAAAATTTACATTTTCTTTTTCATTTCATGTTCACCCTCTATTTTGCATTCTTTTTATTCTAAAAGCTGATTGTTTCAGTGTTAATGTCAGTAAACTGATCGTATTTTATAGTAATAACCTAAAGAAATAAGAGACGTTTAATACAAACAAATTCTATTCTCGGTATCTGACTGAATGCGAAATTTAAAACGGTCAGTTAAAATGCGAATAAAAAGAAAATGAACTATCATTAATTCTCATGTGCAGTTTCCTTTCATCTGTGAATTTTTATTAATAATATAAATCGCTTCCAAATGGTTTGGAGACTGAAAAATGCTTTTAGTGCTTTGTGCTAAAGGCCAAGAAGATGAACCCGGAAACAACTAAAACTTTCTAGTTAAAATATGTTTTCTTTAAAAGGATTATCCTAACACTTGTTACGTTAGTTAATTTTAAAAGGTAGGGGGAAAAAAGTAACAATATAATTGCGCAATAATTTCCAAATTTCAGAGTTATTTTTTTAGAATTACTCATTGAATCTAGCTATAAAATTATCATTATTTTTCTCTAATTTTTCACTTGGTTTACTTTTGTCCTTTATTCTTTTATGTAAAAAATATCATTGTTCTCGTGTTGATGTCCATAACTTGACTATATATATAACTAATGCAACATATACAACAACAACGAAAATCTAATAAGAACCAATTTATTTCGATTTTTTAACTCTGCGCTTAACAGAATATAAATTATAAAAGGGTAGTTAAAATGAATAAGAGAAAAATATACGATCACAAACATCTCCAATAACTGGGTCGTCCATTTTAAATGGTGCCACCAACAATATGAAGAAAAAGAAAATCAACTTTTTTTCACTTCAGTTCAGTGCTGTTTCATTCTTTTTATTTTAAAAGCCCTGTTTTCAAAAGTTAATGTCCGTAATTTTATTATAGAATCTCACAACAGTAATCTAAGGAAAATGAGAGAGTATAGTAACAAAATTATTATTATTTTTTTAAATTTTTCATCTGATATTTAGTTTTGTCTTTTATTCTTGTATGTAAAAAATTGTCCTTGTTCTAGGGTTAATATTCACAAATTCATATATATGTATGTATGTGAGTATGACAACATATATATACATATATATAATAGGCTAAGAAAACAACACCAACAAAAACTAATAAGGACCAATTTATTACAAAACTTTCTCATAACTGAATATAAATTATAAAAGGGTTGCTAAAATGAATAAGATAAAAATATACGATCATTAACACAGCACAATATAACTGGGTCGTCAATTTTAAATGGTGCCACCAAAAAAAATGAAAAAGAAAAGTTTTAAACTTTTTTTTCACTTTAGTTAAGTGCTTTTTTCATTCTTTTTATTTTAAAAGCCATTTTTAATGTCCGTAATTCTATTATATTTCACAACAATAATCTAAGGAAAACGAGAGAGTACAAAACTAACAAAACAAAGATAACAAAATTATTATTATTTTTTTAATTTCTCATTTGATATTTAGTTTTATGTTTTATTCTTGTATGTATAAAATTGCCCTTGTTCTAGTGTAAATATTCACAAATTGACTACATTCATATACATACATGCATACATAAAACAAAAAATTCAATGAATAACATTTTTATTTTTGTATATATTTTTATCTTTAATTGAAAAGTGCAGCAACAATCAAAATTATGTACAAATATCATTTTTCATATTTTAGAATTTTCTTTTTGCTCGACGAATTTGAACAATTTTTGCCAACAAATGATTTTTATCCGTCAATTTATGTTTAAATTATTTTTTTTTTTCAATTTTATGTAGGATCAGGTTAATGTTCAAGTTTTGGTACTTTAAATTGGTTATACTTTATGATGAAGAACAAAAAAATAAAAATAATCCAGAATTTAAAAAAAGTCCTTCCGGCCAGTGCCGGGAGGAAGAGGCAGCTTTCATATTCCTTATTATAAAAAAGCTAACTTATATTATTCAAACACACGAAGCTCAATTTAGTGGAAACCGAATATAGGAGATTCAATACAAATTTTTATCGATACTAAATCATTATGAATGAAAATTTCGCGAAATTAGTCAGCTTTATCCAAGCTGCTTTTATTTAAAGTAACTTATATTTGGCTGCCAAATTCGGCGATTTCAAGTGCCTGCCATTTTAAGACAACATGGTGGATGAGGCTAACCAGTGAACTTGGTCGAGACCTTAGTAATTGCTGTGCACATGCTCACTCACATCGGAATCGATTGATATATACGAGTGCTGTCGCAGGCAAAAAATCAGATTTTTCAAAATGTCACCACATTAGATATTAAAATTGCTACACTATGACGCAAAAGTTTAGACAATGACGTCATTCAGCTTTAAAATTTAGAATTATGACGTCAGAATTACAAAAACCTGTAAATATATTCAAAAACTGATTTAAAATGCTATGTACAAAAGACAGTCGTTTTATTTGCTATAATACTAATTTTTTTCATAAAAATTCAAATGTGCTTGTCGCAAAAGTTTAGACACTATTCTAAATTTCTTTGAATATTCGCTGGCATATGCAAATTTAGAATCGATGATGTCACAAATTTGGAGTACTTAAGTTCTGCAAACGATTGCGCTTCATAGTCGACATGCCGAGAGCTAAAGAAATTCAAGTGAATGAGGTTTCAAGGATTTGGCAGTTGAAAGGTGAAGGGAAGAGCGTTTCTGAAATTTCTGCTATTATTAATAGGTCAAAAAAATCTATTTATCGAGTTTTATCGAGTGGTTCCGAATATAAAGCAAAATGTCGGTCTGGGAGGCCACGTGTGACAAATGTACGAGAGGATCGCCTGATACAAAGACTAGCGAGTACTCAACAAATGAGCGTACGTGGAGTTCAAAGCTCATCGGGACTCTCTGTATCAAAGGATACGATTCGTAGACGAATTTTGGAAAAAGGAACAATCGTTTATAGCAAAATGCAGAAGAAAACAGCTCTGAAACCATATCATAAGTTACAAAGACTTATGTGGGCTCGAAAGCATATGTCATATGGAGAGAAATGGCAGTCAGTCATATTTAGCGATGAAAAAAAGTGGAATCTGGATGGTCCAGATGGTTGTTTATCGTATTGGCATGACTTGCGGAAGGAACCTCGACGTTTTTTTAGTCGCAGACAAGGAGGGGGCTCGGTGATGGTTTGGGCAGCCTTTTGCTATAATGGACAAGTATCTCTGACCTTCACCAGTGGTCGTCAAACTTCACAGCATTATACACAGACATTAGAAGAAAACCTACTGCCATTTGCTGAGCTTCTAGGGGGTCCTCAGTGGGAATTTCAGCAAGACAATGCTTCAATTCACACTGCAAAACATTCAAAATCTTGGTTTAATTCCCATAATATAAGAGTTCTCGACTGGCCAGCATGTAGCCCAGATCTTAACCCTATAGAAAACCTTTGGAGCATCATGTGTCGCAAAGTTTATAGCAACGCTAGACAATACTCTTCTGAAAAGGAACTTAAGACATCTATTGAGAATGCATGGTACGATATCGATCCACAAACTATGCAAGATTTAGTTTCTTCCATGCAATCTCGTGTATATGACGTAATACATAAGCATGGATGCGCAACCAGGTTTTAAAAATTGTTTATTTCGATTTTATTTAATTTGTGTCTAAACTTTTGAGACAGCAGTTTATTTTTGTTACCATTTAATTTATTGCAATATGCACAATTCCACTTTTCTTTGTTATAAATATTGTTTATATGTACAGCACATTAATTTCAAGCAGTGATTTGAAAATTGAATAAATATTTTTCAAAGTATGTAAGAATTTCTTCATTGTCTAAACTTTTGCGTCATAGTGTATATCTGAGCTATTTTTTAAGATAAAGACAAACAAAAAATGCTCCTGAATCCTTATATCAAGGTCAAATACTTAAGAAAGAAACCTTTTTGAATTTCTAATTTTTTTGCACCTCACTTTAAATATAATTTTTTTTAATTTAATGGCCGCCATTTTGAAACAAGATGGCTAATGAAGCTGGCCAGCGAACTTGGTCGAGATATTGATGTATACTATCCACATGCCTTCTTACATCGAATTAGGCGAATACGTGTGTTATCGCGTGACAAATACAAGATCGTTTCAAAATGTTAACCATGCTAGAAATTCAAAGTACTATAACTCAACCATTTTTTAAGATATAAACAAAAGAACAAATTTTCAGAAAAAAAAAGCTGCTCCGGAATCTTTGTATCAAGGTCAAACACATAAAAAAAAATCTTTTTCATTTTCCAATTTTTTAATACCTCATTTTAAATTTAAATTTTTTTTAATGGCAACCCTTTTGAAACAAGATGGCGCATGAAGCTGGCCAACGTCCTCGGCCGAGACATTGGTATCTACTATGTACAGACCAAGTTAGATCCAAATCGGTTCATAAATACGCTTGTTATGGCGTGACAAAATCAGGTCGTTTTAAAATGTCAGTCACAATAGAAATTCAAAATGCTATAACTCAACCATTTTTTTAGATATAGACCAAACAAAAACTGCTCCGGAATCTTTGTATAAAGGTCAAATACATAAGAAAAAAATATTTTTCCATTTTCAATTTTTTGGTACCACATTTAAAATTTAAAAATTTTAAAAACTTTTTAAATGGCCGCAATTTCGAAAATAAATGGTGGATGAAGCTGGCCAACGAACTCGGTCGAGACATTGGTATCTACTATGTACAGACCAAGTTACATCCAAATCGGTTCATAAATACGCTTCTTATCGCGTGACAAAATCAGGTCGTTTTAAAATGTCAGCCACAATACAAATTCAAAATGCTATAACTCAACCATTTTTAGGTAGCTTTCTTTACAAAAAGCTACCTATTGCAGCCGTTCGGAGGAAAGCGATTTCAAAAAATTTTGGTATATTTTCATCGATCATGACCCCCAGACCCCGAAACCACCCTCCGTTCAAAATTGATATATATATATATATATATATATATATATATATCAATATATCTATTATCAAACAGTTTACATATGATATTGACATTTTTATTTATAAAATTTCTATCTCTTATAATAAGCCTATTGAATATTTTAATCAATGGAAAATATTAGTAATTGAAAAATTAACTATGGCTTTAAAAAATAATATTGCTGATTTGGTTTCTATTAATACAAAGCATTATTTCCAACAAATTACTAAATTACAAAAAAACTACGTTATTACATATGTAGACAAATCTCCTAACTATTATGCTATTATATGTAAATCATATTATCACCAACTTCTTACAAATTCTATTTCTTCTAATAAGTCATTTCAAAAAACTAATGAAAATGTAATTGTAAATAATCGTAAAATTCGAAGTTATTATAAACTATTAAATATTTTATCTACTAATTTTAATTATCCATATTTAGTTCTTATTCCCAAATTTCATAAAACTCCTATTAAATTTAGGACTGTTACTATTGGTTGCAATACATATAATAATAAAGCCAATACACTTCTCTTAAAAATTCTTAATCAATTATATGTACTTACTACAAACAATGATAATACACATTGTATAAAAAATAGCTATCAACTTGTCAATATTTTAAAAAATCTTCATTGTGTTTATAATATAACGACATATGACTTCAAAGATCTGTTTAATAATATAGACCTATTAGATTTACATAAAATTATAAATGCATTATTTAAAAAGTATTATAAAAAACTGGAATTACCATCTAATATAGATATTGCATATTTTAAATCTTTAACTAACTTCATTATCTATAATAATTATATATTGCAAGATAATACTTTATATTTACAGCATGTCGGTATACCACAAGGCGGTTGTACTTCCAGTTTACTCTCAGACTTATACTTATATTATTATGAACGTAATTTTACTAATAATAATCTACATTTATATCGTTATATTGATGACATCATTTTAATTGATACTGATCAATCTGCAATTACTCGATTTCCAGTTGATTATCCCACTAATTTGGAATTAACGGAAAACCTTTTATCTAACAATACAATTTACTTCTTAGATCTTAATATTACAATAAAAGACAATAAAACAATCACAGATTTATATGACAAACGTAAAGAATTTAAATTCACAGTTAATACATTTACAAATTTTAAATCTTGTCTACATCATTCTGTATTTCGGAATATAATACTTAATCATTTATATAGAATAAAATGTTTATGTTCTTCTCCTCTAATTAACAATAATATTAAAAAACTAATTTATGATGCATTAAATCATGGTTTTCCAAAAAAAATTCATATATTCATTTATATACAATTAGTACTTTTCTTACATGATCTATTAAAACAAATTAACACATGCGTAAACAAAATTACAAAAAAATTATAAAATAAAAAAATATCTATAAAAAATTAAAAATTGTAAAATAATATAAAAAAATTATTATAGGTTGGTTGGGTGGGTAGATGTTAGAGTACGGAGGAGGGTGGTGTTGTCTGGATAATACGCAATGGTTAATTATTTAAAAAATGGGGGCTTTTGTATTATTACTATATTTTTGTTATGTATTTTATATGGATGTTGATTTGATATTTTATATGTAATTGGAGAATTTCATTAATATTATAATTAGCTGTATGCATTAAAATTGGGTAATTATTTTTATTATTATTCCTCTATTCTTTTTAATATTTATTATCGGTTTAATGTTTTTGAATGTCCCACATTCATACTTTTTGGATTTTTATGGATGTCTGAAAATAATCCACACTCTATATTTGTGCTTTTTAAGTAATGGGAATTTAAGTATCATTTAACCTTCTATATACTTCCACATGTTTTTTATTTCCTGTTCATTTTATAAATATCTTATATATAATTGATTAAAAAATAATTTTTATATTATTTTTAATAATTATTTATATTAATTATTACTGAATTTATTTTGTTTTATAGCTTATAGCTATATGCTATATATTATCAAAGTTCTAGAATTATTTAAATTCTTAGTTTAGTTTAAATAAGTTAGCTAATAGAATATATTGTATGCTTTTAAATTTTATTAAGAATAGTTTTTAAATACATTGTGTGGTTTATATTAGGTTTATAATTCTCTATATATAAGGATATGTTTGGTTTTGCTGTTTAAACAGTTATTTACATTCAAATGCTTACAAATATTTATCTTGCGTCAGTTGTTTAATAAAAGTAATACTAGATGGCAGCACCAAATTTGTCTCTTTAAGATAGCTCTAAATTTTAATTTTTCTAGCTCCATTTCAGTTATAATTTAATACACCAGGGGGTATTTTTAGCTAAATTTTGACGATATTGTTAAACAGTTATTAATTAATTTAATAGTGCCTTTTAAATAATGTAATTACTATCTATTTATTTTATATTAGATTAAATGCGTTTAACAAGGTATTTCAAATTTTATTTCAAAATGTATTAACTGCATCCTTTGGTATCATTTACTGTGATTTCATAACTGTTTTATTCACCTTAATCTTTATGATATTCTGGTAGCCATGTGCGCGTGGATTTTTGTAAAATACTGAAATATTAATCGGTATGGTGTTTATTATTTATATTTTATATCCTATAAATATTTAAATACGTTTTATTGATTCTTCCATTTCATATTACATGTTTCTATTCTGCTTTCATTTTTAATCAATTCACTTGATTTTAATGGTTGTTTGGGCACAGGGGAAAATAATTTTTAGCTTTAGCTTATTTTTCCCACAGAAAACAACCATTTTGCTTATATCATTGAATTCTGTGCCCTTGATAACGTAATTCAATGTATAAGCTTTTCAATTTTTGTCGGTGTCCACTTTTTTCTTTTTCTTCCATAATAATTATTATAAATTTTTTTTTTTTTTATACTTACAGCTTTAATTCATAATAATTGACGGTGGTAGGTTATGTTTAATTAATGGTTATATATATATATATATATATATCGTATCTATGTCACACTGTAACTTTCGTATTTATGAACCGATTTGGATGTAATTCGGTGTGTACATAGTACATACCAATGTCTCGACCGAGTTCGTTGGCCAGCTTCATCCGCCATTTTGATTCAAAATGGCGGCCATTTAAAAATTTTAAAAAAATTTAAAATTTAAAATGTGGTACCAAAAAATTGAAAATGGAAAAATATTTTTTTCTTATGTATTTGACCTTTATACAAAGACTCCGAAGCAGTTTTTGTTTCGTCTATATCTTAAAAAATGGCTGAGTTATAGCGTTTTGAATTTCTAGCGAAGCTGACATTTTGAAACGTCCTGAATTTTGTCACGCGATAAAAGGCGTGTTTATGAACCGATTTGGATGTAACTTCGTTTATACATAGTACAGACCAATGTCTCGACCGAGTTCGTTGGCCAGCTTCATCCGCCATTTTGTTTAAAAATGGCGGCCATTTAAAATTTTAAGAAAAATTTAAATTTGAAATGTGGTACCAAAAAATTAAAAATTGAAAAAATACTTTTTCTTATGTGTTTGACCGCGATAAAAAGATTCGGGAGCAGTTTTTGTTTCGACTATATCTTAAAAAATGGCTGAGTTATAGCATTTTAAATTTCTAGCGTGACTGACATTTTGAAACGCCCTGATTTTTGTCACGCGATAACAGGCGTATTTATGAACCGATTTGAATGTAACTTGGTCTATACATAGTACATACCAATGTTTCGACCGAGTTTGTTGGCCAGCTTCATTCGCCATCTTGTTTCAAAAGGGTTGCCATTTTAAAAAAAAATGTAATTTAAAATTTAAAATGAGGTATTAAAAAACTGGAAAATGAAAAATATTTTTTTTATGTGGTTGGCATTGATACAAAGATTCTGGAGCAGTTTTTGTTTCTGAAAATTTGTTCTTTTGTTTATATCTTAAAAAGTGGTTGAATTATAGCACTTTAAATTTCTATCATGGCCAACACTTTGAAACGATCTTGTATTTGTCTCGCGATACCACACGTATTCGCCTATTTCGATGGAAGAAGGCATGTGGATGGTATACATCAATATCTCGACCAAGTTCGCTGGCCAGCTTCATCAGCCATCTTGTTTCAAAATGGTGGCCATTAAATTAAAAAAATATATATTTAAAGTGAGGTGCAAAAAAATTAGAAATTGAAAAAGGTTTCTTTCTTAAGTATTTGACCTTGATATAAGGATTCAGGAACATTTTTTGTTTGTCTTTATCTTAAAAAATGGCTCAGAAATAGCAGTTTCAATTTCTAACGTGGGTGACATTTTGAAAAATCTGATTTTTTGCCTGCGACAGCACTCGTATGTATCAGCCGATTCCGATGTGAGTGAGCATGTTCACAGCAATTACTAAGGTCTCGACCAAGTTCACTGGTTAGCCTCATCCACCATGTTGTCTTAAAATGGCAGGCACTTTAAGAAATCGCCGAATTTGGCAGCCAAATATAAGTTACTTTAAATAAAAGCAGCTTGGATAAAGCTGACTAATTTTGCGAAATTCTCATTCATAATGATTTAGTATTGATAAAAATTAGTATTGAATCTCCTACATTCGGTTTCCACTTAATTGAGCTTCGTGTGTTTGAATGATATAGATTGGCTTTTAGGTAGCTTTCTTTACAAAAAAGCTACCTATTGCAGCCGTTCGGAGGAAAGCGATTTCAAAAAATTTTGGTATATTTTCATCGATCATGACCCCCAGAACCCGAAACCACCCTCCGTTCAAAATTGATATATATATATATATATATATATATATATATATATCTGACCTATGTCACACTGTAACTCCCGTAATTATGAACCGATTTCGATGTAATTCGGTGTGTACATAGTACATACCAATGTCTCGACCGAGTTCGTTGGCCAGCTTCATCCGCCGTTTTGTTTCAAAATGGCGGCCATTTAAAATTTTTAAAAAAATTTAAAACTTGAAATGTGGTACCAAAAAATTAAAAATGGAAAAATATTTTCTTCTTATGTATTTGACCTTTATACAAAGATTCCGGAGCAGTTTTTGTTTCGTCTATATCTTAAAAAATGGCTGAGTTATAGCATTTTGAATTTCTAGCGTGGCTGACATTTTGAAACGTCCTGAATTTTGTCACGCGATAAAAAGCGTATTTATGAACCGATTTGGGTGTAATTCGGTGTGTACATAGTACATACCAATCTCTCGACCGAGTTCGTTGGCCAGCTTCATCCGCCATTTTGTTTCAAAATGGCGGCCATTTAAAAATTTTTTAAAAATTTAAAATTTGAAATGTGGTACCAAAAAATTGAAAATGGAAAAATATTTTTTTCTTATGTATTTGACCTTTATACAAAGATTTCGGAGAAGTTTTTGTTTCGTCTATAGCTTAAAAAATGGCTGAGTTACAGCATTTTGAATTTCTAGCGTGGCTGACATTTTGAAACGTCCTGAATTTTGTCCCGCGATAAAAGGCGTATTTATGAACCGATTTGGATGTAACTTCGTTTATACATAGTACATACCAATGTCTCGACCGGGTTCGTTGGCCAGCTTCACCCGCCATCTTGTTTAAAAATGGCGGCCATTTAAATTTTTAAGAAAAGTTTAAATTTGAAATGTGGTACCAAAAATTGAAAATTGAAAAACTATTTTCTTCTTATGTGTTTGACCTTGATAAAAAGATTCGGGAGCAGTTTTTATTTCGTCTATATCTTAAGAAATGGCTGAGTTATATCATTTTGAATTTCTAGCGTGGCTGACATTTTGAAACGTCCTGATTTTTCTCACGTAATAACAGGCGTATTTATGAACCGACTTGGATGTACCTTGGTGTGTACATAGTATATACAAATATCTCGACCGAGTTCGTTGGCCAGCTGCATCCGCCATCTTGTTTCAAAATGGCGGACATTTAAACAAATTAAAAAATAAAAAAATTTAAATAAGATACCAAAAAACTGGAAAATGAAAAAGATTTTTTTTGTATGTGTTTGACCTTAATACAAAGATTCCGGAACAGTTTTTCTTTCGTCTATATCTAAAAAAATATGGCTGAGTAATAGCATTTTGAATTTCTCTTGTGGCTGACATTTTAAAACGACCTGATTTTTGTCACGCGATAACAGGCGTATTTATGAACCTATTTGGATGTAACTTGGTCTGTACATAGTACATACCAATGTCTCGACCGAGTTCGTTGGCCAGCTTCATTCGCCATCTTGTTTCAAAAGGGTTGCCATTTAAAAAAAATTTAAATTTAATATTCAAAATGAGGTATTAAAAAATTGGAAAATGAAAAAGATTTTTTTTTTATGTGTTTGGCCTTGATACAAAGATTCCGGAGCAGTTTTGTTTCTGAAAATTTGTTCTTTTGTTGATATCTTAAAAAATGGTTGATTTATAGCACTTTGAATTTCTAGCATGGCTAACATCTTGAAACGATCTTGTATTTGTCACGCGATAACACACGTATTCGCCTATTTCGATGTAAGAAGGCATGTGGATAGTATACATCAACACCTCGACCAAGTTCGCTGGCCAGATTCATCAGCCATCTTGTTTCAAAATGGCGGCCATTAAATTAAAAAAATATATATATATTTAAAGTGAGATGCAAAAAAATTAGAAATTGAAAAAGATTTCTTTCTTAAGTATTTGATCTCTATATAAGGATTCAGGAGCATTTTTTGTTTGTCTTTACCTTAAAAAACGGCTCAGATACAGCAGTTTCAATTTCTATTGTGGGTGACATTTTGAAAAATCTGATTTTTTGCATGCGACAGCACTCCTATATATTAACCGATTCCGATGTGAGTGAGCATGTGCACAGCAATTACTAAGGTCTCGACCAAGTTCACTGCTTAGCCTCATCCACCATGTTGTCTTAAAATGACAGGCACTTTAAGAAATTGCCGAATTTGGCAGCCAAATATAAGTTACTTTAAAGAAAAGCAGCTTGGATAAAGCTGACTAATTTCGCGAAATTCTCATTCATTATATTGATAAAAATTAGTATTGAATCTCCTATATTCGGTTTCCACTAAATTGAGCTCCGTGTGTTTGCATGATATAAGTTGGCTTTTTTTAAATAAGGATTATGAAAGCTACCTCTTCCTCCCGGCACTGGCCGGAAGGACTTTTTTAAAATAAGGATTATGAAAGCTACCTCTTCCTCCCGGCACTGGCCGGAAGGACTTTTTTAGATATAGACGAAACAAAAACTTTTCCGGAATCTTTGTATTAAGGTCAAGCACATACGAAAAAAATCTTTTTCATTTTCCAATTTTTTGGTATCTCATTTTAAATTTAAAATTTTTAAAAAATTTTTAAATGGCCGCCATTTTGAAACAAGATGGCGGATGAAGCTGGATAAGGAACTCGGTCGAGATATTTGTATGTACTATATACACACCAAGGTACATCGAAATCGGTTCATAAATACGCCCGTTATCACGTGACAAATATCAGGGCGTTTCAAAATGTCAGCCACGCTAGAAATTCAAAATACTATAACTCAGCCATTTTTTAAGATATAGACGAAACAAAAACTGCTCCGGAATCTTTGTATAAAGGTCAAATACATAAGAAAAAAATATTTTTCCATTTTCAATTTTTTGGCACCACATTTAAAATTAAAAATTTTTAAAAACATTTTAAATGGCCGCCATTTCGAAACAAAATGGTGGATGAAGCTGGCCAACGAACTCGGTCGAGACATTGGTATGTACTATGTACACACCGAATTACATCCAAATCGGTTCATAAATACGAGAGTTACAGTGTGACAAAGGTCAGATATATATATATATATATATATATATATATATATATATATATATATATATATATATATATATATATATATATATATGGATATATATATATATATATATATATATATATATATATATATATATATATATATATATATATATTTTATTCCAAAATTAATGATAAATTACTGCATGAATGGCGCTACAGCAGCACATATCAAATGCAATAAAGCATATTATATCATTTCAAAATGCTAAAACAACATAACTTCAAAAGGAAGGTGTATATCTGTAGAAATTTTTTAAACAGTAAAATATTTATAAAAACAAAAACAAAAACAAGAAAGACAGGTAAAAAACAAAAACAGTCTGTTCTTCATCAGTGGGAGGACAGACAGAAAACTAACTCCACCCCCCACTTTTTAAAAATTTGCAGGTTTCTGAACACATGTTCACCCCGCATTCAATACTGAAAACTATTGTCATTTTATTAATCTAATTACATAAAAAACTAAAACAACTCAAATTAAAAACTAACAAACATGATATTAACCATACAAAAACAAAAAACTTTAATAAAAAGGTCTTTTAGAGGAATGCTTAAATTATCATTAAACTGAAAACAAAAAGAAAAAAATATATAAGAAAATAGCATGAATGCAGAATAAACATGCGCCCCCCCCAAACCCGCAAAATGAAATTTCTCAAAACATGAATACCTGTATAATGTTTTCCACCCGTCAACTATAAACAAATAAATTTTTTCTTCCAAATCCATTATCAAAAGCCAGAAATTCCAGGTCTGCAACATTCTTTCGTTTCAATTCATCGATAGACACCCGTTCTTTTATCAAGACTTTAGGATGCCCATTTCATACAGAAAGATCCAGAAGGCTGCTATCACATGTTCACGCCGACAGTCCACATCGTTGCCATTCACTTTTAAGAACTGTCTTTAAATAATATTTCAAAAACTTAATAGGGTAATTGTTATTGTAAAATAAATTAGCCAATAACTTAAAAATCTGTTTATAAAAATTACTGTCTCTGCCACAAATTTTATTGAACCGTATCAATTGATTAATAATTATATTTATGTAAATTTTTTTATGCAAATTTGAAAACCAATGCGGCATGCTTCTAATAAAAAAATTAAAACTATTTCTTTTATCGTACAAATCCAAAATCAAATTATTATCACTAATTTTGAATAAAATATCTAAAAATTCTGCATTATAATCACCACTGTTTGCTCTGTTCAATTTTAAACAATTTGGATATATCATATCATATTCATTAGAAAAATCAAAATTAAAAATCAAAATATCATCAATATACCTAAAGACCTTTAAAGACTTATTATATTTCATAGTATATTTAAATTCATAATAAAACAAAAATAAATTTGCTGCTGTACTAGAATAGTTTGTTCCCATCCCTATACCACATATTTGATTAAAGGTATTATTGTTAAAAGTTACATAATTATTATAAAAACAGAAATGACATAAACTTGAAAATAAATCTCTATTTATATTTAATTCATCATTTATACAAAAAACATCAAAAATACTCATTAAAACTTCATAAAGTGAATCAATAGGTATATTGGTGAACAGATTTTCAAAATCAAATACCTGCATTGTATGAGAAGTCAAAGGCAATTTGCTCAAAATTTCAACACTATTGTCAATTGACCAGAAATAACTATACTTCTTAAATTTATGCTTTAAAAAATCATAAATCTTTTTTAATAAATTCTGTAAACCAACATTAAAATTTTTGTTAATGCTTCTAGAAGTACTACAAATAAATCTAAATTTAATCGGATTTTTATGAAATTTAGGCGTTAAGAAAATAAATGGCAAACAGTGGTGATTAGAAACATCAAAATTATAAGAAAACGTACTTTTAACTTTCTTCTTATATGCAAAAAATTTTTTAACTACAGGATTTTTGTCAATATTAATTTTTGAATAAATATTTTCATTACCTAATTCACTCTCTATTTTATCAACATAAAACTTTTTTCATACTATTGCATAATTATTAGCTGCTTTGTCCACAGGGACTATAACAAAATTATTTTGTAAACTTTCAATAAATTTTATATCTTCATCTTTAAAACTTTGATATTCATATTCATCAGAATTTAAATAATCTTTTAAAAAATTATTGAAATGCCCCAAAATTTGAGACTTCCATTCAAAAAATGCCTCCAAAGGCATACTAAATTTATAACTATATTTCTTTATAAAATTATTGACATTATCCTTAAAAATTTTTACTACCTTATTACTATTAATTTTACTATTGATTCTAAACTTTGTACCAAAATTCATTAGATATTTTACATTTTTATTCTTGATTATATCAAGATTACCTGTAATTATATGTCCATGATAATTATCTATAAAATCTTTAAATTCCATATTATTACAACAACAAGTTAAAACTGTATTAACATTTAAAAAAGCTATTTGTCTATAATTGAAAATCTTATTACTTAATGGTTTATGATAATTATATGCAACTGAAATGATACATTCTTTAAGAGGAAAAAGGTCGTAAATCTGTTTGCATATTGCATTTAAATTCAAATTATCAAAAGATTTTTGTTGAAATTTTATATTAAAATAAATAACTTCTTTATTAACTTTCTCTCTATTCATTAACTTAAAATTAATTAAATCATATAATAAATCTTTAAACTGTAAATTTTTAAATTTATAAACATCCAAACATTTTTTAATTTTCTTAAGCACATTTATCTTTAATTTAAAAACCTCCATTTTAATATTTTTAACACTATAATTTTTATCAAAAACAAATTCCATATCCTTAATCCATATATCAGGAATTATATAATTAGTACTTTTATTATATTTACGAGAACCCCTCTTTCCTCTTTTTATATCAACTTTTTCATTAAAATTATAAAATAAATCATATACATTTTTAACCTTCAATAAATTAACTTTATTAACCAATGTATTTAATCCAAATGGATATATAGTTTTAAACTTCAACATATAATCATTTTCTTTTTCCAATCTATTATTTTTAGCTTCAACATGATCCAAAATTTGAATATTAATATTATTAAAACTATGAATTCTAAAATGTAAAATTTCAAATGTGGGGCATTTCTTATTATCATTGTATACATCTGATCTATGCTGATTAATTCTAACATGTAGTTCACCCTCCGTCTGCCCTACATAACTTTGCTGTCAAGTTAAACAATTAATTTTATAAATTACGTTATTATATTTACAAAAAGGAATATAATCATTTAATTGAGGTGGACTGTCAGCATGAGCAACAATACAAGTTTTACAACGTTTATCTTTTCATTTATAATATCTCATATTTTTATCTAGATATATATCGTAACATATTTATTCAAAAAATTTTTGTAAGCACTTAGGCTTAATATGCCAATGAACAACTAACAACAAAATAAACAAAGATACACCAACCTTCAAAGCCGTAATGAAATTGAATAAATATATATGCCAGAAGCGCAATAATGCAGCTTATCTGAGTCACATATAACAATATTTTATTCCAAAATTAATGATAAATTACTGCATGAATGGCTCTACAGCAGCACATATCAAATGCAATAAAGCATATTATATCATTTCAAAATGCTAAAACAACATAACTTCAAAAGGAAGGTGTATATCTGTAGAAATTTTTTAATCAGTAAAATATTTATAAAAACAAAAACAAAAACAAGAAAGACAGGTAAAAAACAAAAACAGTCTGTTCTTCATCAGTGGGAGGACAGACAGAAAACTAACTCCACCCCCCACTTTTTAAAAATTTGCAGGTTTCTGAACACATGTTCACCCCGCATTCAATACTGAAAACTATTGTCATTTTATTAATCTAATTACATAAAAAACTAAAACAACTCAAATTAAAAACTAACAAACATGATATTAACCATACAAAAACAAAAAACTTTAATAAAAAGGTCTTTTAGAGGAATGCTTAAATTATCATTAAACTGAAAACAAAAAGAAAAAAATATATAAGAAAATAGCATGAATGCAGAATAAACATGCGCCCCCCCCAAACCCGCAAAATGAAATTTCTCAAAACATGAATACCTGTATAATGTTTTCCACCCGTCAACTATAAACAAATAAATTTTTTCTTCCAAATCCATTATCAAAAGCCAGAAATTCCAGGTCTGCAACATTCTTTCGTTTCAATTCATCGATAGACACCCGTTCTTTTATCAAGACTTTAGGATGCCCATTTCATACAGAAAGATCCAGAAGGCTGCTATCACATGTTCACGCCGACAGTCCACATCGTTGCCATTCACTTTTAAGAACTGTCTTTAAATAATATTTCAAAAACTTAATAGGGTAATTGTTATTGTAAAATAAATTAGCCAATAACTTAAAAATCTGTTTATAAAAATTACTGTCTCTGCCACAAATTTTATTGAACCGTATCAATTGATTAATAATTATATTTATGTAAATTTTTTTATGCAAATTTGAAAACCAATGCGGCATGCTTCTAATAAAAAAATTAAAACTATTTCTTTTATCGTACAAATCCAAAATCAAATTATTATCACTAATTTTGAATAAAATATCTAAAAATTCTGCATTATAATCACCACTGTTTGCTCTGTTCAATTTTAAACAATTTGGATATATCATATCATATTCATTAGAAAAATCAAAATTAAAAATCAAAATATCATCAATATACCTAAAGACCTTTAAAGACTTATTATATTTCATAGTATATTTAAATTCATAATAAAACAAAAATAAATTTGCTGCTGTACTAGAATAGTTTGTTCCCATCCCTATACCACATATTTGATTAAAGGTATTATTGTTAAAAGTTACATAATTATTATAAAAACAGAAATGACATAAACTTGAAAATAAATCTCTATTTATATTTAATTCATCATTTATACAAAAAACATCAAAAATACTCATTAAAACTTCATAAAGTGAATCAATAGGTATATTGGTGAACAGATTTTCAAAATCAAATACCTGCATTGTATGAGAAGTCAAAGGCAATTTGCTCAAAATTTCAACACTATTGTCAATTGACCAGAAATAACTATACTTCTTAAATTTATGCTTTAAAAAATCATAAATCTTTTTTAATAAATTCTGTAAACCAACATTAAAATTTTTGTTAATGCTTCTAGAAGTACTACAAATAAATCTAAATTTAATCGGATTTTTATGAAATTTAGGCGTTAAGAAAATAAATGGCAAACAGTGGTGATTAGAAACATCAAAATTATAAGAAAACGTACTTTTAACTTTCTTCTTATATGCAAAAAATTTTTTAACTACAGGATTTTTGTCAATATTAATTTTTGAATAAATATTTTCATTACCTAATTCACTCTCTATTTTATCAACATAAAACTTTTTTCATACTATTGCATAATTATTAGCTGCTTTGTCCACAGGGACTATAACAAAATTATTTTGTAAACTTTCAATAAATTTTATATCTTCATCTTTAAAACTTTGATATTCATATTCATCAGAATTTAAATAATCTTTTAAAAAATTATTGAAATGCCCCAAAATTTGAGACTTCCATTCAAAAAATGCCTCCAAAGGCATACTAAATTTATAACTATATTTCTTTATAAAATTATTGACATTATCCTTAAAAATTTTTACTACCTTATTACTATTAATTTTACTATTGATTCTAAACTTTGTACCAAAATTCATTAGATATTTTACATTTTTATTCTTGATTATATCAAGATTACCTGTAATTATATGTCCATGATAATTATCTATAAAATCTTTAAATTCCATATTATTACAACAACAAGTTAAAACTGTATTAACATTTAAAAAAGCTATTTGTCTATAATTGAAAATCTTATTACTTAATGGTTTATGATAATTATATGCAACTGAAATGATACATTCTTTAAGAGGAAAAAGGTCGTAAATCTGTTTGCATATTGCATTTAAATTCAAATTATCAAAAGATTTTTGTTGAAATTTTATATTAAAATAAATAACTTCTTTATTAACTTTCTCTCTATTCATTAACTTAAAATTAATTAAATCATATAATAAATCTTTAAACTGTAAATTTTTAAATTTATAAACATCCAAACATTTTTTAATTTTCTTAAGCACATTTATCTTTAATTTAAAAACCTCCATTTTAATATTTTTAACACTATAATTTTTATCAAAAACAAATTCCATATCCTTAATCCATATATCAGGAATTATATAATTAGTACTTTTATTATATTTACGAGAACCCCTCTTTCCTCTTTTTATATCAACTTTTTCATTAAAATTATAAAATAAATCATATACATTTTTAACCTTCAATAAATTAACTTTATTAACCAATGTATTTAATCCAAATGGATATATAGTTTTAAACTTCAACATATAATCATTTTCTTTTTCCAATCTATTATTTTTAGCTTCAACATGATCCAAAATTTGAATATTAATATTATTAAAACTATGAATTCTAAAATGTAAAATTTCAAATGTGGGGCATTTCTTATTATCATTGTATACATCTGATCTATGCTGATTAATTCTAACATGTAGTTCACCCTCCGTCTGCCCTACATAACTTTGCTGTCAAGTTAAACAATTAATTTTATAAATTACGTTATTATATTTACAAAAAGGAATATAATCATTTAATTGAGGTGGACTGTCAGCATGAGCAACAATACAAGTTTTACAACGTTTATCTTTTCATTTATAATATCTCATATTTTTATCTAGATATATATCGTAACATATTTATTCAAAAAATTTTTGTAAGCACTTAGGCTTAATATGCCAATGAACAACTAACAACAAAATAAACAAAGATACACCAACCTTCAAAGCCGTAATGAAATTGAATAAATATATATGCCAGAAGCGCAATAATGCAGCTTATCTGAGTCACATATAACAATATTTTATTCCAAAATTAATGATAAATTACTGCATGAATGGCTCTACAGCAGCACATATCAAATGCAATAAAGCATATTATATCATTTCAAAATGCTAAAACAACATAACTTCAAAAGGAAGGTGTATATCTGTAGAAATTTTTTAATCAGTAAAATATTTATAAAAACAAAAACAAAAACAAGAAAGACAGGTAAAAAACAAAAACAGTCTGTTCTTCATCAGTGGGAGGACAGACAGAAAACTAACTCCACCCCCCACTTTTTAAAAATTTGCAGGTTTCTGAACACATGTTCACCCCGCATTCAATACTGAAAACTATTGTCATTTTATTAATCTAATTACATAAAAAACTAAAACAACTCAAATTAAAAACTAACAAACATGATATTAACCATACAAAAACAAAAAACTTTAATAATAAGGTCTTTTAGAGGAATGCTTAAATTATCATTAAACTGAAAACAAAAAGAAAAAAATATATAAGAAAATAGCATGAATGCAGAATAAACATGCGCCCCCCCAAACCCGCAAAATGAAATTTCTCAAAACATGAATACCTGTATAATGTTTTCCACCCGTCAACTATAAACAAATAAATTTTTTCTTCCAAATCCATTATCAAAAGCCAGAAATTCCAGGTCTGCAACATTCTTTCGTTTCAATTCATCGATAGACACCCGTTCTTTTATCAAGACTTTAGGATGCCCATTTCATACAGAAAGATCCAGAAGGCTGCTATCACATGTTCACGCCGACAGTCCACATCGTTGCCATTCACTTTTAAGAACTGTCTTTAAATAATATTTCAAAAACTTAATAGGGTAATTGTTATTGTAAAATAAATTAGCCAATAACTTAAAAATCTGTTTATAAAAATTACTGTCTCTGCCACAAATTTTATTGAACCGTATCAATTGATTAATAATTATATTTATGTAAATTTTTTTATGCAAATTTGAAAACCAATGCGGCATGCTTCTAGTAAAAAAATTAAAACTATTTCTTTTATCGTACAAATCCAAAATCAAATTATTATCACTAATTTTGAATAAAATATCTAAAAATTCTGCATTATAATCACCACTGTTTGCTCTGTTCAATTTTAAACAATTTGGATATATCATATCATATTCATTAGAAAAATCAAAATTAAAAATCAAAATATCATCAATATACCTAAAGACCTTTAAAGACTTATTATATTTCATAGTATATTTAAATTCATAATAAAACAAAAATAAATTTGCTGCTGTACTAGAATAGTTTGTTCCCATCCCTATACCACATATTTGATTAAAGGTATTATTGTTAAAAGTTACATAATTATTATAAAAACAGAAATGACATAAACTTGAAAATAAATCTCTATTTATATTTAATTCATCATTTATACAAAAAACATCAAAAATACTCATTAAAACTTCATAAAGTGAATCAATAGGTATATTGGTGAACAGATTTTCAAAATCAAATACCTGCATTGTCAGAGGAGTCAAAGGCAATTTGCTCAAAATTTCAACACTATTGTCGATTGACCAGAAATAACTATACTTCTTAAATTTATGCTTTAAAAAATCATAAATCTTTTTTAATAAATTCTGTAAACCAACATTAAAATTTTTGTTAATGCTTCTAGAAGTACTACAAATAAATCTAAATTTAATCGGATTTTTATGAAATTTAGGCGTTAAGAAAATAAATGGCAAACAGTGGTGATTAGAAACATCAAAATTATAAGAAAACGTACTTTAAACTTTCTTCTTATATGCAAAAAATTTTTTAACTACAGGATTTTTGTCAATATTAATTTTTGAATAAAAATTTTTCATTACCTAATTCACTCTCTATTTTATCAACATAAAACTTTTTTCATACTATTGCATAATTATTAGCTGCTTTGTCCACAGGGACTATAACAAAATTATTTTGTAAACTTTCAATAAATTTTATATCTTCATCTTTAAAACTTTGATATTCATATTCATCAGAATTTAAATAATCTTTTAATAAATTATTGAAATGCCCCAAAATTTGAGACTTCCACTCAAAAAATGCCTCCAAAGGCATACTAAATTTATAACTATATTTCTTTATAAAATTATTGACATTATCCTTAAAAATTTTTACTACCTTATTACTATTAATTTTACTATTGATTCTAAACTTTGTACCAAAATTCATTAGATATTTTACATTTTTATTCTTGATTATATCAAGATTACCTGTAATTATATGTCCATGATAATTATCTATAAAATCTTTAAATTCCATATTATTACAACAACAAGTTAAAACTGTATTAACATTTAAAAAAGCTATTTGTCTGTAATTGAAAATCTTATTACTTAATGGTTTATGATAATTATATGCAACTGAAATGATACATTCTTTAAGAGGAAAAAGGTCGTAAATCTGTTTGCATATTGCATTTAAATTCAAATTATCAAAAGATTTTTGTTGAAATTTTATATTAAAATAAATAACTTCTTTATTAACTTTCTCTCTATTCATTAACTTAAAATTAATTAAATCATATAATAAATCTTTAAAGTGTAAATTTTTAAATTTAAAAACATCCAAACATTTTTTAATTTTCTTAAGCACATTTATCTTTAATTTAAAAACCTCCATTTTAATATTTTTAACACTATAATTTTTATCAAAAACAAATTCCATATCCTTAATCCATATATTAGGAATTATATAGTTAGTACTTTTATTATATTTACGAGAACCCCTCTTTCCTCTTTTTATATCAACTTTTTCATTAAAATTAAAAAATAAATCATATACATTTTTAACCTTCAATAAATTAACTTTATTAACCAATGTATTTAATCCAAATGGATATATAGTTTTAAACTTCAACATATAATCATTTTCTTTTTCCAATCTATTATTTTTAGCTTCAACATGATCCAAAATTTGAATATTAATATTATTAAAACTATGAATTCTAAAATGTAAAATTTCAAATGTGGGGCATTTCTTATTATCATTGTATACATCTGATCTATGCTGATTAATTCTAACATGTAGTTCACCCTCCGTCTGCCCTACATAACTTTGCTGTCAAGTTAAACAATTAATTTTATAAATTACGTTATTATATTTACAAAAAGGAATATAATCATTTAATTGAGGTGGACTGTCAGCATGAGCAACAATACAAGTTTTACAACGTTTATCTTTTCATTTATAATATCTCATATTTTTATCTAGATATATATCGTAACATATTTATTCAAAAAATTTTTGTAAGCACTTAGGCTTAATATGCCAATGAACAACTAACAACAAAATAAACAAAGATACACCAACCTTCAAAGCCGTAATGAAATATATATATATATATTGATTGAAAATGATTGATATATATATATATATATATATATATATCAATTTTGAACGGAGGGTGGTTTCGGGGTCTGGAGGTCATGATCGATGAAAATATACCAAAATTTTTTGAAATCGCTTTCCTCCGAACGGCTGCAATAGGTAGCTTTTTGTAATGAAAGCTACTTAACAGTTTACTACCGAGCTGCATTCTTTGTACATAACAAAATATAAATTACAAAAGATAGTCTAAAATGGAAATAAAGGAAAAATACACTATCTTATTACAAATGATTCCTCTAATTTGAATGTTACTACATACAAAATGAAAGAAATTTTACATTTTCTTTCTCACTTCATGTTCATCCTCGATTTTTGATTCTTTTTACTAATAAAGACTATTGTCCCAGTGTTAATGTCAGTAAATAGATCATATTTTATAGTAACAACCTTAAAGAAAGCAGTTTCCTTTCTTCTGTGATTATTTATTAATGCAGTAGAACCTCGATTATCCGGAGTAATTGGACCGACCATCTTTCGGAAAATCGAAATTTTCAGATAATCGAGAATGCTTCAATTTTAAGATTAAGGACAAACTAGCAGGAATGACCGAGCTAAGGTCGGTCAAAATTAGCTTTGAATTTATCTCGATGTATTATTCCCACTGAATCATTCTTGCTGTTTTAGATGCAATTAGCTTGACCCTGAGACATAGTAACCCAAAATGACCCACCAATCGAATTTTTTCGAACATGCGACCTAACACAATGCTCTTCTCGAGCCTGAAAACAATCGAATACAAAATTTAGTGAAAATCGTTAGTCGTTTTCTAGATAAAATAAGCTTGACCCACGTTGATTCAAAAATCCACTACCGAAATTTATCGAACATGTGAGCTATTTCAATGGTCTTTTTGTACTGTGAAACGGTATAACAAAAAAAAAATGTCAAAATTGTTTGAACCTTTTTGAGATGCCGTTAGCTTGACGGCGACCCATTATCACCAAAATGACCCACTAATAGAATTTTCTTGAACATGCGACCCTGCCCAATGGTATTATCATCCCCGGAAATGGTATTATACAAAATTTTGTCAAAATATTTTGAAGCGGTTTTTAAATACAATTAGCTTGACCCTGACCCACTGTGACCCAAAATGACCCACTAATCAAATTTTCGTGAACAGGAGACCTAGCCCAATGGTCTGGGTCTCCCAATGGCCCAATGGTCCAAATGGTCTCGAGCCCGAAAACGATAGATAAAAAATTTAATCAAAATCGTTCAAGCCGTTTTTTAGATACAATTAGCTGGACCCTGACTCATTGTGACCCAAAATGACCCACTAATCGAATTTCTTCGAGCTTAGTCCAATTCTCTTCTCATGCTCAGAAACGGTATAATATAAAATATGGTCAAAATGTTTTGAGCATGTTTTTAGATTCAATTAGCTTGACCCTGGCCCATTGTGACCCAAAATGACCGACTAATAGAATTTTCTCGAACATGTGACTTAGCCCAATGTCATCTCATGGCCAGAAACGGCCGTATATTAAAAAAATTTGGGAAAATATCTTGAGCCGTTTTTTAGATATAATTAGCTTGACTCTGACCCATAATGACCCATTAATCGAATTTTCTCGAACACGTGACCCATCCCAATGGTCTTTTCGTGCCCGAAAACGATAGATTACAGAATTTCGTCAAAATCGTATAGCCGTTATCTAGATAAACTTAGCTGGACTCACGGTGACCCAAAAATGACCCACTAATCGAATTTTCTTGAACACGTTACTCATCCCAATGGTCTTTTCGTGCCCGAAAATGGTTAGATACAAAATTTAGTCAAAATAGATTGAACCGTTCTCTAGATATAATTAGCTTGAACCTGACCCATTATGACCAAAATGACCCACTAATCGAATTTTCTCGAACACGAGCCCCATCCCAATGGCCTTTTCGTGCCCGAAAACAGTAGGGTGCAAAATTTCGTCAAAATCGTTAGAGCCGTTATCTAGATAAACTTAGCTTGACCCATGGTGACCCAAAAATGACGCACTAATCGAATTTTCTCGAACATGTCACTTAGCCCAATGGTCTTCTCGCAATCCAAAACTGTAGAACATAGAGTTTAGTGAAAATCGATGAGTAGTTTTTTAGATAAAAAGAATTTGACCCACAGTGACCCCAAAATCACCCACTAATCCAATTTTCTCGAACACGTGACCCATCCAATGGTCTTTTCGTGCCCGAAAAGGGTTAGATACAAAATTTAGTCAAAATGGATTGAACCGTTCTTTAGATATAATTAGCTTGACCCTGACCCATTATGACCCAAAACGACCCACTAATCGAATTTTCTTGAACACGAGACCCATCCCAATGGTTTTTTTTTGTGCCCGAAAATGGTTAGATACAAAATTTAGTCAAAATCGATTGAGCCGTTCTTTAGATATAATTAGCTTGACCCTGACCCATTATGACCTAAAATGACCCACTAATCAAATTTTCTTGAACACAACACCCATCCCAATGGTCTTTTTGTGCCCGAAAATGGTTAGATACAAAATTTAGTGAAAATCGATTGAGCCGTTCTCTAGATATAATTAGCTAGACCCTGACCCATTATGACCCAAAATGATCCACTAATTGAATTTTCTCGAACACGAGACCCATCCCAATGGTATTTTCGTGCTCGAAAACGGTAGGGTTCAAAATTTCGTCAAAATCGTTAGGGCCGTTACCTAGATAAACTTAGCTTGACCCACGGTGACCCAAAAATGACCCACTAATCGAATTTTCTCGAACATGTGACTTAGCCCAATATTCTTCTCGTAATCCAAAACTGTAGAATGTAGAGTTTAGAGAAAATCGTTAGAGCCGTTTTTTAGATAAAAATAGGTTGACCCACAGTGACCCAAAAATGACCCACTAATCGAATTTTCCTGAACATGTGACCCATCTCAATGGTCTTTTCTTGCCCGAAAATGGTTGGATACAAAATTTAGTCAAAATCGATTGAGCCGTTCTTTAGATATAATTAGCTTGACTCTGACCCATTATGACCCAAAATGACCCACTAATCGAATTTTTCCGACCACGAGACCCATCCCAATGGTCTTTACGTGCCCGAAAACGGTAGGGTGCAAAATTTAATCAAAATCGTAAGAGCCGTTTTCAAGATAAAATTTACATACACGCACACACACACACAATTTTTGCTCGCATTATAGTATAAGATATATGCACTACTTCTTATTATGGTAATAAGTTCTTAATAAAAATAAAGCAATAGAAAAAATCCCTGCCGGCCCGGGCCTGCAAGCGGAGGTAGATTTCGAAGTTAAGTACAAAATTCACCAACAAAACTTAAATCAAGATTAAAGATAAACCCAGTTCCTTCGCTAAGAATGAGCTCTAGGGAGCTAAACATTTTGTGAAAATTCTAATATACACAAATACACACACGCATGTATATGGAATAGGTTTAAAAATGGCTAAATCAAATTCAGAGAACCTCAAAGTGTTAAAATATGTTAATATTTCCATACTCGGGTTTTTATCATGTTTTAATACGTTTCTTCAAACTCACATAACGTTACATATTCACCTGCTGTGGTCCATTATATTTTCAAAATGACGCAATATTTTTTTTTTTTTTTTTTTTATAATTCGTCAAACTATTTATTTCATTTTGAATTTTCATGCAGAAATCTTGCTCTAGAAAACTTATGACGTAATATTCAATTTGTTTTCAATTCGTCAAACTGTTTATCTAATTAAATTTTTCACGTCAAAAATTGCATTAGAAAAGCAATAGTTGTGGTGAGAATTTTATTGCTTTTTTTTAATTGTTGGCAACAGCTATAACGAAAAATATTTATTTTTTCCTGCCATTGTTGTGTAAAAGCTGGCTTTATCAGAATCATGTTAAGACGGTATTGAAAATTTTAACCTTCCCAATTCCCATTTCCTTGGACCGATTTTGCTCATTTTCAATCCCCGCCGAGAAATTAGCCATCTTAAAGTTGTTGGCGAGTTTGAAGTCGTTCCGTGCATAATTGCGACTTTTATCGTGCGGACAAAATTTAGTACATACATACATACATATATATATATATATATATATATATATATAACTTTTTAAGTGGGGGTGGTTTTGGGTTCCTGGGGTCCTATAATGAAAAGTTATGAAGGAATTTTTCAAAAGTCGCACCATGGTAACGACTGCAATAGGTAGTATTTCTTACGAAATCTACCTAAAAAGTCCTTCCGGCCAGTGCCGAGAGGAAGAGGTAGCTTTCATATTCCTTATTTTAAAAAAGCCAATTTATATTATTCAAACACACGAAGCTCAATTAAGTGGAAACCGAATGTAGGAGATTCAATACTAATTTTTATCAATACTAAATCATTATGAATGAGAATTTCGCGAAATTAGTCAGCTTTATCCAAGCTACTTTTATTTAAAGTAACTTATATTTGGCTGCCAAATTCGGCGATTTCTTAAAGTGCCTGCCATTTTAAGACAACATGGTGGATGAGGCTAACCAGTGAACTTGGTCGAGACCTTAGTAATTGCTGTGCACATGCTCACTCACATCGGAATCCGTTGATATATACGAGTGATGTCGCAGGCAAAAAATCAGATTTTTCAAAATGTCACCCACGCTAGAAATTGAAACTGCTATATCTGAGACATTTTTTAAGATAAAGACAAACAAAAAATGCTCCTGAATCCTTATATCAAGGTCAAATACTTAAGAAAGAAACCTTTTTCAATTTCTAATTTTTTTGCACCTCACTTTAAATATATATATTTTTTAATTTAATGGCCGCCATTTTGAAACAAGATGGCTGATGAAGCTGGCCAGCGAACTTGGTCGAGATATTGATGTACACTATCCACATGCCTTCCCCCATCGAAATAGGCGAATACGTGTGGTATCGCGAGATAAATACAAGATCGTTTCAAAGTGTTAGCCATGATAGAAATTCAAAGTGCTATAATTCAACCACTTTAAAAAAAAAAAAAAAAAAAAAAAAAGAACAAATTTTAAGAAACAAAAACTGCTCCAGTATCTTTGTATCAAAGCAAAACACATAAAAAAAATCTTTTTCATTTTCCAATTTTTTAATACCTCATTTTAAATTTTAAATTACATTTTTTTTAAAAAAATGGCAACCCTTTTGAAACAAGATGGCGGATGAAGCTGGCCAACGAACTCAGTCGAGACATTGGTATGTACTATGTACAGACCATGTTACATTCAAATCGGTTCATAAATACGCCTGTTATCGCGTGACAAAAATCAGGTCGTTTTAAAATGTCAGCCACAATAGAAATTCAAAATGTTATAACTCAGCCATTTTTTTAGATATAGACGAAACAAAACCTGTTCCGGAATCTTTGTATTAAGGTCAAACACATACCAAAAAACTCTTTTTCATTTTTCAATTTTTTGGTATCTCATTTTAAATTTAATTTTTTTTAAAAATTTTTAAATGGCTGCCATTTTGAAACAAGATGGCGGATGAAGCTGGCCAACGAACTCGGTTGAGTTATTTGTATGTACTATGTACACACCAAGGTACATCCAAATCGGTTCATAAATACGTCTGTTATCACGTGGCAAAAATCAGGGCGTTTCAAAATGTCAGCCACACTAGAAATTCAAAATGCTATAACTCAGCCATTTTTTAAGGTATAGACGAAACAAAAACTGCTCCCGAATCTTTTTATTGAGGTCAAACACATAAGAAAAAAATATTTTTTCAATTTTCAATTTTTTGGTACCACATTTCAAATTTAAATTTTTCTTAAAATTTTAAATGGCCGCCATTTTTAAACAAAATGGCGGATGAAGCTGGCCGACGAACTCGGTCGAGACATTGGTCTGTACTATGTATAAACGAAGTTACATCCAAATCGGTTCATAAATACGCCTTTTATCGCGTGACAAAGTTCAGGACGTTTCAAAATGTGAGCTTCGCTAGAAATTCAAAATGCTATAACTCAGCCATTTTTTAAGATATAGACAAAACAAAAACTGCTGCGGAGTCTTTGTATAAAGGTCAAATACATAAGAAAAAAATATTTTTCCATTTTCAATTTTTTCGTACCACATTTCACATTTTAAATTTTTTTTAAATTTTTAAATGGCCGCCATTTTGAATCAAAATGGCGGATGAAGCGGCCAAGGAACTCGGTCGAGACATTGGTATGTACTATGTACACACCGAATTACATCCAAATCGGTTCATAAATACGAGAGTTACAGTGTGACATAGGTCAGATATATATATATATATATATATATATATATATATATATATATATAACCATTAATTAAACATAACCTACCACCGTCAATTATTATGAATTAAAGCTGTAAGTATTAAAAAAAAAAAAAAATTATTATAAGAATTATTATGGAAGAAAAAGAAAAAAGTGGACACCGACAAAAATTGAAAAGCTTATACATTGAATTACGTTATCAAGGGCACAGAATTCAATGATATAAGCAAAATGGTTGTTTTCTGTGGGAAAAATAAGCTAAAGCTAAAAATTATTTTCCCCTGTGCCCAAACAACCATTAAAATCAAGTGAATTGATTAAAAATGAAAGCAGAATAGAAACATGTAATATGAAATGGAAGAATCAATAAAACGTATTTAAATATTTATAGGATATAAAATATAAATAATAAACACCATACCGATAAATATTTCAGTATTTTACAAATATCCACGCGCACATGGCTACCAGAATATCATAAAGATTAAGGTGAATAAAACAGTTAAGAAATCACAGTAAATGATACCAAAGGATGCAGTTAATACATTTTGAAATAAAATTTGAAATACCTTGTTAAACACATTTAATATAATAAAAAATAAATAGATAGTAATTACATTATTTAAAATGCACTATTAAATTAATTAATAACTGTTTAAGAATATCGTCAAAATTTAGCTAAAAATACCCCCTGGTGTATTAAATTATAACTGAAATGGAGCTAGAAAAATTAAAATTAAGAGCTATCTTAAAGAGACAAAATTTGGTGCTGCCATCTAGTATTACTTTTATTAATCAACTGTCGCAAGATAAATATTTGTAAGCATTTGAATGTAAATAACTGTTTAAACAGCAAAACCAAACATATCCTTATATATAGAGAATTATAAACCTAATATAAACCACACAATGTATTTAAAAAAACTATTGTTAATAAAATTTAAAAGCAAACAATATATTCTATTAGCTAACTTATTTAAACTAAACTAAGAATTTAAATAATTCTAGAACTTTGATAATATATAGCATATAGCTATAAGCTATAAAACAAAATAAATTCAGTAATAATTAATATAAATAATTATTAAAAATAATATAAAAATTATTTTTTAATCAATTGTATATAAGATATTTATAAAATGAACAGGAAATAAAAAACATGTGGAAGTATATAGAAGGTTAAATGATACTTAAATTCCCATTACTTAAAAAGCACAAATATAGAGTGTGGATTATTTTTTCAGACATCCATAAAAATCCAAAAAGTATGAATGTGGGACATTCAAAAACATTAAACCGATAATAAATATTAAAAAGAATAGAGGAATAATAATAAAAATAATTACCCAATTTTAATGCATACAGTATAACTATATTTATATTAAACATACTTATATGTATATTATTCACTATAAGAATGGCATACTATCAGTAATTAATATGATATTGTCCTTAGTAAATTAAAATTTAATAACAAATAATTGTAAATTAGATTAATCAATAATTAAGCTAATTATAATATTAATGAAATTCTCCAATTACATATAAAATATCAAATCAACATCCATATAAAATACATAACAAAAATATAGTAATAATACAAAAGACCCCATTTTTTTTTATAATTAACCATTGCGTATTATCCAGACAACACCACCCTCCTCCGTACTCTAACATCTACCCACCCAACCAACCTATAATAATTTTTTTATATTATTTTACAATTTTTAATTTTTTATAGATATTTTTATTTTATATTTTTTTTGTAATTTTGTTTACGCATGTGTTAATTTGTTTTAAAAGATCATGTAAGAAAAGTACTAATTGTATATTAATGAATATATGAATTTTTTTGGAAAACCATGATTTAATGCATCATAAATTAGTTTTTTAATATTACTGTTAATTAGAGGAGAATAACATAAACATTTTATTCTATATAAATGATTAAGTATTATATTACGTAATACAGAATGATGTAGACAAGATTTAAAATTTGTAAATGTATTAACTGTGAATTTAAATTCTTTACGTTTGTCATATAAATCTGTGATTGTTTTGTTGTCTTTTATTGTAATTTTAAGATCTAAGAAGTTAATTGTATTGTTAGATAAAAGGTTTTCCGTTAATTCCAAATTAGTGGGATAATCAACAGGAAATCGAGTAATTGCAGATTGATCAGTATCAATTAAAATGATGTCATCAATATAACGATATAAATGTAGATTATTATTAGAAAAATTACGTTCATAATGATATAAGTATAAGTCTGGGAATAAACTGGAAGTACAACCGCCTTGTGGTATACCGACATGCTGTAAATATAAAGTATTATCTTGCAATATATAATTATTATAGATAATGAAGTTAGTTAAAGATTTAAAATATGCAATATCTATATGAGATGGTAATTCCAGTTTTTTATAATACTTTTTAAATAATGCATTTATAATTTTATGTAAATCTAATAGGTCTATATTATTAAAGAGATCTTTGAAGTCATATGTCGTTATATTATAAACACAATGAAGATTTTTTAAAATATTGACAAGTTGATAGCTATTTTTTATACAATGTGTATTATCATTGTTTGTAGTAAGTACATATAATTGATTAAGAATTTTTAAGAGAAGTGTATTGGCTTTATTATTATATGTATTGCAACCAATAGTAACAGTCCTAAATTTAATAGGAGTTTTATGAAATTTGGGAATAAGAACTAAATATCGATATTTAAAATTAGTAGATAAAATATTTAATAGTTTATAATAACTTCGAATTTTACGATTATTTACAATTACATTTTCATTAGTTTTTTGAAATGACTTATTAGAAGAAATACAATTTGTAAGAAGTTGGTGATAATATGATTTACATATAATAGCATAATTGTTAGGAGATTTGTCTACATATGTAATAACGTAGTTTTTTTGTAATTTAGTAATTTGTTGGAAATAATGCTTTGTATTAATAGAAACCAAATCAGCAATATTATTTTTTAAAGCCATAGTTAATTTTTCAATTACTAATATTTTCCATTGATTAAAATATTCAATAGGCTTATTGTCAGAGATAGAAATTTTATAAATAAAAATACCAATATCATATGTAAACTGTTTGATAATAGATTTAACATTAAATTTAGATGGAAGTCTATATTTAGTACCATAACCCATTAGTTGTTTCAATTTAAAATCATGAACAATATCAAGATTCCCAGTGATTATATGTCCATGATCATTGTTTATGTATTTTTTTAGAGTGGGGTCTTTGCAGTTACACGGAAAATTACTTGCAGCAGATGTATTTTTTGACAATGTATTGTAGTTAAAAATCTTTCTACCAATTGTATTCGGATATTTAAAGGTTTTTGATATATGAAGATTATTGATAGGAAAAAACAATTTTTATCATTAATTATAGAATTGATATTAATTTTATTAAATATGTGATTTGAAAAAGTAATTATCATTTGAGTATTCATGTTCTGAATTTTATGTTTTATTTGTAAATTAATATTTAAAAGATTAACTCTACTCATAATTAGGTCAAAGTAAATATCAGAGAAATGTTTAGAGAAAGATTTACTTAGAAAGACATTTAAATGTTGTACAAGCTGTTTCTTTTTAATAGCAAAGATGTTTTTTCGAATTAACAACCAGTTATAATTCTCTAAGTAATTTCTTTGAAGATCATTAATTTGTTTTGTGATATATTTTTTGGAAACTACAACTGATGATGAACCCTTTCCGCGTTTATTACGTGTTGTTTTAGCATTTAAATTATGATTAAGAGTAGGATAAATTGGAGAATAATCAATATTGTTATTTATAGATGTAAAGACTTTGACAGGTCTGTTAAATACTTCACTGTTAAGTCCATAAGGATAAATTGTGTTATAATATTTCATATATGATGATTCCATATAAAGACTTTCTGATTTATTTTTTAGAATTTGAAGGATTTCAATTGTCGTATTTTTAAATTGATGTTTATGAAAATGTTGAATTTCAGCTGTATATTGTATATTTTTTGCTTTGTTATTATTAGAGTCTGAACGATGATGATTGATACGTTTATGAATTGGACCTGATGTTTCACCAATATATTTCATATTACATAAGTTGCACTTTATACTATAAATAACATTAAATGCTTTACAAAAACTTGAATAATTATATATATATATTGATATATATATATATATCAGTGGCGTGGCGTGAAAATTTTTGGTGGTCATCGCAATTATTTAAGTTTGTGGTGAATAATTTTTAACTCTAAAATTCAATGGTTGAATGTTCAAAAAAGAAACTTTAAATCTCACCTTCACTTATACATGAACTCCAAATGTTCTGCTAAAACTGGATCGTAGAGTTTTAAAATCTTATTAAGAGTTTTATAATATTGCTTGGTCATCGCCGCATCCAGCGATGACCGGACGCCACGCCACTGATATATATATATATATATATATATATCAATTTTGAACGGAGGGTGGTTTCGGGGTCTGAGGGTCATGATCGATGAAAATATACCAAAATTTTTTGAAATCGCTTTCCTCCGAACGGCTGCAATAGTTAGCTTTTTGTAAAGAAAGCTACCTAATAGAAACAGGAATAAATGACCTAATTTTAATTTTGAAATTAAGTATCTTTTACATATTTCACAAGGGTTTGAAGAAAAGTTTTGTTCGCCGCAGTTTCGATTGCCTTTGTTTTGCAGCTCAATCAGGGAGGTTTTTTTTTTTTTTTTTTTTTTTTTTTTTCACTATTAGTTTACCAGTATCACAGTCTTTCTGCTGCTCCAGCCATGTCAAACCTTTTGCAAAACATTCAAAAACTTCAGAATTGTTAATTTGTTCGTTTTCTTCGCCCGCATCGTTGTCCTCTTCTTCGCTTTGATAAATGTGATAGTAGAAAAAAAGAAGCTTCAAAAATGGGTTTTGCACATATGGAATATGATAGTAAAATAAACAAGATTTAAAAATAGATTTCGGTTAACCGAGAGTTTCAGTTAAAAGAGTTTCGGATAAAGGAGGTTCTACTGTAATACTGTAAATCGCTTCTAAATGGTTTGGAGGTGATGAAAGAATGCGTGTAATGCTTTGTGCTATTGAAAAGACCGGGAAGATGAACCCCGAAACAGCCAAAGCTTTCTAATATAGTTTATTATATATTATATTTTATAGTTAAATTTAGTTATTTAGTTATAGTTATTTTTATAGTTAAAATATGGGTTCTTTAAGGCTGTTCTCAACTGCTCTGCTCAACAAGCGCAAAACGTTTTGACATATTTACGAAGTCATTTTTTAACGGAAAGATATAAAATTGGAAAGCCTGAATATGGCAGCGATTTGAAACCGAACTGTGTTTTTCACTTTTTGATAAATAAATTACTTATTGAGTTATAAGCGATTTTGATCACGTGACAAAGACGTTTTTAGCCTTTCCTTGAGTGGTTATTCTTCTTTCGCGCGGAAATTCCGTTCAAAACAACCACTTTGACACTAATTTCTGAAAGATCTATTGCGTTTGCAAAAATACCCGGAAAAAACAGCTCGATTACATAATCTTTGAACAACAACACCTGCTAGTTTCATGCATTTCCGAACAAAAATAAATTAAAACTTATGTCATAAAGTTGCAATTTAGGATTTTAGAACAGCCTTAAAAGGATTGTCGTCTATATAACACTTGCTACGTAAGTTAGCTTTAAAAGGTCAAAAAAGCAAAAATAAAAATAATCCCAAATCAAAGAACAGTTTACTACCAAACTCCACTCTTTAAATTTAAATTTAACTAATTATAAATTATAAGAGATAGACCAAAATGTGAATAATAGAAAAATACACTTTCTTATTACAAATGATTCCTCAAATTTGAATGTTACCACTTACGAAATGAAAGAAATTTTACATTTTCTTTTTCATTTCATGTTCACCCTCGATTTTTCATTCTTTTTATTGAAAAAGTCCATTGTTCAAGTGTTAATGTTAGTAAATTGATCGTATTTTATAGTAATAAACTAAATGAATAAAAGAAGTTTAATATGAACAAATTCTATTCCCGACAACTGACTGAATATGAAATTTAAAAAGGTCAGTTAAAATGTGAATAAAAAGAAAATGAACTATCATTAATTCTCATGTGGAGTTTCCTTTCATCTGTGAATTTTTATTAATAATATAAATCGCTTCTAAATGGTTCGGAGACTGAAGAATGCTTTTAGTGTTTTGTGCTATAGTAAAAAGACCAAGAAGATGAACCCGGAAACAACCAAAACTTTCTAGTTAAAATGTGAGTTCTTTAAAAGGATTATCGTGTACATAACACTTGCTACGTAAGATAACTTTCAAACTTAACAAAAAGAATTAACAACATAATTGCGCAATAATTTCCACATTTCAGAGTTACTTTTTTAGAATTTACTCATTGAATTTGAATCTAGCTGGGAAGAAAATTATCATTATTTTTTTTAATTTCTCACTTTGTTTTTAGTTTTTTTCTTTATTCTTTTATGTGAAAAAATTTCATTTTTCTCGTGTTGATGTCTATAAATTGACTATATATATAACTATTACAACATATACAACAAAAATCAAAATCTTATAAGAACAAAAAATTTATTTTAATTTTTTAACTCTGCGCTTAACAGAATATAAATTATAAAAGGGTGGTTGAATAAGAGGAAAATATACGATCATAAACATCTCTACGTCCTAATCTTGAATATTGGAATCTCATTTGGGATCTTTACTATAATATGATTGATTGTAGTGATATACTTAATTCTATTAATTTTGATGTACCGAACAGATCTCTCAGGTGTACTCAATTTTTTATATTGCCATTTCTTAAATATAATTATGTTAGTAATTTCTCTTTATATAAATTTTACAAAATATTTAATGAATTCTCTATTTTTTATATGTTCTTTACTGCTTTTAAAGATAAATGTTCTGAACTTTTAATCTCTTAATTTGTGTTTGTATTCCTGTTGTATGTGATTTATATTTATGTGTTTTTATATTGGGCATTCTCACAATCTTTTGACTTTTGGGGGAAAAAATCTGGCGAAATTAAACTTGCGAAAATAACATTTTAATCTGATAGACGAATGCCTTAGTGATTCAAAATAAAGAAAAAAATGGTCAGCAGCGAAAATTTTTTTATTTAACTGAAGTTTAAGTTAAACTTGAGAGTTTAATTTTCCTTACCGTTTAACCGCTATAACTTTTTATTTTCTTCTAAATTTTTACTTATAATGAATTTGCAAAGTACTCACAGGACATTCAAATAAGAAATAATACAAATGAAGTAATTTTAATACAGAATTTTTGTATAACATTGTCGAAAAGGGGTGTTAAAGAAAGGACGGTAAGGTAAAAAAAGGGACGAAATGGTAAAAAAAACAGAAGGTAAGGACGGAACGGTAAGGAAAATTACCATCTATTTTTAGGAAAATCATGTTAAGACTAAGTGATAGCCACAATGTTCATTGATATTTAGAAACAGTTGTTAACATTGGACTTTTACCTCGAAAAGTGCAGGAATAAACCTTGGGGACGGTAAGACTACCAATAAAGCCACGGAGCTTGAAATTGATATTTAAATGCTGATTTATATTCTGCAGTAAATTTCCTGTCAAAGAATTTTAGATATTCTTTCTCTAGCATACCTCTGTATGAGAAAAAACTTGAAAAAAATTCTGTCGCTGCATCTGAAGTGATTTTCTGTATCATTTTAGAAGAGGGATGGTAAAAAATCTAAAACCCGGGGACAGAGTTAAAAAAATAATATCAACCCTAAAAATGTGTGCAGGTTAATTTTTAGCTACATTTTTATATAAAACAATAGTTCCGGTTTCAGAAAAAAACTACATCGAATTATTTTTATTGAAACAATTTTATCCAGGCAACTCCAAACTTTAAAATCAGCATCAGGGACACGGGACGGTAGATGAGTTTTCCATGTGTTTGGACCCCCAACATCGTCCAAAACTTATTTATCTCGTTAATATTGTTGTGCAATCATGGATTGGGATGTTCCCAAGTATATGAAATAAAAAAAAAAAACACACAAAAAAGGGTATTAAATAAAAAATTATTATTCAGGGACATGAAAGTTAAAAGATTGTAGAATGCCCCATATATATATGCGTTTTTCATTATCTTTTATGATGTTCTTGCAACACTGTAAATGGATTCGTCTGTAGTGTGCATTTCAATAATAAATAAATAATTATAACTGGTTCAGCAAATATAAATGTTGCCACCAACAAAATAAAAAAAATCAACTTCTTTTTCACTTCAGTTTGGTATTATTTCATTCTTTTTAAAGGAAATAAGTAAAAAACTAGTGTGAGACAATTAAGAACTAAAAGATCTTAAAACACCAGCAAACACTTTTAAACGCGCTCTTTCTGCTTTCATATAGTAGAAGCACGTCTTCTTTGTGCCTGACGAAGAAAGACTCAGATCTTTCGAAAGGCCTAGAGCATTTAAAAGTTTTTAATGGTGTTTTAAGAAGATCTTTCAGTTCTCATTCTTTTTATTTAAAAGACCCTTTATTTGAAAGTTAATGTCCGTAATTTTATATTTCCGGACGAGAGAGGCTAGTAACGAAATTATTATTATTTTTTTTTTTCTCATTTAATATTTAGTTTTGCCTTTTATTCTTTTATGTAAAAAAATGCGCTTGTTCTAGTGTTAATATTCATAAATTGATATATATGTATGTATGTATGCTATTGTATATACATCATCAAAATATAAAAATTACAACACATTAAAAAATTACGAAAGAAGGTGTACATTAAAAAAATTAACAATTAACTAATGAACTTTCAAAACAGTTAAGGATACACAAAATTGATTTAAAAAAAATCGATTTTTGTTTTTTAACATTAAATGAAAGCCTGATTAATTGCGAATATTTTGACACCCCATTTTTACCCATACGGCAATTATATCGCGAGATATTGTAAATTTTGTTAAGGCTGTTCTCAACTGCTCTGCTCACCAAGCGCAAAACGTTTTGACACATTTACAAATTCATTTTTTAACGGAAAGATATAAAATTGGAAAGCCTGACTATGGAAGCGATTTAGAATCGAACTGTGTTTTCCATTTTTTTTTATCAATAAATTACCTATTGAGTTATAAGCTATTTTGATCACCTGACACGGCATTGGCATTTTTCTCCCCTTACTGACTGGATTTTCTTCTTTCGCTCGGAAGTTCAGTTCAAAATGCCAACTTTGACAGCATTTTCTGAAAGATCTATTGCGTTTACAAGAAAACGGAAAAAAAAAACAGTTCGATAACATAGTTTCTGAATAACAACACCTTCTAGTTTCATGCGTTTCCGAACAAAAACGAATTAAAACTTATTAAAAGTTTATCCTTTGGATTTGAGAACAGCCTTAATAGTCCCAGCGCAATTACACTCACAAATTAAAACTGTAAGTGGCTTTTTCTCGATGTTCATATTTTCTTCACTTTCATGTTTTAAAAATGCTAAAGCACTTTTTTCTTTTTTTTTTTTTTTAGCCTGAGATAAACTTTTTTGTGCATGCTCTTTATCCACAGTGCGCCGCAAGTAGTCCGCATCGAGACCATTCCATTTACGCGTCTGAGCAGCTTTTAAAGAAGTGATATCTTTGTGAGGATTAGCACAGACTCTTGCTTGCAACACTCCCATACTGAGTAATCAAGTGGATTAAAATCCGGAGTATTCGGAGACCAGTCTTGAGATGAAATGAAATCACGAAGATTTGCTTGGCCCCACCGTTGCGTTTGGCAAGACTTATTGGCTGGTACTGGATCTTGTTGGAACACATATGGATTGTTTCCAAAATGAGAATTTAGCCATGGAAGGACCTCCTTTAGAATATCGTTGAGATAATTAATCTGATTAATCTTGACACCAGCATCATCAAAGACCAAAAGGGATTTCCCATTGCTTGTGATGCAGCCAAAAACCATCACGCTGGCTGGATGAGTTTTTCTGGCTACTATGCCACCACTTGAATTAGCAGTTTTACTGTTTTTGGCTAATATGCAGTCATTCTGAGGGTTAACATCTTATTCAATAGTGAACAGTTTTTCGGCACAGAAGACGAAATGAAAACAAATAACCCAAAAATACTTACTTATAATGCAATATTTAGATTATAAAGAGCAAATATACACAAAAAAAAATAATTCTACAACATTTAAAAGCCAGACACAAACATTAAGAAAAAATTAGCAATACTTTCTCCGCACCCTGTACACTTGAAAATCTTTTAAAAAAAATTGGGCAAAAATATCAATATTTAAAAAAGCAGTAGGGATTTTAATAAATTTTAATTTGTAAAAAAATTTAATTTTAATTAAATATGCAGTTAATTTTTTTAATGTACTTTTAATTGAACATTGGAATGCAGTGAGTTCACCATTTGAACCACATTTTTAAAAAGAAATTAAATTGTTGAAAAGGTAAACTGTCCTTTTAAACATTAATCTACACAGGCAAAAAGAGTGCCTGTTTCTGTTCATTGGATGGACAGACAGAACTAACTCCACCCCCCACTATAAAAAATATTGTCGATTTCGAAACACGACCCAGTCCTACATTAAAAAAAATTCAAAAACTTAAATACTTCTGAAAGAAACAATTTTAAAACTTAATTTAAAATGGAAGTCTAAATGTAAATACTGTAACTCAAATCAATTAAAAATTAAACAAACAAAAATAATAATAATAAAAGAGAAGGCAGTGTTACATAAATATCTCATATTGTATGTATGCATGCATACAATAGAACCTCGATTATCCGAATTAATAGGGATCGACCATCTTTCGGAAAATCAAATTTTTAGGATAATCGAGGTTGATTCAATTTTAAGATTAAGGAGAAATATATGCAATATTTCATATTATGGTAACAAGTGCTTAATAAAAATAAAGCAATAGCAAAATAGAAACAAAAATAAATTACCTGAATTATAATTTTAAAATTACAGTAGAACCCCGATTATCCGAAGTAATAGAGACCGATCATCTTTCGGAAAATCGAAATTTTCGGATAATTGAGGTTGATTCAATTTGAAGATTAAGGAGAAATATATTCAATATTTCTTATTATAAATAACAAGTGCTTAATGAAAATAAAGCAATACCAAAATAGAAATAAGAGTAAATTACCTGAATTTTAATTTTGAAATTATGTACCTTTTATATATATTACAAGGGTTGAAAAAATGGTTTGTCGCAGTTTCGATTGCCTTTGCTTTGAAGCTCTATCACGGAGTGTTTTAATGTTCACCAGTATCATAGTTTTTCTCCTGTTTCAGCAATGTCGAACCGTTTGCAAAACATTCAAAAGCTTCAGAATTGATAATTTGTTCGTTTTCTTCGTTCCACTCCTCAGCTTACGGGAGCTCAATTTAAATTAAAAAGAAACTCCAAGAAAGGGGATGGAAAATGTTTATATGTACTCGCTGTTCGGAAAGGACCGTTTGCACACAAGGAATGGGATAGTAAAAAAAAAAAAAAAAAGAAAAAAAAAAAAAAGCTTTAAAAATGGATTTTGGTTAACCGAGAGTTTTGGTTAAAAGAGTTTCGGATAAAAGAGGTTCTACCGTATATATAATAGTCTAAGAAAACAAGTAAGAACAAATTTATTACGAAACTCTGCGCTTAATTGAATATAAATTATAAAATTGTGATTAATTTGAGGAAAATATACGGTCATAAACTTCTTTTATTACAACTGGTTCCTCAAATTTAAATGCTGTCGCCAATAAAATGAAAAAAAAAAAGTTTTCAACTTGTTTATCAGTTTACTTTAATATTATTTCATTCTTTTTATTAAAATGCCCTTTATTCCAAAGTCAATGTCCGTAAATTGATTATGTTTCACAATAATAACCTACGGAAAATCTGAGATGTCTAATATGCTCCACCAAACTCAATTTACCGTAACTGACATAATACAAAATTTAACAAGACCAGCTAAAATGGGAATAAAAGGAAAATTAACCACCATTAATTCTGTTGTGCATTTAGTATTCATAACTTTTTAGATATATATTAATAATATAAACCGTTGCTAAATTGTTTGTAGAATATGGAATACTTACTGCTTTGTTGCTAGGAAAAAAAGACCAAGATCAACCCGGAAATATCCAAGATTACATTGAAAATATAGGTTTTACAAACTCATTATCATACATATAATATTCGCTAGCAAAAACTTTAAAATGATTACAAGAGGGATAATTTAACATTCAAAATACTATTGTTAAAGGGAATATTAAGAACCTTTCATATTAAAATATGAATTTTGTGTTTGAATTTTATATCTATTTCTTCCGAAAATAGCATGTATTTCAAGTTCAAAAGAACGCCAATTATTTGTAATGGATGTCATAATAACTCTCGAACTCTTGAAATTTAAATTAGTTTCCGATATAAGGTAAATGCACCTATAGTGGGCCATCCATTTTTAAAATTTAAAAATAAGCCCAAAATGCGTTTCTTAAAAACGACTGAAAGAAATCTGATTAGCTATCCTTAATTGTTAACTTTCCGTAAATTGTTTCGAGAATATGAAACACTCATCGCTTTGTTGCTAGAAAAAAGATCAAGAAGATGAACCCGGAAATACCAAGATTACGTTTTGAAAAATATATAGGTTTTGCAAACTGATTATCATACATATAACATTCGCTACGTAAGTTAACTAGCAAAAACTTTAAAATGATTACAAGACGGATAATTTAACATTCAAAATACTATTGTTAAAGGGAATATTAAGAACCTTTCATATTAAAATATGAATTTTGTGTTTGAATTTCATATCTATTTCTTCCGAAAATAGGATGTATTTCAAGTTCAAAAGAACGCCAATTATTTGTAATGGATGTCATAATAACTCTCGAACTCTTGAAATTTAAATTAGTTTCCGATATAAGGTAAATGCACCTATAGTGGGCCATCCATTTTTAAAATTTAAAAATAAGCCCAAAATGCGTTTCTTAAAAACGACTGAAAGAAATCTGATTAGCTATCCTTAATTGTTAACTTTCCGTAAATTGTTTCGAGAATATGAAACACTCACCGCTTTGTTGCTAGAAAAAAGATCAAGAAGATGAACCCGGAAATACCAAGATTACGTTTTGAAAAATATATAGGTTTTGCAAACTGATTATCATACATATAACATTCGCTACGTAAGTTAACTAGCAAAAACTTTAAAATGATTACAAGACGGATAATTTAACATTCAAAATACTATTGTTAAAGGGAATATTAAGAACCTTTCATATTAAAATATGAATTTTGTGTTTGAATTTCATATCTATTTCTTCCGAAAATAGGATGTATTTCAAGTTCAAAAGAACGCCAATTATTTGTAATGGATGTCATAATAACTCTCGAACTCTTGAAATTTAAATTAGTTTCCGATATAAGGTAAATGCACCTATAGTGGGCCATCCATTTTTAAAATTTAAAAATAAGCCCAAAATGCGTTTCTTAAAAACGACTGAAAGAAATCTGATTAGCTATCCTTAATTGTTAACTTTCCGTAAATTGTTTCGAGAATATGAAACACTCACCGCTTTGTTGCTAGAAAAAAGATCAAGAAGATGAACCCGGAAATACCAAGATTACGTTTTGAAAAATATATAGATTTTGCAAACTGATTATCATACATATAACATTCGCTACGTAAGTTAACTAGCAAAAACTTTAAAATGATTACAAGAGGGATAATTTAACATTCAAAATACTATTGTTAACGGGAATATTAAGAATATTTTATATTTACGAATTTTATGTTTGTATTTCATACCTATTTCGTCCGAAAATAGGATGTATTTAAAGTTCAAAAGAATATCAATTAATTGTAATGGATGTCATAATAACTCTTGAACTTTTGAAATTTAAATTAGTTTCCGATATAAGGTAAATACACCTACAGTGGGCCACGTACCAGTAGTGAGCAACTCATTTTTAAGTGCGTTCGTAATTATATAAATACATAATAGCACCTACAGTCGTCGTTCAGTCCGTCCGCATATAACACCGCAAAAACTACCCAACCGAATCGTTTGAAATTTAAAATATATAATTGCTTCATAATTTTGTCGAATCATTTCAAATTTTATGAAAATCGGATGTATAGTTTAATTACAGGGACAGACAAAAGTTTTCCGTTACATTACGGCCAATGGAAAATAAAATATTTCAAGTGCATTGTAATGATGTTACAGCCTTTCGAACAGAAAGAAATTGATATGCACTTATGAAGTGCACATAAAATAGACTCTCAGTACAACATGCGGTGTAGAAAATACTTATAAAACTAGTTATAGTACGAACGCACCTCATTTGCCAGGTTTGACGGGCAATTTCCAACTTGTTAAAGTTTAAAAACAAGTCCAAAATGAATTTCTGAAAAACGCCTGAAAGAAATCTGATTGGCTAACATTTTTCTTTTTTTATTACACTGATAAAAATTTCACTGTTGGATTACGGGAAAAGCCTGGCAGCACAGATTCCAGCATTTTCCCGTAATTTTACAGTATGTACCGTTATCTATTTAGACTGTATTAGGCCGTAAATGACAGTAAATTTTTTGAACGTATCTGACCGTAAATCACAGTAACTTTCAAGACCGTATCTGACCGACGAATATTAACTTTTCTACGAATATTAACTTTTCTAAAACATTTATTTTGTCACTTTCATGAATCCCGTATTTTTGGAATGCTTAATGTTCTAGCCCGGAATCTTTAATCTAAATGCGAAAAAAAAAAAATTACACACGCTTAATGTGCGTATATTCAGCTTTTAAAAGATGTCTTTGGTTTATAAAAAGTATGAGTATTAACCCTTTGAAGAAAATTTATTTCCGAAAGTCACTTTTGCCGAATTTCGTTGTTTCTGCGTTGTTTCCCACAGGATTTGCTTTATGCACATTTTAAAAAACACACATTCGCTCTGGAATTTTAATACAATATGCTAACAATATAGATAAGGAGACAGTATAAATTTGGTTTAGAAATTTTAAGATTTAGGCGAAAAATAATCTGTTTGAAAATAAAACATTTTCCATAAGTTTAACATTGCATATGCTTACTTATAAAATAAGCTTATTTTTGCGCTATTGCTCTAACATTTTAATACCCTAAACCAGGGAAGGCGAACCTATGGCACGCGTACCACTTTTGGCACGCGAAAGAATAATTTTGGGCACGGCATTGCTTGTGGCTCTAAATCAAAATAAAGTGAGATTAGGTAAATTTGCGACTAATCTTTTCTAAATTCGATTAAATGGAAAGTGAAAAATTTTAATTGCGGCATATTATATTCCAATCTGATTAATTATTGTTTCAAAAAATTTTCAAACAAAGACGATATTTGAAAACTATCGACAAGAATCGGTTATTAGACGTTACTAAATTCTAATGATAAAGTTATGGCAACTTTGAATTTATTTCAGAGCTATTCAAAGAAACTGGTGTTTGCCATTTCAACAGTTTTTCTACCTAATCTATGCTTTGAAGACACTGTTTTCACAAATGAATAATATCAAAACTCATACTGAAAGCAAAGCACTTGTCAGATAAATCCGGCGTTTAGTTTGCATTAAAATTAACCTGATATTAAGATGCAGCAACAGTAATCAAATTACATAGCATTAATTTTTTTAAATTAATTTATAAAATATATTTGTTGCCATAATTATTATAGTGTAATACCTACATATATGTTCCTCATATTTTTTTTAACTAATAGAAAATTTTAAGCAATTTTAATCCATCATTTTCTCACCTACTAAATTTGTTTTTTAGTTGGCACGTCATGGTCACGTAAAATATTTTTTTTATCAAATTTGGCACGCGACAACAGAAAGGTTCGCCGACCCTGACCTAAACTAACCTTTTAACTATGTGAAAATAATGTTAGTGTGTAAAAAGAAAAAAAAACTTTAGAAGAAAAATTAGCTTGCTAACTTCTTGCGCTTTGCGTCCAGAAATTGGATTCTAAACGCCAACTTTGACAGCATTTTCTGAAAAACCTTCTGCTTTTACTGAAAAAAAAAAAAAAAAAAAACAGGAAAAACAATTACATTACATACTTTCCTAAAAAGAGCATTTGCAAATGCGATACGTTTGCAAACCCAACTAAATTTTATACATCTTAACATGAAAATTATTCACAGGCTTCGGTAATATTATACGTATTACTCCAAAATTTCACAGCGTTTGCACAATAAAAACTAACAAACGGAACGTGCATAGCGCGCCGAAGGTAATGGGACCACTAACTGTAATTTTCTTTGGGTAGATTTTTATTTGAAATTTAAAAATGTCACAAAATTGGGGGTGTTACAATTCTTAAAACATTGAAGACCCCAGCATTAAGATCGTTTAAAAAGATTCCCAGCTAAATATATAAAATCCTTCAACATTGATTTTAGGTATATATATTGAAGGTTATTAGCCATGGGCCCGAGCAACCCCTGGGTCAGCTCGCCAAGAATAAAATTCGAACTCCAAAATGTCAATCGACTTTGGGGAAAACATTTATTATATTGACGTTATGAATATTGCATTAAATCCCAGTTACAGCTTGAGAAGCAGTTAAGTTTAAAATAAGCATTATTGAACCCTAACATGTCAAATTATGTATAAAATTTGTATATGAATATCAAAATAGAAAATAATGATATCAATAACATGTTACACATGTCAATAAATTCCTTAAATGAAAGCTTTTTTTTTTTTTTTTTTTTTTTAATAAAAGAAAAGCTTTATAAACAAATTTTGGAAATTTTGTATTATTGTGAAACTTGCTCTCACATTTTATACTAGGAGGCTCCGCCCCCTGCGAGCTGCGCTCGCCAATTCCTCTAGACCCAGCTGGTTCTAAAAACACGCCAATTTGCTATGTTTTAAAAAGATTACACGACTTCATAAGATTGAAATATATTATTAGAACCAAATAGAAGTCTTCTGTAATCGGGGTGCCATTCACCCTCCTTTGACTACGGGGGGGAGGGGGGGCAGGGTTGTTTGATTTAAATCAAATGATTTTTTTTTTATCTTTGACTTAAATCAGTTTTTTTAACATTGATATTTACAGGTTAAATAAGAATCAAATTCATCATTTATATTATAAGAAAAGTCATCATTTATTTCAGATTAAAAATTACCTTTTAATAACATAAATAAAACTTTTATAAATTCAAAATACTATTATTTTATGAAAGTAAATGTAATTACATTAAAAATATTATCAATCCATGGTGCATTTCTCAAAAATATTGATAAATGCTCTCTCATTTTTAAATTGTTTTGTTTTTTAAATGATCAGTTTATTTTTGCAAGTTAAATGCTTAAGCTATAGTTAAATTACTAGTTAAGCTATAGTTAAATTACTAGTTATAGTACTATTTAAAATAATGTATTTTATATGATAGTACTTTCAATGCAGAGTTACTTTCTCTGAAGCAGATTATACACGACAATTCACGAGTTTGTTTTATTATTAGTTGCTTAGACCTGAAAATTACTGTATCCCATATATGTTGGTGATTCAAATATTGATCAAATAATATGATCAATACTTGGACTGTAACATAATAAATATTTCGACTATTTGCCTAACACATAATTATAGAATTCCAATTTCATCTTTCTTCTGAAACTGAAAATACTTTAATAGCTATGATTAATCCATTTTTCCTTTCTTTTCCTAGAATTCATTGCTTACTTCAATTGAAAATATAAGGTTTATTACTGTACCTTATTCATGGGTCTGTCCAGGATTTATGTGTCCTGTTTTTGTGAAGTTTTTTTTATTGAAAAATCTAATCACGATTTTGTGAATTTGCAAAAATTATTATATATAGATTCTTGTTTATGTTTTTAACAAAATCGTTTATTTATGTATATATATATATATATAAAAAAGAGTATGTAATAGGCACTTTGTTGACTTCAACTGTTTTGTGACAGGTTAAGTTAAATTTTATTTTAAAATAATTAATTTGTGAAAGTTTAAGTCTGGCGACAGAAAAGTTAGAGAAAGGTCTATTTTAAAGACAAAGAATTTTGTGAAAGGCCCTGTTTTAAGATGAAAATTTTCGTGAAGGATCCTGTCTAAATATTTAAAAAATTGTGAAAGGCTCCTTAAAGGACTCAAATTTTTCCTAAACAAATCCCTGTTATTTCTAAGCGAAGCAGTTATTCCCAGTATTTACTGCCCAGTAAGTATGATTGATTGTTGAAATTGTCAACGGCTGGGAAGGTAACACTGACAATAGATAGTTTTAGGCTTTCAGTTATGTGATTATTTTTCATCTGGTAACTGTTTTGTCAATCATTAGATTAGTATGGTATCAAAAGTTGAAACAATAATGTCATTTACTAATACTAGGTACGGTTACAGAGAGCTTTTGGATTTGTTGATACATAAGAAAAATGGTTCGCAGAAAAAAAAGATCCAATGTGGCTTTATTTTACAGCAAAAAATACTATTTTTGGAAAAGGTGTAATAGCAATATGCTATGTGCAAATAGTGTAGTGATAAAATAAGGGGGATTATGACATGAATGTAAAACACAAAGAAACTTGCAGTCTATGTGATAAAGATAACATTCGTGAATCTAAATCAGCAATTGAATACACATAATACATTTAAAATTCTTTGTTGCATTTATTATGTGTTTATATATTATATATATGTTATTGGGGTAATACATTAATGAAAAATAAATAACTTTAAATTAACTAGAAATTTGTACACAGAACATGCATAGATATATGTATAACAATTTAAATTTAATACTAGAATAATAAAAGTTTAAGTTATAAGTGAATTTTTTAAATTTGTTTGCAACAATTTTTAATTTTTATTTAAAATATCTTGAATTCTTATCTAGGAAATGTAATGAAATTAATAGAAATGTGTAAATTTATGCAGAAAAAATTAATAAGTACATGCACGTACATAAATAAGTGCACAAATAATATTAATAAAAAAAATCTGATTTAAATAAAAAAAAATCGGATTTTTTTTCTTTAATCGTAATTTTTAACAACCCTGGGTGGTGGGGGGTGGGGGTCAGTCCGCAAACTCGCATCCACCGCTGTCGTGACATCTCACGGCTTTTGCGTAAGGATTAAGTAAAATCAACTACGCATTTGAAAGAACAGGGTCGGGGAACCTATGGCACGCGTGCCACTTTCGGCACGCCAAAGAATAATTTTGGCACGGCGTGGCCTTGATTACGTCTCTAAATGAAGATACAGCGATGTTACACAAAATACACGAACTTAGATGATCTCATTATGTTCTAAATTCGATTAATTGCAAATTGAAGAATTTTAATCTTATTCAATATGGTTTCGAAAATGTATCAAACAAAGAAAATATTCGAAAACTTTCAAAAAGGAAAGATTATTACCGATAGTAAATTATGGCAAATTGGAAAGTAATTTCCGAACTGTTTTAATAAACTGCCTTTTTTTTTTAATTTTAATAATTTTCTACTATTTATATCAGTCATTTTCGCAAATTTAGAATATAAAAAATCAAATAGTGAGTGGTTGAATATAAATTCATTTAGTTTGCATTCTGTTGAAATTAACTGAACATGAACATGATATTAATTATTTTACAATCAACAATTAATCACATTATGTTTTTAATTAATTTTTTAAATATAGTTGTTTCTATAATTAATGCAGTGTAATACTTACATGTAAGTTACTCATTTTAGAAAATATCCTAATAAGTAATTTTCAAGTAATTTTGATTCATTATATTTCAATCCACTGAATTTGTGTTTTATTTGGCACGTCAAGGTCAAGTAAAATATTTTTTGAAAAGAAATTGGCACGCGACTATAAAAAGGTTCGCCAACCCTGGTCTAGAAAAAAGGTTTTCTGTTATACCCTGCAAAAAAAAAAAAAAAAAAAAAAAAAAAAAATCGTTTTAAATCTAACATATCGTTTTAAGGCAGTTCTCAAATAAGCATTTCTCCACGCTCAACAACGCGGAATTTTCTGACACATTTTTAAACATAGCATGATACTAGCAGGAATGATTATTGAAGTAATTTGTAATCAAAACATTTTTTTTATTATTATTTTCTGTACTTTCTGATAAATTAATTACATTTTGAATTATAAACGACTGTAGTCTCAGGAAGGCAGCATTTTCCTTTCTTGCGCTTCGCATTTAGAAATTCGATTCAAAACGTCAACTTTTAGAGTATTTTCCAAAAAAAACTTCTGCTTTACTGAAAAATGGTAAAAGCAATTATATTACATAGTTTCCTAAAAAGAGCATTTGCAAATGTGATAAATTTTCAAACAAAAACGAAATAAAAATTGTTTCAGAAAGTAGCCAGCTTGGATTTGAGAACACAGCTTCAAATACGACGTAATTTTCATCATTAAATACTTTTCGAATGTAATAATTTAATTATTTTAAAGTTATTTGTCTTTTTATTATTCATGTGTAAATATATTCTTGAATTGGAAAGTATTTGGAAATATTATTATTTGGGATTTTTTAAATCTTACAACAGTCGATAAAAACGGCTATTTTAAACTGCTGATTAAATCTTCATTCAGATAATGAAATTTTCAATACAAAGTTGGAAAAAACTCTTTAAAAAATAGGCAAATTAAAAAAAAAATTGCTTCGACATCGTACACCACAATCTAGTCAAGTATATGCCTGAAAAGAATGGTTAAATTGCTGCGTATAGTTTCTGATATTATAAAACTTATGTAGCTCAACTATCTTGACCAATTTCAACAAATTCGATTTAATCCATGTTCCATAATAAAGATATGACACTCTTAATTAGTACTTGACTATTGTTGATTCATGAAATGTACAATCGTATATTTATTCTAAAATAAGAAAAAAAAATTCTCTCTTTCACAGATAAAATTTTTTTTTCACATAGAATGGTAATGGATTATATGTTCAATATATGCTAGGAAAATACCGCCCTTTATCCCTGCGTCCTGAGGCGGCCGCCTCACGTCTGGCGCCGGCCCTGGTGCCATGGTTATAGATTCTTTTCTACATTACAATTTTCATCATTGGATTAACCATTCACGCAGGCTACTGTAGTTGACTACGACAATATTTAAACGATTCATCAGTTCTCAAGTTCATAAAAGTCAGACTCCATTCATAAAAACTGTTCAATCGAAAAAAAAACCCCGCACAAAATAAATTTATTTTATCTCTGAAGGTCAACTAACTGCCTATGGAAAAACTATGTGAAAAAAGTACCTTTTGATCAATAATTTATCAGTTTTATATTCTAATTTTCTTTCTATATGTACTGCAAAGTTGGGCTTAATGAATCGGAGAGTGAAATTCAATCCAAAGTTTGAATTGAACAAAAATTAATTCCGATTCATAAGCTCAAAATTACACTACAGCCGATGACGTAAGTGGTAGACATCGCTTAATGTGTTTTTTAAGAATTATTTTAAATTATATAAGATCAAATAAAATTATATTTACTAGTTATCGTAGCTGAAAAAAAATAAAGAAAAGTAAACACTCACCCAAGTACTTGAACACAGAAAGATAATTCACAAATGACGTTTATTTAAACATATATAAAATTTGCTGATTTGAATGCATTCTTACATTATGAATTATGTAAAGATTATCAAAGTGAATGTAAAATTTACTATAATTTTAGACAATTAGAGACATATTATCATCTAAGAAAAAGCAGAAGTTTACGTAATATTTCTTTTTGCAAATTAGGGATTAAAGTTCAGGAGTGTAAAGTTAAATTAGGGATTAAAGTTCAGGAATGTAAAGTTAAACTAGGGCTTAAAGTTCAGGAGTGTAAAGTCAAGATCAACTAGGGACGTAGAAGGATTCTTGTATTTGGAAAACTGGAAACATGCTGTAGACAACTGGAAACATGCTGAAGACAAAGTTCCTTCAGGAATGTAGATTCTATTTCTTTTTATTCAATGCGAATCTGAACCGAATAAGAAGTTACGGATTTGGAAAATTGGAAATAGGATGTTTGTGAACTTCCTTCAGGAATGCAGATTTTGACGATTTCAGTACGTTACATAGGCAATTTACTATTTATCGCATCGACAAAAAAAACAGATGTTCAATTCATATTTGTTGATCGAAGAACAATAAAATGTCGATGAGCAGAAGAACCATTCAGGGCTTTCAATTAATGTTCTATGAAATTTACTTAGAAATGCTTCTTGAAGAGAAAAATATTATATTTCCTTTAGATGATATACGGCCGCTAAGGCCTAACGAAACGTCGATCTCTTCTCACTGGCTAGCGGAACTCCTCTGCCGCAACAACCGGCTAAAAAAGCACGGCGTCGCAGCCCCCACAAGTTACTTGCTCCAACGGCTCCCTGGTGAAGAATGATGACTTTTCCAGAAGAGTTTCAAACATGAAAAGCCATTACAGAGCGCGCCAGCCAATTAAAAACGCCTATCCTCCCCGCGCCTGACGTCACACACAACGTGCGTGTTCCAAAAGGAATGTTAAACGATTTAGCAGACGTCCGGTTTTGAGCTAAGCGTCTGTTTGGCAAAGGGGAATACCCTTCTTGTTGGAACTTTCAAAATGTCGGAAAGAATGATCTCATGGCGTCGCGCGCCGAAATTAAAAATGAGAAAAGATAGAAAATACATTTTTGCGTATTTCTGCCAAAGTATTTATCACAAGTCACTGAAAATTTTGCAATCGGCTAGAAATAAATATTTCTATCCACATAATATGATTTAAAAGGGAAATATTGATAAATAAAAGATTTCCATTTTTTATATTTTAGACTTAGAAAATTCCGATGTGTTTACACATTCGCGATGTATGTTGAAAGAAATTTGAAAGTTAAATTACTGAAATATAATAAAATACTAATTGCACTTAAATAATCTTAATAAGAGATAATGTTTACATTGAAAAATAAGGAAATATTGAATTATTTATCATTAAAATTTACATTGTAAGTTTAAAACTTGTGATTAGAAATTAGGTGTTTGAAAATGTTAATTTAAGTTGTAAAATTGAAATAAATTATATTATTTAAATTAATTTGAATGGGAAATGATGCATTATATTTTTTATGATGCAACACTATAGATGCTTAAAAAGATGTAAGAGTAAATATGATTTTGAAATTGGAGTTGTTGACTCACAAAGAGTTAAGGAAGAAAATGAGTTTTCTTGTTTCGTTTCTACGTTGCAATTTTCCTCATTGGATTAATTTTTACCGCAGACTGCTGTGAAAATGATTCATCAATATTCAAGTTCATAAAAGTCAGACTCCATTCATAAAAACTCTCCAATTGAAAAAAAAAAAAATAAATAAAATAAAATAAAAATAATAACCACACGCAAAATAAATTTATTTTATCTCTGAAGGTCAAGTAAATGCCTATATGAAAATCTTATGTGAAAACAGTACCCTTTGGTTAATATTTTTTTAGTTATATATTCTAATTTTTTTTTCTTTAAATGCTTAAAATGATGTAAGAATAAATGCTTTTCAAATCGGAGTTTTTAACTCGCAAAGGATTAAGGAAGAAAATGAATTTTGTCCCACAGTTATAGATTCGTTTCTACATTGCAATTTTCATCATTGGATTAACCTTTAGCATAGACAGCTGTGAAAAATGATTCATCAATACTCAAGTTCATAAAAGTCAGACTCTATTCCTAAAAACTCTCCAATCAAAATGAATAAATAAATAAATTAATTAATTAAATTAAAAATAATAACCACACGCAAAATACATTTATTTTATCCCTGAAGGTCATTTAAATGCCTATCTGAAAAATTTATGTGAGAACAGTACCTTTTGATCAGTAATTTTTTAGTTTTATATTCTAACATTTTTTCTCTTTAGATGCTTAAAATGATGTAAGAGTAAATATTTTTGAAATTGGAGTTGTTGACTCACAAAGGGTTAAGGAAGAAAATGAGCTTTCTTGTCCCACGATTATAGATTCGTTTCTACATTGCAATTTTCATCATTGGATTAACCGCGTAGACAGCGCGGTTCAACGCAGCACCAAACAAAAACATTTGGAGCAGACAGCTGTGAAAATGATTCATCAATACTCAAGTTCATAAAAGTCAGACTTCATTCATAAAAACTCTCCAATGGAAATAATAATAATAATAATAATAATAATAATAATAATAATAATAATAATAATAACGAATATAATAACCACACACCAAATAAATTTATTTTATCTCTGAAGGTCAATTAAATGCCTTTTGGTCAATATTTTTTTTTTTTTTTTTTTTTATTCAATTTTTTTTTTTTTTTTTTTTTTTTAGATGCTTAAAATGATGTAAGAATAAATACTTTTCAAATCGGAGTTTTTGACTCACAAAGGGTTAAGGAAAAAATGCGTTTTCTTATGCCATGGTTATAGATTCGTTTCTACATTACAATTTTTATCATTTGATTAACCCTTAGCGCAAGCTGCTGTAGTTGTCTACGTCAATTCTTGAACGATTCATCAATACTCAAGTTCATAAAAGTCAGACTCCATTCATAAAAACTCTCCAATTGAAAAAAAAACCAAAATAATAACCACACACAAAATAAATTTCTTTTATCTCTGAAGGTCAACTAACTGCCCGGTGACTCATTCACAAACGGCCAGCCGGTGAAAACAAAAACTGCCATTAGGTGCCATTTCATTCGGTTTATCGCCCCGACTTCGAGTGCTTCCAGGCGCTTGGCGATGAATGCGAAAGGATTTTCACATGCTTGCTTATGTGGAAACGTTTCAGATTTTCGAGATTATGTAATATTAAATTTTCTGCTTGGACTGAAACATCTGCGGGTCCTAGATGAGGTTTTTGGCACTTAGAGGTGTCTGATTTATTCACTTGACAGAACAATGTGCGGTTCACACTTTGTGATTCGAAAATGAACCCGTAGTTTTCGGAGAACTGAGAGACTATTCAAGTTATTACATAATTGAATGGAATTAAACTGAGTGGAGAAAAAAAAAACAGAAAGAAAGAAAGGATATAAAAGAAAGAAAGAAAAACGAAAAAGAAATAAAAAGAGGAAAATAAAGACATTTTTGTCACTTTTTGCAGGGAGGAAATAAAAATTTTCAACTTAACCTTTAGTTGAGTTAAATTAATCGTGAATAATTTCTGAGACAGAAAATTAAAAGACTCAATGATTTTGCCTCTAAATTAATCGTGAGTAATATCTGAGACAGAAATTTACAGGATTCTGCCTCTAAATTAATCCTGAATAATTTCTAAGACAGAAAATTAAAGGATTCAACTCTTCTGCCTCTAATTAATCATGAATATTTCCTGAGACAGAAAATTAAAGGATTCAACGATTCTGCCTCTAAATTAATCGTGAATAATATCCGAGACAGAAATTTATAGGATTCAACGATTATGCCTCTAAATTAATCCTGAATAATTTCTAAGACAGAAAATTAAAGCATTCAACGACTCTGCATCTAAATTAATGGTGAATATTTTCTGAGACAGGAAATTAAAGGATTCAACTCTAGATTAAACCTGAATAATTTCTAAGGCAGAAAATTAAAGGATTCAATGATTCTGCCTCTAAATTAATCGTGAATAATTTCTAAGACAGAAAATTAGAGGATTCAACGATTCTGCCTCTAATTTAATCGTGAATAAGTTCTGAGACAGAAATTTAAAGGATTCAACGATTCTATGTCAACTTATGAGGAAGTTAAAAATAAAAGGATATTAGCTCATTACGTAAAAGAGTTATGGGAATTCACTTTTCACCAACAGAAAGTAGACGATTAGTGTTAACGTTTTAACAAAATAAAACGTTTTTTGAAACTGTCTGCTTGAATTTTAAGTGTTTTTAAGAAGACGATAATTTTAAAAAAATTTTGCTTATGTAAAAATTTCCAGGGGCTTGGCGATGAATACGAGAGGATTTTCACATGATTTGTTATGTGGAAATGAACTAAGATTTTCGTGAAAAGCAAGGAGCAGTGGCGTCTACAAACGAGATATTTTATAAAATTTCATTAGCGAGCGGGTGTTTTCGCTTTCGCTTAAGAGAAGTAACCTCCTAGCGAGTACTTAGGCTAATTTCAAAAACATGTCAGAATAAAACTGTATCAAGTGCTTCTCAGCTGTGCACAATAAAATCAAAAGACCCCTCCCTCGCCTTCAAGACAATTTTAAAAAGGTACCATTGCCCTATTTAACAAAGCAATATTGCACAAAATTTGATTTTATTGTCAATTTGAACGTACCCAAGAAAAAAGTACCTGTAATACTGTGTATCTGGAACAAAACAAAAAGGAAAAGGAGGGAGGGGGGAGCGCATTTTTAGTGGACTGTTATTCAAAAACCAGTTAATTCTCACTCATAAAATTAACAATTTAACTTTATATTACAAAGATGTTTATTATCCTAAGTTTTCAGAATTTTTTAGTCAGTCCTTTTTGAGATATTAATTAGTGAAAATTGCCAAAAGCAGGCTTTACACAGTTTTTGATGAGCTGTATAAAAAAAAAATTAAAGGGAAAAGGTTTTCAGGATTGAAATTTATAAAAATAAGTAGTCCTATAAGAGATCTGTGTAAAACAAAAATATTTAAGGTGAGTCTTATCCCCGTCATAAAAAATAATGGCAGCGAAATATGGTGGTTGACCTTTTATTTCTCTGATTTTTAAGCATGTTTTTGGCATCGATCCTTAAGTCTAATGAAAATTTTATAATTACATAAAAATGCCCACAATTTTATGCTGGACATTTTGGTTTTCGATTCATCTTGATAGGTAGAAAAATAAAGCAGTTCCAGCATTCTCCGTAAAACACGTTTTTCCCCCAAAAATGGCTGTGTAGCTTGTTAAAAATAGCCACTTCCAAAAAACTATATGATCCAAAAAATTTCATTCATGTATTTTAACTCAGAAAACTGTGAAGAAAACTTGGTTAAAAGATTAGGAAAAATAAAAATGTCGAGCGACACGGGTGATTTGAAATGGATTGACTCTTGTACAAATTAGGCATTTAAAAGAATTTAGGTGAACAAGTGACTTAAAAATGGGAAAAAGGAAAAGTAGCCTACCACAAAAGCTCAGTGATAAATTTATTATACGTATTGTGACGTTTTATCTGAGGATCACTCAGAGACCAGATGGCCATAGCATAATAAACATTTTTAATTGGGACCACCAGATGCCTAACTATAAAATTCACATGTCAATGTTTCACAGAATCCAGATGGAACATGTAAACAGATTTAATGAGGTAAATATCTTGAAAAGGCTGCGTAGAAATCTATAAGAACTAAAACTTTTTGACTAAAATGACTCAATGTATACCACGTGGGTTGGCTAAGAGATAGACTGGGATCTCTCGAAGTCGGGCCCCGTGGAAGGAGATGTCTTTTGGACGCGACCGAAAGAGGTCATTTTTTCGGCTCTGCTGATGGAGCGATCCGCTCCGGAAAGGAAAATATTTTGATTATGTGTATAAGACTAATGTGTGCTTGTTGTGTGTGTGTCCATGTGCCGTCAATAAAACTGAAGAAAAGAAACTCCAGGTTCTTTTATTTTTAGTTACGAATCTTTCCTTAGGTTAGTTTTATTTGGCGTTACAGTTGGTGTCAGAATCGGGGTTCGAGTTGTTCAAAAAAGTTGGGCACACACGCACACAAAAAAACTTAGCTAACTTTCATGTATAAGCCTGCTGAACTTTACCCACGAAAGGAACAATTGAAGATTGTTCTTTTACGAAAGTGAGCGTGGAAGAACTTTCGCTGTCCTGACCAGAAGAAAGAAAATAAAGGAAAGTGTCCTGTTGGAAGAGAAAAATCGTTTTCCCTGAAGTTCTGAAATTTTTGTCCAGCGGGAAAAGAGAAAGTGGAGGAAAATTAGTTTCGGATTTTCGCCCCGGTCAGCTGTGGGGAGAGGAAGACGGAAGATCGTAGCTCGTGCGAATGAAGAAGAGCAAAGGTGTTTTCCGACCCTTGACCCTTTTCAGCTGTGGTGAGAAAAGGGTTGCGGAAGATTGAAAGAAAAGAAAAGTTTCAGATTCGATACGGCCGCAGGAAGAAAGAAGAGACTGTTGATGGATCCCTTGGTGCGAAGAGAAAATGTGAATTGGTTTCCCAGTGGATCTGTGGATCGGGAAAAAAGAAAAGGTTCAGTGTGTTCCACGCCTATGGATATATTGTTTTAGTGGGCCTTAGGGCCAGAAAGAAGTGTTTTGTGTTCGGTGGGCCATCCGGCTGAAAAAATCAGTGAAAGTGTGGATTACCATTCGTAGTGTCTGAGCCTTCAAGTGGGGTAAGTCACAATTTTGAATTTGGAGTTAATGTTTCGTGATTTTTTTTAACTATTTAAAATTGCTGATTTTATGAAAACATTCAAAAACTTGAATGACAAAATTTGAAGGTGTACTAGACATGGAAGTGAGTCAGCATTTACATATGTTATTGTAATAAATGTTTGAATATATTGTATGTAATTTTGTTTGTTTGTTGTATTGAAGTAGAGTAGTACTTTTATATAGAGAAATTTGGGGTTGGAAAAAAAAGGAAAAAAAAGGTAGATATGGCTTTCCTGGGGAAAGGAAAAAAGAAAATTTGAAGAAATTAGTGGATGAACTGGAACTTGTCAGGACGGGAAACGAAACCCGGATTCAATTGAAGCATTTAGTGCTGGAATCTGAGGAGTATGAAGAAGAATACGTTCAGGCTCTTTATGAGACTATACTAGAGACAGCTAAGGAAGAATTAGAAAAGCAAGAAAATGAGCGCGCCCGGTTACAGGCTATCGAACGTGAGGACAGGTTGCGTAAACAGACATGAGATCGCGATGAGGCCATTCGTAAACAAAAATTGGAACAAGAAAAAGAATTAAAGGAACTAGAATTAAAAAATAATTTTGAGTTAGAAAAACTAAGAATCGATAAAGGAATTCACCCGGCTCCGGAAAATGTAAATAATATACATTTGTGTTCCTCGGAACAGAATTAAAAAAAAATAATCCCGGATTTTAATCCCGAAAAAACAGACATTATTTTGTATTTTTGTTTTTGTTTGAACGCCAAACTAAACGGGTTAGAATACCGAAAGAAAAATGGGTTTCTCATTTAATTGGGCTTCTACCATTGGATATCATTTCAATTATTGCTAGACAACCCGAGACAGATTCAGAGGATTATGATAACGTTAAAAGTATCTTGTTAAAAAAATTTAAATTAAACCCGGAGAGTTTTCGACAAAAATTTATGAGCCATCAAAAATCGCAAATTTTAAATTGGCAAGATTTCGGTTTCGAAATCCGAAATTACTTAAACGAATGGTTAGCAGGCTTATCTATAACTTCCTTTGACGAATTAAAAGACCTTTTGGTTGCTGATCAAATTAAACGGCGAGCAAGGTTTGAAATGCGTGAACATTTTATTGACAAATGGCCGCTGCTTAAGACGGAAGCAGAAATAGTTGAATTATTAGATGGTTATGAGAGTTTCAGAGCGTCGTTTGGAAATACGCGTCCGAAATCGGATGAAAAACAGGTAGAAACGAAGAATGAAACTCCCCTCCCTAGTGCGTCAGCCCAACGCGGTACCATGAGTCGGGAGAAGGCATTCGAAAAAAGAGTGGAGCGTAGATGTTTCCATTGCAACTCCAGGAACCATTTACGGAATTTTTGTCCGGAATTGAGTAAAAATTCGGGATCGCGGAATACGAGTGAAGATGTTGAAACGGGAGCGAAAGCTAGAGTAAGCTATGTAGGAGTGGAGAAGTTAAATTCTAGATGTGTCTGGGACAAACAACGGCAGACCGTAGGCAAAAATAAATTACCACTCATTGATATCAATATTTTGGGCCGAAAGGTTAAGGGAATAAAGGATTCGGGTACGGAATTATCCATTTTTCGAAGCGAATTAATTCCAGAGACGTATAAAACGGGTGAACAGATCGAGTTGGTTCCGGCCATCGGAAAAATTTGCAGAGCGGACCTGGCGAAGGTTCCAGTTTCTTTGTGGAACGGGAAACAGGAAAATTCACACAGGACCTTTATAACGGCAGCACTGGTGCCAGAATTAAATTGTGAAGCTTTGCTGACACCTTGTATTTGTAGGCGTTTATTTAAATTGAGAAAGTCAGATCGTAGGTACGCGAGGTGGAGTAATTCGAATACTCGGGATCAAGAAAAGAGTAAAATTGAGAGTGCAGGGTTATGTAAAATTAAAACTGGAGAGAGTTTTAAAGGCAGTAAGAAATTTGCACCCGAAGTGATAAATAAGACGTTAGAAAATCGCGGGCAGGTCAAAAAAATAAACGCTAATTCCAAAGTAACAGGTTTGGAAGGAATTGTTCAAAAAAGTGTTAGTGAAATTCCCATGGTACAGATGAATAATTTAGAGGTTATTTCCGATGTAATTGGTGAAGGAAACCAAATTTTAAAATTTCCTGTACGGGATAAATCGAGTAGTAGATTACCCGAAACACCCTTGAGATCTCTAATTTGGTTAAGGAGAAGGTTTCTTCTGGCGGTGTTGTGGCGACAATCCCGGTTCGAGAGCGGGAAATGCGAGCGACGAAAAGAGGGGTTCCGATCGCGGAATTGGGTCAGTTCGTCTCGTATGAAAAAGAAAAACGAGAAGAGAAATCCAGTATCTGTTTCAAGTTTTTCGGACAACAATTTTGTTTATCAGAGATGTAAGGGATAAAAAGAGATCGGAGATTAAGGATGTTTTGTTTTGTTTTGTTTTATTTTGTTTGTTTTGTTTTGCTAAGAGTGAATTATATATTGTGTTATTTAGTTTTATAGTGTGTGAGTATGTGTTTATTGGAAAAAAGATTTTTATACACCAAATTAAATAAATTATTCATTGTATGTAACTTAATCAGTAAAAGTGAAAGGATTTGATATAGTAACCAGAAGAGTTAAGTGGAGTTAAGTGTTTTTATGAAAGACTATTGAGTCAGTATTAAGAAGTAAGAGGATTAAAATTATAACTATTCTTGGATGTCTTAGACATTTAATTATAAATGCTTTTTTATTTTGGCTTGATAAAAAGGAAAAACTTTAATTTGAGAAAGTAAATAAGTTGAAATTTGGAAATTGTATTTTGAATTAGAACTTGTATTTTGAGTTAGTAATTGTATTACGTACAAAATCGTTAGAATATACATTTTGGTTCTTAATGTTAATATTGTTAATATTATTCTTTTAAATTATTTTAAACTGAGAAAAAAAACTATTGTTTTGAAACAAGTAAAGGTTAAGAAGAACCTTTTGATAGAATCACTTGAAAATTTTGGTTACTGATTTTTGTTAAAAAAGGTTTTAAATCAGTTAGTGAGGGACTGAATTGCTATATGTCTGTGCAGAATACAGAGATTATATATTATTAAGAATAATTTGAGTGTTTGTTTTATTATTGTGTAAAAATTCTTTTAAGCAACTTATCGTGTATAAATAGATTAAACGTGTTTTGTTTTATTAGTGTATAAGAATTCTTTCTTAAGAAATTATCCATATATATAAGAAAAATATGTATTATTATTGTTGGTTATCCATGTGAACGTGAGAGAGCGAACTCTTATTGGAAGTACCTGTGATGTTTAAATTTTTTTTAATCTATTCTGATGATGTTAAAGGAAGCTTCTTGATGAAGGTACTGGTTTGTTATAAAATTGTTGGGGTGCTTATCATTAATCTTAGAATTATTATATAACTGTGTGCAATTGTATTGTGTTTACTGTGTTTATTATGTTTATTGTGTGTTATGCTGAATCCCTTCCATGGTAACGGAGTACCTTCTGATAAAAGTTTTGATTTTGAAATTTGAAATTTTATTAATTTTGGAGTAGATAGCATTGTTAGGGGTAGCATTAACTCCGAATTTCACTGTAATTGTGCACCCTAGTGTGAAAATTTTTGCCTTAAAGGAAAATTTATATGGGGCATGGAGGAGCTGTGACGTTTTATCTGAGATCACTCAGAGACCAGATGGCCATAGCATAATAAACATTTTTAATTGGGACCACCAGATGCCTAACTATAAAATTCACATGTCAATGTTTCACAGAATCCAGATGGAACGTGTAAACAGATTTAATGATGTAAATATCTTGAAAAGGCTGCGTAGAAATCGATAAGAACTAAAACTTTTTTGACTAAATGACTCAATGGATACCACGTGGGTTGGCTAGGAGATGGACTGATCTCTCGAAGTTGGGCCCCGTGGAAGGAGATGTCTTTTGGACGCGACCGAAAGAGGTCCTTTTTTCGGCTCTGCTGATGGAGCGATCCGCTCCGGAAAGGAAAATTTTTTGATTATGTGTATAAGACTAATGTGTGCTTGTTGTGTGTGTGTCCATGTTCCGTCAATAAAACTGTAGAAAAGGAACTCCAGGTTCTTTATTTTTAGTTACCAATCTTTCCTTAGGTTAGTTTTATTTGGCGTTACAGTATAAAATTAAAGAGCAAATAATTTTTCCCCCTTTCACATTATTATGCCTTTTTATTTTTCAGTTAAGTTTAATGTTCTGGTTAATATTAAGTTTATTGATTTTTCACAAAATAATAGCTTACGAAATGGGCGAAATAGTTTGTTCAGTTAGGCATTTAAAAGAATTTATATGAACAAGGAACTTAGAAATGGGAAAAGGGAAAAGCAGCCTACCACAAAATCTCAATCATAAATTTATTAATCTACGTACAAAATTAAAATTATTTGTGAAGTTGTCTTATTTTTTCGTTTCATTTATAAGAATAGTAAAAATAAAATTAACAAATGTACAAATAAATTTAATGAAAGTTTTACTGGGGAGTATAAATTCAAGATATTGTAAATATATATAATATTCAAGATATTGTGATGGGTAAATAATAAGAGAAAATAATTATGTATTTTTTTTTCAGTATAACCTAACTTGTATTTTAAAAATGTACTGAAATGTCAGTACTAATCTAATTATATTAAGATACTGAAAAAAAGTTTTCGACATTTTACACAGGGTGAATGCTTTTTATGTTTGACATTTAAAATTTTAATTTCGCAAAGCTCGATAACATTCGAGTGAAATTTATGATTTCTATTAATATGATTTTTCCTTTCACGTCTTCGTTGAAAGTGATGCATTGTCATGGCATGTACTCGAAAAATTACTTTTATTCTGTAGCTGTAGTGAAATACAGCTACAACTACAAATGTTTAATCGAAAATGTAGTTAACTACGATTACAACTACTTGATTTAAAAAGTAGCGATAACAGACTACTTTTCAAAAGCAATCACGATACTTTGGTACTTTCATATTTTGTCAGATAGTTCAATCAACATATTCAAAACTAAGAATATAGATTTATAAACACAAAGGCCCCTCGTTATATCGCGTCCGCTCGTTTGCAATCATATAAATGCGATATAATTGAGGGCATTAAAAAATTAACAAGGATAACATGAAATAATCTGTTTTGTGTTAATCTACAAAATGTTAAATTATGTTCACATATTACAATTTTCTTAGCGAAATTAAGAGAAATGTGTTATACAATAAACATTTATGTATAAAATCAGATAAAAATGCAACTAAACTACAGGTTTACTTGTTCTTGTTTTGGGGGGGGGGGGATGCAGAAAAACAGAGCTATATCTTAACAAATTATATAAGTAGGTGCTACTGTTGTATATAACATATTTAAAATTTATTTACAATTCTTACAGTAATTTGTTGCTGACATCCGCAAACTGTTGCGCAGAATGCATAAAAAAGGACATGTTACGATCACGTGATATAAAGATTTGTACTTGTTTTTCGAAGGAAACACTTAAATTAGGTTCCACTACAAACTTCTATGTCTGCTATGTATCGCGCTACTCGTTGCATTACATTTTCAAAATGTAGCGTGCCACACTACAAACTAATAGAAAAAAGTAACTATTTACTATAGTTTCACTTTTTCCGACTACGGATTATGGCATATCTTCATAAAAATAAATAAATATATTAAGCTATCTGACCTCCAAAAGAAACAAAGAGAATTTTCCGGACAATATCAGATTGCCAGATACTTTAGCTGGAAGTTTTCCAAGACATGGAAACTTTTCCAGAACTTTAATTTTTGATTTCATTACCCAGTCATATCTTAGATACATAGAGCAATATCTATGGTATTGGCCCTAAACGGTTAATAGAAAATCCATGTAGTCTGATCGACCCAGAATATAGTAAAAGACATATTTTTATCCTTGGATTAAATTTTAATATTGGAGTTAAACGTATTTCTATTAAAACGTTTGGCAAACATCCAGCCTTATTTCATTAAGTTTTAAAAGAGCAAAAATTTCTTCCTTTCTCTGCATATTATAATGTCTTCGTTATTTTCAGTTAAATTTAATAATCTGGTTAATATTAAATTTATGGATTAAATTAAAGAATACCTTACGAAATAGGTTAAAGAGTATTTTCCTAAGTCAGTTTAAACTAACAAAAGACTTACAAAATAAGTAAAAAGTACCAGAACGTTTGGCTAAAATCCAACCTTATCCCATTAAACTTTTTAAAAAACAAACATTTCTTCCTTTTCTGCATATTATTATTGTCTTTACAATTTTTCAGTTAAATTTAATGATGCGGTTAATATTAAGTTATTGATTTCTTTATGGAATTAAAAATACCTTATGAAATGGGATAAAGAGGTTGTTTAAGACAATTTAAACTAATTACAAATAAGGACTTGCAAATAAAATAAAAATATCAGAGTATTTGGCAAATACTCAGCCTTATTCAATTAAGTTTTGAAAGAGCAAACATCTCTCCCTTTTTCTGCATACTATTATTTTGTATTTTTAATTTTTTCGTTAAATTTAATGATGCAGTTAGTATTAAATTTGCCGATTTCTGTATGGAATTAAAAATGTCTAAAGAAATGGTATAAAGAGTCTGTTTAAGGCATTTTAAATTAATTAAAGTCTTACTAAATAAGACAAAGTATCAGAATGTTTTGCAAACACCCAGCCTTAATTCATTGCTAACAAGGGAGCCAGTTTTGGTGTTGCTCGCACCTAGCAACGAAACCTGGTGCATTTTGTTGCCCTATACATGAAAGTTAGAGAACCGTTAAAATTTATCCGTTAAAATCATTTTTTATATACTTTTTATACTTTTAATTTTTTATTATTACATTTTTATTTGTTTATTTCACGCCAAAAGTGAGTTATGTCGCCAAATATGGTACTGCAATTTTTCCGCCTGGGAGTAAATGTACAGTACATATTAGAATTATAGCAAATTGCGATCTTTTTTTTTTTTAAATAATTGATAGCATAAGAAACAAATATTAAGTTTTTCTTTTTTTCTATGCAGACGATAATATATAAATAGTAAATATAATCAATACAAAAACCCTTAACGGGTTAAAAGTTTGTGACGCAGCACTTTATCTTATGCTCTAAGAATTTTAAATATGGAACTTAAAAATAATGATATCAAATTTTGAGTGACGCTATGCTATTAATTATAATCTCTCTATATATTATTTATTTCATCTTTTTATTTTTTTATAATCGCATGTGCAAAAATTATGTTCAATTTAAAAAAAATGTATAAAAGTTTATTCATTGATGCTTTAACATTTACACCTCTCATAAATTCCACGTATGAGTTTTAAAAGATATGATATCAAAATTTTAGTGACGCTTTGATGTGGCTTCAAGCGATTTGTTTTAAAATTAAATTTAAATTATTTTTGTTTTGGCTAAGATATATTCACACATCTAAATAATAGTTTTAATTTTCCAATATACTTTAAATATGTCACTTTCACTGAATTTATATAATGCATTTAAATGTATTTATTTGAATAAATTGATTTATTCTTTGTCCAATGCTATTAAAAATTTAAAATAAGATTTACGTAAATAATTTTTTTGCCTCATAGTATCCATTTGAATACATTTCCCCTAGTTTGGATACAATGACGCAAAAAAATTATTTACGCAAATCTTATTTTAAATTTTTAATAGCATTGGACAAAGAATAAATCAATTTATTCAAATAAATACATTTAAATGCATTATATAAATTCAGTGAAAGTGACATATTTAAAGTATATTGGAAAATTAAAACTACTATTTAGATGTGTGAATATATCTTAGCCAAAACAAAAATAATTTAAATTTAATTTTAAAACAAATCGCTTAAAGCCACATCAAAGCGTCACTAAAATTTTGATATCATATCTTTTAAAACTCATACGTGGAATTTATGAGAGGTGTAAATGTTAAAGCATCAATGAATAAACTTTTATACATTTTTTTAAATTGAACATAATTTTTGCACATGCGATTATAAAAAAATAAAAAGATGAAATAAATAACATATAGAGAGATTATAATTAATAGCATAGCGTCACTCAAAATTTGATATCATTATTTTTAAGTTCCATATTTAAAATTCTTAGAGCATAAGATAAAGTGCTGCGTCACAAACTTTTAACCCGTTAAGGGTTTTTGTATTGATATCATTATTTTTTTGAGGTTATTGAAAAAAATAAATAAAACAATAAACACACACAAAAAAAATTAAATACCAATACAAAGAATTCATAGTCAGGATTTCAATTCACCTTCAATCTCTCCCCCCTCCCTCCCCGCAAAAAAAAGGATGACCATACTTCAATTTTAAAGAGCACCGTGCAATGAGATTTTTATAAGAACTCTTTGGTAAGATATGGAAGTAATGTACAACATGCATGTTTAGAGGGTATTTCTGTTGGTTTGCTTCAGAGATATAAAAAGCTATGTTAAATTTTACTATATAAAAAAATTACTTTGTTAAGAAAAATAGCAAGAAATATTACTCTTTAAACCTTTATATATATATATAACAATCATCGCTCACTTATAAAAGTAATTCCATACATTTATATTAAATCCAAAACTACAAATTTCTGCTTCTCCCTTTTCTCATTCCTAGTGCAAAAAAATTAAACATTCTTTAATTTTATATAAAATAATCTTTCACCATCCCTATTTAAAATTCTTTATTAACAATAATAATAAATCATACAAAATAATCCCCTGAGCTCCGAAGATTCCACTTCTGCTTTTGCACCCACCTCTCCAGTTTAACTAAATAATAAAATCTTTCAAAAATTAGTTTGAAAAAAAAAATCTGCAACATTTGTTGCTCACTAACATAAATAAATAAATAAGCACTAACTTCCCTAATGTACAGTCATGGGGGAAAAAAGTAAACACCCCCTACTAAGTCCTCAACAAATTACCGTAGAAGAAAGTTACTGGTACCGAACGATTGGAAATAAAATCTACTTTTAAATGTATATAAAATTTGCTTAAGGGGTTATCTACATATTAAAACGAACCATAACTTTGTTTTTTTCAATAGCAGTACACAATTTTTACAGCATAAAGGAATTCTACACCATTTAATTAGCCTAAAAACAAATTTTTATGCAATTCGTACGATAAGTTCCCGAGAAATTAATTATTTTAAAACAAGCTTATTTTAAGGGCTGTATCCAAATTGAAGTTCGGTACTCGATTGTTAACCGAGAGAGCCCCCTTCTTGATCAAGGCACCTTAAGCGTCACTCAAGCAGTCAATGAAGTCTGCTAGATTACAAGACAGCGTAAGACATTTCAAAATATCTAGTCACTTCTATCATAGACGGCCCCTTAAACCATAATTTTGCCGTTTTTTAAGCATAATTTGAAAACTATTTGAAAGAAAAATGTGAAATTTTGGATTTCCATAAAGCAGGACTTAATAAATCTAAATCCATCAAAAAAAATTTAGGTTACAATTCATAATTTTTTCGAATATTAATTTCATAATTCATATCATAAAATTATAAAAATTGCAAATTCAACGTATTTATGTTTGGGTATGTTAGTATTTACTGCTACACAAAAAATTACCACATTAGGAGCATAATTTCAGGAGATATGAATAAAAATATGAAAATATAATTTAACATTAGAAGCACTAAATTTTGAATGTTTATAATTCAAAAACTTATTATTCAAATTACTTGAAATTTGGTGCCTAGGCATAGTTTGAACCGAAGATTTGAAATATCTCGTTAAAATTGGGTATTGCCATTGAAAAAAATGAAGTTTGGATTTGTTTTAATATGTAGATGGCCCCCTAAGCAAATTTTATATACATCATTTAAAAATATATTTTTTAATTTAATACTTGGGTGCATTGCACGAAAAACTGGAGATCGGTGAATGGGATATTACATGTATGATCACAAGTAGGTCAAGAAAAAGCTGCTTGCTTGCTTACTAACAAAAATATTTTGCGTTTTCGTATTCAGGATATATTAATTTTCAGCAATGAAAATTATTTTTTATAATTGGAAATTGAAAAATAAAAAAATACGTCGAAGAAGGAAGGTTAAGCATGTGACATGGTAAAGGTATATTTTAAAAAGCAGTAAATCAACGTTTAAAATGCACAAATAATGCGTTAAGCCTTGCTTTTTCTAGCACGCTGTTCCTTTTTCCCTATCTTGCACTGAAGAAGAATCTCGTTGTACATTCGAAACAGCTGTTTGCTGCTTTTCACGCATTATTTGTGCATTTTAAACGTTGGTTTACTGCTTTTTAATAGTCCTGCACAAAGGCTTTTATTGCTATTTTAAGGTATATTTTGCTTCTTAGTCGTATTTTGCTTAAACGTCGAAATGAATGTGCATTTTTCATAACAATTGTTATATAGCCAGCATAGTGAAAACCAAACGTTACGAGACTGGGATATTTACGAATGCACGCCTAATTATTATCTACGTGTGGTATTTATTTAAAGTGCATCTTAATTGATGTTACATTATTTCAAATGAAATAAAAGTAGCATAACGCACTCCGGAGTAACCATAATTTGAGAAAATAGTTTTCTACGTTTACGCATATTTGCCGTATTACGAGCACCCCTTTCTTTGTGTCATAGTGCTACTATTGATTAATTCTCACACTTCTATTTCCAAATTAATTCCAAATTAAAGTTTATTTGAACTGTTTCAAGTATAAATATAAGATGAACTCTTAAAAATTCGACGAGAGGTGATAAAAGAAACTAATTTCTTAGGAGGTATGCCAATGTGGGGGCAAGGATCAAGCAGCTGAAGCATTTACATTTTAGGAATGTCCGTTATTTACATAGCTGCCAACGTTCCTTATTTTTAAAGCCAAGCAAAAATATTTCGAATCAAAAATTTAATAAATGAAATAAAAATGAACTCTGTAGAAACAAGTCACATTTCCTTAAATAAGTTTTCTGGTTCAAAATTTGTTTATTTGACATGGAGAAAACCCTTGAAGATTGGCTTATCAGATATGCATTTATACTCATTGAAAAAAAAAATGATATTTTTTTTTCTTGTCGGGGGGAGGGGCTTAGTGATATGGGGCGCCAATGGAAGTTCTGCACACAGGCGCCGGATACTGCTGGCGCGCCCCTGACTAAATGCATGGCTGGCCAATTTATTCTTTTTCACTATTTTTAATAATGAAATCTTTGCCTTATTTTTAGCAGAATTTTCTTCCATTAAATAAGGCAAAAATTTAAAAAAAAAAAAAAAAAAAAAAAAAAAAAAAAAAAAAAAAAAACTTTTGGAAAGCATGCATTTTAGTGCTGCAAGAAAAACCTGTCATGAGCTGCTCTGATTATAACACTCATTTACAAAAAATTTTAATATAATAACAATGTTTTCATTACTCCAAAATAATGTGTTAAAGGCGATAATGTATCATATTTAGTGTTCCAAGAAATAGCAATATTTGTAAAATACATGTGCTTCTTAACTGAAAAATTCATTGTTTATATCTGAGAAATACATTACATCTTCTGCATTAAAATTTTTTAGTGGCAGGCTTTTGTGATTGAACAAGGACTGCTTGCAGAGTGCTTTTAAGGATTTTACAATATAAAATTATGGCTCTTGAACTACTATTAATCAAATACAGTAATAGGGATAAAAAAAATCATTAAATAGTTTATTTTAAAAAATTACTTGTATTTTCATCAGATATACTGATTATTACTACCACATGTTATATGTAACATATTTATTAGAAAAGTTACAACAATTTTCATGAAGTTTTGGATTCCCCCCCCCCCCCATGACATACTGTCAAATTTCGCGAGGTTATTTTTTCTTGTGATGTTCCTCCCCCGACCGAGAATGGAGAGGTTTTTTTACAATCAACTGATTAATTTTGTTTTTCTTTTATTGCTACTTTTTTATGTTAGTGTGGTGATCTTTCAAATGCTATTGCACAACGAGGCGATAAACGCGCTACTCTGTAAGTGGCACGGCAACCCTCCAGTGTACAGGTGGAATTGATAAAAAGAGTTTTTGTAGTCGGAATATGCGGAATGTTACAGAATAGTGAATGGTTTAATGAAAGCAGAATAAAAACTTAATATTTAATTTAAGATGCGAGTCAGATTAATATATTAATTGAAATGGTTACTGAGTAATCACTTTATTAGTTTATACAAAGTCTAATTATCATGACAGCTACAATGCAGCTGCTAATGAAATTTTGTGAAACCAATCTTTTCTAAATAGTAACATGTTCTGAATTCTTCTTATTTACAATAATACTTCATTACCACAAATACCATATAAGGGAGCTGGCTACTTTTATATTTTTTAAAAGTAAATTATTTAAAGCTTTCTTTTAAGCATATTAACTTTAAAATTAAACAAAAACAAGTATCTTACTTTTGCAAAAAAGCTGTTTTATCTTATTTATCTATAAACTTTAATTACTAAATAAGGAAAAGTATCATGATGAAAATTTTTACTTTTAGGAGCTCAAAACAACCAGTCAGGATAAAATGGTTCATTTTGAGCTAATCGTGATAATTTAAGTATATAAAGTAGAATTTAATATCAGTCAAAAATATGTCCAAGACTGAAATCAGTCCCGAGACTGAAGGTCTTGCACCCATGGCTGTAATCAATTAGCCTAAAAGAAATGCTTCAGGTGTTTTTTCTTTTTTTTTCTTCTGTTTTTCTTTGTTACAGAGATAAACGGCAATAAGAATTTTCTTCCCCTTTAGGTTAAATTTTATAAAAATAAAATACTACGATGCTTTAATTTTTGAAGCTGAAAAGAGTTATAAAAAAAAAAAAAAAATAAACGAAAGATGTCATTTTAAGTCAATTTTCGTTTATAATATTATTAGAAACGATTCGCAAATGAATCATTTTATAAACGGGATTGGAAATCTTAATTTTGACTTCGTCATACCTTTTATTTAAATTGTGCGTTCTTTAAAAATGAAAGGTTTTGTTTAATTTCTTTAAAAGAAAACTCAAAATTAAATTAGTAATCTATCTGTATTACACTCACATATCACAAGAAATACCTATGACACACATGAACGTTATTTTGTAAGGAAAACAGTTATAAGTATTGTTGAAAATAAAAACAATTCAGAACATTATACTAATTAGAAAGGATCGGTTGCAAAGAATGCTGTCTGGATAATTAGAAATTGTACTCACTTTCTCCCCTTGGAATACCATTTCAAGATCTTTGATATTTCTTATTTCTTCAGTCAACTTCGCGCATCGCGTAGTGATACATGGCGAACGCGATGAATTTTCCTTTCGATACGAGAATTTTCGATAAATATCGACTTTCGATACGAGAATTTTTTTTAAAAAGTGAAATATTTTCTCCTTAAAAAATGTTTACTTACTATGAATAACAATGAAATAAAATACCTATAATTACAAAATACTGCTCCATTTTAAAAAATCAGTCTAAGTATTTTAAAGCACATAATAAACTGTTTTCGTAGTTTAAAAAAAGATTTATTGAAAATATTCAGATTTTTAACTGTGACCTAATCCGCGCAAAACCGATGTGCAACGTTCTGTCTGCTAGCCCATAGAATAACATGTAATCCGCGATCCTAAGAAGTCCATATTTTCATGCGGATTATATAAAAATTAAGAGTTTTCCTAGATACTAGGTTAGTCTTATCCACTTCGTCAAAAACAGATTCATTTTATATATTAATGTTTTTAAAAAAAATCTAGACCGTTTCGGAGAAAAAAAAAAGACAAACATACATCATCGAAATTGCTTTCAAAATGGGTTTACAGATCTGAAAATATACTGCACGTAGAATTGTAAAAAATTCAGAATAGGATTAGACTGCAGATATAAGACTGTTTTACAAAAATCAGAACAATAGGACCTATATTTGATGAGTTATTAGCAGGCGGCTTTTCGCATTTTCTTTGATGTCGAGTTAGCTGTATATATGAGTTCCGCCATCTACGAATTCTACGATACGATACGATACGATTTTAGGCTTAAGGCTGCGTCACTCGGAATACTACCGTCTTCCATGATTCTAAAAAAGTTTCCAAGATCATTGAAAACTATTTTTTAGTGAAATACAAAACAAGTAAATTATTATTATTTCTTTTAATCTAATGGAATAAAATTTCGAATGTTTAAAATGAAATGTTGCTGTCTTAAATGGTCCTTTGGTAAAAGTAAGCATAAAGTAAATTAATATTGTTACATAATTTAGAAAAATTACTGCGGCTAATTAGGTCGGACATTACAATTTTTACTGAAGTCCAAACCACTCCTCACACAAGACAAACAGCAATGACATTTGGATAGGGTTGCCTGAAAACTCTACTTTTGATTAAAAAAAAAAAAAAAAAAAAAAAAAAAAAAAAAAAAAAGAAAAAGAAACCCCAACTGTTTCCCCGTCAAAAATGTGAATATAATATTGAAATTTTTCTAAACCAAATTCGTGGGTTCTTGAAGGAATTTTTAAACTTTTTTCGATATTTTATACTTATTATTAACTGATTTTTATTTTTAAATGCTTTTCTTTAAAAAACTTCAATGTAAATAGTCCGATAAGTGGTCTCGAAAATTGTATTTTCAGAAAGTTATGCTTCTGTAAAATCAAGAAATATTATTTTAACAGAAAAATTTTATCGATTCTCAAACTTCGTAATATAGGGCTTTAAAATGCACCAAGTCTCAATGCTAGGTGCGAGCAACACCAAAAGTGGTTCCCTTGTAAGTTTTAAAAGAGCAACCATTTTTTTCCCTTTTCTGCATACTATTATGTCTTTATAATTTTTCAGTAAAATTTAATGATCTGATTAATATTGAATTCGTTGATTTCTCTGATAGAAAATACCTTACGAAATGAAATAAAGAGTTTGTTTAAGGAGGTAGTTCACCATCAATCGATGTTGCTTGATTTTAACACAATATTGAAAAATTCTTGGAGCTGTAAATATTTCTTCAAATTAAACAATTTTTTAGTGTAAATTGTACAAATCTTTCTTTATATATTCCTTTAAATACTTTTAATGAAAAAATAATTCGAAATTAGTTTAATTAAGGCATACTAATTAAGGATTTTCAAAAAGGTGATTTAACATACATGTGGTGCACGCAGGATTATTAAAAATACATCCAGTTAATATGACACACACACATATATATAATATATATACAGGGCGATCAATTTAGAAAAGTACCCGTTTGTTTTTTGTATTATCCACATCTATAATATATGTAGGAAGACTTTCAACATCATTACTTATTTAATATGTCTATTTTTAATGTGCGGGTATCTTTTTTTCACTTTCTAAATGCGAAAACTCGTTTTATAAACACAAATTCACGTGAACATCATTAGTAATTTTTATCCGATTCTACGCAAATGATTTGAGCAAATCGTCTGCTTCTTTCAACGTTTTACAAAAGACGGAGCCCTTTCACACACGTCAAACCTAACAATGGAAGTGCTTAAGGAATTCTTTGATGACCGTTTAATTTCAATAGGCCTCTGGCCATCAAGGTCACCAGACCTCACACCGTTAGATTTTTTATGTGGAGTTATCTCAAAGAAAGGGTTTTCCAGAGAAGTCCTGCAAACATCGATGAATTAAAACAAATCATAACTGAAGAAATATTCTCAATAATACCAACAATGATGCGAAGTGTGTCAAACAACTTGGTTCGACGTGTTCATATTTGCATTCAAAGTGGTGGCGAACATTTTCAACATTTGCTGTACGGATTGATAATGTAAGGAAATCGAATTAATTTATATTTTTCAAAAATAAAATTATCACAGGATTAAGTAACATTGTGCTTCTCCATTTCTGTTTTACCTCACAAATAAAGTTGTAACAGTCCAATGGTGTTGGAAATTGTCTCCCATACTTAAACAAGGTCCAAACAATTATATTTCAGTGTTAGAATAGTTGTCACATCCGTAAGATTTAGGGGTAATAGGAAAAAACAACGGGTACTCGTTTAAACTGATTACCCTTGTATATTCGTAAAATATTGTACTTTAACTTCAATCTACAATAATAATCAAATTTATAGATGAAATTATTTTCTCAGGCAATCTATATATATATATTACGCTATCGTACGGACACAGAAATCGAGATTATTTGTTAATTGTTTAATGGCAACGGTCGAATGAAACGCGTCTCATTGGTTATTGAACAGCATTTAATGCATCTTCATACCTATAAGAGGGGGGGGGGTGGTTACCATAGGGGGACCATGTTCTGTCGTCAAATGCTGCCAAGTTTGTCACCAACTTTGCAATATATCGCCAAATTTGGGTTACCAAAATCAGTCGCCATTAAGTGACGCTAACTTGGCGATATCTCTAATATTTCGTCAAATTCCCATAGACTTCCATTGTAAACCAATAGGGTTTACTTGCTTGCAGAAAATCAACAAATTGAGATATTTTGATGCAACAAAAACTATATTAGCTTAAGGGATTATATTAATTATATTTAAGGGACTCCAACTAAATTAAATTATGAAAAAAAGTAACATGATGCAATGCTTAGCATGCTTTCCCAAACATAAATTTTAAGGGAGACCAAACTGGTTGCCAAGGACGGCTAGTTAAACAATATAATACAAAATTTATGATAAAATTTCAATCGAAATGTATCATAAGTAAATATATTACAGTACTTACTTAAAAATAGGTAGAGGTTTTAAAGCTATATAACATACAATATCATACAAAATATTAAGTTTCTACATTTCTTAGTTTTGAGAATAAGATGCGCACAATATCAAAAATATCTCTTTTGAGAAAAATGACTTTAATGCAAATGTAAATAAGTGCGAGTAGTAAGTCAAAATTACGTCCATTTCTAATCATATCATAATATTAAAATATTTATTTGCTTAAAAGACGTTATAAAAACACATTAAAAGTAAATTAAAAACTCTTTATTTACGTGTTTCTACTCATTTTCTGAGTCGTCGTCAGAATGTATAATAGAAAATTACAAATGCACAATGAAAAATGCAAAAAATCATCGAAAATAAACAAGTAATCATGCAACGCGCCCTATATTTTCGCGATTGCTTCATGCAAATTACGTTAATGACTATTTAAAAACTTATTTTGATTTTTACAGATGGTGATGTTTTAAAACAAGAGTCTATTGACAATAAGAGACTATTGATATTTTATTTACTGCAGTGTCGCAATCGCGAAAATATAGGGCGCGTTACGTGATTACTTGTTTATTTTCGATGATTTTTTCCATTTTTCATTATGCATTTGTAATTTTCTATTATACATTCTGACGACGTCTCAGAAAATGAGTTGAAACATGTAAATAAAGAGTTTGTAATTTATTGTTAATGTGTTTTTATAACGTCTTTTAAGCAAATAAATATTTTAATATTATGATATGACTTTAATGTTCAAGTTTACCTCGTTTGGATAGGTATCGCTCCACATATTTTATCATAAACCCGGTTCTAATTGGAGTATCGTCATAAGTTTTCTTTTTAAAGTTTTGTAACGTGCCATTCTTTAATAACAGGCAATTTTTTTTTAATTTTTTTACGTTTTAAGGTGACCCCCCCCCCCCTCGTAAGGCGATTTAAAGTAATTAAAGTTTTACAAATAAAGTAAAAATGACAGAGTTTTTTTCAAACATCCAGCCTTGTTCTATTAAGTTTTAAAAGAGCAAACATTTCTTCTTTTCTCTACATAGTGTTATATATTTTTTTTTTAACTTATCAGTTTAATGATCTGGTTAATATTAAATTTATTGATTTTTTGAAAAAAAATAAAGAACACCTTACGAAATATATTTTAATTATTTATTTTTTGCTTTCATGGTTACTTTCAGAATTGTCGAATTGTATTAAGAAGTTTTTAAATAAAATGTATATTTTTAACTTGTAACATCTCTTTTATTATTTTCGTCATCTTTTAAGTAAAATGGTGAGCTTTTTAAGCCTGTTCTTAACTGCTCTGCTCAATAAGTGCAAAATGTTTTGACATATTTACAAATTCATTTTTTAACGGAAAGATATAAAATTAGAAAGCCTGCCCATTGAAGCGATTTGGAATTGAACTGTTTTTTTTCTTTTTTTCATTTTTTGATCAATCCATTACCTATTTAGTTATAAGCGAATTCGATCACGTGACAAACACGTTTTTTGCCCGCTCTTGAGTGCTCTTTCTCCCTTCGCGCGGAAATTCGGTTCAAAACGCCCACTTTGACATTATTTTCTGAAAGATCTATAGATCAGTTTCAACTGACGTCACACCCTAGCAACCAGCTTGGCAACCGAGTGAATGTTTTTTTGTTTGCCTCCCAAATTTCCCGGGTTTGCCCACTTTCATTGGTTGAGCGCTAAAAGGTCGGTGATTTTGATTGGTCGGTGGAAACTTGGGGGGCATGGGGTCACGTGGTTGAAACTGATCTATTGCATTCGCAAAATAAAAATGGGAAAAACAGTTCAATGACATAGTTTCCTAACAACAACACCAGCTAGTTTCACGCATTTTCGAACAAAAATAAATTAAAACTTATGTCAGAAAGTTGCCCTTTTGGATTGGAGAACACCCTGAAAATTCATATAGTGTATTTTACGAAATTGATTGTTCATGTGGTTGCGACCATCGGTATGATGTCAGCGTTACTCACGGACGCGTTTTTGCTTTATAATATAAATGCATTGCCATATCATATCCTCATAAAAACGAATAAACATATTAAACAACTGACCTCCAAATGTAACAAAGAGAATAATATTCCGTATATCGTATACTTTCAGATATTTCATCTGGAAGTTTTCCAAGACATTGAAAGTTTTCCAAAACTTTAATTTCTCTCTTCATTTACCCAGTTACAACTTAGATTGACCCTAAATGTTTAATAGAACATCCTTGTAGTCCGATCGACCTAAGAATTTACAAAAGAAAAGTCAGATCCTTGGATTAAATTTTAATATCGGGTCTTGACGTTTTACTATTAGAATGTTTGGCAAACGCCCAATCTTATCCCATTAAGTTAAGAATGAGTAGCTATTCCTTTCTTGCTCTTCACTTTTTTATGATTTTTTTTTTTTTTTAATCTTTCAATTAAATACAATGATCTGGTTTTTAAAAAATTATAGATTTTAACCCTTTATGTACTGAATTATGAATTCATGAAAGTTTTTTCTTCTAAAGCATTTTTAGCGAATTGTTTAAACTACATTAGAAGATTTACATAATCCTTTAATAAATTTTAGAACGATTGGAGGATTTAGAAGGATTGATTAAATTTGAATTTATAGGGATTTTGTGCCATATTTATAATCCCACTCAAATCTTTTATTTTAAATATTTTTCTTAGTACTTTGTAGAATTAGGAAATGTACAAATATAATGTTCTAGCAGTAGAAATATAGAAGTATTTCCGAATTGAAAATCCCCCCCCCCTCCCCCAACACCAAAAAAGCTGAAAAGATGCAAAGGCAACAGAAATCATCCTTTTAAAAATATTTTTGTTTTGTGTAACCAATAATGCTTTTGGAACAAGATAAAGTAATGTATCTATAACTGTATTACAACAAATCGATGCATTAAATGAATTTTATAACAAGTTATTTTAATGGTACATATAAGTACCGTCAGTAGATAAAGGGTTAAGCTACTGACTTCCAAAAGTAACAAAGAGAGTAATATTCCGTATAATATCTGACTTACTTCAGATATTTCATCTGGAATTTTTCCAAGCCATTGAAACTTTTCCAAAACTTTAATTTCTGTCTTCATTTACCCAGCTACATCTTAGATTGACCCTAAGTGTTTAATAGAATATCCTTGTAGTCTGATCGACCTAAGAATTTACAAATGAAAAGTTTTATCCTTGGATTAAATTTTCATATCGGGTCTTGACGTTTTACGATTAGAATGTTTGGCAAACACCCAATCTTATCCCATTAGCTTACGAAAAAGTAGCTATTCCTTTCTTGCTCTTCACTTTTTTATGATTTTTTTCCCCGGTACGGTATGCTATTTCTTTCTCCCAGCATATTTTGTGTCTCCAAAAAATAACGTTACCTTACAGAAGCCAGCCGTAAAACAAAGCAGTACGATTAAATACTCTATAGCAATTTTTTAAACTTCTAAGCATCGCACATTTTCAACTTTTATACCGTCGTATTGGGAAAAAAATGTAATTTTAAATGCAATTTGTTTGAAAACTGCACCACAATTTATTTTTGAAATATTAATTTTTTTGTAGTTTTAGGAGTCATTTGCTTAATACTGGCAACGGAAGTACTCCATTTCTGTAGAAAGTGAAGGAAAAATGGTTATAAAATATTAATTGTATATTTTTGTTGCCATTTTTTCATAACAACAAAAAAAATGTAATTAAAATATGTCCTATTTTGAAAAAATATAAACGAAGGATTTCTATAAAAACATGGAGCTATTATGAACTATATTTAATTTTAAGTTATCTATATTAATGTTACAAACAAATGAAGGCCTATGAATCATTAGCTAGCCATTTTTTTGTCGAGTTTCTTTAATGACGGCATCTTTTTGCTGCATTTGTGTATTATCTTGCGATAGTGACATCCTATGCATGCTTTACTGTAGATGTTTAAGAGTGGACCGTAAACATGGAATTTTTAAGCGGATGCGAATGACGTCATTTCACATAAAATAAAAGCGTGTGCTGTAAGTCTTAAAATTGAAATATGTTTTGTACTATTTATATATACATAATTTCTTTTTCATCGGGGGCGACACTAAATTCTTTAAAAGCAGAATTCCTGTTTCTAGTTTTTATCTTTTAGTTAAATTGATCTGGTTGGGAAAAAATATTATAGATTTGTTTAAAGCATAAAAAAATTAATTACTGAATGCACTGTCCGAAAAACTCGTTTATATACACAAAATTATTCCTCATTTTTTAACAAATAATTTCCGTACTCCTAAAAAACATGTTTTATCCGTAAATTCTTCCCAAAAGCCTGAAAAAGAGGGAGAAATTCCGTTTACTCCTTGCACGCATGCGTATTGGCTGTATTAATACCAAAGTTTGAATTTATTTTTAAAATGAAAAACCGAAAATTCAATCAATTAAAATTTTTAATTCATTTAAAATCAAACAAACACAAATAATGCTTTCGAATTTAATAAAGTAGTAATTTTCTCATTCATTTAAAGTTATTCGCAATTTATTTTTTTGAGTGTTTAGAAAAAAAAAAAATGAATTTTTGAGTCAAAACTGGATAGATTAAAAAAATCATACCTGAAAAATATTTTAAAAGCATAAAAAAATCCATAAATTGCGACGCAATTTTCGAAGTACATTTCTGTAGGTAAGTTCGTAATTATACACTTTATGGCCAAAGGTGACCAGTCACTTTGGATTTTAGACGCTTTGTTAAATATCTTAAAAATACATGAGGAATTAACATAAAACTGCAGGTGTGTAAACCATGGAACTATTAATAAAGAGGAACTGACATATCCTTAAAATAGTGAAGCTTCAACTGTAACCGCTATCGCGGAAGTTGTTTACCGCCGGTAGAAACTTCCACCAGTAGATTTACACAGAAACTTTCAACTTATTTAAACGCATTATTATTACAAAATTTCAGTCATAAATATTCCTAGAAACAGCTTTTCATTTTTACTGGTAGGAGTTTACTTTGGCAGTAGTTAGGTCCTGCGTTTCCGCCATATTGTGACAACCAGGGAAGCAAACTGAAAGTTTTACAAGGCATACTGACACCAGTAAAAACAAATAGAAATTTTTATGACATTTTTGGCATAAAATTTCCACGAATAAGACTCTTAATTAAGACGAAATTTTCTATTTAATTTTACTGGTGGTATGTTTGCCGTGGAGGTAATCAGAAACTGAAGATATGATTTTAAAAATGCAGCCGCCATCTTGTGACAACCTCCTCAGTTACTTCACTCCCAATAGGTAGACTTAACACTATATGTCTCCTCCTCTTTATTCATAACTCCATTGTGTAAACAGTATAGTATAGGTCATATATTTCCCCGAAGATTTTTTTCCGAAACCACATAGGGGACCACCAACAAATTGAATAAGAACGAATGTCTTTTGGATAAAACTGTAAAAACTAATGTAGCAAAAGCGTTCAAACTCGAGATTATTAATAAGTGGCTTATTGTAATATACTGTGTTCATTTTTATGAGGATAGTGTGTATACTCGCAGAGAAATTAAGGTTTTAATAAAAACAGTCCCAAATTTCGCCGAGTTTTTTGCTTATAATTTGCAGAGTTCTTAATACAAAAAAAAAGTTATTTTCAGATTATATGACAAAAAACATTGTACACAATACTCTGTAATCAGAATTAAACAATATTAAAAATTGGATGAAAAATGAGCAGGTTTACTAAAAAATGTTTCACTCAATGAATGCAATCAAAATGTGATGTGCATAATGTATTAGCTAATTTTCAAGTTATGATTTTGAGACTTTCACAAAAGTTGCTCTATATACTTAGCTAATACATTATGCACATTATATTTTGATTGCATTCGCGCATGCGCAGTGAAACATTTTTAAGTAAACCTGCTCATTTTTCATCCAATTTTTATTGTTTTTTAATTCTGATTGCAGAGTATTTTGTACAATGTTGTTTGTCACACTTTCTGATAAGAACTTTTTTTTTATATTAAGAACTCTGCAAATTATAAGACAGAACACGGGATTTTTCCGAGCCCAATCGACAAAACAAGCGATTTTTTTAATCCATATCAACAAAACACCTGATCACGAAGTTCACGATTTTTCCTGTACTCGATCAACGAAATTCGCGATTTTTCCTGCACTCGATCAACGAAATTCGCGATTTTTCCTGCACTCGATCAACAAAATTCGCGATTTTTCAGCACCCGGTCAACGAAATTCGGGATTCTTAACTGACTGACGATATTTCCAATTTTTTCCTGCGAAAAAATGACGAAAATCGCAACTTTTTTTCGCGCGATAAACTGACGAAACTCACGACTTTTCTGCAGAGCTTTACCGAAAAATTGCACGATTTTTCCGTACCCGATCAACGAAATGATCAATCCTTAACTGTCTGACGAAATTTGCATTTTTTTCTTGCGGTAAATTGATGAAATTCGCGATTTTTCCGTGTCCGATCAACGAAACTTGTGATTTTCCCGTTTTATAATCGACAAACCTCGTGATTTTCCCGTGCCCGTTCGATGAAATTCGAGTTATTTTTCGACTAGCGGCTGACGAAATTCGAAACTTGGGAATTTCCCTCATAGCATGCATGGTCACGGTGACGTCGTTGTGACGTCACTGTAAGTCACTGTGGTCACGTCACATCTGTGACCAAAATGCCACCACTCAGTGATGTCACATTGTGACTGAGATGTGAACTTCTTAGAAAACTTTAAAAAATTACGAAAATTCTTTAAAACATGTTATTTACAGTAAAATTATATTTTTCTGGCAATTAAAAAAAATTGTGACGTCACTGTTATGTCACTGCTATGTAACGTACGTCACGTCACATATGTGACAAAAAACCCACCATATTGTAAGTCACAGTGTGACAAAAATATGAACTTCAAAAATCTTTGAAAATGAAGAGAAATATTTTAAACATTCACGAGTTACAGCGGCATAAGGAATGGAAATATATTTGTGGATAGCAAATGGTAAATTCTGTCACTAAAGGGGAGGGGGGGAGGCATAATAAATAAAGTGCACGATACAAGCATTAATAAACTAAATTTTCAGGCTATATTTTATCAATTTGATATCTAAGACAGTGAATGTATACTTTTTCATGATTTCAATTTTATCTAGCATTTGGATAATATATTTAGAATTAGGAATATTAAATTTATACACTTTACATATTTAGTTTGATGGGAGGAAATTTATTTATTTATTTATTTCTTAATCGACCAGGATTATTCGAAACACTTCTGTGGTTTCAAACTAAAAATTTTCTATTACAGTTAAATCTGCACCTTTTAATGAGCGCGTAGAAAGAGTCTTCAGAGTTTAGTCATCTATGCATTTCTTGCTTTAGAATATTTTTATAATTTGTATTCAAGTCATAAATTCTACTTCTTTCAGACTTTTCAAATAAAATTAGCATTTTCCGAAAATAACAGAAATATACAAAATTTGTGCAAAACAAACTTTACTTGAAAAAAAAAAAAAAAAAAAAAAAAAAAAGGGGGGGGGGTCGTTATTACCATTAAATTTATTTTTACACCTTTTAAAAATTTAAACAATGTTTTATCTAATAAACTCTAATTATGAATATTATTATTATAATTATTTAGAAAAAAAAAAGAAACTTTACAATACATTTTAACTTGAATTATTTGGTACGGATAAAAAGAAAAGTTTAAATACATTGGACATTTCTTCAAATACAAAATTTTAATTAACGATACTTTTAGAAAATTACTGCGCATTCAAGTTCCATATCTCTTGCATACAAAAACAAATAATCTGTAACAGACCATCTGCTTGAAAATCGTCTGCCCACAGAAAAATAAATATGAGAAGACGCGGGAAATAGTTCACTGTTTTTAGAACATCACCACGTGTACAACACTAAGATAAGGAAATGACCATTTTAGGATACACGGATATTAATGGAACGTATATGTAAGTCTTATTTAATTTAAATATTTTATTCCTGATTTGTATATTATGAGTTAAATAGTTTTATGTTATATTTGTAAGAGACTGATCTTTAACTGTCAGAAGCGATATTTTCCAATTCGATAACTGTAAAGAAAAATATCTTAATCTGCCATCGCATGAAAAAAAAAAACTGTGCAGAGACTGATTCATGCCTATATTCATACTGAAATTAATATAAACATTAATTTACTCTTACTTGCGATTGAAAATGTATGGAACGACAATGATTTGGAATTATTTTATCGGCTTCCTACTATTTTTTTATTACTAACACTTATACAGTAAAACCTCCCTAAAGCGACCACGTTCCTTTCCAATAAAAATTGTTCGCTGCGGGAGGTGGTCTCTTAATGGAGGTCGTGTTTAAATCTCGATTTTCATCGTTGAAAAAAGGTAACAATTAATGTTACTAAAATTTATTTTTCACATTAGAAAAAAATATAAAAATTTAAGTATCAAAACAAAAGTTAATGATGTAAGTTAATTACTGCAGAGTTTAAAAAATGAATACATTGACGTTTGCTTTGATTTTACGGTTTTATCTTTTATAACTTTTATTTCCAAGTCCTTTCGAAGTTCAGTAATTTTTTTTTTTTTTTTTTTTTTTTGGATGGAAACAAATAATGACGAATTCGTTAATTTATCTATTTCTTTGAGAGTTTCCTGACAGAACAGGGCAGGAGAGTTTATTGACTGTCATTCTTAATTTGACATCGAGTTAAATTCATTGCTTAAAAAGGCACAAAGGGGTTAAAACACTTAAAAGTTACCGGAGTAATAATAAAAAAAAAATCTAAACTTAGTTTAGAAATTTGATGAATAATACGCCCTCCGGAATTATTTTTCTAATAAAACCTTTTTTAAGCGACCAGGAAAAAACGGAATTTGTTTAATTTTCTTTAAAAAAATTGGTCGCTCAGGGAAAAATTGGTCGCTGGAGGGAGTTCAACTGGGGTGGTCTCTGAATAGAGGTAAAATTAGTATTGAGCCTATGGGAATAAATTTCGTTCCGTGAAAAAATGGTCGTTGAGGGAGGTGGTCGCACAGGGAGGTTTCACTGTAGTTATTATTATTTTGGGGTTAAATATGATGTTCGATTATCATGAGATTACGAAACTGTTTCAGATTAGAAATTAACATTATACTGGGAAAATGTATTTTTACATATTACAGTAGTGAAACATTTGAAAGAATTTTCTTTTAGTGCTAATAATATTTTAAATTATCTTTTAAAATCCTAAATCTTCAAACCAATGTTTTCAGATTTAACATTTGCCAAAATTATAAAATAATAGGAATTCCTTATACCATATGGAAATATTTTTGAGATATTGTTAAATCTAATAATGCATTTAATTTATCTATTGTAGTTTGCTGTTGTTTAATAGTACAATTATAAATACTAATTATTATTTTTAGTGTTTTTCAAATTGGTATATTTATTTTTTTAAATTGTATGTAAGCATTTTTTCTGTTTGTGATTTTAATCAAACATTTAATTATAGACATTCTGAATCGGTTATTAAATTTTCTTCTATTGTAAATTCATTTTCTACGTTTATGATACGTGTAATTATTGGCACTAAAATGTAAAATATGATATTTAAGCATTGAAATAAAGTGTTTTTCATGCCTGATAGGAAGTTATAGATTAAACTGCTTTAGTATATATTTTTTAAAGTTCATATAATACAGGATACATAATATAGGACACAAGTTGAAAAGTGCTTATGACTTCGGTTTGTTTCTCCGTCTGTACGTCTAGCAATCTGTCCGCACTCTAACTCTCGAAAATATACTCGGATTGCCCTGAAATTTTTGGATGTTATTGACGTTTACCATAGCACGGTACCTATTTGTAATAAAGTTTGTAGCATGCTTTGTTCATTTACAGGGACAGCCAAACGTTTTCCGTTACATTACGGCCTATGGGAAAAAATCGTTTCAAATGATTTTTAATGATTTTACGCACGCTTTCAAACAGAATAAAATTTATATGCATTTATGAAGTGCACTAAAATATGCATTCTGTTGACTATGCGATACAAAGAATTGTTATTGTTCATTTACAGGACTAAAAAAGGTATTCAAATACATACTATAAAAAAGGTATTCAAATATAGGGGTGGAGGGAATTGTTTGCGGCATTCTTTAATTATGTTAATCTATTTCATATATAATGAAATTGATATATGCCGCTGAGGTTTACATACTATAAATTATTTCATGTATAATACGAATAATACGTAGATAGCATTTACAGGGACACACAAAATATTTCAGATACTATATTGTATCCGAAGTACTGTTCATTAGCAATGATTGCTGGAAATGTATTTTTAATTATGATATGCGCTTTCATGATTCACTATATTTATGCATGGTATATGGTGTATATAAATGCTGTAATTCCTATACAGGGCTACACAAAAGTATTCGTAAGGATTACTGGGTATGGGCGCAAACTGCTTAAAGGTGGTTTTTAAATGAGTTATGCTTTTTTTCGCTGAACTGCATTTAATTTACCAAGAAATGTTTGTAGAATATAGATAAAATGATATACAGGGTCACGTAAAGAATTGGATACATGTCCGTCTATATATTATAATTTCTGGAAATTTGATTTCAGCAGTTTTAAGAGTGTCTTAGTTTGAATTAAATTTTAACTAAATAGTGGCGTGTAATAAAGCTTCTAGGTAAACTACAGGGTTGTACAAAAGTATTCAAGTATGTTTCCATACATTAGTATAAATTGCTGAAAAAGAATTTCAACCTGTTAGGCGTTTTCTTGCTAAACTAAATTTTCCCATTATATAGTATATATACGCTTAAAAAAATGGGTACTCAAAATTGAGTAAAAAGTACTCAATTTTAAATGTGTCACATACTCAAAATAGCTCCGATCCAAATGTATTCAAAGTTGAGAAACACATGTATTCATTTTTTATTCCATGGTTGTGATCAAATATGAATCATTATGTACTGCCCCCCCCCCCCCCCCCCAAAAAAAAAAAAAAAAACAACACAAAATTTAAAGTAAAAATGTACTGACATTTATTCCCCGTTCAAAGTTCTTAACAAGAAATGTTTAATTGATTATTTATTAAGAAAAATAGCAAAATTCTTAACAAGATACTCAAATCGAATATTTTTATGACAAGAGCATTATTTCCAAGCACTTTTAAATTATCTTTAAAATGCTGTGCATAATTTAATATTTACATTAATAAACATCATTTATGCCGCCATAAATGAAATGAACCATTACGGGGTACAAAACTATTCGATTGTTTGGGTTTGATAGCATGTGATGTTTCAAAATAGAGAAAGCATAGGCTCATTTTTGATCCAAAAATATTCAATTCGATACGAGTACGTCGGTTTACTCATTTTTGAGTACTTCATTTTTTTCAGTGTATCAACCTACAGATCAAATACAGGGCTGTTCAAAAGAATTGGAAAACATATTTGGCTTATGGACGGTAACTGCTGAAATCAGTTTTTCAAATGTTTTATGCGTTTTCTAAATTGTTTACTTAGTTATCTTATTTACGTCATTTCCCAAAATGACGATGTCTTGTTAAAGCATTCAGAAAGTGTTGGAAAGTATTTTATAATCTATGCTTAACGCATGATTTTTCTTACTCGTTTTTCTTTCTATTTCCCAGATCAGTCTTTTCCTATAAAACATACCAAATCTATTTAGCTCATATTCACAAAATACCATGTACACGGGAATAAAAAATTTAAATAAATATCGCTTATCATGCCGCTCTATAAATAATAGTTGTATTAATATCCGTTAGTCTCCATGTTCGTATTTAATAAAGCAATGACAAATCACAACAAATTAAAAAACTTACACATTCAAAATATCAAGTTTGAACTCAATATCAAGCATAGAACTTAATAAAAAAATATGTCAGTTGATAAGCATTGTTTTTTAAGTGGAAAAATTTAAAATGTTTTAGAAGAATAGGACTCCAAAATAGCGATATTTTGCTAAAAAGTATGGTAAAAAGATAAGATTTTATATTTACAGCAAAAGTTTATTTCAAAATTCATCGCTGTATTAATACTTAGAAATTTTTCCAGAAAGAATCATTCGCCTTATATACAATATTTCAAATGAAAATCAAATATCAAATTAATTGCTTAAAAGGCGCAAAGGCCAACATAGTGAAAAAGGTTCCATGCCGGGACTCGAACCCGGGCCATCAGTATAGCACACTGACTCTGACATTCTACCGACTAAACCACATGGAACGACGCCCAGCCTGTAAAATTTCTCACTATTACATGTTGGCAAGGCTACAAACGCAGCACAAGATGGAATATTTATCGTGAGCCACCGACATGGGGTAAACACGAAACTTAATTAAATCCAGCATCGATTGAAACTATATTAATAATTGGAAAATTTTCCAGGGAGAAACATTCGCCTAGCATACAACATTTCAAATTAAAATTGCCTTTTAAGCAATTAATTTGAAATTTGATTTTCATTTGAAATATTGTATGCAAGGCGAATGGTTCTCTCTGGAAAAATTTCCAAGTATTAATGTAATTTCAATCGATGATGGATTTAATTAAGTTTCGTGTTTGCATCATGTTGGTGGCTCACGCTAAATATTCCATCTTGTGTTGCGTTTGTAGCCTTGCCAACATGTAATAGTGAGAAATTTTCCAGCCTGGGTATCGTTCCATGTGATTTAGTCGGTAGAATGTCAGTGCGCTGTACTGATGGCCCGGGTTCGAGTCCCAGCATGGAATCTTTTTCACTATTTGCGTCTTTTAAGCAATTAACTTGAAATTTGATTTTCATTCGAAATCACGGTGTTTATAACAAGTTCGTCACAAATGACACATATTTCACAAATTGGTCACAGTGTGACTTCAAAGCATTGTCGCTTTCGTCACAGGTTCGTCACAAAGTTAATACCCAAATAGTCACAAATGACACACTTTTCACAAATTTGTCACACCGTGACTTCACAGAGTGGTCACAATGTGACGTCACAAGCGACCTCTAAAACGCCATAACGACCTCGCATTCTAGTCACTATGACGTCACAACGACGTCACGTGACGTCACATCGACGGTCACAAAATCCCAGTGTGACTTCACAACGACGTCGCCGTGACGTCACCATGCCTTGCGGGTTCCTATGTTGACATCTATGGTATCGGACGGCCGATAAACGAAATTCGCGATTTTTAACTGACTGACGAAATTTTCAATTTTTTTCCACGAAAAAGTGACGAAATTTTCAATTTTTTTCAACGAAAAAGTGACGAAATTCACGATTTTTTTCCAGCGCCCTATGGGCAAAAGTTGCGAATTTTTTCCTTTATAAATTGACGAAATTCGAGGGCCACAAGTTAACCCATTGCGGGCCACCGTTTATGCGTCCCTAATATAAATGCATTGCCATATCATATCCTCATAAAAACGAATAAACATATTAAACTACTGACCTCAAAAGTAACAAAGAGAATAATATTCCGTTTAATATCTGACCTTTTAGATATTTCATCTGGAATTTTTCCAAGCCATTGAAACTTTTCCAAAACTTTTATTTCTGTCTTCATTTACCCAGCTACATCTTAGATTGATCCCAAGTGTTTAATAGAATATCCTTGTAGTCTGATCGACCTAAGAATTTATAAAAGAAAAGTTTTATCCTTGTATTAAATTTTCATATCGGGTCTTGACGTTTTACTATTAGAATGTTTGGCAATCACCCAATCTTATCCCATTAAGTTAAGAATGAGTAGCTTATTTCATTCTTGCTCTTCACTTTTTTATGATTTTTTTTTTTTATCTTTCAGTTAAATACAATGATCTGGTTAAAAAATATATTATGTGTCAATATCTGAAAACCGGAAAATGTCCTTCCAAAATTTTTATTTTTTTCTATTAATGTACGAATTACCACACACAATTATATACTATGATACATGTTTTTTCTTTTAAATGCTGTAGTGTTTTGAGATCAAGGATGTATATTTTATGCGTATGATAAACTTTTATGGAAGAAAGTGTCAGTTAACATCATAACCAGTGTCTAATAAAGGGGACTGAGATGATGAGGAGTGAAGTGATGTTTTTGTCTTAACAGCTGCACAGCCATTTTGTTGAATCATTTTGCAGACACGTAAATTATTAAATATGCCATGTAACATTTGTATGTGACATAAACAAAGTTGAAATAAGCTTTTATTTAATAAATAAAAAGTTAAATATGGGGACATGAATGATGCTATAAAAAATGCTCATCCCTATTCAGAACAAAAACTGAATATTTCTAAATGTAAAACAAAGAGAAGAACAAGTTGCCTTCATCCATGGTGGCTAGTTGAACTTTAGTTGCTGTTGCAATGGAAATACTTCTGCCAGCGCCCCCTAGTATCTGTTAATCTAAATATGTGTTTAGAAGGACTGGGATGATGGTCAACTTCAGGGACAAATATATATACTACAATATTTTGCTATACAATCTATACTAATAAAGGGGAATTATATTTTCCCATACTGTATATATATAGGTATAAACATATAATAGTAAAAGTTCATAATATTTATGGAAATGTTTACAGCATACATTTAATATTGGATTTTTGTACCTGGGGACAGGGACTAAAAGGATGATTTCGTTAGTTTAAAGCTTAAAATAAATTATTTTTACATCCTTATATGTCCATTTATCATTGATAATTGTTATAGCAAATGTATACATTACATTTTTCAAATTTTGGTTTCAGTATAATTAATGAAATATTATTGGCAATGGACGCAAATTGTCCAATTTTCAGATATTGACCCTTATAGATTTCTTCAAAGAATAAAAAAAAAAATTGCTCACTGAATGCACTGTCAGAAAAACTCGTTTATACACACTAAATCATTCCTCATTTTTTTAACAAAAAATTTCCGTACTCCTAGAAAACATGTTTTATCCGTGAATTCTTCTCGAAAATCTGAAAAAGAGGGAGAAATTCCGTTCATTCTTATCACGCATGCGTATTGGCTCTATTAGTAGTAAAATCCGAATTTATTTCAAAAAGCCAAAAAATTTTATAAATTAAAATTTCTAATTTAATTAAAAAGAAAAAAAAAATAACAATAACAAAAAAAAAAAAATGTTTTCGAATTTAAGAATAAATACCAATTAATTTTCTCATTCTTTTAAAAGTACTCACAAGTCACAATTTATTTTTTAAAGTTATAAAAAAAACATTCGCATTTAAAATACAATCTAATTCAACATATTAGAAATAGTTATATTAATTAAAATATTTGCTAAGATGTTACATATTCCCGCGGCCGTCATCTTGGATTTCTCGGCGATGTTTTGTGTTTTGATGTCGTTGTGTTGTGGAGTTTATGAATAAGGAAACCCCGACGAGTGATGTGTTCTGGAAACCCCGTTAAGCCTAACATGTGCATAAATCTGCTTGGTGACATTTACTTGGCGGAAAAAGGGTTTTCACGCCAAGAAAAAATCCAAGAGGGCGGCCACAGGAATATATCATAGATTAAGGGCCAAGATGGGACATTTACGGCAAAATCTGTAATGGCAACAGTACTAGCGTCACTATCGGCAAGGGGGAAGAACTAACAAACCTCCGAAATTTACCTATGTTGAAGAAATATGTTTATCCTCTATGGTTTGAATATCTATTCGTTCCTAAAACGAAGCAGGTGTCAGACGATATTCTATTCATGCTTGCTTTATTTATTTAGCTGCTTTTTTTTTTTTTTTTTTACCGTACTTGTACTGTTTATTTTTAATTTTCAAAATGATAATTAGACTAATAATATAAAAGAAAGCCGCCAGAAAATTCTGTTAAGAATGCAAATATGTAAGTTTATAAGATTAAATTGTAAAAAATCAAATTCAGGTATTGTGTCAATTTATTCATATCGAATAAAATTTTATTGAGTGTAATGTCAGTACCTCTATTTATTTTTAACTTTTAGATTTATACAATTCTAAAAATTTGTCGAAAGGAATTTTTCCCTATCTGTAATATTATTATTATTATTTCTTATATGTTAATATTATAAACATTATTGAATTGATTGTACGTTATTTACATTAAAAACAATATTTTTATTTTATCTGTAAGGAAGTGAAAATGCATGAATTTGAAAAGATTATTGTAACGATTGTTTAATACGTTAAACTTCATAAATTTATAAAAAATTTCCTGCCAAAGGGGAATAATTATGAAATTTTCTGGGACTTGTAGAGTTCAACATTTCGTATATTTTTATGTTACACTATTGCTTTTGATATATAGCATTCAAGACGAAATTTTTACCTAGTATTCGTTGCACTTAAAACCGTTCACTAATCATGTAAAAAAAAAAAAAAAACATATATCCGTGCATGAACATAGAATAGATATTAGATATATCTAAATAATTTTATATATAGATAAAATAAAATGTCTATTCCATGTTCATGTATCGGTGTAAGATTCTACTGAAAACGTAAACATGCAACATTAAAAAAAGAAAGATCACAATAAGGTAGATACTCAATAATAAGCATACTACAAGGATGGGGTGTTTCTTCCCCATTGTCACTAAGGGCGCTACGATCGCAATCGCATTACCATTACGCTCTATGGGAATGTCCGATCTTGGATGTTAATCTATGGAATATATAACATCTGTTCCAAAATATTAAATAGGAGAGAATCAATTTCACTCAAAAAAAGGACATTTCTTCTCGAATGAAAATGTAATATTCACATTTTACATCTAACAATCTACTTAAAAATATTTATAATTCATATTCTTATCCTACATTAATACTGAAGTATTAAAACCACAGCCACAATCGCATTAATGAAGAAATCTTCTCGAAATTAACTTCAAAATTTACAGCTTTTTAAAGAAATTAACCAGGCCATACCCATCGGAAACAAAGGTATTTACTTCAAACTATTTCACTATTACTGAACATCAGTAAGGCATCTGGTTCGACTCCAAATTCAGCGACTTTTATTTTATCATCACTTTGTACAATTGACATATATTTTACCTCCTGTAACGGATAAAAAAAGAAACGGAGAATCTTCAAATAACGGAAATATTCCGTTAGCACTGCTGCAAACAACAACCGTACAATTTTCGTGATTTGAGTAAGGTTTTTCTGCGAGTGTGGGCTAAATGTTCGCTGTTCAACTAAACGTTTAGTAAAATTTAAACTAAGAAAGAACTTAGAAAAAAAGTAAATTTTACTAGTACAGTAGAGCGCCGATTATCCGAACAAGTCGGGACCGACCGTAGTTCGGATAAGCAAAAGTTCGGATAAATGGACAGACAATTTAACGGATGTACCTGATACTAAAATCTTCACACTGTATCCACGCTTTAGACTGACAGCACTAGTTAATTCTGTCATGTTTAAAAATTGGTTTTTGTCTTTTTAATTTTTTTTGTTGTTGTTGTTTACTTTTTATTATCATTTTCTGAACTCCAGAGATTTTAATTTAAGCAAAAAAGCTTTTGATTGTTGCTTGCTTCAAAGAAGACATTCTTTTCCATGCTGCCATATCTCGAATTCTTCTTAAATACGTTAGTTGAATAGGATCAGCATTTTTCTGCCGTTCGAGCCATTTCATAGCTGTTTCCAAACATTCAAAGGCTTCGTTATGTGATGGACTTTGATCATTTTCAGAGTATTCGTTTTCAATTTCTTTTTGGTCTTGAATATCATCCACAATCTCATCATCATTTAAAATCTGATATCCAGGTCTAATAGAATGTTTGGATAATTGGAAGTTCGTTTTAAAAAGAAATTTGAAAGAAATAGGCTGTTCGGTTAATTGGAGTTCGGATAATCGGCGCTATACTGTAGTTGGAGAAAAAAGTATTAAAAACAGTTTAATTGCCAAAACGTCAAGTGAAGACTTACTGTTGAAACCTGAAAAGTTTTTGGTATCTTTTTTGTCTATTTATCTGTTTGTATGTTTCGCAATAACTATCACAAAAAGCATTCGATTAGTCTTTAATTAAGTAAGGATTGTTGGTGAGGTATCTGGAATTAGATGTATTAGTTTTTGGTTAAATTTAGTTCATTTGTTCGAAAAAAGTAGAACACATTTATTTTGCTTCATAATTCAGGCGATTTTGAAATTTTACATTCATTGAAAATAAAATGGCGCATTCGAATAATTTATTTAAATCTTAAATTATAGATGTTAACATTTATCAATGGAGGGGGCGGTTTTAAATTACTCTTATTAGTTAGAAATTTTATCAATACATATGTTAGGCAGTCTAAATATCTATATATTTTTTTTATGGAATTTTGCGCATTTCTTGGGAAAATATAAAGCATTTTAACTTTTCAATTTTAGATTTTTTTCATTAAATTAATTGATTTTGTAATTACGCTCTTTTCCATAATCATGTTGACGTCATTACATTCCTTTCTGAACAATGGAATCCGCCTTCTACATTTACGATTTCTGCTTTATGATTGCATTAGTGTCCTTCATGTCCTACTAGACGTTAATAGTTGGAAAGTTCGGCTTGTAAGCAATGAATCAGAGACCACCAATGCTATGGCTCCGCAAATAGAAACTTCTGTTTTAATTGTTTAAGATGTTTTAATTAGCATAGAGCTTTATGATATTAAATTAATTTTAGAATTTAAATAATAATAATTAGTAATTTAATTATGTGTGCGTTTTAAAGATTTTTAATATATTCCCTGGTATTGAGAGTAAGGGTTAATACGGGGAACCCTGCTTCTCGTATTAACAGAGTTCTATTGTATTTAGGTAGAAAAAAGTCCAGTGAGGTAGTGGTCAGCGCGTCTCTCTACTTCGATACAGGTCCACGATTCTGCTCCGGACTGCGGACTGTGCAAGGTTCATTCATTCTTTGATCCATTCCGGGTCAATGAAATGAGTAACAAGCTTGCTTGGGAACTAAACACTGAGGGTCCTGCGTTAGGCTGACCACCTGGACGGAAAATATGTTGTATAGCACCTCACGGTCAATGGTCAAGGAAACATGGTTCCGCACTGTAGGTCATCATCGTTAAGGTTGTTCTCAACTGCTCTGCTCAACAAGCGCAAAACGATACATTTACAAGTTCATTTTTTAACGGAAAGATATAAAACTGCAAGAACTGACTATGGAAGCGATTTGGAATCGAATTCTGTTTTCTATTTTTTGCTGAATAAATTACTTATTGAGTTATAAGCGATCTTGGTCACGTGACAAAGACGTTTTTCACCCTTCCTTGAGTGGTTGTTCTTCTTTCGTGCAGAAACCCGGTTCAAAATGCCCACTTTGACACTATTTTATGAAAGATCTATTTCTTTTGCAAAAAAAAAAAAAAAAAAAAAAAAAAATGGAAGATACAGTTTGATTACATAGTTTTTGAACAATAACAACTGCTAGTTTCACGCATTTCCGAACAAAAATAAATTAAAACTTATGTCATAAAGTTTCCCTTTTGGATTTGAGAACAGCCTTAATGAATTGTAGCACCTTAAGTATATTCAGGTTAAAAAAAAAAAGAAACTATATTCTGAACTAATGCCTGGTTGACAGATATATGAATATTTATAGACCGGTAGGCGGTTTTAAGAGGTTGATTGGTAGGTTTATCATTGTGTTTTCCTGCACCCAAAGGTATGAAAACATAGGACTGGGAGGAAGAAAACACAATGGTAAAACAATCGGTCAACCCCTAAAATCGCGTTTGCCGGTGTTGTCCACCAAGATATGACTTGGCAGACCAGTTGCATTTTAATATGCGAATCGAGTTTTAACTAATCCTGGAATTTCAGCCATCAACTCAATGAGGTGATGGTTTGTGTAGCCGCCTTCCTTTCTATAAATATTCATATATCTGGCAATCAGGCATTAGTTCAGAATATAATATTTTTACGCTGTCTATTACGTTGACTTTGAAAGTTTTTCAGACTTTAAATTTTTTTTTTTCATTCACCCGATATATTTTAGAAATTAGAGTAACATATTTTCCCCAGACCAATCTTAAACGGTTAATTCAATAGACATGTACAGTAAAACCTCCTTAAAGCGACCACGTTCCGTTCCAATAAAAATTGGTCGCTTCGAGAGGTGGTCTCTTAGTGGAGGTCATGTTTAAATCTAGATTTTAATTGTTGAAAAATGTAACAATTAATGTTACTAAAATTTATTTTTCACATTAGGAAAAAAATTATAAAAATTTAAGTATCAAAACAAAAGTTAATTATATAAGTTAATTACTGTAGAGTTTAAAAAATGAATATATTGACGTTTGCTCTGAATTTATGGTTTTATTTTTCATAACTTTATTTCCAAGCCCTTTCGAAGTTTCGTAAATAAATGCAATTTTTTTTTTTTTTTTTTTTTTTTTTTTTTTTTTGGACGGAACAAATAATGACGATTTCATTAATTTAATTTATTTCTTTGAGAGTTTCCTAACAGAATAGGGCAGGGGGAGTTATTGACCGTCATTTTTAATTCGTCATCAGAATTAATTTCATTGTCTAAAAAGGCACAAAGGCGTTTAAACACATAAAAGTTAATGGAATAATAATAAAAAAAAAATCTAAACTTAGTTTAGAAGTTTCATGAATAATATGTCCTCCGGAATTATTTTTCTAATACAACCTCCTTCAAGCGGCCAGGAAAAAACGGAATTTGTTTCATTTTCTTCACAGAAATTGGTGGCTCTTGGAGGGAGTTCAACTGGGATGGTCTCTGAATGGAGGTAAAATTAGCATTGAGTCTGTGGAAATAAATTTCGTTCCATGAAAAAATGTTCGTTCAGGGAGGTGGTCGCACTGGGAGGTTTCACTGTACTTTGATCAATTTTGAACTCTCTCTCTTTTATATAAATAAAGAAAATTTTATCCCTGGTAAAAGGATTTCATATCGGATCTTAACTTTACCCTATTAAATATTTTGGCAAGTATTCAATATTATCCCATTAAAGTTTTAAAGACCAATTTTTCATCCTCCGTTTTCAGATTATTATGACGCTGTACTTTGTTAAATATTATGATACGTTAGTAATAAATTTAATCATATCTTATCATAACTATAGATTATAAAATTGTGTAAATAGTTTGTTTAAATAAGCGTTTAAAATATTTTAGAGAAACAAGTGATCTAGAAAATGAGCAGCTTCTTCCAGATTAAAGAAGAAAAAAATATAAATGAAAATTTTGTTAATCTACTTATAAAATTTAAAAATACTTTAAGAAATTGTTTCATTAATTTAAATTAGGAAAAGGGTTATATATAGCCAAAGTTATTGCTATATTTAGAACAACTCAAAAAATTCTTTCGCGAGAATTTGATTTTTCTGCATCTGACTCTTTATGGATTTCTCAAAATGGTACAGTAATGGAAAAAAAAAGCAAACACCCCCAACTAACTCTTAAACAAATTGTAGAAGAAGAAAGTTACTGGTATCAAAAGATTTTAAATAAAACCTACTTTTAAATGATGCGTGTAAATTTGCTTTTTTTTTAGCGGGCCATCAACAAATCAGCATCAGCAAAATTTTCTCTTTTTCAACGTTAACACCCAACTTTGACACTATATTTTAAATCTTCGGTTCAAACTATGCCTAGATAAGAAATTTTAAGTCATTTGGATGATACGTTTTTGAATTATAAACGTTCAAAATTTAGAGTTTCTAATGTTAAATTACATTTTCATATTTTTTATCGCTATCTCATGAAATTATAATCCTAATGTGCTAATTTATTGTTTGGTTATAATACCACAAAAGTCAAACATAAATACATTGAATTTGTAATTTTTATAATTTTATAATATGAATTATGAATTATGAAATTAATTTTCGAAGAAATTATGAATTGCAACTTACAATTCTTTTGATGGATTTATATTTATTATGTCCTGCTTTATTGAATTCAAAATTCAAAATTTTTCTTCCAAGTCATTTTCAAATTACGATTTAACCCTTTATTTACTGACTGTACTTATAAGTACCATTAAAATAACTTGTTATAAAATTCATTTAATATATCGATTAGTTGTAATACAGTTTACAATGAGTTATAACATTACTTTATCTTGTTCCAAAAGCTTTATAGGTTACATAAAACAAAAATATTTTAAAAAGGATGATTTCTTTTGCCTTTTATTTTTTCAGCTTTCTTGGCGTTGGGGGGAGGGGGGGGGGGATTTTTCAATTCGGAAATATTTCTATATTTCTATTGTAAAAACATTATATTTGTACATTTCCTAATTCTACAAAGTACGAAGAAAAATATTTAAAATAAAAGATTTAAGTGGGGTTATAAATATTGCACAATATCCCTATAAATTCAAATTTAATGAATCCTTCTAATCCTTCTCAATTTATTAAATGATTATGTAAAACTTCTAATGTAGTTTAAACCATTCACGAAAAATGCTTTAGAAGATAAAATTTTCATGAATTCATAATTCAGTACATAAAGGGTTAAAAAGTCAAGAGTTTGGTTTAAAGGGCCGTCTGCGATGTGCAGAAAAGCATAATTTGAAAAAAAAAAATACATATTTTACTCATTTCATTGAAACATTTGGACTGCCAATAGTCGAAAGTTATTAAATGAGTGAAATGGGCATGTTGGCAAGAAATAATACATTAATAGAAGTGACATAGTCATTTAGTAGCATTTCCGTAATCGAGTTTCGAGCTTCAATTTGGATACATTTCCTAAAATATGCTGATTTTAAAATAATTAACCCATTTTAGGCCAAGCATAGAAATTTTATAAAATGTGGTATTATTTTCATTGAAATATTCTTAAATTAAATTCATTCAGACAAAAAAAAAAGTTTCGTGCATGAAAAATAATATTTTATTTGAGAAATAAAATGCATTCGGTCAATGGTGCGCTAACGCACCATTAAATTTAAAATTAATATGTATTTTTAAAATTTTTATGACATTTGTTTTATTATTATTTTATTTACAGAACTTGCAACTTTAATCCATTATAAAAACATATGATTAATCTTAAGTGGAATAATTATACATTTTCAAAAAGTCGAATTTGTTAATAACCGTTTCAATTTTAAAAGACTACCGTATTTTGAAAATTTCTCAACAGAAAGTGTTTACTCCAATTGAATTACTAATATTTTATAGATGTCGCCAGAACCCTTAAAAATTGAAGAAAAATAGAATTAGTGAAAAATATTTGTCACAGTGCTAATGAAAAAATATTTATTGAAATGGTGCGCTTACGCATCTTTGGCCGAAAATGAGTTAATTCCTCTGAAACTAATAGTACGAACTTCATAAAAAAAACTTGCATTTAGTCTGACTGAAGGGTGCAGAATTTATTTATGGTGTCAAAATTGGGTAATGCTATTGGAAAAAAAAAACAAAGTTTGGGTTTATTTTGATATGTAGATGGCCCCTAAGTCAATTTTATATGTATAGTTTAAAAGCAGACTATTCAAAATCGTTTGGTACCAGTAATTTTCTTCTACTATAATTTGTTGCAGAGTTAGTAGGAGGTGTATATTTATTTATTTTCTTTTTTTACCCGACTGCCAAGAAGGGTTAGGTGTTTCACGCGTATCTGGGTATGTGGATTCCATTATACCCTCGAAACATTCCAACAGCTGAATGGATTTTAATGAATGAGGTCTCTATCGATGCGTCTTAACCGTCCGATGGTTATACGCTAGGGTTTGTTTTTATAAGTTCAAAATGGCGGTAGAGACGAAAAAAATTACGCACCATATCGAGTGGCATATCATTGGATAGGTCTTTCAAAATGAAGACGATGTTTCATGAACTATTTTACAGTCAGAAGCTCCGTTTAAATATTACACAACCTGGAAGTTGTATAGGTAGGATCTCTAGCTTTACTGCAACTCTAACTTTCATAAACATCTATAGGCCTCAACAAAACAGTGTTTATAGATAGGAAATAACAATTAAACGCAACTTAAAAGTCATCCATACAAGTAAATAAAAAAAATAGGTAAGTAATATAAAAATAGTTTCGCATTGATGAGAAATAATTAATTAGTTCGCTTTTTAAGCAGTCGGGTTTTTTGATTTTTTAAATTTAATTCGTTATTCATGACTGTATATAACCGTGTTATAGCTACTTGAAATTGATAAACCTATTATGCTATTTAATCTTCGAACATAAAATTAAATATCCCGTATAATATCTTATTGTTAGACACTGCATCTGAAATGTTTCCATGTTTTTAAAGTGTCTCAGGACTCTTAAAATTGGAAAAATAAAAAAAAAGACCATTTTCAACATTTAATATCTTAAAATGTATTTGATTTTAAGACACAATTTTAATTGGGATTAAAGATATATGTATACATTGTTTTATTTCAAATATTTAAAAAATTGTAAGATGCAGAATTAGCATTTACAGGGGGCTCCAAACTGTCCAACATTAGATGAGAAGAAAATCGGCATAGCAGCTTACGCGCAGGATTACTAAATAAATTTTGCAACTAGAATGAAAATTTTAGTGCCTACTTATACTTCAGATTGTAATAAATACCCTGATCCTAAATAAATGTGTATTTAAACCATTTTTATATTTTTAATACAAAATTGTATTTAGCTAATGCAAAATTTGGTAAATTTCAAAATATAATCACCCCAAAAAATATTTTCCAAGTTTTCAGTTTACACAGATTAACGTGAAACATATGTTCTGAAAAATTCATGAAAAAATATTCAGAAGTTTTTGCGATATCTTGCGCGTTATGCCTAAAAACGTCATTTGGAGAAAAATGACTTCTAAGCAGGGGCGCGCCGACCCAGTGTGCAAAGTGTGCACCGCACACAGGCGCCAGAATAGTAAAGGCGCCAAATAGTTTAGGCGAAGCTGAAAAATTTGAAAAACTTTTATCCAATTTAAATTTATTAAAGCGGTATTCAAAATCGGAAGTGTGCCGTTTCTGATAACACATTTATGAGTTCATTTTTACTTTTAAGATATATGAAATTTGCAGATGCTCGTCAGCGGCGTAGCTTTAGGGTAGGGGGAAGTCTCAAACCGAAAGGCGCCATGGTGTCGAAAGGTCACGGTCGTAAGGCGCCACGGAAGGCTTAAGGGCGCCGTCATGCGCCTAAAATAAATTTTAAAAAAGCGCTAGAAGCATAAAAAAATCGGAAGGGCGACCGCGAATGCCCTTTTTGACGTACCTACTCAAGATCAGACCTGTCCAACTTTTCAGAAAACAGGGCGCACTGCAACTGGGGGCAAACATGGAAGGCTCCATTATTCAAATAATTGAAAATATATAACACTTCTATCTTACTGTAGTATTGGTAGTGATACACATACTGACGACATAAAAACGAGTAGTATATTAAATGGCACAATGGTAAAGCAACATACATAAGACCCCAGGTTACGCACGGTTCCCATGTAAAAGTAAATTGCCGAAAAAAGCACACATTAATCGGCTATATTATAACAAAAATAGTAAATAAATAAAACAGGATGTAGCTCAAAATGCAATGCATTTTAAAAAAAGAAATGAAAAACGCCATTCGATTCCAACCCAATTTAATAGCCATGCATTGTAACATTGCATAACATTGTATGATTTTACGCATAAAAACGAGCCCATGAGCATCTAAGGCAGTTTCATGACATTTACAGTAGGGAAACATGTTTTTGAGAACAACCTCAAAATGAATTACGTTTTATTGAAATTTTAATTGAATATTTTATAGATTTGCTTCGAACAAATTATAATAGATCAAGCGCTAGTTTCACTCGCGTACAGAGAGTTCACACAATAAATTTATTAATTTCTAACTACAATCTTACAAAATATAGTTGTTAAACGAATAATGAGACTTTGCAAATAACTCGGAATTATTTTATTAAATATTTTTCAATAATTGCCTTCAATAATTGAATTCAATTGGAATGAAAAACGTTGACTATTTATCATTGTGATTCTTACCTAAAACAAAGGCCTTGTACAAAGTTTAATACTGCCATTGTGCCAAGTACGCTTTGAAAGGAGGTTACAAGGTTGCACGGCCACCTTGGTCTGTGCCACGTTTTTTTAGATAGGTTTTTAATTAATATCTCAGCTAATTACCGACGATTCTTTTGGAAAATCATTATCGACAGTCCTTGGATGATTTCGCGTCGATAGGTACCCCGAACTCTCCTCAACTCCCCCGCTGAGCGCCAGCAAGATAAAGTTTATGCATAAAGGAAAACTGCGATTTTCTGAAAAATTGTATGACCTAGGATAATCTCTATAGTTTTCCTGAAAGGTTTAAATAAATTCCTACTACTTCTAATTTTTTCGTAATTTTATTTTCAGTAGATTTGGAAAAAGTAGGGAAGACATAATTTTGCCATACATTTTCGACGAATTTCTGAAAATATAATTGTATCTATTATTGTATATGTTTTTGAGTTCTGCGTTACAAGGTTTTTCGAATGATCCCCCCTCCCCATTTTGTCTTAAATACGTACCCGTTCACTGTGTGAAAATGGGGGGAAAGCTGCTAATTGTTGAGATTTGTTATGTAAATGTTTTTCTTAATTTTTGGAAAATTGTATGGGGTAGTAATGAACAAATTAAAACTTTAAAATGACCTCTACTGATAAAAAAATGAGTTAAGAGGAGAGGAGTGAGTGCTTAGGACAGGACAAAAGGACAAAATCCAGGACAAAATGTTTAAAACAATATGTCACATGGAAAAAATTAATTTTCTCCCCCACGAGGGGAATGCCACCTAATAGTCTGGGGTAAAGTCCTGCATCGGGTCGGGTTACCAGCTTTTACTCGAACCCGACCCAACCCGCACTCGGCGCTATATTTTCGCGTTGCGGGTCGTGTCGGGTTGACTTTAACTATTTTTGTTGCGGGTCGGGTTCGGATTGACCCGATTTTTTAAAAGAATGCGGAAAATACTATTTTTTCACGTTAAAAGCCTATATAAAAACGCAGATCAAAGTTTCACAAAAGCAAAATGCGTTTTGTCTTTAGTCGTCCTTTCCCGAGTCTTCGAAATAACAAACTGCGTTATATTTTTATCGTATTTTAAAAATACAATACGCAGCAAAACGCTAAATGGTCCTTCCTGTCTATCACACAGTAGTTGTCAAAGTTAGAAGTATCAAGACTTATAGAACATTAGCAATCGCAATCTCTTTTGCAATGATTAAAAATGAATTTAACATTTGGAGATTCAAATTTTAAATCTCCACAATTACTAAACTACTTGACTAAATGCCTTTCTGTTTAGTTTTCTTAAGTAAAATTTAACGACAAAGCCAAATATGATGTAAAAATTATAGCGTTTGCATTGAAAATTTCAGAGTTCGGTACAATTTTAGAAGTATGAAGATGAGCCTTAAGATTTTTTTTTATATGACTTGAAAGAATACATAATTTCCTATCGAATGCTTATTTAATTGTTTTCAGGAAAAATTTGGTGAGTAAAATGCATGAGGTCATTATTTCATTTGACCGACTACACCTTAAAACCGTCAGATACAAATGATATTTATTCACGAAATTGGCTATCATATGAAATTAGAGAGCACTTATCTTAGACTGATGTAGTTATTTGCAGAGAAAAAGAGTATCAGGGAAAGAAAAGTCTTCTGAGGAAAAATTAGAGAACGTGTCCCCTTTAATGGAGAACTACCTTCGTAATATAGTATTACCGTGGTAGCGCTTGAAGTGACCTATGTAGTACTAATATACATTAGCTGAATCAGTATTGCACATATATTAAGTGTACCTGTTACACAAATTTAATTAAAATTGTTTTTTTAATAAAATTCTTCTAAATTAATACATTATTTTTTTTACACTCTTCATTATAATAAAAAAAGAGACATTTAAATTCAATATTTCAATGTAAAATGTTGAGGTTCTTTAAAATTTAAGAGTTGAAGGAAGTCTAAAGTTCTAAATTTTCATTCTTTTTCAGCAACCCATTATAAATTTTTTCACAGCTATATTTAACCGAAAAATAAATACCCAGAAAAATACCCAAAGTGGTTATTTTACATCACTGAGTGCACCAGGACAGGCTTTCGACTATCCTCACAAAAATTTTGAGTCTCGTACGTGCCGTAGATTCTGCTAGCCATCGCACATGGACAGAGCAAAACTTTGTTTTATTAGTATTTTTAATTTAGAACTTGTATTCATTGCACGAAAATTGGGAATTCGAAAAATAAAAAAATCTGACAAAGAAGGAAGGGTGAAGAGTGTGACAAGGTAAAGATACGCTTAGCTTCTCAGCAATGTAAACGTCAAAATGAATATGCATTTTTCATAACAATTGTTATATAGCCAGTATAGGGGTTCTGTATTTTCTTATATAAAATCAAATGTTCCGGGACTGGAACATTTTCGAATGCACCCCTGATTATAATCTACGTGTAGTAATTGTTTAAGGCGCATCTTAATTGACGTTACATTATTTTAAAAGAAATAAAAGTACTATAACAAGCTCCAATGTAATACGGACACCATTAATTTGAGAATTTTTTTTTTAAACTTTTATGTGTATTTACCGTATTACGAGCACTCCTTACTTTGTGCCATAGTGCTGCCATTGATTAATTCAACACAGCTATATTTCCAAATTAAAGTTTATTTGAACTGTTTTAAGTTTTAAGTTTAAATATAAATAAAGATCAGATCTTAAAAATTCCGGGAGTAATGGAGGTAAAAGAAGCTGATTTATGTAGGAGGTGTGCCATTTGTGGGGAGGGGAAGCAACCAGCTGAAGCACCCACTTTTTAGGGATGTCCGTTATTTGTATAGCTGCCAACATTCCTTATTTTTAAAGTCAAACAACAATATTTTAAGCCAGAAATTTAATTTAATAAATGAAATAAAAAATGAATCCTGTAGAAACAAGACGCATTTCATTAAATACATTTTCTGGTTCAAATTCTTTTATTTGATCTGGGGGAAAACAACCGGAAGGTTGGCTTGGCAGCTATGCATTTATACTCATTGACAAAAAAAATTATATATACTTTCTTTTTTTTTTGGGGGGGGGGGGGGGGAGGGAGGGGTGTTTAGGAATATGGGGCGCCAATTGAAGTTCTGCACACAGGCGCCGGATACTTCTGGCGCGCCCCTGCTTCTAAGTTTCGGAAACGCCGCTTCAGCTATTGAGCGGGTATAATTTAAAAGCCATAATTTCTATTCTAATTGGAATTTCAAGGAAACAATTATATCAAAATGTTGAGAAAAGATAGGAGTGTAACATCTAAAAAAATTTACAGCTTTAAGAGTCCTGAGACCCCTTAAACTTTTGTATCACCTCATTAGATATCTGTAACATACCCAAAAATCAATGTTTACTTATACAACCAGCTTTAAAAGACGATTTTATTGATTGGTACTAGCTCTGAGGACAGCAGTTAATATAAATTGCTCTTAGAAAATTGCGTATTTTTGGATCAAAGACGAACCTATGCTTTCTCAATTTTGAAACATCACATGTTATCAAATCCAAACAAAACGATACTTTTGTACCCTGTTCGAGTACTATCATTATATTCCTTTAACTTGTGAAATTAAAAAAAAAATAATAATGTAAAAAAAAACAGTAATTGAAAACTTCGTTGAAACTTTCCCGTCCACCCCCTTATCTTCAAAGAAAACAAAATGCCCATGTTATTTCACCCTAAAATGGTTAAGCCCTCCCAATATTTTTCAAAAGTTGGCGTCACTGCCCTGTAATGATTTATTACATTTATGGTGGCATAAAAGATGTTCATGATGATTCAAATATTAAATTATGCAAAGTATTTTAAAATAATTTAAAAGTGCTTGGAAATAATGCTCCTGTCATAAAAATATTTGATTTGGGTATCTTGTTAATAATTTTGCCATTTTTCTTAATAAATAATCAATTAAACGTTTCTTGTTATTAACTTTAAACGGGAAATATATGCCAGTACATTTTTACTTTAATTTTTAGGTTTAGGGGGTCAGTACATAACGATTCCTATATGAACACAACCATGGAATCAAAAATGAGTGCATGTGTTTCTCAATTTTAAGTACATTTGGATCGGAGCTATTTTAAGTATGTAACGTATTTAAAATTGAGTACTTTTTACTCAATTTTGAGTACCCATATTCTTCAGTGCAGACGGCGATAATGAGTTAATTTTTCATGCCAAGCCTTATTTACCATTTAAGAAGCTTCGCATCGTTATTTGTATTATTAACAAGTCGGAAATTGTACACCAAACTTGGCAAATGAGGTGTGTTCTTACTATACCTAGTTTTATAAATATTCAGATCTTGCTACAATATGTATGAATGCAAAATTTATTTCGATTCTATATATAAAATTGAGTAATAGGGAAATAATAGGACTCCATCTTAAATAGAGTGCAATCACCATGGCAACACCTAATCATTACCTATCATGGGCTATCATTGAATTCATTACGTATGATAGGATTTAAAAAATGAAGAAAACTTTTACTAATATATTTTTAGCACCCGGTACGGTATGCTATTTCTTTCTCCCAGCTTATTTTGCGTCCAAAAAATCACGTTACCTTACAGAAGCCAGCAATAAACAAAGCAGATGTATCATTGTACAATTAAATACTCTATAGCATTTTTAAAAAATTCTAAGCATCGCACATTTTAAATTTTTATACAGTCGTATTTGGAAAAAAAAAGTACTTTTAAATGCAATTTGTTTCAAAACTGAATCTCCATTTATTTTTGAAATATTAATTTTTTTGTAGTTTTTAGCACCATTTGTTTAATTTTGGCAACTCAAGTACTCTATTTCTGTAGAAAGTAAAGGGAAAATAGTTGAAAAATAGCAATTATATCTTTTTGTTGCCATTTTCTCATAACAACCGAAAGAAAAAGTAATTAAAATACGTGCTATTTTGAAAAAAATATAAACGAATAATTTCTGTTAAAACATGGAGCTATTATGAACTATATTTAATTTTAAGTTATCTATATTAATGTTACAAACAAATGAAGGCCTATGAATCATTAGCTAGCCTTTTATTTGTCGAGTTTCTTTAATGACTGCATCTTTTTGCTGCATTTGTGTATTATTTTGCGATAGTGACATCCTATGTATGCTTTACTGTAGATGTTTAAGAGTGGATCGTAAATGTGGAATTCTTGAGCGGATGCGAACGACGTCATTTTACATAAAATAAAAGTGTGTGTTTTAAGTCTTAAAATTGAAATATGTTTTGTACTATTTATGTACACATATATTTATTTTCATCGGGGGCGACACTAAATTCTGAAAAAGCAGAATTCCTGTTTTCTAGTTAAGTTTTGATTCGATTTTCATAAAATCAGAAAAGACTCGACAACATTCTGCAACAATTCTATATATTAAATTTCAAACCATTAGATTCGGTAGTTTTTGTGCTGTTATAAGCGGAAAGATGAGTGGACCAGAACACGACCATAGGTGCTACTTATTTATATATGCTGGTTATCAAAAATTAAGGAAAAGTCACAAAATGCTAATTTTCAAATACGCGAACACTCAAAAGGAAATAATGTAATTCGTGTAATTACTATCTGTACAAGACAGCTAGCCGATATAACATCTCATTCATGTCACACATGGTCACAAGTTTCACAGTCACTACGGTGAAGCAAAAAAATGGGAAATTCCATACATCTCATTATGAGTCTCAAATGATCACTATATGTGACTCCACTGAGAAGTCAATGTGACTGTTGCTTTGTGACGAGTCACCAGGTGACTTTACAATGTAGTTTAATTATGACTCTCATGTGACTGTCATTTTTAGGCTCAATTTCATAGTCATCATGAACGTTGCATTATGATGTCACCAAATAATATCATATTATAGTCACATGGAGACTTTTCCCAAAAGAGCACAATGGTGATTTCACAGTAGTCTCTCTGTCACCTGAAAGTCATCATGTGACTTTAATGTGACATTATTTGGTAACTTATCACAATGCAGCGTTTACGATGACTTTGAAATTGAGTCTACAAATGACAGTCGCATGAGAGTCACAATGTAACTACATTGTAATGTCACATGGTGACTCGTCACAAAGCAGCAGTCACGGTGATGTCTCAGTGGAGTCACATATAGTGATCATTTGAGACTCATAATGAGAATGTATGGAATTTCCTATTTTTTTGCTTCACCGTAGTGATTGTGACACTTGTGACCATGTGTGACATGAATGAGATGTTATATGGACTAGCTGTGTTGTAGAGATAGTAATCACTCGAATTATATTATTTCCTTTTGAGTGTTCGCGTATTTGAAAATCAGCATTTTGTGACTTTTCCTTAATTTTTGCACACAGGCTAGAAACTTCAAAAAATAGGTTTTTCGTAAAGGCAATTTTGTATACTTTACAATTTCGTAATAGAAAATGGACAATACTTATGAGACATATGTAGTTTTCTGTTTATTGCAGCTGTGAAAAAGTTACCTTTTAGTGAATATATATTTTTTTTATGTTAAAAATTTTTTTTTCATGCTTAAAATGATGTATTCTAACATCTGAGTCTTCTAACATCTGAGACCGAGTAAATGTTTTTCAAATCAGATTTGTTGAGTCACAAAGGGTTAAGTGGCTACTTCAGTCACCTGGAAAGACTCGCTCGCTAATGTTAATCCTATGGAAGAAATTTTTTAAAGATGTCTCGTTTGCATTTTAATATTTTTGAATGATTTATTTTGCATTGGATAGCTGAGATTGATCTCTACATCTGCCCTTTTTTACCCGACTGCCAAAAAGGGTTATGTATTCCACGCGTATCTGGGTATGTGGATTTCTTTAATACCCTCGAAACATCCCGACGGCTAGATGGATTTTAATGAATGAGGTCTTTATTGATTCTTCTTAACCGTCCGATGGTTATGTTAAATTTAATTCCCCAGATGTTCTTCGGCAACTCCTAAAAGTGATTAAAAAAAAAGAAAAGAAAGAACTTGTTACCATACACAGATCATTTTAACAAGCCAATTTACGAACTGTTTCTTTACTTCCGCATTTGATAATGAGTGCTATTACAGCCCACTTGAGTAACTCTCTAAAGCATATGTTCTAATAACTAAGATTTCATCACTAATATGTAACTAAAAGGAACATCTGAACATTTTGACTGTTGCCAGACACCTTTAATTATTATATATTTTTTCTACGCTGCGAATATGTGTTTTAGCAGCTTTATGTATTATCACTCTTAATCATGTAGCCTCTCTGTTAAGACGGAGTTTCTTATACTCCAATAATATGTTTAATTATAAGTATTTAAAGCTAAAAGTTGAATCTTTCTTTATCATAAAAACACACAATACTAATTCATATTACATTATATCTTCCCATGGATTTAGCGATTGATATTAAGCTCTCAAAGGATACTTCAAAGGATAAATAATGCTTCACAAAATAAAATAAAAATAATTTCTTCAAGAAGCTTTTGGATAAATCCCTGACCACGCCACACCGATGAAGTTATACGTCATCGCGATATTGATGAATCCCAGGTAAGAGCATTTTACCTATTTCCATTTCAAAAGCAGCATAGCCACAAGAGATTTTTTCTAATTGTTTAAATATGAGACAGCGAATTCCTGCTATCGAGAATGGAGTGCTTTTGGCTTGATAGGCCACTTAAACTCCAACAGGTTATAAGCTAGGTTTTGTTTTTATAACTTCAAAATGGCGGCCGTAAAATACAAAATAGTGGTAGACACGAAAAAAAAAAAAATTACGCACCCTATTGAGTGTCATATCATTGGATAGGTCTTTCAAAATGAAGACGATGTTTCATTGACTATTTTACAGTCAGAAGCTCCGTTTAAATATTACACAACCTGGAAGTTGTGTAGGTAGGATCTCTATCTAGCTTTTCTGTAACTCTAACCATCATAGACATCTATAGGCCTCATCAAAACAGGGTTTATAGATAGGAACTAACAATTAAACACAACTTAAACGTCATCAATACGATTAAATAAAAAAAATAGGTAAGTAATATAAAAAATAGTTTAACATTGATGAGAAATTATTAATTAGTTCGCTTTTTACGCAGGCGGGTTTTTTGATTTTTTAATTTAATTACTTTTTCGATTTTGTTTGCAGATTTTTTTTTTTAAGAAGATGTTTTTACTTTCGAAACCGGTTCCGAAATGAAAGTGTCCTTATTAAAAATATCTGTAAACAAAATCGAAAAAATAAAAAACGCCCTTTGTACAGATCGATCTCAGCTAGCCAATGCAAAAAAGAATTGTTTTAAAATACTGAAATGCAAACGAGATATCTTTAAAAAAAGTTTCCATAGGATTAGCATTTAGTGAGCGGTCTTTTCGGGTGAATGAAGTAGCTTATATGATGTATCAGGTTGGAAGTCCCATACATCTGATTTTAAATTAGCCGGGTCGTACAGGATGAGTACATACGTTTTGCGCAAGAACCCATTTTATTGGGTTCCAATCCCAACAAATTAACTGCAGACAGATTTTAAAGGTTAAGATGTAATTTTTATTAAACTTCGTGAACAAAATAAATTGATGGGGTGGTCCATATGACAAGCATGTGTCCTTACAGACTCAGAGTATCAGGCCGAATGAATCACTTACATATCAATCGCATGCCAACATCTACTGGAATACCATGGGCGTACCCAAGGGGGGGGGGGGGCCCGAAATTTTCGAAAGTGATATGAAAAAGTGTTGTTTTTTCGTCTTTCTTTTTTGGAAAAAAAAATTAATTTTTTTTCAGTCATACAGCGGACTAGCCATTCCAATTAGTCCCATATTAGTCCACATTGACAACAAAGAAGAGAAAGGGGCAGACGGGATTACAGCCCCCCCCCCTCCCGAAATAGTTGAAAAATTAAATGAAAAAGTAATTTTTCCTTACATTTTTAAGATAATTCTGTAATTTTTTGTTCTCTCATATAGCAAAATAGACATTCTCGTTAACACAATATTAGTCCACATTGACATCACAGCATACTCAAAGATGGGGAGGGGGCTGATGGAATTTCAGCCCCCTCCTCTCGAAATGGTCGAAAATGAAATGATAAAATAGTGCTGATTTTTTTCTGCCTGTTTAAGATAAATTTGCATTTTTTCCCCTATCGTTCAACAGACTATGCGCTTCCTTCGCTTTAGTTCCATAGTAGTCCATATTGACACAAAAGAAGAGAAAGGGGGCTGACGGGGTTACAGCACCCCCCCCCCCCTCCCCCCAAAAAAACCCCCAGAAATAGTCAAAAAATTAAATGAAAAAATGTTTTTTTCTTTACTTTTTAAAGATAAATCTGTAATTTTTTCTTCTGTCATACAGCAAAATAGCCATTCTCGTTAACTCTATATTAGTCCACATTGGCATCACAGCACACCCAAAGATGAGGAGGGGGCTGTTGGAATTACACCCCCCCTCCTCTCGAAATAGTAGAAAATGAAATGAAAAAATAGTGCTGATTTTTTTCTGTCCGTTTGAGATAAATTTGCATTTTCTCCCCTATCATTCAACAGACTAGCCATTCCCTTCGCTGTAGTTCAATATTAGTGTACAGTGACACCACGTTATACCCAAAAATGTAGAAGGGGGCTAATGGGGTTACAGCCCTCTTCTCAAAAAGCCGAACATGAAATGAAAAAGGTGCTGATATTTTTCTTTTTGTTTGAGATAAATTTGTATTCCCCCCCCCCCCTATCATTCAACAGACTAGCCGCTCTCTTCTCTTTAGTTCCATACTAGTACACAGTGGCACCACATTATACCCAAAGAGGTGAAAGGGGCTAATGGGGTGTCCCCTTCCTAAATATTCGAAAATGAAATGAAAAAAAGGCTGATTTTTTTTCTTCTTGTTTGAGATAAATTTGTAATTTTTCTTCTGCCATACAGCGAAATAGCCATTCTCGTTAAATCCATATTAGTCCACATTGACATCACAGCATACCGAAAGAAGGGGAGGCGGCTGATGGGCTTACAGCCCCCTCCTCCCGAAATAATCGAAGAAAAATAATGCTTTTTTTCTTTCTGTTTGAGATAAATTTGCATTTTTTTTCTCCTATCATTCAACAGACTAGCTACACTCTTCTGTTTAGTTCCATATTAGTGCACAGTGACACCACATTATACCCAAAGAAGTAGAAAGGGGGTGATGGGGTTACAGACCTCTCCCAAAATAGTTGAAAATGAAATGAAAAAAGTGCTGATTTTTTTTTTCTTTTTGTTTGAGATAAATTTGTAATGCAATTATTTTCTGCAATACAACGAACTAGGCTTTCTGGCTAGTCTCATATCAGTGCACAGTTACACCACAGTATACCCAATGAGGGGAAGGGGGCTGATGGGGTTATAGGGTCCCCTTTCGAAGTAATCAAAAATGAAGAAAAAACTCCTGTTTTTTCTTCATTCTTTTGAGATAAAATTTAATTTTTTTTTCTGCGGCGCAGCTAGTCTGATTAGTCCCATATACTAGTGCACAGTGATGCCCCCGCATACACCCAAAGAAGATGGCGACGGGGGTTATGAGGTTACAGCTCCAGTCCACCTCCGAAGAGATCGCAGTGAAATGAAAAAAGGGCTGATATTCCTTCTTTTTCAGATAAATTTGTTTTATTTTCTGGCATGCCGCGAATTTGTTTTCTTATTAATCCAATATTCTCCTCAGTCTTGCGACCAAATTTACTTGAAACCACAAAATAAATTTTCAGATGACTGAAGAATAGCTCCATACCTGTTTTACTGGATAAATGAAAACGTATATGGTCAGTTCAAGAGACCTACAAGTAAATTCGACAAATCAAAAAGTAGTTTAATTAGAGGAGTTTTTTAATTTCTCTCACAGTCGACGGGCGCCAAGAGTGTCAATGCGGAAGAATGTTAATGCACAGTAACACTGCAGCTAATCACAAGTCGATTTCGGCTAAATCGGAAATCCGGTGCGGAAGAGTTGGCTGTTGTGATGTCTGGAGGCGTCTGGATAATTTTCCTTTGATTTCTCTGGCGCCATTTGACACGTGATACGTGGGTGCGCGGAGAGGGGTAGGGGGGACACTGTTTATTCAGAGTGTGGAAGGAAGTGGCAAAGCGGCATGTGAGCGTGCGCGGGTATTTTTTATGAGAAACCGAAAGATTGTAATAAAAACGGAAGTATATTAATTTGAGTTTTTTGTGAAATAATTTAGCAATATAGTGAAGTGTTGTTTCGGAGTGAAATGTGAAGGTGGTCTGCAGCTATGTGAAAAATATAATTATTTGTATATAGTGTGACGTTCAAATGCTTTGTCTTCCATGTCTTTATGTATTCTTATAAATAAACTATAATTTAGTGTTGTGAAGAAAACTAGTGATAAATTAACCGAAGGATTACACACCTGGGATGGTTGGCGAATTTCGAGCGTATATCACAGCTGTAAAAGTAGCTTATTAACTTTGATTTTTCAGTCGCATCTCGTAGCCAAAAATTTGTGTTTTTTCCACGGTTTTTTGACAAGATTTGAATTTTCGCCGCAGTCATTTGAAGAAATTCGCTTTTTCTGTGGCTTTTTGCCAAAGTTCGCGTTTTTTTTTACGCACTCCTTCGTCGAAATTTGCGTTTTTTCCGCGGATCTGTGACGAAATTTGCGTTTTTTTTCGTGATCCTGTCGAAATTTGTGTTTTTTCCGCGTTTTTTCGGCGGGTTTTTGATGAAATTCAAGTTTTTTTCGCGGATTTTTGCCGAAATTCGCGTTTTTTTTTTACGAAATTCTTCGTCGAAATTTGCTTCTTTCCGCGGCTTTTTTCACGAAATTCGCGTTTTTTTCTCGTCTTTTTGATGAAATTTGCTTTTTTTCTGCGGCTCTTTGGCAAAAGTAGCATTTTTTGCGGCTATTTTACGAAATTCGCTTTTTTCCGCAGTCTTTTAACGAAATTCACGTTTTTCTGAGGCCCTTCTTTGTGACCCTGCTTTTTCTTTTTTAGCGATCCTTTAACGAAATTCGAGTTTTTTCTGCGGCCCTTTGACGAAATTCGCGTTTTTTCCGAGGTCATTTGCCGAAATGCGCGTTTTTTACGCAATCCTTCGTCAAAATTTGCGTCTTTTTCGCGGATTTTTGAGGAAATTTGCGTTTTTTTCTCGTCTTTTTGATGAAATTCGCGTTTTTTTGCGATCCTTTACGAAATTAGCTTTTTTTCGCAGCCCTTCGACGGATGGCGTGTTTTAAGCGATATTTTATTTGAAATTCTCGTTTTTACCGCGACCTTTTGATGAAATTTGCGTTTTTTCTGCGGCCCTTTGACGAAATTTGCGTTTTTTCGAGATCCTTTGTCAAAATTTGCGTTTTTTCTCGTCTTTTTGATGACATTCGCGTTTTTTTGCGATCCTTTACGAAATTAGCTTTTTTTTCGCAGCCCTTCGACGGAATGCGTGTTTTAAGCGATCTTTTTTTCGAAATTCGTGTTTTTTCCACGACCTTTTGATAAAATTCGCGTTTTTTCTGCAGTCCTTTAACGTAATTTGCGTTTTTTTTTCGAGATCCTTTGTCGAAATTTGCTTTTTTCCGCGGTTTTTTGACGAAATTCGCTTTTTTCCGATGCCTTTTGACGAAATTCACGCTTTTCTGTGGCCTTTCTTTGTCACCCTGCTTTTTCTTTTTCTTTTGCGATCCTTTAACGAAATTTGCGTTTTTTCTGTGGTCATTTGCCGAAATTCGCGTTTTTTTGGCAATCCTTCGTCGAAATTTGTGTTTTTTCCACGACTTTTTGACGAAATTTGCTTTTTTTCTCGTCTTTTTGATGAAATTTGTGTTTTTCTGCGGCCTTTTGATAAAATTCACGTTTTTTCTGTGAGCCTTTGACGAAATTCGTGTTTTTTCCGCTTCCCTTTGACGGAATGCGTGTTTTTTTAGCGGTCCTTTGTCGAAATTTACGTTTTTTTCTGCGGCCCTTTGACGAAATTCGCGTTTTTTCTGCGGTCATTTGATGAAATTCGCGCTTTTTCGGTGGCTATTTGACGAAATCCGCGTTTTTTCGCAATCCGTCGAAATTTATGTTTTCCGCAACTTTTTGACGAAATTCGCTTTTTTCCGCAGCCTTTTGACAAAATTCATGCTTTTCTGTGGCCTTTGTGACACTGCTTTTCTTTTTTTGCCGATCATTTAACGAAATTCGTGTTTTTTCCGCTTCCCTTTGACGGAATTATGTTTTTTGAGCGATCCTTTGTCGAAATTTGCTTTTTTTCTGCGGCCTTTTGACGAAATTCGCTTTTTTTCTGTGGTCATTTGCCGAAATTCGCATTTTTTAAGGCAATCCTTCGTCGAAATTTGCGTTTTTTCTGTGGCTTTTTGACGAAATTTGCTTTTTACTCGTCTTTTTGATGAAATTTCCGTTTTTCTGCGGCCTTTTGACGAAATTTACGTTTTTTCTGTGACCCTTTGACGAAATTCGCGTTTTTTCCGCTTCCCTTTGACAGAATGCGTGTTTTTTAGCTATCTTTTGTCGAAATTTGCGTTTTTTCTGAGGTCCTTTGACGAAATTTGCGTTTTTCCTCGGCTTTTTGACAAAATTAGCGTTTTTTTTCATGAAATTTGCGCTTTTCTGCGCCCTTTTGATGGAATTCACGTTTTTCTATCTCCCTTTGACGAAATTAGCTTTTTTGCGATCCTTTACGAAATTAGCTCTTTTTTTCGCAGCCCTTCGACGGAATGCGTGCTTTTAGCGATCTTCTTTCGTAATTCGCGTTTTTTCTGCGGCCTTATGACGAAATTTGGGTTTTTTCTGTACTCATTTAACGAAATTAGCGTTTCTTCCGCGAGTATTTGACGAAATTTGACTTTTTTTTCGCAATCCTTTGACAAACTTCGCATTTTATCCGTGGCCCTATGACAAAATTTCGATTTTTTTCCTTTTCGGATACTTTAAAAAAAATTGGAGATTTTTTTTCTGCGAACGATTGATGAAATTGATTTTTTTCGGCGACCATGTCAAAAATCGCGATATTTTTTAAGTCCAAATTTTCGGACTGGACCAAATTTTTCAAATTTTCGGAACAAAGTCACCCCTACCCCTTCCCTCCCCCTCCCCCCTGGCTACGGTCTTATTGGCAAAAATGATTTCTGTTTATAACACAATTCAACGTGTTTCGTAAGATTTAGAACATTATGGAAATTTAAGTCAGCCCCCCCCCCCCCGAAATAAAATCCTGGGTACGCCACTGTGGAATACCAAGCCAATATGAGAGTAAACCAAACGCCAAAATTATCCGTTGCATAGAAAAGCAATGGGAGAGAATTTAAATTATTGGCGAATAAAAAGATAAAGACAAAATCGCGAAATAACCTCAAGCAACCCTACCGAAACATTCACAATACGTTAAAATCTATATATAATACAGATGATATACATATTTTATGATTAAACTTATTGCATGAGTTATAATGCAAAAATGGATAAAATCCCCTTGTTAATAAAAATGATCGCTTTCTTTTATAAACAAAGTAAGGAAATTACCCACATAGATCACGTAAAAAAAAGATTAGAATTAACTTAATATCGAAATGACAGGAATGCCATTATCGTAAATCTTTACATATAATTTAAGTTGTTGAAACACAGATATAGATTAGCGAAAAGAAAAATGATAATTTAATGTATATTATATAATACTTTACTTCCGCATGACAGAAAAGAGAAAAGAAACACAAAAATATATTTCACCATGAGATTACATTTTAACGAATCCAGCTATGACTGATTGAATAAAAGGAAAGAAAGAGTAAACATTAATTTAAAAATAGAATAAAAAGGACAATATATGATGCATCATCATACCTCTTAAGGCTGTTCTTAACTGCTCTGCTCAATAAGCGCAAAACGTTTTGACACATTTACAAATTCATTTTTTAACGGAAAGGTATAAAATTGGAAAGCCTGGCCATGGAAGCGATTTGGAATTAAACTGTTTTTTCCATTTTTTGATCAGTCAATTACATGTTGAGTTATAAGCTATTTTTATCACGTGACAAACGCGTTTTTCTCCAATCTTGAGTGCTCTTTCTTCCTTCGCGCGGAAATTCGGTTTAAAACGCCCACTTTGACACTACTTTCTGAAAGATCTATTGCGTTTGCAAAAAAAAAAAAAAATGAAAAAAAACATCAATGACAGTTTCTGAACAACAACACCAGCTAGTTTCATGCATTTTCGAACAAAAATAAATTAAAATTTATGTCAGAAAGTTGCCCTTTTGGATTTGAGACCCTTAAGATATTTTCCCAGACTAATCTTCCCTTAAGGTAAGAAATGTACTTACAAAGTAATAACTATTATACTGATTCTAAGAAACTAAATGAATATTCATGTACTTTGAACTCTTTTTCTGGAATAATAATCTTGAAAAGAAAAAAAAAAAAAGCTTTTATGGAATTTAAACGTTTTACTATTAGAACATTTGGCAAACATCCAGTATTATCCCATTGAGTTTTAAAACCTTTAATATTTCTTCTCTCCTTTTCATATTATTATGACATTGTACTTTTCGGTTAAATATTATAATATGGTTAAGAAAAACTTTATTGTTACTTTAAAACATTTAAAAAGGGCTTATGAAATTGCCTAAAGACTTCGTTTAATGAAGCGTTTAAAAGCTTTTAAAGAAACAAGAAGTTGGGAAATTTGTAAAACTAAAGAGAATTTTGACATTAACAAGTTAGAACAAGTCGGAAATTGCACGTCAAACGTGGCAAATGAGGTACGTTCGTACTATAACTAGTTTTATAAATATTCAGACCACGGTGCAATAGCTGTTGCACTGTTATGAAAAAAATGTATGAATGCAAAATTTATTACGATTATATGTATAGAAATGATGTACTGACACAATTAAATTATTTCTTTAATCACAAAGTAAACGACATTTCCTGGTTATATGCTAATACTGATAATTATTTACAAGATGCAATTTACAAAAAACTGATACGTCTTAAATATAACTTGATCATAATATTCGTCATTCTTTTTTCTTCATTCGAACACTCCACGACGTTCGTATGCGTTCTTTTGCATGGATTGTGTTAAATGAACAATATCTCCTCGCTCTCTTCATGCAAAGCTCAGGCTTTTCTTTTAATTTTCCTTATAAAAATAGACAAAAATGCTTTTAAAGCAATTTTTTTAATCCACAAAAATGAAATCTATCTATGGCGGAATCCAGATTTAAACAAAAAAGAATCATATACAGGGTATCAACAACGTCCACAATTTACCCACGTGACTTTATTTTTTAAAGATTTTGGTCCATTCTTTCGGATAAATTATGGTTCATTAACAATATCTCCTCTCTCTTCATGCAAAGCTCATTTTATTTTAATTTTGCTTATAAAAATAGAAAAAGAAAATACTTTTTTTTTTTCTCGCAAAAATGAAACCTTGCTATGACGGAATGCAGCTTTAATCAGAAAAAAAAAATCATATACACGGAGCCCACAAATTACCCAAGTAACTTTTCTTTAAAGATCTTTTTTTTTTTTTTTTTTTTTTTTTTCATGAATTGTGTTAAATTAACAATATCTCCTTTCTCTCTTCCTGCAATGCTCATGCTTTTCTTTTAGTTGTGCTTATAAAAATAGACAAAAATGCTTTTAAAGTATTTTTTTTTTAAATCCACAAAAATGCAACCTGTCTATGGCGGAATCTAGTTTTAAACATAAAAGAATCATATACAGGGTATCAACAAAGTCCACAATTTACCAACGTGACTTTTTTATAAAGATTTTGGTCCATTCTTTTGGATAAATTATGGTTCATTAAGAATATCTCCTCTCTCTCTTCATGCAAAGCTCATTTTATTTTAATTTTGCTTATAAAAATAGAAAAAGAAAAAACTTTTTATTTTTCTCACAAAAATGAAACCTTGCTATGACGGAATGCAGCTTTAATAAGAAAAGAATCATATACACGGAGTCCACAAATTACCCAAGTAACTTTTCTTTAAAGATTTTTTTTTGTTGTTGTTGCATGAATTGTGTTAAATTAACAATATCCTCTTTCTCTCTTCATGCAATGCTCATGCTTTTCTTTTAATTTTGCTTATAAAAATAGACAAAAATGCTTTTAAAGTATTTTTTTTTAATCTCAAAAATGAAACCTGTCTATGGCGGAATCCAGTTTTAAACATAAAAGAATTATATACAGGGTATCAACAACGTCCACAATTTACCAAAGTGACTTTTTTTATAAAGATTTTGGTCCATTCTTTTGGATAAATTATGGTTCATTAACAATATCTCCTCTCTCTCTTCATGCAAAGTTCATTTTATTTTAATTTTGCTTATAAAAATAGAAAAAGAAAATACTTTTTATTTTTCTCACAAAAATTAAACCTTGCTATGACGGAATGCAGCTTTAATCAGAAATGAATCATATATACAGAGTCTACAAATTACCCAAGTGTCTTTTCTTTAAAGACCCTTTTTTTTTTTTGCATGAATTGTGTTAAATTAACAATATCCCCTTTCTCTTATAAAAATAGAAACAAGTTGGAAATTGTATGTCAAACGTCGCAAACGAGGTGCGTTCGTACTATAACAAGTTTTATAAATATTCAGATCTTGGTGCAATAGCTGTTGCACTCTTATGCAAAAATGTATGAATACAAAATTTATTACGATTCTATATATTAAATGCGGTAATACGGAAATAACAAGACTCCATCTTAAATAGAACATCATCACCTTGGCAAACTAGAATCATTACCTATCGTGGGATATCATTGAATTAATTACGTATGATAGCATTTAATAGAATGAAGAAGACTTTTATTAATATCGTTTGAGGTTGTTCATAAAAATTTGAAATGACTCGACAAGTTTCTTCAACGATTATCTATATTAAATTTCGGTTGGATAGTTTTTGCGCTGCTATATGCGGATAGACAGACGGACGGGCCAGACGACAACTATAGGTGCTACGTATTTATATGATTAGGGGAGACCGGGGGAATGGCGCCACTCGGAGTTATGCCGCCACCCCGCCTAGTTTAAAAACTAACGACAGTTTGAGATAGTGAATGCGCCTGCACTATAGCGGCCAACAATAGAAACAGTGCTTAGAGTGAGAATGATTTTGTTGTAGGTCGTTCGTTTGTTCTAGTGAAAAATGTAGTTTTCAACTAGTTGCTTCTTATTTTGGAGCTTCAAATGAGTAGAGGTAAGTACCTTTTATTGTAACATTTAGGTACTTAAGATAATATTACCCATAATCTACATGCATTCGCCGATATTTTGATGCAATTTGTTGAACAAGTTCGATTTTTCTTTTAGCTTTGCTGAGGGATTTCCGCTATATTGTCTTCTCGGGGTAATGCCGCCACCATGGCAAAGAGCGACTTTTCCAATTTGAGTTAAATTGTAATCTTAGCACATTAATTAATCTAGTTTAAGGAACATTGCAATTATTTATTATTTTGCTAAATTATTGCATTCGAAATATTTTCAGTAGGTTATGTGTCTCCTAGTATCCATTTTATGTATTTACTAAGTCATTAAAGAGTGGCGTCATTACCACAGTGTCCTGTGTAATCCCGCCACCGTACAGAGGTTGAAAGAAATTTTTTTTATGTGTGCTTACTTTACAGTTATGATTACGGTTAAATTTATACAGATACTAAAGATAATGATTTAGCCTTGGAATTTTTACTATTAAAAAATAAACATTCTTTTGAGGTGAAAAAATTTAAATTCCCTTAAGGTGTCGCCATTTCCCTTTTCTCCCCTACGAACGCACCTAAAAAGGCTATAGACTTCAAAAAATAGATTTTTTGTAAAAGTAATTTCGTATACTTTACAATTTTGTATCAGAAAACTGGCAATATTTATGAGAAGTATGTAATTTTCCGTTTATTGCAGCTGGGAAAAAGTGCCTTTTATTCAATAATTTTTTTTTTTTTTTTTTTTTTTTTTTTTTATGATCAATTTTTTCTTCATGCTTAAACTAATGTATTCTAACACCTGAATCCGAAAAAATATTTTTCAAATTGGGGTTATTGACTCACAAAGTGTTAAAATATTTTCCTAAACTTTCCTTAATGTAAAAAATGTACTTATAAAGTAATAACTACTATATTTATTCTAAAAGTTAAATGAATATTCACATACTTTTTACTTTTTTTTTAAAATAATAATCTTGGGAAAAAAAAGAGCTTATATTGGTTTTCAACGTTTTACCATAGAACATTTGGCAAACATTCCGTATTATCCCATTAAGTTTTAAAAACCTATATGATGTCTTCTTTCTGTTTCATATTATCGTGGCATTGTGCTTTTTGGTTAAATATTATGATATGGTTAACAACAAATTTATTATTCTTTTAATACATTTAAAGAAAAGCTTATAAAATTGCCTAAATAGTTTGTTTAATGAAACGTTTAAAAGCTTTTAAAGAAGCAAGAAGTTAGAAATTGTGTAAAACTAAACAGAATTTTGAAATTAACAAGTTAGGAAAATTGAATAAAATAAATTAAGATTCTAAAAGAGTAACAATTTACTAGTCCAGCCAATTATTACGGACTCGATGTCACAAATGACACTTTCTTTAAGGGGGCCTCAGGAGTCTTAATTTTTCCCTGAAGTAGAATTTAGCATCATGTCGCATTCAATTTTATTTTAGCTTCCCTATGAAACCCAAATGCAATAAAGTTTTACCATAAGCCATTTAACGTTCTATGTAGCATATATATTTCAATAAAACTAACCAAAATTTTGAAATTTACAAGTTTGAAAAATTGAAAAAAATAATAATAAATAAATAAATACAATAAGGTTCTAATACAGTAACTATTTACAAGTTCAGCCAATTATTGCAGATTGAATGTCACAGATGACACTTTCTTTAAGGAATCTCAGGAGTCCTTTTTTTCCTTATTGAAGATGCAATTTAATATCGTGTCGTATTTAATTTTATTTCTGATTCCTTGTAAAACACAAATGCATAAAATTTATACCACTCACACCTTAATATCTGTTCTGTGTGGCATAATTTTTTCGATAAAACTAGCCATAATTTTAAAATTAACAATTTAGAAAAATTTTAAATAAAAATAAATGAACAAAATATTGTTCTAAAGGAGTAACAATTTACAAGTTCATCCAATTATTGCAGATTGAATACCATAAACAGATTACACTCTCTTTAAGAGGGCTTAGGAAGTTAAAAAATTGAAAAAAGAAAAAAAAGCATAAACAAAATAAGGTTCTAAAAGGGAAACAATTTACAAGTTCAGCCAATTATTGCAGAATGGATGTCACAGATGACACTTTCTTTAAGAGGGTCTCAGATGTCTTACTTTTCCCCTGAAGGTTGAATTTAGCATCATGTCGCATTTAAATTTAATTCGGATTCCCTATAAAACACAAATGCATAAAAGTTTTATCACGAACAACTTAATATCTGTTCTATGTAGCATAATTATTTTAATAAAACTAACCAGAATTTTGGAATTTACAAGTCAGAAAAATTGAGAAAAAGAATTAATTAATTAAATGAATGAATAAAATAAGGTTCTAAAAAAGTAATAATTTACAAGTTCAGCCAATTATTTCAGGTTGAATGTCACAGATGACACTTTATTTAAGGGGTCTCAGGAATCTTACTTTTTCCCTGAAGGTGCAATTTAACATAATTTCAAGCATTCAATTTTGTTTATGATTCCTTATAAAATACAAATGCATAAAATTAAATATTCGGTATAATATCTGATTGTCAGACATTGCATCTGAAATTTTTCCATACATATTTAAACGTTTTGTCAAACTTTCCTTAAAAAAATTTATTAAAAGTGTGTAAACAATGTATTTACAGAGTAATAACTACTATATTGATTCTAAGAAGTTAAATGAATGTTTATGTACTCTTAATTTTTATTTCTGGAATAATAATCATGAAAAGAAATAAAAAAGCTTTTATCGAATTTCAACGTTTTACTATTAGAACATTTGGCAAACATCCAGTATTATCCCATTAAGTTTTTAAAACCTGTATTATATTTCTTTTTTCCGTTTCATATTATTATGACATTGTACATTTTGGTTAAAATATTATGATATGGTTAAGAACAAATCTATTTTTCTTTTAATATTTGAAGAAAAGTTTATGGTATTCCCTAAATTGTTTGTTTAATCAAGAGTTTAAAAGTTTTTATAAATAAACAAGAAGTTAGAAAATAGGTAAAACTAACCATAATTTTGATATCAACAAATTATATTGAAAAAAGAAAAATTGAATAAAATAAAGTATGCTTCTAAAAGGGTAACAATTTATAAATTCAGAACTTTCGATTAAAAAAAAATCACATGAGTCGGTGGCGTAGTTTCGGAGTAATCATTAAATGTACATAAAAAAAAAAAAAAAAAAAAAAAAAATAATAATAATAATAACATATGCATAGAAAACAGTATCTCCTTTTTTTAAGTCGGTTAAAAATTTATGTAATAAGTATGAGAATTAATTTCTCAATTGCATAGCTGCCGACTTTAACGATTCTTTCCTACCGCTATTTTTTTAAAGAAAAATCAGCCTTTTTTAATCGCCGAAAATTTAGGATTAAATGAAGTAAATTTTACTTATCAAAAAATACTGGACGGAAAAAAGCGTAAAAGTTAGCAGTTTTTGATAACTGTATTAAAATTTGTGGTATTTCTTGAAATCAGAAAGCTCTCAGTGTCATCATGGTATATGCTTCTCAGAACAGGCTGGCTATGCTTATGCAAATGCAAATATCTTCTTTTGCACTTTCGCCATTTTTATTTGGCCTTTAAACAGCATCAGTGCATGTTCTGTTAAAAATAACTTCATTCAATTCTCTCTAAATGTATGCGCAATGTACCAACTCTGTTCCAACTTAAATATGTTAGTTTTTGTAAAAAAAATAATTGAACACGTGTTGTTCACATTGTAATTTCTTTGAAATTTTCAATAAATGTTTGCTGGTATTCAAGGGATTAACTGCTAAACCCCCGTGTCTCTCGGGAGTCGGCTGGGGCACGGCCAAAGTTTGGCCGTGGCTGGGGTCGGTTATGGGATTTTCCTTTTCTTCTTGTTTTATCTTGGACCCGTTCTCTCGGCTGTCGTTCCGGTGGTTACGTGGATTTGTGTCCTGCCAAACGGGATTGCACTAAAACTTATATTGCACTGCGTTTGTATGGGTTTTTTTTTTTTCGAAACTCCCTGACGAAAATAGGAAATCTTTTTTCTGGCCTTTCTTGTCCAAGCTTTCTGTGGTCATCAACAAAATAAAGGGAAATCTCGACAAAAGAAAGAGCTGGAGATAAATATCTCAATGTCATCCACTCATGATCTTTGACCTCTAGACTACCGACAGAAGTTATAAAACATGAGAGGGAGCGCCTCACCGCATGAAGGGTAACGCTTAGCAAAAACCTAGTGTGTTTTAACCTTTTAACTATAAAGCATCAAACAGACTACTTTGCTTACCCTCGGAACCTTTCATGTGATAAAGCGCTCCTTTTTATATTGTATGACTTTCGTGGGATGTCTGGAGATTAGAGGTCACAGTGGATATGTTTATCTCCGCATCTTTCTTTTGTTGAGGCTCCCACAATACACAGTGAGGCCACATGTGAGGCATTCTGTGGTCATCAACAAAATAAAGGAGAGTCTCAACAAAAAAAAAGCAGCGGAGATGAACAAGTCAACAACGCCTATTGGTGACCTTTGACATCTAGGCTTACTACGAAAGTCATAAAACATGAAAGGGAGCACCTTACCACAAGAAAAGACAGTGATCGATTTTCAAGCAGTCTGTTTAGTCTTTCACAACGTAACCTCAATTCGTGGGGTGGTTATCCCCAATTCTCCTATGTGTTAGAAAGTTTATTCAAAGTGACGTTCCTGAGCAGATGAAATTCAAAAAGATGGATGCAGCCTTAAAAATCCAAAGTTTATTCATATGACATGAGTGAATCTAGCTAAATTCAACCGAAAGTTATATACGCATTGACGCACCAATTAAAAATTATGGAAGTAACTTTAGTGATCCTGTTCAAATATTCTAAACCACAGAGGAAAAAAAATGCAGCGCCACATTGTTGATTTTGATGCATACAAAGGTTTATTATTATGGAATATAAAGAAGTTAGTTCTAATGACTCTGGTTCATGCAAAATTTTGAAAGATTAGGAGTTAATATGAGCTTTAAGGTGCATTTTCTACACAATTATTTAGACAGATTTCCTGAAAACTTGGTTGATTATAGTGAAGAGCAGTATGAACGTTTCCACCAAAATTTTGAAATATTAGGAGTTAATAGGAGCCTTAAATAGAATTTTCTACACAGTTATTTAGACGGATTGCCTGAAAACTTGAGTGATTATAGTGAAGAGCAGGGTGAACGTTTCCACCAAAATTTTGAAAGATTTGGAGATAATATGAGCCTTGAATTGCATTTTCTACACAGTTAGACATATTTTCTGAAAACTTGGCTGGTTTTAGTGAAGAGCAGGGTGAAAGTTTCCACCAAAATTTTGAAAGATTAGGAGTTAATATTAGTCTTAAGCTGCATTTTCTACACAGTTATTTAGACAAATTTCCTGAAAATCTGAGTGATTATAGTGAAGAACAGGGTGGGCGTTTCCAATAAAATTTTGAAAGATTAGGGGTTAATACGAGCCTTAAATTGTATTTTCTACACAGTTATTTAGGCAGATTTCCTGGAAACTTGGGTGATTATAGTGAAGAGCAGGGTGAACGTTTCCACCAAAATTTTGAAAGATTAGGAGTTAATATGAGCCTTAAATAGAATTTTCTACACAGTTATTTAGACAGATTTCCTGAAAACTTGAGTGATTATAGTGAAGAGCAGGGTGAACGTTTCCACCAAAATTTTGAAAGATTTGGAGATAATATGAGCCTTGAATTGCATTTTCTACACAGTTAGACATATTTTCTGAAAACTTGACTGGTTTTAGTGAAGAGCAGGGTGAAAGTTTCCACCAAAATTTTGAAAGATTAGGAGTTAATATTAGTCTTAAGCTGCATTTTCTACACAGTTATTTAGACAAATTTCCTGAAAATCTGAGTGATTATAGTGAAGAACAGGGTGGGCGTTTCCACCAAAATTTTGAAAGATTAGGAGTTAATATGAGCCTTAAATAGAATTTTCTACACAGTTATTTAGACAGATTTCCTGAAAACTTGAGTGATTATAGTGAAGAGCAGGGTGAACGTTCCACCAAAATTTTGAAAGATTTGGAGATAATATGAGCCTTGAATTGCATTTTCTACACAGTTAGACATATTTTCTGAAAACTTGGCTGGTTTTAGTGAAGAGCAGGGTGAAAGTTTCCACCAAAATTTTGAAAGATTAGGAGTTAGTATGATTCTTAAATTGCATTTTCTGTACAGTTATTTAACAGAAAGCCTGAAAACTTGGGTGATTACTGATTATAGTGAAGAGCGGGATGAACGTTTCCACTTAAATTTTAAAAGATTATAGGAGTTAATATAAGCCTTAAGTTGCATTTTCTACACAGTTATTTAGACAGATTTCCTGAAAACTTGGCTGATTATAGTGAAGAGCAGGGTGAACGTTCCACCAAAATTTTGGAAGATTAGGAGTTTATATGAGTCTTAAGCTGAATTTTCTACACAGTTATTTAAACAGATTTTCTGAAAACTTGCGTAATTATAGTAAAGAGCAGGGTGAACGTTTCAGCAAGATATCAGAATAATGGAGCAAAGGCTGGGATCGCCACATGATGGCTCACTATCTGTTGGATGGCCCACTATCTGCTGTACAAAGATATTGTCCTGAAGAGAAACAGTATTGAAAATTATACAGGAAACGGTTTTGCAATCCGTATCTCACTCAAAATACAATGTTACAAAATATGTAAAAAAAAAAAAGTTTTTACAATTTAATGTTACTTTTTTGTACTGGTGCCATTGTCGGATTGTTGGCTTTATTTCGAAAACGAGACCCAATTTAGAAAATTTGCTATTATTTTCGTATTCAGCAGGCCAAAATTATTCGAAATCCGTTGTCCAACCCCGTGCCGCAAAATTATTGCTCGATATAATATCATATGTATCTCCAGGGTTAGCGAACTGAAGGTGGAGGAACATATTTCACATTTTGAAAACATTTATTTTTTCAGAACAACGCATATCCACACCGTAATCTCAGAAATAACGGATGGAGATCGAAGAAGAAATTAAAAGTGTATTTATTTAAAGTGTATCCAGTTACTGCACATTGTGTGACGTAGGTAACACATTTTTGGGATTCGTGAAACCGTGCAATAATCAAAGAAGCAATTTAGTGACCTTTATTGTCAACAATAATCTGAAATGCTAATAATAGGGTAACTGTAGGATAGATGGTCATAGTTTTTAAAGTTTGAAATAAAAATTCTTAGAATGCAAATACAAGAAATATTTATGCATATTTGAAGTTCTTATACATATGTTCATCATATTTTGGGCAAAAAATAATTAAATATTGAGAACAAAATATGGGAAATTAAAATGGCAGTTGGCCATCATTCCTTGAAGCCGAGGAGAGACGGCCATTCAATACAAGAAAGAAAAAGTGAAGTTAAAATAACAAAAAACAACACATTTCATATATTTAATCATGAAAAATATATAGTAATTTGTAAAGATGCAGTTATATCATTGAAAAGAGTAAATAAAACTCGAATAAACAATATTTGTAGTATAATTTCAATACTTCCCTTTTCGCAAAAAGGTCTTGATAGTTTGTACACGTTTCATGGAACCACTTCAGGCACCTTATGCATTGTATCCAAACATCCTTTTTGACTGTGATATTATATTGTTCTCCATAACCAACACAGTGATCCTCATTCAATTCCATTCCCTCGGAATCTGTAGAATCTGATAATTTTAAATGTATTCCATTGTCTTTGCTGCTGAATGTGTGGTGTTTCTTTTTTTTCGCGTTTATTTTAGGTTTATTGCGTTTATTTAGTTTATCTTTTAAACTTTATCTGTTTTTGGGATGAAAGTTTCCGACGGTTTTCAATATTTTCTGAAATAAATACATCGTTAGGTCTTACTATGTATATTATTATTATTATTATTGAAAAATTTATATTACGGTGCGTCCCAAAAGTTTATAGACAACCATTTTTATTTATTTATTTATTTATTTATTTATTTTTTGCATTTAAGATCTAACTAAACGAGTAAAAAAGGCGAAAAAAATTATGGAAATATATAATGATGAAATAAAAATAATAAAATACTCATGTAACTTTTAGCAGTCATAGATTTAATATAAAAAAAAGTAAAAAATAAAATGCTCTCCGAAAAATATATAGACAACAGGTGTTAAAAGCGGATTTAAGTACTGATGTCCGAAATTTGCATATCCCAAGGTCATGTACATGTGAGGCAACAGTTTCCTAAAATAAAATTTAATCTGTCTTTCCGTTTCCGACTGATTGCAAAAATGCCTCGCAATGTGCAATTTTCCCAAAAGAAAATTTTGAAATCTATCGTTTAAAGGCTCGTGGCTCGTGGATGGAAAGCTGTGGACATTTCAAGAAAAACTGGATACAACGGGGTAGTTATTTACCGAATTCTATCAAAAGGTAACAATCTGAACCAAAATTCCGTTCTAGTCGGCCAAAGAAAACAAATGATACCACAGGGAAATTTTGACCCAGAACCTGTGTGTACGGTTAGTTTCTACAGAAGTAAACGTTTCAGTACCAGTATCCACGGTCCATCGACGGCTGCTAGCAAGTACATTTCTTGATTTTCGAAAAATGCATCATTCGCTAAAGTTTACAAAACGAAATAAAGACACTCGTGTTCAGTAGAACCGACATCACAGGAATTGGTCAGATGAATGGCTGAGTGTTCTTGTCAGTGATGAAAAGAAATTCATTTTATATGGCCCCGATGGTGGGGCATATTAATGTCACGATATTCGCAATTATTCAAGAACTTTTAACCCATATTACTTTTTTGAAAAATCGTCAATGTTCCGAAGATTACCAGAAAAGGCTTGAAGTACAGTCACTTCCATTTGGAAAGTTGCTAGGGGGGGGGGGGACAAATGGATGTACCAACAATATCATTGCTCCATTCTCGTGTCCAACTAAGCAATGCAGTGGTTTAGACAAAACCAAGTAACTGTCATGGACTGACCAGCCCTCAGTCTTGACATGATCCCAATAGAGACCCTTTGGGAAAGATTAGTTAGAGACTTATATGCTAAACGTCGTCAATTTGCAACGGTTCAAGATATAAAGCTGCAATTCGGAACGAAGTTGATTTTCTTTAAAGTCAGAACTTCTTCAAATTCTTGTTTTGAGTATCCCTGATTGAGTGTTTGAAGTGATTAGAAAAAAACGGCTTAAACATCTGACGGTTAAAGGAAAAAATGAGTTGTCTATAAACTTTCGGGACAGTCAAATTTAAGTTTTAATTTTTCTCATAAAGTCTATAGTTGTGTAATATTATTATTGTCTTGCTATTATTTATAATTATAAATTGTTTTAAATTTATCACTCTTTTTGTTAATTGGAAAACTAAAAAAAATCCGTTGTGTATAAACTTTTGGGACGCACTGTAGTTAAAACTTAAACAATTATATCAATTACTATAATTATAAACACAAAAGTTATATAATCCTTTTAAATTTAATTATATTTAGTTAATATCCTCACACGGTATAATTTTGAAATATTGATTAAAGGTGGTCATCTCTCCTCGAGTTGATGTGGGGCATCTCTCCTGAAATTGAAGGACAAATGGTCGCCCAATTTAAAGCATTAATAACCATTGTACGTCTATGTTTTAAGCTTAGAAGTGAAGATTGGATTATATACATGCCTTAAAAGTCCACATACTAAATATATATATATAACGTACGTACTGCAAAACTTTCAGATACCTAAGCCAAAAAAAATATTCAACCACTAAATTAAACATTAAAATTATACTTACTTTTTATAATCGAAAAACACAACTGCACGTCGCAATGAATGAATTCGTTGAACTATTTCCTACCAACAAAGTTTATGTTGCAATCTATGATCATCAAGTTTTGGAAATATTTAGAATGGCCATCTCTCCTCTATGGCTATCTATCTTAGAGTTACCCTAAATTGTGTAGAGGCATAATGAAAATTTAAAAGTTATTCTCTTCGGAATCTTTTTTGTAATATTTATAAAATTTATGCATATATGGATGAAAATTATTTCCCAGTTGCAAAGCTGTCAACTTATACGCTTCTTTCCCACCACTATTTTTTTTAAAAATCATTAGCTAATCTTTAATCTCGTATTCTCTGCAAGACATCGCAAGGGCTATTTTTTAAAAGGGAGAAATATAAAGCTCATATTTAAACTTATATTTAAAAATATATATATACTTGTAAATTCATAAATAAATATTGAAATGATAAGATTAAAAATTTATGATAATAAGAGAAGAAACTCTTGGTGCATGATAAATTCAGAAAATATGCATATAAAGAGGAAATTTTTGTGAAATTAAATACATTATAGTGTTATCTTTATACTAAAACCAGAATATTTGAAAAAAATATTGACTAAATTAAAAAATTAACAGAAAATTTAAAAAAATCACTTAAAAAAATATTTTAAAAGTAAAAAAACAGAAAAAAATAAAATATTACGTTTTTCTGGTTTTAAGTTGTAGATAACACAGAAATAAATATATTTTAAAAATTTCTTTTGATGGCCATGCATAGTTTTTCAGTAACACTGCGCGCAGTATCAAAATTCATCATTTTGAATAAACGCAACGCAAAGTTTAATTATCCTATGTTGTTTCAATATATAGTTTTAGTAAAACTGCCATAATTAGTAAACTAATGGGAAATTTTTAATGCGGTTTTTTGCATATTGTTCAGAAATGATTACGGAATCAAAATATGTATTGAAAAAAAATCGAAAATTTTGCAGGTTTAAAGGTATCCTACCCCCTTAAATGAAGTAAATTTTATTTGTCAAAAGGACCGGTAGGAAAAAAGCGTAAAAGTTAGCAGTTATTTCATAACTATGTTAAAATTTGTGGTATTTCTTGAAATCGGGAAGCTCTCAGCAGTGTCATCATGGTATATGCTTCTTAGAATAGACTAAGCTATATTTATGTAAACGTCTTCTTTTCTACGTTCGCTCTTTCCATTTAGGTCTTAAACATGATTCAATTCTCTTTAAATGTATGGCGTCTAATGGTGGTGTTACTTTTTTGTACTTGTGTCATTACCGGATTGTTGGCTTAAAAAACGAGAGCCAATCCAGAAAATTTGCTATTATTTTCGTATTCAACAACAAACCGATGACGCAAAATCGTTACTCTCGGTGTTATGATTATCAATAATGAAAAAAGATTTTTGAGTATAATTAATCGTTCAAATTAATTATAAATACCGATGTCGTAAATTCGACATTTCAATTATTTTACGTAAAAGGTTTAACCCTTTATCTACTGACGATACTTATAAGTGCCATTAAAATAACGTGCTATAAAATTCATTTAATACATCGATTAGTTGTAATACAATTTAGAATGAGTTATAGATACATTCTTCTATCTTTTTCCAAAAGCATTATTGGTCATACAAAACAAAAATATTTTTAAAAGGATGATTTCTTTTGCCTTTGCATCTTTTCAGCTTTCTTGGCGTTAGGGGGGGGGGGGATATTTTTCAATTCGGAAATATTTCTATAAATTCAAATTTAATTAATCCTTCTAAATGCTTCAAACCTTCTAAATTCATTCTAAAATTTATTAAATGATTATGTAAATACTCTAATGTAGTTTAAACAATTCACGAAAACTGCTTTAGACTATCAAATTTTCATGAATTCATAATTCAGTACATATAATTGAATTAGGTGGTAGAAGGTATACTCAAAACCGTGTTTTTGAGTAAAAGGAAAAAAAAAAAATTGGGAACATTTTTAAAAATCAAATTTATTTATATGAAATGTCTATCTAAATCCCATCGAAGGTTACACAGGTTGTTTGCTTCTTATTGAAGTGAAACTCTGAAACCATTTATTTTTTTTCTCGGACAAGGCATATCCATTCCGTATCTCCTAAATAGCGGATGAAGATCAAAAAAGATATTAGAAATGTAATAATTTAGAAGCTTAGCCAGTTATTGCACATTGTGTGTCGCATGTGACACGTTTTTGTGATTCATGGAGCAATTTAGTAAGCATTATTGTCCGAAATATGTGACTAGAATGCTTGTCTGTGCTATATTTCTCCTTTCCCAACCAGTCCTGCTGGTTGACAATTGCCATCGTAGCGACAATTGATAAGCCTTTTTCTCACGGATAGCTTGAAAATCGTGGAAGAAAGAAGTATTGAGTTTAAAGTGTCATTTACGTTAAGCGCATGATCGTGTTAGCAGTGTAAGAGAAATGTGCAAAAGAAATTTTTTCCATCTGATCATTTCCATGATTTCTTTTTTGTCATTTTTTCAAAAATGACTTCCAAATCTAGATTTGAGAGTAGATTTTATCAAAATTTATTCATTTCAGTTTGTTTCAACTATCTGTGTGTGTGGAGGAGAGCAACTAAGGCTTATTTAAAGAATTAAATGTATGTATAAATATGATGAAGTTTGAGGACCGGTTCTTCTAAAATAGGTTTAAGTTGAATTTTTGAAAAACATCTATTTTGAGTAAGAAATGGTAAGTAATCGTAAATATAAATCCAAATGCATTGCGTACAATAATCCAGAGATATCGTTTCCTGTAAAAGTTCATCAGGCAATTATTCAGCAATCAGGTTTCCATGGAAAATTATTTTATTTTTCAAAAGAAGAGGACAATAGATGGAAAAATTAGTGGTGGCCCCCCATACTCAGCAACTTTTAAGCTGTTTCCAGTACAAAGATAAGAGATGAAGTGTTTTAAATCTTCATAATTTAATAACGCCAAGAATACGTCTCTCCTGAGCCAATACGCCAATCACAAAATATTCGTTAAACTGGGAGAGATATTAAAAGTTGAACGAGATAAACGCCAAGTAAAGAAATCACATTTGTCTATTAATTAAAAAAGTGAAATAAAAAGGCAGACCTATCATTGCATACAGAAGTGAAGTATAACGGCGAGGATAATTAATCACCAATATCTATTTGCCGGCAGAAGTGAAAGTGAAATTTATGGATCTTTTAATGATTAAACGAGGGGCTAGAAAGCTTAATTAAATTTATGATCTTTAGATTACATAAACATATTTGTAAAAGACAGCGTTTTTCTAATAAAATATCAATAAAGAATATTTATTCGGGGATAACGATTCCACTTAAATTAGACTTAAAGAAAAAATCATTTTGAATAATAGCTTTTAAGAGAAGAATGAAAAATAAATATAGAAAAAGGATTAATTTTGAATGAAAATCTTACACAAATATATGGCCTCGCCATAATAAAGTATTCGAAGGGAGCTCTCAAATTCGTCAGTGTTCTGGGCCTATAAATTTAGTAAATATTCACTACTAAGTAAAAAAAAAAAACATATAAATTAATTTTCAAATGAAAAAAACACCTCAAATTATTATTTCTCAACTTATTGCATTGATATTTACTTATTGCATCCCAGTTGGTGAATTAAAGAAAAAAAATTGTTACAAACATCGTAAAACATTGAAAAAATACGACGATATCATTTTGAATCGAAATACAAAACCGATCTATCGTCAACTGAAAAAGCAACTAATTGGAATTGGAACATAACCATTTGGCCATTTTGTTGGTTGCTTTCTAACTACGGGTGACTTTTTTGTTGACTAACGGAAGATCAGCTTTGTTTTTCGATCCAAAACGATATCGATGTATTTTTCAATATTTTATGTTTTCAACAAATCTTTTTATTTCTGCTATCTGATGCCTTTCTCCAAAGCAATTTTTTGGGCCTGGAAGTTATTCATTTAATTCTGTTATACCTATTATAAATCTTCAGTGATGTTGTATGTGGTATTTCAGTTCGAATATCATGCATACGCTGCACTATTTCTCCCATTAATACCAAGGATTCACCTCTAACAAAGTCGAAGGAAAAGGTACAGTCGTGGAAAAAAAAGTAAACACCCCTACTAACTCCTCAACAAATTATCGTAGACGAAAGTTACTAGTACCGAACGATTGGAAATAAAGTCTACTTTTAAATGACGTATATAAAATTTGCTTAGGGGGCCATCCATCTACATATTAAAACGAATCCAAACTTCATTTTTTTTCAATGACAATACCCTTAACCAGATATTTCAAATCTTCGGTTCAAACTATGCCTAGACACCAAATTTCAAGTCATTTGAATGATAAGTTTTTGAATTATATACATTCAAAATTTAGTACTTCTAATGTTAAATTACATTTTCATATTTTTATTTATATCTCCTGAAATTATGCTCCTAATGTGCTAATTTTTTGTGTAGCAATAATACTAATATAACCAAACATAAATACGTTGAATTTGCAATTTTTATAATTTTATGATATGAATTATGAATTATGAAATTAATATTCGAAAAAATTATGAATTGCAGCCTACAGTTTTTTTGATGGATTTAGTTTTATTAAGTCCTGCTTTATGGAAATCCAAAATTTCACAATTTTCTTCCTAGTAGTTTTCAAATTATGCTTAAAAAACGTCAAAAGGATGATTTAAGGGGGCGTCTGTGATAGAAGTGACTAGATATTTTGAAATTTTTTCTGCTGTCGTGTAATCTAGCAGGCTTCATTGACTGCTTGAGTGGTGCTTAAGGTCCCTTGATCAAGAAGGGGGCTCTCTCGGTTAACAATCGAGTACGGAACTTCAATTTGGATACAGCCCTTAAAATACGCTCGTTTTAAAATAATTAATTTCTCGGAAACTTATGGTATGAATTGCATACAAGTTTGTTTTTAGGCTAATTGAAGAGTGTAAAGTTCATTTATGCTGTCAGAATTGTGTACTGCTATTGAAAAAAACAAAGTTATGGTTCGTTTTAAAATGTAGATGGCCCCCTAAGTTAATTTTATATACATAAATTAAAAATAGACTTTATTTCCAATCGTTCGGTATCAGTAGCTTTCTTCTACGATAATTTGTTGAGGAGTTATTAGGGGGTGTTTACTTTTTTTTTCCACGACTGTACGTAACCATTTTCTTTTTCAGCATATCGACGTGGTAGATAGTGAATCATGAAACATTGGTGAACAGTGAAGCAGCATTTGACTATGTACCATTACAATTTTATTTATTCCATTATGAATAACGTGCCTTGTATGATGTTACACTGTTAAATATTTTCTGCTGTGTTGAACCAACTTATTATGCTGCAAACATAAAATGATTAAATCTCGTTGCAAAATTTGGAGCTCTAATTGAGCCAAAACTCGAAATATTCGAATGAGATTTCACCATCTTGTGCTTACAGGTACTGCAGACAACCCGAACAGGAAACGGCAACAGGAAATCTGATTCCAACCTGACAAAAAAATTTCGTTGATTCGAAACCCGAATCGAACACAACAAAAACATTTCATCTAGCCGTATCCGACACACTTCAATCCGAAACCGAACCGAACCCGAAATATAAGAAAATCATTCCTTATCTTAATGAATCATAAAAAATTAGTCTGTATTTTATAATATCAGTTTTTTTTTTCTTTTACATAAAAAATAAACATATAATATTTATTAATATTCAAGTGTATTTTTTTTCTCAGAAAAACATATTTCGGACTTTCTATTTAAAAATCAGGTCAATCCGGACCCGACCCGCATGATTCAAAACCTAACCCGATGCCAAGCCGAAGCCGGCACATTTAAAGTCAACCCGAACTGAACCTGACCCAGAGGAAAAAATAAAAGTCAACCCGACCTGAACACGAACCGCAACAAAAGAAATCAGCACAGTCCAACTCGACCCGTCCTGCAGTTCGGGTCCGGTTCGCATAAAATCGGATTACCCGATGCAGAACTCTACTCCCCTATAATGCCTCTAAAACAGTACTTTTGTTTTAAACTGTTGGGCCTCTAAAAGATAATTTCTATATTCTGTTACAAAGTGAAATAAATTGCTTTTCAACGAACAACGCTTGTATTTTTCCACACAAAAAGACGAGACATACGCTAAAAAAAAAAAAAAAAAAAAAAAAAGAAGAAGAAATATAAGTCATCCACCATTGGAACTACATACATATATGTCTTTCTAAATGCTACCCCATATGGTTAGACAAGCAGATAAATTTATCAACAAAGCCTCGAGTTTATAATGTAAATAGGTCGACAGGTTGATTTCTTGCTCATTATTCAGTTTAAGAATCTGATAATGTCACTTTTCAATTGTTGTGTCATAAATTTCCAAGAAAATACGAACTTCCTCAACGTGTCACAAAATATTTTCGAACACCCATCATAAATCGTATTTAGTAGTTTAAACATTTCCAGAGTTTTTATTTTAATGGTTATAGATAGTAGAATTCTTGGAAAAAAAAAATACAAATTAGGTAAAAAAATATAAATTAGGCTTTCTTTAAAATCATTTAAGGCTGTTCTCAAATCCAAAAGACTTTATGACATAAGTTTTAATTTATTTTTGTTCGGAAATGCATGAAACTAGCAGGTGTTGTTGTTCAGAAACTATGTAATTGATGTTTTTTTACAAGCGCAATAGATCGTTCAGAAAACAGTGTTAAAGTGGGCGTTTTGAACCGAATTTTCGCGCGAAAGAAGAATAACCACTGAAGAAAGAGAATAATTTTCATAAAGTTATTTTAAAAATTTCATAAAAGAAATCGTGAAACTATTTAATTAATCAGGATTCTATCTATAATGACTAACTCCATGACTTATTTATTTTTTTCTGAAAATATACGTGCAGGGGCGCCATTTGAGGGGGGCTGGGGGGGGGGCTATAGCCTCCCCCAAGGAATTTGATATTTTAGAAAATTTATCTGTCATCGCAGGTCAAACTCAAAAGAATTTAAAAAAATTACTCAAAACCTAAAATAGCTTGTCAAATTTTATTACAATAAAAACACGTATAAATAAACACTTTAGGTATATAAACTAATAAATTATATAAAAAAAAAAAATTCTAATTTGCCAATTTATCTATTTTTTCCAACTCTAATTTGCAAATCTCGCATTTTTTTTTTCTGCGGTCAATTGACGAATTGATTTTGCGTCGCTCTGCAAGAAAAATAAGCAAATAAATAAATAAAATAGCATGGTCTTCCCTTGAAAATTAAACAAGAGAGAAAAATCATGCGTCAAGCATAGATTATGAAACACTTTCCAACACATCAAGAATGCTTTAGCAAAACTTAGCCTTTCAATAAGGTAAATAATATATCTAATTAAACATTTTAGAAAACAGAAGGACTTTTTCCTAGAAATCCACACAAACTTTGCAATTATGTAAAATAGCAAAGGAAACCGAATCAGGTGAAACTTGCACGTGAAGTTTTGTGCTATGTATATAAGAGCATGGCCATTAGCCAAGAGATCATTAAATAATCTGTGTTTTCCGAGAATAGAGCCACAAGAGAAGTGTCTATGTATTATTGGGTACAAGTTTTACGAAAGCAATATTCATCAAGGATCAAGTCCATCGTGAACTATTTATTTTCCGAAAATATCACCAAACGAACTACATACGATGTTCTAGAATGTTACTAGGAGGGACTCTCGGCCAAAAAAGAACTGGGATCGGGTAGGAAGGCAAATAAAAAAAAATCTCCAAGCCAGAGTTAGAGCAGTTGAAAGGACTGTTTGACGAAAACGACCGAGTATTAATCCATCCCATGCCTTCGAAATACAGTGTTTCACCTAACCACCAACAAAAGACAATCACTAAGAACCTGAACATCAAATATTACAAGAAATGGTCATAACAGAATGAACAGAAAAACAAATGGTTGTCGTGAAAACGAAGTGCGATCACTTGTTCAGAAAATTCTCTGATAGAATATTCATCTTCGATGACAGTGACGGCTCATATTTTAAGCTCAAGCGTTCCACGTTTAACTATAACGGTGGTTATTATACATCTGACGTCTCTACGACCCAAGATATCATTAAATTTTCTACTAAAGCAAAATTCCAAGACAAGATCCTCGTATGGATTGCAATGGGTCCGAAAGGTTTGAGTCGTCCGTTCATCCGAAAGTCTGGGTTCGCTGTCAATGGGCAACGACATTTGAACAAGGGCATTCGCCGTCTTCTTATCCCCTACCTGTAGCAACCAGGGCCGAAACTAGCCTTTTTGGCGCCCGAGGCAAGCATGGATTTTGGCGCCCCCCCCCCCCCTCCACTACAAAGTAAATTTACAAAAACAATTTTACTAAGTATCTAATAAACAGCTTATTTTTAAATTTAAAATATATAAAACTAAACTACGTAATCAGCTTTGCCAAACATTGATTCATTAAAACCTTGAAAACGGAATCAAAAGGAATTTTTTTATTATTATTATTGTATAGGCCTAAATGAGGTCGACATCTTGCTGTACGTTTGTATTTTTTCATCATAGTAGGATTATTGTGTAATAGATGTGTTACCTGCTATGATAAAAAATGTTTAAAGCGGAATTTTTCCCGATTCTTGTGATTCCCTCTTAGAAACTTTTATTACACCTCAGCCCCCTCAGAAATGATGAGTCTAGATACGCCACTGCAGGGTGGCAAAACGCCTAGAAATTCCAGAAAGACGAGAAAAAAAAATCATTTTGGGCGATAAAGGCGGGCTTTGCTTTACTAGATATGACGCCATGTGCAAGATTTTTTACTGTACCACTAAAGAAACTCAACGCTGCTCAGCGGAAAAACAACAAACAGCTTTCATGGAATTTTTTTATCTAATAGAAAACTCAGACTGTGAGGAGTCGCTTCGCACTTGGTAGTTATCAGTAGTGGACAGTGTCCGACAATAGAGATTGACCTTGAAAAATGGTAGTGATTTTCCTACACAGGAAGTGAAAGATAGAAGGCGAAAGGCATAGGCATGATACTTTTGGAATGGGAGAAGGAAAAAAGCCTTTTTTCTTATTCATTTGCAATTTTGTATTGTAGATGAATCTTTTTATCTATTTGTAAAGTTTAATGCATTTGATTAAGTTTTCCTTTAAATTTTCCGGCTGCGAGACATTTTTGTACAAATTTCGTATATATATACATTCTTCTATTAAACGTCAAACAAAATATTCATTCTGGCGCCCCCTTCACCTTCTGTTAAAGCGGCGCCCGGGGCACGTGCCCCCTCTGCCCCCCCCCCCCCTAGTTTCGGCCCTGGTAGCAACTACAATGACGGTGATTACGGTATCTGGCCAGACTTGGATAGCAGTCGTCTCTGCAAAATCGTTCTCAGCCATTTCCGCCAGCAAAACTTCACTTTCATAAAGAAGTCTGACAACCTGGTTAGCGTTCCCCAAATTTGACGAATTGAGCGGTTCTGAAAGTATCTGAAGTCAAAAGTGAATGCCAAAGGCTAGAAAGCAGGTAACATCCAGAAATTGATCAATCGAATCAAGTATTGTTTCAAAATTATGAACTTAAAGTAAAATCGATAATGTCAAACGAAACGGTTTAATTGAAATCCGATAACAGTTTTACAGAGGAATGCGGTTATTGAAGTCACCTTATAGTGCCCATTTGAGTTCTTTATCTCGTTTTTTAATGACTTTCAAGTCAAGAAAAGTTTGTGCAGATTTCTAGAAAACAGTCCTTATACCACATTTAAAAACCATATTTCAATAATTACCGCCCATAACCGTAAAAGTAATCCAGTTCTTTTGTGAAGCTCTGTATATGATCTATAAATTTGTACATATGATACACAGTGTGCTTAAATTACGTTTAGTAAGAAAATACATAACATAGTAAAAAATTCCCCTTCAGCAGTTTCTACCGATAGGGGGAAACGTACTTAAATTCTTTTGTACAGCCCTGTATATGACATACAGATTTTAATACACACCACATATTAATGCTGAAATTTACAAGCAATGCTTAAGCTACTTAAATTACGCTTCCATGAGTTAATATCCATAGGCGATTATATATCCAGTTCTTTGCATAGTCCTGTATATGATTTTATTTATATGCAGCAAACTTACCTTAGTATATTATACTAAATGTAGTTGAGCTTGAAAGACAACTTGAAGCTGCATAACTCAAATTAAAAATAACATCTTTAAGCAATTCCTGCTCTTTCTCAATAATGCTTACGAATTTTTCTGTGTGTCTAACGAATTTAAAAATTGCTCTGTATATGTTCTATAGAATTTATGTACACCATGTAGTATTCAAAAATTTAGTTAAACTAAAAAAACATACCATTAGTGAAAACGGACTTGCAGCAATCATTCCTAATAGCCAAACTTCGCATACAGATTTGTTCCCGAAATCTTTTATGTGTCCCTGTAAATGAATGATAAATGCAATCCCCATCCTATTTTACTGCAAGCATTTTGTTGTTAGCTTCAGTTATATATTCAATATATACCAGTTTCATCATGTTTGAAATAGTGCAACATAATTGAAATACGCTGCGAACAGTTTTTACCCGTAGACCATCATAATCGAACTCTTTTGCATAACCTTGTAAATGAGTGGTGAATGCTTCGCACCCCATATTCTACAGAAAGTATGTATTAGCACTAGAGATGAGACGGACTCAACCCGGACCTGACGCGGGTTTGATTTTTATACCAGCCTTCGGGCTCGGGCCCATTCTTTCTCAAATTGGCAATTTTATTTATTCTCGTACTCGTGTAGAAACAGAAAATAATTTTTTTACCCCTTAAAAATTAATTATCCCATTGCAAGTCTTTTTAATGCTATTTTGATCAGGAGGAAAGAGAAATAGATTTTTTTCTTTTTTTTTTTTAGTATTTGTCGAACATTATTTTGAAAGAAAACTTGTGATATTTGATGATTTATGTCTGTAGTTTAACGCGAGTAATTACCTATTGATGTTGGCGGCAATCAGAATATGGCGCCATTAGGATACTGTTTAATTGGAATGTTTATTTATTATTACTTTTTTCAGAGATCTAACGCGAAATAAATATTTTCTTTTACGTCAATCAGCATTAGCCTAAGATTTGCAAATTTTTAGTCTCCTATTGTCTGCGATTGTAATCGCTCTTTATATGAAAATAATGTTGGTGATTTTATTCATGCTTCTTCTTGAAGTCTGCTCATTCTGTGGCTCTGTTCTTCATATTCATACAACCACTTTCATACGTAAGTAGATAAAATTGGCATGTGTTGTTATTCCCGATTGAAAGCAATCAAGCAGCTTTTCCTCTTTTTCTATAAAAGCATCGGATCTTTTCGGTAACGGTGTCAAATTTATAATTTAAACTTATTTTCAAAGCCATGATAAATGCGAAAGATGTACACCTTTTATAGGAAACAGAAAACGCTGTTCGATTCTTCGTCATATAAATCATAATTTCTGCAAATTGCATTAATTTATACATAAAATGCTCTTCGTTTTTGTGTCCATCAGAGATACCTACTTGTTGCGGGAGAAAAATTAAAAAATCTTTTTAAGGAAGTATATTTCTATTTGACACTAAACGTCTCTTTTGATAAGATTTAATGTAAATTTCATAAAATTAATTATGTGCTAGAGATTAACAGTTGTTAAAAAATGAGATCTATTACATTTAGAACAGCTTTTAAATATGCATTTTTGTTAAATCTTTTTTTTCCGTGCATAATTTCGGTATCGGAATCGGGCTCTGATAGCACAAACTTTTTCGGATTCGGATTTAAAATTGTTGGTCCCGGGCTCTGAAAAATGAGCCCGAACTCATCTCTAATTAGCACATCTCAGAAATTTTTATCAATTTCATTATGTTTGTAACGGAGTAACATTATTAAAATACGTCACAAATATTCTTTCTTCATAGACTATAATATAACGGAATACTTGTGAGTTCTCCCGGATGCGAACTGTAAGTGCTAAACATAACATTACATGTAGTAGTCATCTTTTAGTACACCCCAATAATGTATATAAATGTTATTATGTTTAAATACTGTAATACAACAATATTAAAATATACCGCAAATGATTTTACCAGATAGATCATAATCTAACGGAATACTTTTGAGTCCTCCTGTAAATGAACTATGAATGATACACACTTCATTTTGAATACCGAACATTCCATTGTAAACATTAATAACATATATCAATTACGCGTTAATCCGAGTATATTTACGTGAGTTAGAGCATGACGAGACGGGCAGACAAACCCAATTCACTTTTCAACTGCGTTGGAAAGTGTTACAAATATTTCTTGAAGAATCCCATGCTTATGAAAATCTTAAGAATTGCATGCTATTTCAAACCCTTCCCCTCAAACAAAATCTTGCCTCCTCTCCTCACTCTAAGAAACTTATTAAATGGCTTTCTGTCCTGTCCGTAAAGCCTGCAAAGTCCAAAAAAAAAAAAAATCTCCGTTTTAGACAGGTACCCTTCTTAGCAAGAATAATTATATAGTGCTTTCTTCATAGAAACTTAATTTTTTTTTCCGTTTACGAAACAATTCTTTTTTTGACAGGTTTCGTATTCGCAAGTTTTACAATAAATGTAATATACCTATACTCTTCAGAGGTATACTATAGAAAGGATGTTTTAAATGCCTTTAAGAATACTTGTAAAAAGGGAAACTGTCTATAATAGAATACTGTCTTAAACGGAAAAAATGTTAGTCACTATCTTGAAATTATACCTGCTAAGATAAAAAAACCCTCCTTAAAACGGAATTTTTCATAGGTTTTCGTTTTGATGGGAGAGAGTACAGACTCCCCCCTCCGCCGCCGCCGAACCCCACCCCACCCTTGGCTATGCCACTGTCCTCAAAGACAGCCTTGCCCCCCCCCCCCAAGAAAATTCTGAAATGGCGCCCCTGTATACGTGTTTCATTTTTTATTTGCAAAATGCGTCCGTAATTTTAAAAAAACATGTCAAATAAATTAAGGTTATTCTGTAAAAAAAAATAATAATAATATTGTGCAAATCTACAGATCATAATTTATTTTTCTGTTTAATTTCAAGTCAAAATACTGAATAGTTTTTTTGTAACGTGTACGACAAAATGTAATTTAGTAGAGGATTCGCTTCGCTCATCCTAATAATGTAAAAATAGATTTATTTCCAATCGTTTGGTGCCTGTAACTTTCTTCCACTGTAATTTGATGCAGAGTTAGTACGGTGTGTTTACCTTTGTTTTTCCTCGACTGTACTTCAAACTAAAATAATTTTCTTTCGCAACACAGTAATATGTATTTTTGGAGGCAAACCGATTTGATATGTGGGTTCATAATCAGGAAACACTATTCTCGTTAACCCGGGAGAACTCGCTGCATGAGATTTTCTCTCACCGTCGTATTTTTTTTAAGACTCTTATTTAAACAATTTTTCATTTTAATTAAAATTTTAAAATGTTATTAAAATCATTTTACCTTTTTGTGAATAAAAGTACTAAGCCAAGCAAAAAACATGATATTAAGCGAATGTAAAGTAAAAGAAAAGCAATTGGGCACCGTAAGAGAAATTCTCACTAGCGAGTTCTCGCGGGTTAAACACTGTCCCATAAAACAAAACACGGCAATAAATCTATCAGTAATTCCATGGGGATGTAATATAAGGCGGCTTGAGGGTTGATTTCGGCTCTGATACTCAGTTGAAGAGTTCCATTCTGTCACTTTTGAGATGCTCTGCCATTCATTTCTGTGGATATGTGAAATTCCATCGACAAATCAAAACAAAATCTGAAATTATCCATCGTAAATCTCACTGGTTATCTTAAGTAAATGGTGGAAGATATTTTGCAAAATAAATAAATAAAATAAAACAAAAAAAAGTACAATTCTAATCAAATAATTAGCGTATAAGTTAAGTAAATTGTAAATTTCAAAGGATATACGCGTTTATGTACTAAAACAAAGGTGATCAGCAGAGAGAATCCTGCTTTTCGCCATATAGTGTATAACTCACAATTTATTCAAATGTAGTAATTATCCTTTAACTGATATCACAGGAATTGTCACATAACTAGTGTGAAGCGGTCTGTGAGACCGCTCCATCGAAAGATGAATAAAAGGCGCTGTTAACTCATAGGAGGGTGTTTTTGTACTAAACTTTTTGTACAGGACAGTTATAATTAAAATTCACCTATTCAAAAGTCTCTGGTGATAGTACTAAGGTTCCAAACGGAACAAAATTTTGGTAGTGTTTGTAGTTAAACTGAAAATTTCAAATTAAACTATAAAAATTGAAAAAAGCCGCGGTCTGAGAGACCGGTAACATCAGTTAAAGGTTAATTAAATTTAGAAAATCAAAAAACCCGACTGCGTAAAAAGCGAACTAATTAATCATTTCTGATCAATGTGAAACTATTTTTTATATTACTCACCTATTTTTTTATTTACTTGTATTGATGGCTTTTAAATTGTGTTTAATTGTTAGTTCCTATCTATAAACACTGTTTTGATGAGGTCTATAGATATCTATGAAGGTTAGAGTTGCAGTAAAGCTAGAGATCCTACCTACACAACTTCCAAGTTGTGTAATATTTAAACGGAGCTTCTGACTGTAAAATAGTCAATGAAACATCGTCTTCATTTTGAAAGACCTATCCAATGATATGCCACGCAATGGGGAGCGTAAATTTATTTTTCGTCTCTCTACCGCCATTTTGTATTTTACGGCTGCCATTTTGAATTTATAAAAACATAACCTAGCCTATAACCATCGGACGGTTAAGACAAATTGATAGAGACCTCATTTATTAAAATCCATCCAGCCGCTGAAATGTTTCGAGGGTATAAAGAAATCCACTTACCCAGATACGCATGAAACACACAACCCTTCTTGGCGGTCGGATAAAAACTAACATTTGTGTTCGAAATTAAATAAATTTTCCTTCCCTACATGCATTTTCGTGCAGATGTACACACTCGATATGTACTTGAAATCTGCAGCAAATGTGAAGATGCAGGTTTTCTTCAAAATCTATCTTAAGGTTGTTCTCAAATCCAAAAGGGCAAATTTATGACATAAGTTTTAATTTATTTTTGTTCCGAAATGCATGAAACCAGCAGGTGTTGTTGTTCAGAAACTATGTAATCGAACTGTTTTTTACGTTTTTTTGCAAACGCAATAGATCTTCATAAAAAATTGTCGAAGTGAACGTTTTGAACCGAAGTTCCCGAAGAAAGCAGAAAAAAACAATCAGCGAAGGAAGAAAACGTCTTTGTCACGAGATCAAAATCACTTATAACTCAACAGGTAATTTATTGATCAAAAAATGGAAAACACAGTTCGATTCCAAATCGCTTCCATAGTCAAGCCTTCCAATTTTATATCTTTCCGTTAAAAAATGAATTAGTAAATGTGTCAAAACGTTTTGCGCTTGTTGAGCAGAGCAGTTGAGAACAGATCTCATTGGTCATTTTTGAAAAAATTGAGCAAAAAAAAGTGCTACTTGACTCAGATAATGTTTACAGTTACTAAAAAATGAATTTCAAATTGAGCGCATGTACCTCAAACTAAAATAAATTTCCTTTCACAACACAGTATATATATTATAATATATGATTTCATAACCAGAAAACCTTATTTTCGTTAAACACTGCTAAAGAAACTACAACATTATTTTTTCTTTCGGTACACAGTACATATACTTTTAGAGTCAAAACAACTAGATATGTGATTTATAATCAGGTTGTTTGCTTGGATGTATAGGGTTTAGTGGCGCAAAGCCCTCTAAGGAAAACATGAAAACAGCCACTTGCTAAAGAAAAGTAAAAAAAGCTTAGTCAGAGAAGCTATCTGGATGCGGTATCACGTCCAGATTTAGTCAAACAAATGCAGAAAATGAAAACTTATTTGTTAAATTAAGGGGTCTCAGGACTCTTAAAGCTTTAAAATTTTCGAAATTTTATTTTTTCAGATGTTAAACTCCTTTTTTTCTGAACAATTTGATACAATTGTTTCCTTGAAATTCCCATTAGAACAGAATTTATGACTTTTAAAGCTATACCCGCTCAATAGCTAAAGCGGCGTTTTCGAAAGTTTGAAGTCATTTTTCTCAAAATGATGTTTTTGAGCATGACGCGCACGATATTTCAAAAGCTGCTGAATGCTTTTTCATGAAATTTTCAAAACATATGTTTCATGTTAGTCTGCATAAATTGAACCTAAAATTTCCTTTTTATTGTTCGAAAAAAATATTTTTTTAGCTGACTATACTGTTGAAATTTCCAAAATTAGCTAAATACAACTTTGTATTAAAAACGTATTAAATACAAATTTATTTAGGTTAAGAGTAATTGCTACAATCTGAAGTATAAGTAGGCACCAAAATTTTCCTTCTGCTTGCAAAATTTATTTTTTAATCCTGCGCGTAAGTTGTTATACCAATTTTCTGCAAGTCAAATGTCTGACAGTTTGGAGGTCCCTATAAATGGTAATACTGCCTCTTTTAAATACATGAAATGGAAGAACATACTTATATCTTTCATTCCAATAAAAAATGTGTTTTTAAATCATATGCATTTAAATGTTGAAAATGGTCTATTTCATTTTTTCCAACTTTAAGAGTCCTGAGACCGATTACAAATAGGTAATGCTATTTTCAATGAGAAATGCACTCTGGATGAGAGATCCCATCCAGAATCAGTCATATAAGTCGTTCAGAATGAAAAGAAAATAACCGCTAAAACAGTAAAGTAGAAATAAACTACTATAATTAAAAATAAAAGCCTGCATGATGTAAAACTAGTCGGTGGCCCCCAACGCCTAATATTATCATATTTTATATTATGCATTTAATAATATGTATAATATAAAATATGGAAATAAATGTTCAATACTGAAATTTAATAGGTTTTGCCGCACTATTACATTGTAAGTACATACCAAATTTCAAGCCTCTATCTCAATTTGTTCGGTAGATAGAATGTTTAAAATCGTTGCTTGATGACGTCGTAAACTTTAAATGCTCTCTTACTGAATTTCTTAAAAGAAACATACTTATAACTCCAAAAAATGATAATCATATTAACTAACAGTTTACTGCGTCGGATTAAACGTCTCATTTCCAATTAAAATATATCTTTGAATTGAAATTTGAATGAAATACAGTGTCAAGAAAAATCGAAGAGTGAGGAAAATATGATTACAAATGTCTCGGCAACTAATTATCCGATCGACTTCATTTTTTATGCAAAATTTATGTTTTTTTATTTTCTTTTATATTCACTCCTTAAAATAAACAATTTCGAAAAAATTTTATATACCTTTTATCAGAACGAATATTTCAAGAGTCCAAAAAAAAACAGTTCTGGATAATCGAGGTTACTGAAATTCAATAGGCTTTTTTTCATTATTACATACTAATTGCAAAACAAATTTCAAGTCTCTATCTCAATTTGTTCGGAAGGCAGAGCGTTTACAGACACACACACTCAGACAGACGGACGGCAATTTTTTTTCTTCTAAAAATATGTTTTTCGGAATCTCCAGTGTCTGAAACGTGTAAATCCGTCAAACATTTTTGTTTCGATTTTTAAAACGATTACAAGACTTACCCTATACGTATGATGGTAAGTAAAAGTAAAGAATGCCCCATGAGGTGTTTCCCCAATGTGGTTTGTCAATGTGGAATAAGATGGATTAAAATAGATTCTATACAATTGTCATCGGCCTGGACAGTCAGATAAAAGATGGCGAATAGTCAGGATATCAAAGTGACAGTGAGGACACATGAGTGCATCCTGCCGAAGTAAAAGATGTTTATGAGTGATTCTCGAATGACCAATTCTAAGACCAATCAGAAGAACATCAATTTTCCTCGGATAACTCGGAGACCAGGACATGGTTATTGGCTTGATATGATGGATTTTATTATTGTATTCTAAATCTCAACTTTAATAAGTAGTTTAACGTCTGAGAATGGAATTTTATGATATAATTGATTAACCCTAGAATACTAGACATAGTTATTTGGCATAGACATTTCAATGCCACAGTCGTGATAATTACGAGCATCCAGTATTCTAGGATTAAGAGGAAATTTTGCTGCCTCGTCTGCTTTTTTATTCCCAACAATACCCATGTGTCCAGGGACCCAGCTGAATAAAATAATATAACCACGTCTTGTCAATTCATTATGTAAACCCAGGATGGCTGAGACAAAAGGATGCTTTTTAAATGATTTTATTGCGTCAATAGAACTAATTGACTCTGTATAGATGATGAAGGATATGTTATAATGATGAGAAATGTGCAACATGTCCCTATCTATCGCAATCAATTCAGCCGTAACTTTATAATCAAGAAACCTTTAAAACAGACATATATTTACGTTAAAAGCTGCTGCATAAAACTAAGGACTTCGATAAATTTATCAGCAGTTCCATGGGGATGTAATATAAAGTGGCTTGAGGGTTGATTTCGGGGTCTGAAATGAAGTTGAAGAATTTCATTCTGTCACTTTTAAGACGCTGTACCATTATTTTGTGCGGAAATGAGAACGTCCCTTGATAAATTAAGAAACATTCTACAAGAAATAACCATCGTAAATCTTACTGATTAGTGAGATTTATTTATTTACTTATTTATTTATCCAAGCATTAAGAAATAATTGTAACAACAACAACAAAAAAAAGTACAACTCTATACCCGGATAAACAGCACAAAATGTTCTAAAAAGTGAATTTCATACTGGTCATATGTGCTTTAAACTTAAATACATTTTGATATCTGTGTTATAATCCGGAAACATATCTTTTTTTAATCATTTTACGATGGATATTTCTTATAAAATGTTTCTCGTTTTGTCAAGGGAGATTCTCATTCTCACACAAAGAATGCCTCAGCGTCTCAAAAGTGACAAAGATTCTTCAACTGAATATCAGAGCCAAAATCAACACCCAAGCCACTTTAAGACCCCCATGGAACTGCTGATAAATTTATGCAGAAATATTTTTGTTTAAACAATGCCCCGTAAAACTAAGAGCGTCTATAAATTTATCAGCAGTTCCATGTGAATGTAATATAAAAAGATATGAGGCTTGATTTCGGCTTTGATAAATTCAGTTGAAGAATTTCGTTCTGTGACTTTTGAGATATTATGGCATTCATTTGTTCGGGACCTCTTTTCACAAATCAAATAAGATTCGCAAGCACAAGATATCAATCTCACTGATTAGTTTTTACTAATATTGAGATTTTCTATTTATTTGTTTATTTATTTTGCACGCCAATGAGTCCGATTTGCAGATAACAAATTTGTGCAAGTCGAATCAAATAAAAGCATATAATTTCTAAAAAGTTAATTTTAAAGTGCCCAGATGTGCTTCTAACTAAAATAGTTTTTTTATGTATGAGGTATAATCAGGAAATACTTAAAACACAGAAATATTTTCATTAAACACTGTCCCGTAAAACTAGGAACGGCGATAAATTTATCAGCAGTTTAATGTGCACGTAATAAATATAAAAAAGGCTGAGGCTTGATTTCAGCTTTGATAAATTCGGGTGAAGAATTTTGTTGCGTCACTTTTGAGATGTTATGTCATTCATTTGTTTGGGAATGAGGATCTCTTTCAATAAAGATTCGCAAGCGCAAGTCGTAAATATCATTGAGTAGTTATACTAATATTAAGGTTTTCTATTTATTTTTATTTTATTTTGTACGTCAATGAGCCTCATTTGCAGTATGAGATTTAAAAAAAAATAATGCAACAGGAATCAGATAAAACAAAAAAATAAATAAAAAAGTTAATTTAAAACTGGCCATGTGTACTTCAAACTAAAATAAATTTTTATATGCGAGTTATAAATCAGAAACACTTAAAACCCAGAAATATTTTCCGTAAAACTGAGAGTGTCTTTATATTCATCAGAAATTCCATCTGAACGTGATATAAAAAAGTCTGATGCTTGATTTCGGCTTTGAAAAATTCAGGTGAAAATTTTTGTTCTGTCACTTTTGAGATTTTATGTCAATTATTTGTTCGAGAATGAGGGCCTCTTTTGGCAAATCAAAAAACATTCGCAAGCAAGTCGTAAATCTCACTGATAACTTTATAGTAATATTAAGATTTACTATTTATTTATTTTGTACGTCAATGAGTCGGATTTTGCAGTATGAGATAAAAAGTTAGTGCAAGTCGAATCAAATAAAAGCATATAATTTGCTAAAAAGTTAATTTTAAAGTGCCCAGATGTGCTTCTAACTAAAATAGTTTTTTTATGTATGAGGTATAATCAGGAAATACTTAAAACACAGAAATATTTTCATTAAACACTGTCCCGTAAAACTAGGAACGGCGATAAATTTATCAGCAGTTTAATGTGCACGTAATAAATATAAAAAAGGCTGAGGCTTGATTTCAGCTTTGATAAATTCGGGTGAAGAATTTTGTTGCGTCACTTTTGAGATGTTATGTCATTCATTTGTTTGGGAATGAGGATCTCTTTCAATAAAGATTCGCAAGCACAAGTCGTAAATATCATTGAGTAGTTATACTAATATTAAGGTTTTCTATTTATTTTTATTTTATTTTGTACGTCAATGAGCCTCATTTGCAGTATGAGATTTAAAAAAAAATAATGCAACAGGAATCAGATAAAACAAAAAAATAAATAAAAAAGTTAATTTAAAACTGGCCATGTGTACTTCAAACTAAAATAAATTTTTATATGCGAGTTATAAATCAGAAACACTTAAAACCCAGAAATATTTTCCGTAAAACTGAGAGTGTCTTTATATTCATCAGAAATTCCATCTGAACGTGATATAAAAAAGTCTGATGCTTGATTTCGGCTTTGAAAAATTCAGGTGAAAATTTTTGTTCTGTCACTTTTGAGATTTTATGTCAATTATTTGTTCGAGAATGAGGGCCTCTTTTGGCAAATCAAAAAACATTCGCAAGCAAGTCGTAAATCTCACTGATAACTTTATAGTAATATTAAGATTTACTATTTATTTATTTTGTACGTCAATGAGTCGGATTTTGCAGTATGAGATAAAAAGTTAGTGCAAGTCGAATCAAATAAAAGCATATAATTTGCTAAAAAGTTAATTTTAAAGTGCCCAGATGTGCTTCTAACTAAAATAGTTTTTCATGTATGAGTTATAATCAGGAAACACTTAAAACACAGAAATATTTCGTTAAACACTATCTCGTAAACCTAAGAACGTCGATAAATTTCTCGGCAGTTCCATGTGAACGTAATATAAAAGAGGTTGAAGCTTGATTTCGGCTTTGATAAATTCGGGTGAAGAATTTTGTTGTGTCACTTTTGAGATGTTATATCATACATTTGCTTGGGAATGAGGACCTCTTTCAAAACAGATTCGCAAGCACAAATCATAAATTTCACCAATTAGTTATATTAATATTAAGATTTTAAGCCCCCGATATGCTATTATTTTCTCCCAGCAAATAAAGTGTCGTCTCCAAAAAATAATCCGTTGTATAAGCCATCCGTAAAACAAAGCAGATGTATCATTGTACTCCTAAATACTCAACTCCAATTTTTTAAACTTTTAAGCATCGTACATTTTCGATTTTTATACCGTCGTATTGGGAGAAATAAAAGGCCTTTTTTTTCAATGTGTTTTGAAATGTTTTGCAAACTGCATCTCCATTTATTTACGAGATATTAATTTTTCTTTTTTTTTTTTTTTTTTTTTTTTAGTTTTTAGCGCTATTTTTGGCAACTCAAGTACTTCATTTCTGTAGAAAGTAAAGAAAAGTTAGATAGTTGGAAAATAGTAATTATATCTTTTTGTTGCCGTTTTCCCATAACTACTGGAAAAAAATGTAATTAAAATACGTGCTATTTTGATAAAATATAAATGAGTGATTTCTGATAAAACATGGAGCTATTATAAACTATATTTAATTTAATTATCTATATTACAAACAAATGAAGGCATATGAATCATTAGATAGCCAATTTTTTCTGCCGAATTTCTTGAGTGACCGTTTTTGCGTGTGTGTGTGTGGGTGTGGTGTGTGTTATTCAGCGACAGTGCCGTCCTATGAATACTTTACTCTAGATGTTCTTTAAGACTGGATCGTAAATGGGGAATTCTTCAGAGGATGCGAATAACGTCATTTTATATAAAATAAAAGCGTGTGTTTTAAGTCTTAAAACTGAAATGTGTTTTGTATTATCTATATTTTTTTTCATCGGGGGTGACCCTAAATTCTGAAAAAGCAGAATTCCCGTTTTCTAGTCTATTTGCTTTTACTTTATTTTGTACGTCATTGAGTCTGATTGGCAGTATGAGATAAGAAAATTAATGCACCACGAATCAGATAAAAGCAAAAAATAAAATAAAATAAAATAAAATAAAATAAAACTTTAATTTAAAACTGGCCATATGGGCATCAAACTAAAATAAATTTTGATATGTGAGTCATAATTATGAAACTCTTAAAACTCAAAAATATTTTCATGTAACACTGTCCTGTAAAACTAAGAACGCCGATAAATTTATCAGCAGTTCCATGGCAATGTAATATAAAAAAAAGTTTGAGGCTTGATTTCGATTTTGATAATTCTGTTGAAGAATTTTGTTCTGTCACTCTTGAGATGTTATGTCATTCATTTGTTCGGGAATGTCGGTCGCTTTTGATAACTCAAAAAACATTCACAAGCACAAGTCTTAAATCTCACTGATAAGTTTATATTAATATTAAGATTTTCTATTTATTTATTTTGTACGTCAATGAGTCTGATTTGCAGTATGATATAAAAAAATAGTGCAAGTAGAATTAAGTAAAAGCATAAAATTTATTAAAAATTTAATTTCAAAGTAGTCATATGTGCTTCGAACTGAAAAAAAAAAATTGATATGTGAGTTATAATGAGGAAACACTTAAAACGCAAAAATATTTTCGTTAAACACTATCCCGTAAAACTAAGAACGTCGATAAATTTATCAGCAGTTCCATGTGAACGTAATATGAAAAAGTTTGAGACTTGATTTCGATTTTGATAATTCTGCTGAAAAATTTTGTTCTGTCACTTTTGAGATGTTATGTCATTCATTTGTTCGAGAATGACGGCCGCTTTTGATAAATCAAAAAACATTCCCAAGTACAAGTCTTAAATCTCACTGATAAGTTTAGAGTAACAAGACTTTCTATTTATTTTGTATTTATTTTGTCAGTACGTCTGATTTGCTATATGATATAAAAAATTAGTGCAAATCGAATGAGATAAAAGCATATACGAGTAATTTACTAAAAAGTTAATTTTAAAGTAGTCATATGTGCTTCAAATTAAAATAAATTTTAATATGTGGGTTATAATCAGGAAACACTTAAAACACAGAAATATTTTCGTTAAACACTGACCCCTAAATGTAAGAACGTCGATAAATTTATCAGCAGTTCCATGTGAACGCAATATGAAAAAGGTTGAGGCTTGATTTCGGTTTCGATAAATTCGGGTGAAGAATTATGTTGTGTCTATTTTGAGATGTTATATCATAAATTTGCTTGGGAATGAGGACCTCTTTCAAAACAGATTCGCTTGCACAAATCGTAAATTTCCCCAATTAGTTATATTAATATTAAGATTTTTAGTCCCCGATATGCTATTATTTTCTCCCAGCATATAAAGCAGGGACGGCGAACCTATAGCACGCGTGCCACTTTTGGCACGCGAAAGAATATTTTTGGCACAGCACTGATATGGCTCTAAATCAAAATACACAAAATTGTGACTGATCTTTTCTAAATTCGATTAAATGTAAATTGAAAAAATTAAATCGTGGCATATTATATTCCAATCTAATTAATTATGGTCTCAAAAATTATTCGAACAAATACGATATTTGAAAACTATAGATAAGAACAATAATAAGATAAGAACCATAGATAAGAACTATATTAGACATTACTATCCGATGGTAAAGTTGTGGCAACTTAGAATTTATTTCAGAGCTTTACAAAGAAACTTGCGTTTGCTATTTTAAGTTTTTCTTTCTATCTATTCTTTCAAGTCATTGTTTTCACTAATTAATAATATCAAAACTGAAACTGAAAGCACTTGTCAGATAAATCCGGTTCAGTTTGCATTACAATTAAGTTGATATTAAGATGCAACAACATAAATCAAATTACATCGCATTAAATTTTTTAGATTATTTCCAAAAATATATTTGTTTCCATAATTATTATATTGTAATACCTACATGTATGTTACTCATGTTTTTTTAATTTTAATAGAGAATTTTAAATAATTTTAAACTATTATTTTTTAGTTGGCACGCCATAGTCACGTAAAATATTTTTTGATCGAATTTGGCACGCGGCAACAAAAAGGTTCGCCAACCCTGATATAAAGTGTCTTCTCCAAAAAGTAACGTTCCGTTGTATAAGCCAGCCGTATAACAAAGCAGATGTTCCATGGCAATGTAATATAAAAAAAAGTTTGAGGCTTGATTTCGATTTTGATAATTCTGCTAAAGAATTTTGTTCTGTCACTCTTGAGATGTTATGTCATTCATTTGTTCGGGAATGTCGGTCGCTTTTGATAACTCAAAAAACATTCACAAGCACAAGTCTTAAATCTCACTGATAAGTTTATATTAATATTAATATTTTCTATTTATTTATTTTGTACGTCAATGAGTCTGATTTGCACTATGATATAAAAAAAATAGTGCAAGTAGAATTAGGTAAAAGCATAAAATTTATTAAAAAGTTAATTTCAAAGTAGTCATATGTGCTTCGAACTGAAAAAAAAATTGATATGTGAGTTATAATAAGGAAACACTTAAAACACAGAAATATTTTCGTTAAACACTATCCCGTAAAACTAAGAACGTCGATAAATTTATCAGCAGTTCCATGTGAACGTAATATGAAAAAGTTTGAGACTTGATTTCGATTTTGATAATTCTGCTGAAAAATTTTGTTCTGTCACTTTTGAGATGTTATGTCATTCATTTGTTCGAGAATGACGGCCGCTTTTGATAAATCAAAAAACATTCCCAAGCACAAGTCTTAAATCTCACTGATAAGTTTAGAGTAATAAGACTTTCTATTTATTTTGTATTTATTTTGTCAGTACGTCTGATTTGCTATATGATATAAAAAAAATTAGTGCATATCGAATGAGATAAAAGCATATACGAGTAATTTACTAAAAAGTGAATTTTAAAGTAGTCATATGTGCTTCAAATTAAAATAAATTTTAATATGTGGGTTATAATCAGGAAACACTTAAAACACAGAAATATTTTCGTTAAACACTGACCCCTAAATCTAAGAACGTCGAAAAATTTATCAGCAGTTCCGTGTGAACGCAATATGAAAAAGGTTGAGGCTTGATTTCGGCTTTGATAAATTCGGGTGAAGAATTATGTTGTGTCTATTTTGAGATGTTATATCATAAATTTGCTAGGGAATGAGGACCTCTTTCAAAACAGATTCGCTTGCACAAATCATAAATTTCCCCAATTAGTTATATTAATATTAAGATTTTTAGCCCCGATATGCTATTATTTTCTCCCAGCATATAAAGTGTCTTCTCCAAAAAATAACGTTCCGTTGTATAAGCCAGCCGTAAAACAAAGCAGATGTTCCATGGCAATGTAATATAAAAAAAAAAGTTTGAGGCTTGATTTCGATTTTGATAATTCTGCTGAAGAATTTTGTTCTGTCACTTTTGAGATGTTATGTCATTCATTTGTTCGGGAATGTCGGTCGCTTTTGATAAATCAAAAAACATTCGCAAGCACAAGTCTTAAATCTTACTGATAAGTTTATATTAATAATAAGATTTTCTATTTATTTATTTTGTACGTCAATGAGTCTGATTTGCATTATGATATAAAAAAAATAGTGCAAGTAGAATTCGGTAAAAGCATAAATTTTATTGAAAAGTTAATTTCAAAGTGGTCATATGTGCTTCGAACTAAAATAAAGTTGATATGTGAGTTATAACAATGAAACACTTAAAACACAGAAATATTTTCGTTTAACACTATCCCGTAAAACCAAGAACGTCAATAAATTTATCAGCAGTTCCATGGCAATTTAATATAAAAAAAAAAAGTTTGAAGCTTGATTTCGATTTTGATAATTCGGCTGAAGAATTTTGTTCTGTCACTTTTGAGATGTTATGTCATTCATTTGTTCGGGAATGACGGTCGCTTTTGATAAATCAAAAAACATTCGCAAGCACAAGTCTTAAATCTCACTGATAAGTTTATTTTATATTAATATTAAGATTTTCTATTTATTTATTTTGTACGTCAATGAGTCTGATTTGCAGTATGATATAAAAAAAATTAGTGCAAGTAGAATTAGGTAAAAGCATAAATTTTGTTAAATAGTTAATTTCAAAGTGGTCATATGTGCTTCGAACTAAAATAAAGTTGATATGTGAGTTATAATAATGAAACACTTAAAACACAGAAATATTTTCGTTAAACACTATCTCGTAAAACTAAGAACGTCAATAAATTTATCAGCAGTTCCATGGCAGTGTAATATAAAAAAAAAAGTTTGAGGCTTGATTTCGATTTTGATAATTCGGCTGAAGAATTTTGTTCTGTCACTTTTGAGATTTTATGTCATTCTTTTGTTCAGGAAAGATGGCCTCTTTTGATAAATCAAAAAACATTCACGAACACAAGTCTTACATCTCACTGATAAGTCTATACTAATATTAAGATTTTCTATTTATTTTGTACGTCAGTACGTCTGATTTGCAGTATGATATAAAAAAAATTAGTTCGAATCGAATGAGATAAAAGCATATACGAGTAATTTACTAAAAAGTTAATTTCAAAGTAGTCTTATGTGCTTCAAATTAAAATAAATTTTGATATGTGGGTTATAATAAGGAAACACTTAAAACACAGAAATATATTCCTTAAACACTGACGTCTAAATCTAAGAACGTCGATAAATTTATCAGCAGTTCCACGTGAACGTAATATAAAAAATACTAGCCCACTCGGCCAAAAGGCGGAGGTAGATTTCAAAGTTAAGTACTACTTTCAACAACAAAAACTAATTCAAGATTAGAGATAAACCCAGTTTAACAAATTTATCTGGCTGCTTTTGGTGAGTTTCTAATTTCATTTTACTGTAAGAGCTGGTTTTATCAGAATCATGTTAATAGGATAATTTTTTCTTCAACACCTGTTTTTGTTTCATTTGTTTTTGCTGTAAGGGTTGGTCGTATCAAAAACTTATCTGCATAAAAGTTCTAGATAATATTAAGAAAATTTGTAATAAATTCAAGCGGATTTGATATATTGTGAATTGACGAAGTTATGAATTTTTTTCTTCTTCAACCCCCCCCCCCCTTTTTTTTCGTTTTATTTTATTTATTCATTTTTCGGTAATAGTTAGTCCTATCAAAAACTTGTCAATATAAAAGTTGCAGATAGTGTTAAGAAAATTTATAATAAGTTTAAGTGAATTTGATATATTGAGAATTGACGAAGTTATGAATTTTTTTCATCGTAATATGCTATTCATTTCGCCCCTTGAGCCCATTTTAAATTTTATCAAAAATCTGTGATACATAAATTTTTGGCCCTTTTTCTAGAAGTAATAATAAATTTAAACTGATTGCATATGTATTGTGGGGAATTTCGTAAGTAACACTTGCATCAGACTGAATGTCCCCGACTCTGTTATGATGATGCATCATATATTGTCCTTTTTATTCTTTTTTTAAATTAATGTTTACTCTTTCTTTCCTTTTATTCAATCAGTTATAACTGGATTTATTAAAAAGTAATCTCAGGGCTAAATACATTTTCATGTTTCTCTTTTCTTTCGGATGTATGTTATAAAAATATAAACATTAAACGGATTGATTCATTATAATTTTATATGCTTCATTCAACGTACTTAAATTATATGTAAAGATTTGCGATAATTGCATTCTTGTCATTTCGATATTAATTTTATACTAATATATTTTAGTTACGTGATTTATGTGGGTAATTTTATGACTTTGTTTATAAAAGAAAAACGATCATTTTTATTAACAAAGGGATTTTATCCATTTATTGCATTATTGTCAGGCAATAAATTTAATCATTAATGATATTTGTCATCTGTAAGATATATAGATTCTAACGTATTGTAGATATTTCTATAGGGTTGGTTTGAGTATTTTCGCGATTTTGTCTTTATCATTTTTTTCGCCCATAATTTAAATTCGCTCCCATTGCTTTTCTATGCAACGGATAATTTTGGCGTTTGTTTAAACTCTCATATTGGCTTGGCATTCCAGTGGATGTTGGCATGCGATTGATATGTAAGTGTATCATTCGGCCTGATACTCTGTCTATGTAAAGACTTGCCTGTCTAATGGACCACCCCATCAAATTTGTTTTCACGAAAGTTCCAATAAATAACATCGTATAACTTTTGATGTGTTGCAGTCAATTCTTGGGGATAAGAGCTCACAATATGGGTTCTGCGAAGCCTTGCAATGTACTTTCACTCTTACATCACCGGCCAAACCTGTAATTTAAAATGTGTGAGCATTAATTACTTCACATCTGTATTCCGCTTCGAGATTAAAAAGGCAACGAAGTTGCGTGAAGTGGAAATGCAAAAAAAATAAAGGGAACGAGAAAGAATCGGACGACGGCGGTTTTGTTAAAAGGAACAGAATATTCTCGACGATATAAAATAGAAGATTTAAACGACGTATGAAAATCTTAGAAATATTCGACGGTGCTAAGTAAATGAAGCCAAAGTTGTTCCTTTTAAGCTAAATATAGATTGAGAAGAGTGCTTTTAATTGTATTTTTGTTTTGTTTTCGTCTTAATAAATGTCAGTGTTCGTCTTAGAAGTGATAGTTATGATTTATAAATAGAGTCTCATTCCACAGTATTATAGTTAAAAAGTTGTGGGGTTTTCTTGGTTTTCAAAAAACCCCTCTCTTTTTCCATCCCTTGGTCCGATTTTGCCCATTAACGAACTTGGCCGAGATATTCTGCAAGTTGATTTTATGATCAGTTTGGAAGAGATTTGTGCAGAATTATGCAAGTTATCGTGTCCATAAAAAATGATATAATACATATATTATATATGTCATCATCATCTTTAACCGTTTTCAATCCACCGCTGGATATATATACGTATATAGATAAAGTTTTAAACTGGGGATGGTTTTGGATTCTAGGGGTCATGATCAACATAGATCTGCAAAAATTTTCCGGAAATTCGAACATAGCGGAAAATGTAATAGGTAGTATTTCTTACGAAATCTACTTAAAACGTTTGTGGCTTGAATTCAGCTGTGATAAATTTAGGTGAAGAAATTTGTTCTGTCAGTTTTGAGATGTTATGTCATTCATTGGCCTGGAAATGGCGTCCTCTTTTGATAAATCAAAAAAGATTCGCAAGCACATTGTCATAAATTTCAATGATTATTTTATACTAATATTAAGATTTTCTATTTATTTCTATTAATTTATTTTGTCCATCAATGAGTTTGATTTGAAGTATGAGGTAAACAAAAAATTGCAAGCCGAATCAGATAAAAGCATATAATTCACTAAAACGTTTATTTCAAAGCAACCACATGTGTTTGAAACAAAAATAAACTTTCTTTAATACACAATACATGCATTTTTGTAGATAAAACCATTTTATGTGTATACTCATAATCAGAAAACACTTAGAATACAAAAGTATTTTAATAAAACATGCCCTATAGAATTAAGGACGAATATATATTTATCACCAATTCCGTAGCGATGTAATGTAAAAATGCCTGAAGAATGATTTCAAGTGTTATAAATTACTTTCATAACTTCATTGTATCACTTTTGACATGTGGCCTTTATTTGTATGAGTATATGAAATTTACTCAACTAATTAAAATACAAACTTAAATATCAATAGTAATATAGGTCTCACCGCCCGGTTCTGGGCCCTTTCAGGCTCTTGTAGCCCACGATTCTGACGGCCCGAAGGCCGCCCCTTACGTGAGCGCCGGTCTTGGCATGTGCGCTGTCCAGCGCACGCCACGCAGCCTAACTCACAAAACAAGAGACGAAAAGCCGATTAAATCTCACTGATTACATTATATTAACCCTCTAAGTGTTTGGGGCGTAATATTCCGTTCACTAAGCTCCAGGTTTCACAGCAATACAAGCAATATTTAAGATAATTCTATAGATTTAATGAATTTTAAATACATTGAAGAATGATTAATACTCTCAAGGATTACATTCATATTTGTAATTGAGTTTTTTTTACAATGTTGAAAGAATCATATTTTTTCAGCACATTAAACAAAATGCAAAGAAACCAACATTACAATTTTATCCTTTTGCAAGACGCTCGAAGATTTTAATAAACGGTCAAGTGCGAGTGTTACTCAATACCCCCGTGTCCAGGGTCCCAGCGAAATAAAATATTACAACCACGTCTTGTGAACTCATTATAAAAACCCAGGATGGGTGAGACATAAAGATGCTTTTCTAAATGATTTTATTGCGTCAATAGAACTATTTCAGTCTGTATAGATGATGGAGGATGTGTTATAATGATGAGAAATGTGCAACACGGCTCTCTCTATCGCAATCAATTCAGCCGTAACGTTATAATCAGGAAACCTTTAAAACAGACACGTCGAAAAATTTTATCATGGGGATGTAACATAAAGTGGCTTGAGGGTTGATTTCGTGGTCTGATATGCAGTTGAAGAATTTCATTCTGCCACTTTTGAGATGCTGTACCATTCTTTTGTGCAGGAATGAGAACGTCCCTTGACAAATCCAGAAACATTCTGCAAGAAATATCCATAGTAAATCTCACTGCCTAGTGAGATTTATTTATTTACTTATTTATTTATCCAAGTATTAAGAACTAATTGTAACGAAAAAATGTACAACTCTACCCGAATAAAAAGCACAAAATGTACTAACAAGTTGGAAATTGCACGTCAAACGTGGCAAATGAGGTGCGTTCGTACTATAACTAGCTTTATAAATATTTTTTACACTGCATATTGTACTGAATGTACATTTTAGTGCACTTCATAAGTGCATATCAATTTCATTCTGTTCGAAAGTTGTAACATCATTAAAATGCACTCGAAATACTTTTTTCCCATTGGTCGAATGTAACGGAAAACTTTTGACTGTCGCTGTAATTAAACTATACATCCGATTTTCATAAAATTTGAAATGACTCGACAAAATTTTGCAACAATTATCTGTTTAAAATTTCAGACCATTCGGTTGGGTAGTTATTGTTCTGTTACATGCGCACGGATGGACAGACAGACAGACAAACGGGCCGAACGACGACTATAGCTGCTATGTATTTATGTAATTACGGACACACCTAATAAAAGCAAAGTAGCAATTGAAACTAAAGTTATTACAGTTACTATTGATATTTGTTTCTAGAACTTTAGGGGCTATACATATATAAAGTTATCAACCTTTTGCTAATTTTGGATTCCCCCTCCCCCCGCCTACGATATCATACATTATCATTCGCCTAATCCCCATCCCCCTCCCGATGATATCGTTATCAATGTCTGAAAATTCTTTCATTTTTAAATCCTTTTCCTTTCTTTTTATACACTTGCAGTGATATACACATGTGATTATTCGTTTATTAGTCACATACTGTACGGATACAAGAAGTCAACAAAATATCAATATCTGAAATAAATTTATATCAAATAATATCTAAAAGAGTTAGTTACTATCTAAAAGTATTTAATAATAGCTTATTGTTACATAATGCATTCAAAAGTAATATTGTCTTCTTGCACTTGCCCCCTGACCGGGGAGGTTTAAAGCAGAACTTATCAACAAAGCAGTGGACAAACTTCTTTGTCTTTCTTTATTGATAAACGCAGGTATCATTTCCTATATATATTCTCCTGATACTCCTGATTTCTCTAAAAGCGAATTATATGCGCATATGGCAGAAGAACAGGAATGCCAAACGTTGGGGTATTCCAAATTTTGGAATGAAATGATTTTTTAAACATTGAATGGCTTTAATAATAGCTTTGTATTTTCACAAATATATATATAATAAAAATAATAATAAAGGTAACAGACTATTTATATGTAAAGAAAAATTTACTGAAAAAGGAAAAGTTTGGTTGGATTAAAAATGATAACGATATCAAAAAGCAAAGCTCCCCCCAGAGATATTTTACGATATCAAATGATAAACCACCCTCTACCCCCTGAAGTGATAACATTATATATGCATAGCCCCTTACTAGAGTTGCAAAGGGTGGAAAAAACCGGGTTTTTTGGGAAGGAAATTTTCAAAATTTCCGGGAGTTTTCAGAAAGTTTTAGGCATTAATTTTTTTTAATTTATTATTTTCAATGATTTCAATTTTTCTCAATGTAAACCAAACTAATAACATAAAATATTTAAAAAAAAAAAAAAAAAAAAAAAAAAAAAAAAAAAGCACGGTTTACATGAAAACTAACGAAATACAGGCTTAAGCTGCAGAAATATTAAGTAAGAGAAATTTAAAAAAAATGTTATTTTAATCGTCGATAAGTAAAAAATGAAAGAGACAAATGAGAGGTCTGACATGAATATAAGCTTCACCTCTGTTCTTCGAATCAACAAATGTAAACAAAAAAGAAAATGAACAAAATTAAAAGAAATCAATGCAAAAATACAAAGCAACTCGTTAGAAAATTAATATAAAATACGCCTGAAAACGAGATGTGCGAGCCAACAGAAACTGAAAAAATTCATTTTTTAAAGAAACATTCAAATCCTCACCTATTTACAGCCGCCATTGTTGTAAAGCTAATAAATTATAAAGACTTAGACTGTAAAATCGTAAGTTTTGTGAATTCATAAAGTAAATTCTATCTTTTTGGAACATTCTTCCCTGAAATTTCTTTAAAATAAAAATTGCAAATTGCAAAATAACTGGTTTTGTTTATCTTCAAAACTCCTTCAAAATTTCCAATATTCCCTAAAATTCCGGGTTTATTCCCCAAAATTCCCGCGTTTATTCCCGCCCCTCAAAAACTGCGGGTTTTTTGCAACTCTACCCCTTACTGATAAGAAAGGTATAAAAATTCATCAAATCTTAGAGCAGACGCTTTATCCTTCCTTCCCCAATGTGTGTTTTATATTATTTTTCATACACAACGCATATACCGGGTGTCCCAAAAATGACTGATGGATTTTAAAATTCAATAACTTCCAAACGGTGACAGATATTTAAAAATTTCTTGCAGGAGGGCTATATATAATGGCAGGAGTTTTTGTACTGTGATTCTTGATTTTACTACGAATTTCAAACAATAGATGGCGCTGAGAACAATAGGCGCTCAGTCGAGACACGATTTTTGGTACTTCGGGATCCATTCAATACATTTTAATCTCCTTTTTTGGCATGGAAGAAGAGAGAGGCCGAAAAATCGAGCCTGAATTTAGCGGTTATTGCTTGCAGCGCCATCTATCGATGCTATTTGTAACTAAAACTGAGAATGGCAGCATAAAAATTCCTGACATCTTACATAACACTCCTGCAAGATTTTTTTTAAATACCTGTCAACGTTTGCAAGTTATGGAATTTTAAAACCCATCAGTCATTTTTGAGACAACCGGCATTTTCCGAGTGTAAAAGGACTTGATATGTGTGTTATAACCAGGAAACCCTTAGAAAACAGAATAAAACTAACAACGTCAATACATTTATTAGCATCTCTGTGTGGATATAATATAAAAAGCCTTGAAGGTCGATTTTGGCACTAATAGTCAGTTGAAGAATTTTATCTGTCACTTTTGAGATGTTGTGTCATTCATTTGTGTGAGAATGAGAAACAAATCAAGAAACATGTCCAAGTAGACGTCGTAAATCTCACTGGCTGATTTATATTAGTATTATATTAATGTCTTTTCTCTGTTTCTACGTCTGTTCTGTGACTCTGATTTGTAGTTTGTAAATAAAATGAGAAACAAAGAGAGGGGAGATTAGTTGTTTTCTAATGGTAAAAAAAAAAAGACTACTTGGATGTGCCAATCCCAAAACATTCTTCTATCTCATATATCTTAATATTTCAAATATTACTTAGAAATGTTAATACTTTAATATTATTAGTTCAATACTGTACCAACTTTGACTTTCATATTAAATTTCTGCTCCACTCAATTAATCGGAGCAAAAACAAGTTAATCTCGATCATGATATTTATTAAGGGGTCTCAGGACTCTTAAAGCTTTAAAATTTTCGAAATTTTAATTTTTTTATATGTTAAACTCCTATCTTTTCTGAACATTTTGATACAATTGTTTTCTTGAAATTCCTATTTGAACTTTTACATTTATACACGTTCAATAGCTGAAGCGTCGTTTCGTAAACTTTGAAGTCATTTTTCTCCAAATGACGTTTTTGGGCACATCGCGCACGGTATCTTAAAAACTTATGAATATTTTTTCATGAAATTCTTAAAACCTATGTTTTATGTTAGTCTGTATAAACTGAACCTAAAATTTCCTTCTTATTGTTCAAAACAATATTTTTTTAGGCGATTATACTGTTGAAATTTTCTAAATTCTGCATTAGCTAAATACAACTTTGTATTAAAATTATAAATAAGCTTTAAATACAAATTTATTTAGGTTCAGGGTCATTATTACAATCCGAAGTATAAGTAGGCACCAAAATTTTCATTCTAGTTGCAATACTTATTTTGTAATCGTGCGCGTAAGTTGTTATGCCGATTTTTTGCTTGTCAAATGTCTAACAGTTTGGAGCCCCCTGTAAATGCTAATTCTGCATCTTACAATTTTTTAAAAACATGAAATGAAAGAAAATACATATTTCATTCATACATATATATTTCATTCAAATTAAAATTGTGTCTTAAAATCGAATACATTTTAAGATATTAAATGTTGAAAATGGTCTTTATTTTTCATTTTTTCCAATTTTAAGAGTCCTGAGACCCCTTAAAATCAATAGTTGTTCGTTATTCTGTTGTACATCAGTTGTTTGCGAATAGCCGGATGCGAAGTTCCCGCCGTTGCACGAGCCGTCAATGTACATTAAAACTAGAAAAAATTGAGAAAATTATACAAAAATCTTTGTTACAGCACCCCCTTCCAGCGGAATATTGCGAAATTTAAGGAGACCTGCTTGCCATAGCCAAAAACACATATACAAAATTTAGTTCAATTCAATACATAGCTTCATACACTTTTCGATGGTATAATAATGAAAAGGATCCAAAAATCGGTATTACATCGCCTCCTTCCGGAATAACATTTCCGAATTCGAGGAGGATCTGCTTGCCATAAAAACAGACACAAACAATTTGATTCAATTCTATACATAACTTCATACACTTTTCGATGGTACAATAATGAAAATGCCCCAAAAATCGCTATTACACCACCCTTTCCGGCGGAATATTTCCAAATTGAAGGAGATCCTACTAGCCATAGCCAAAAACATGCACAAAAAATTTGGTTTAATTCTATACATAACTTTATTTATAACTGAACGCGCATTTAGTAAATCCAAATTCTTGAAGAAGAAGTATTAAAATAATTTGACTCGGGAATTCATTCTTTGAACTAAAACTTAATTTATTTTCCAATTCGACGATACACGATATTCGCGAGTCCACCGGAGGCCAAGAGAAACTGAACTTTTGCCGGAAACGCGGAAGTTTTGTTAAGAATTTGGGATATTTTCCAGCAGAGGACGAAAGTGTCAATCTTGGAGGGTAATTTCACTTTATTAAATCAGCTCTTGATTGATGTTTGGGGCTTTATGATGAAGCCAGGCTTGGTTGAGACCAGGTTGCATCACTAACCGCAAACGATTGCACGAAACACAAACTCAGCAATTTTTATATTGCAATAAATGCCGGGCTGGGAGAAAAATTAACAGGAGCAAAACCGGTTATGAAGATAAGATTTAAAGTTAGGGAAAAGAAATTGGAAATTTTAATTTAAATTTTGAATTAAAAAAAAATGTATTTTCTTACTATTTTATAGCTAAAGCTACAGATTTTTAACTGAACGAAGGAAATGCAAATTGTTGCTGTTCCTACTAATCACAATCGTTCACAATTAATAGGAATAAGAAAAGAAATAAGACAGAGAGAGATCGATCTAACAAATGGGAGGGAAATGTTAAAAGTTATATGCCACTTCAAGTAAACTGTTTTGTTTTTCTTGTGATAATTATTTGTTTGACCATTCAAACTTGTTTGAATTGCCTAATAAAAAAATATTTTATAAAAATTCCTCCAGAAATTCTATATCTAAATCACTTTAAACCTAAAAATCTAAAACTTTCTCCTAAATAGATATATCTTAAGATTCTTAGTTGAACGAAAAAAAAAAATGCGGATCATTACCATTCCTATTAATCACAATCGTTCACTATTAAACAAAATAAGAAAAGAAATAAGAGAGAGAGAGAGAGAGAGAAACAGACCTAACAGACGGGGGGAAATGTTAAAAGTTACATGCCGCTCCAAGAAAACTGATTTGTTTTTCTTGTTTAGTAGTTAAGTAGTTTGAAAGTCAAAGCTTTTATGAATTAATAGAAAATTATTTTATAAAAAATTTTCCTGAAATTCTGTTCCTAAATCTCTTTTAAAAACCTAAAAATCTAAAAATTTCTCCTAGGCAGATTTATCTAAAGGTTCTTAGTTGAACAAAGGAAATGCGGATTGTTGCCATTCTTACTAATCATAATCGTTCAAAATTAAAAGGAATAAGAAAATAATTAAAAGAAAGAAACAGAAACAGATGTAACAAACAAGGGGGAAAGTTAAAAGTTACATGGCACTTCAAGAAAACTGGTTTGTTTTCTTGTGATAATAATTAGTTTAAAAATCCAAGCTTTTAAGAATTGATTAAGGAAAAATTATTTTATAAAAATTTCTCCTGAAATTCTATAAATAAATTTCTCTTAAAAACCTAAAAATTTCTCCTAATATATATATCTAAAGATTCTTAGTTGAACAAAGGAAATGCCGGATCGTTGCCACTCCTATTAATCACAATCGTTCACTATTACAAGGAATAAGAAAAGAAATAAGAGAGAGAGACAGAAACAGATCTAGCAAACGTGGGAAAAAGTTAAAAGTTGCATGCCTTCAAGAGACGGAGCTTTAGTTTGAAAATTCAAGGTTTTAAGAATTGACTAAAGAAAAATTATTTTATAAAAAATTCTCCAGAAATTCTATGCCTAAATCTCTTTTAAAAACCTAAAAATCTAAAAATTTCTCCTAGATAGATTTATCTAAAGATTCTTAGTTGAATGAAGGAAATGCGGATTGTTGACATCCCTACTAATCATAATCGTTCAAAATTAGAAGGAAGAAGAAAAGAATGAAGAGAGAGAGACAGAAACAGAAACACATCTGACAAACAGGGTAAAAGTTAAAAATTACATGCCACTCCACGAAAAATGATTTGTTTTTCTTGTGATTGTAATTCGTTTGAAAATTAAAGCTTTTAAGAATTCCCTAAGGAAAAATTATTTTATGAAAAATTCTTCTGAAATTTTATACCTAAATCTCTTTTAAAAACCTAAAAATCTAAAAATTTCTCCTATAGATAGATTTATCTAAAGATTCTTAGCTGAATAAAGGGAATGCGGATCGTTTCCATTCGTACTAATCACAGCCGTTCAAAATTAAAAGGAATAAGAAAAGAATTAAAAGAGAAAGACAGAAACAGATCTATCTAACAAATAGGAGAAAAAATTAAAAGTTACATTCCACTCCAAGAAAGCTGATTTGTTTTCTTGTGATAATAATTAGTTTGAAAATCCAAGCATTTAAGAATCGACTAAGGAAAAATTATTTTATAAAAATTTCTCCTGTAATTTTATAAATAAATATCTCTTAGAAATCTAAAAATTTCTCCTAAACAGATATATCTAAAGATTCTTAGTTGAACGAAGGAAGTGCGGATCGTTGCCATTCCTAATTAATCACAATCGTTCACTATTAAAAGGAATAAGAAAAGAAATAAGAGAGGGACATAGAAACAGATTTAGCAAACGGGGGAAAAGGTTGAAAGTTACATGCTACTTCAAGAGACTGAGTTTTAGTTTGAAAATTCAAGCTTTTAAGAATTGACTAAGAAAAAATTCCTTTATAAAAAAATTCTCCTGAAATTCAATTTCTAAATCTCTTTTAAAAACCTAAAAATCTAAAAATTTCTCCTATAGATAGATTTATCTAAACATTCTTAGTTGAATGAAGGAAATGCGGATCGGTGCCATTCAGTGGCGTGGCGTCCGGTCATCGCTGGATGCGGCGATGACCAAGCAGTATTTTAAAACTCTTAATAAGCTTTTAAAACTCTACGATCCAGTTTTAGCAGAACATTTGGAGTTCATGTATAAGTGAAGGTAAGATTTAAAGTTTCTTTTTTGAACATTCAACCATTGAATTTTAGAGTTAATAATTTTTCACCACAAACTTAAATAATTGCGATGACCACCGAAAATTTTCACGCCACGCCACGCCACTGGTGCCATTCCTACTAATCACAAACGTTCAAAATAAAAAAAAGAATAAGAAAAGAATTAAGAGAGAGAGAAACAGAAACAGATCTAAAAACAGGTGGAAAAATTAAAAGTTAGATGAAGCTCCAAGAAAACTGATTTGTTTTTCTTGTGATAATAATTAGTTTGAAAATCCAAGCTTATAAGAATTGAGTAAGGAAAAATTACATTTAAAAAATTCTCCTGAAATTCTATACCTAAATCTCTCTTAAAAACCTAAGAATCTAAGAATTTCTCCTAAATAGATATACCTAAAAATGCTTAGTTGAAAGAAGAGAAATGCGGATCGTTGCCATTCCTTTCCTACTAATTACAATCGTTCACGTTCACAATTAATGGGGAAGAGAAAAAAAAAAAAGAGAGCGAAAAAGAGAGAGATCAAACAACGGGAAAAAATGTTAAAAGGTATATGCCATTTCAAGGACACCATTTTGTTTTTCCAGTGATAATTGTTAGTTCGGCCATTCAGGATTTTAAGGGTTGCCAAAAGAAAAATTGTGTGGCGCCAATATTGCATTCAGTTCTCACGCACGAAATGAATGATGGGTGGAGATGGAACGAAATTGAAAGCGATTTGATCTTCCTTTAGTGAATGTAAATAATTTCCCACTAGTTATTCTGTTTGGAGGGGGTTGTATTGCGGGCGAAAAAAACGTAATCATCAGTTCATCCTGCTGAATTCCTCTTTTTTACATTATTTTTTCTTTTTGTATTTTTTTTTTTTTTTCCAGCGAATGCTGCGCTATTTGTTACCCAATCTTTCATCCGATTTTTATAATCTACAAATGAATTAACTTTTTTGCATAGACGAAATTAGTTGTCCTTCAGCTGTATTTTCTCTCATGATTGAATGGATATCGTTCCTGCGATTTTTGTTTTGCGTTTTTTTTTCTTTTTTTTTTCTGTGCCACGGAGTTGCTTATTGTTTTCAAACTCTTGAAAGATAACGTGTCGTGTCGTTTCCTATTTCCGAAAGAAAGCATCGTTACAGAAATTGTTGCATTGTGAATTAGAATTTATACAAGATTCCTCATTAGGTACTTTCACGTAATTCGACATATCTTATCAGAATAGTGCCGTGACCAAACTATGACAAAAATGAATTACTACTGTTATCCTCGTCGTCACGTAATGTGGAAACCAAGTCACTGTGACATCAATATATCCCATTTCATGACGAGTGGCAATATGTTTAAAAACTCACGGTGCTTTCATTGCGGAGTCACGAAATGATGGCCATCTGACAGTCATAATGTAACGAATCAAAGAAGTTGCGTTTTGCTATCACTATTCATGCTTCGACCATGTGTAACTATTGTGACGCCGTAGTGACATCACATGGACTGGCTGTGCCATAGAAGCATGTACGGTCCCGGCCTCGGCTGAAGCCCGAACCCTGCGTTTAAAAGCTTACACTAGTCATGCGAAGAAACTCTACCTCTAAAACCTATGGGAGAAATCTTTACAGATTTCTCGCTTGTATTTTAATATTTTTAAATGATTATTATTATTTTTTATTTTTTATTTATTTTTTTTTTTTTTGCATAGGATACATGAGTTTAATATTTTATGTTCTGCGTTTGTCCCAGAATGTAAGAATGTCTCAGTTATGAATTTTAATAGTATCAACTGTAAGCGTTGTAGAGTGTTGGTTCAAGGTCACACATAAAGAGTAATTCAAACAGTTTTAGATAAGCGCATTCCTGCTTTGTTATTGACTCGCTTGCAGTGCCACAAACGCAAAATGTCGACTCCTGAGCGTAAAGCGTTATTGCTGGGCTGGAGATTTAAATGCGTACACCATGTGATTTTTTCCTTTGGGCTTTTTAAAAAAGGCCGCCGCTACCTTATGATTTGTCAGAGTTCAGACACATAATTGAAGAGGCTATTGCTTTTATTACTCAAAACTTCTTAACCGAAGTGTGGGAAGAATTGGACTTTAAGTTGAATCTGTGCCGCATAACTAAAGGTGCATATATTGAACACTTGTAAGAAAAAACTAGGTTAGTTTACCTTCACTTTGATGTAGGACAGAGATGGCGAACCTATGGCTCGCGTGCCATAGGGGGCACTCAGGTTATTATTTTCGGCACGGCATAGACTCGCGTTCTAAATAAAAATATTGCAGGGCTTGCGTGTAAAGCAAGGTAATTAACAAAATGGAATATTTGATATTCATTTTACAAATTTTGTAAAGAAAATATACACAAAACTATTATGATTGCTTCCTGAAAACAGCTGATTTGTTAAGAATGGAACTTCTGTTAACTTATGTGCAATATTTTTTCCCTGATAGACTTCATTTTAGGACTTACGTGTAAATAGTTTTCATTTTGTAAAATAAGATGTAAAAATTATTGAATAAATATAATATATATATTGTGCAAAATCTCTGTACTTGTAGAAAGTTGTTACGATGCAGTTAAACAATTTTACAAAAAATATCAATCAGATTTTTTTTTTTTTAATGTCAGTTGCCATGATTTACACCTCAGCCTTTCATATAATGAAAATGCACAAATTTTTGAATATTTTGAATTTAGACTTGCTGAGTTTTCCTAAATTATGTTGCTTGTTGCTGTCATACAGATTGAATAAACTGAAATGCAACTTTATAAATCCCATTCTAGCTCATTATTGGATTAATTAAAAAAAAAAAAACTTATATTGAGAGAATAAGAAGATTATCGGGAAATAACGAACATAAGCAAAAATGCCGATGGTGAAATTATGATAAGTTGGAATTTCGAATTCAATTCCATAGTAAGATTTTTTTTAAAGAAACCATTTTGATATTTTTTTTCTGATAGTTGTTTTTTTTTTGGGGGGGGGGGGCGTGAAAAGTATGAAAAACTCAAGTAGAAACCTGATGTCAGGTGTCTCCAATTCTGAAATTCTGCTGGCATTTTCTTAAGGCTGTTCTCAAATCCAAAGGGGCAACTTTCTGACATAATTAAATTGATTTTTGTTTGGAAACGCATAAAACTAGCAGGTGTTGTTATTCAGAAACTGTGTAATCGAACTATTCTTTCCGTTTTATTGTAAACTTAATAGATCTTTTAGAAAATGCTGTCAAACTTGACGTTTTGAACAGAATTTCTAGACGAGAGAAGAAAAAGCGTCTGGAAGGGAGAAAAAACCCCTCGCTCACGTGACCCATTTCGCTTATAACTCGAATGGTAATCTATTAATCAAGAAATGGAAAAAAAACTTCGATTCAAAATCGCTTCCCTAGTCAGCACTGCCAATTTTGTACCTTTACATTTATAAAGAGCTAGTGAATGTGTAAAAACCTTTTGCGCTAGTTGACGAAAGCAGTTGAGAACAAACAGACTTAAGGAAAAACTGAAATACGAAGCTGATCTGAATTATTTGGAATCTAAGACGCAACAAGAGAAATAGAATTTAAAAAAATATTTAAGCATATTAAAAACGTTACCCATTTATTTAAATCCTAAAATCAGTATTTGAATTTATTTTGTTGCTTTGATCCACTAAATTTGTTGGCACGCCATGATCATGTAAAATATTTTTGGGAAAAAATTAGCATGCTGATGTGAAAAGGTTCGCCGACCCTGATGTAGGATTTGTTGCAAATAGTCTAAATTAAACTATTATAATATACCATTGAAACTGGGACATTCTTGTATGAACCCCGTGTATATATTTTTTTATTCCTTGTTGTAGTATAACCTGTCTTATCACATTCATCTAGTTATATTTTTATGGGGGATATTTACATAAAATATCGAGAAAACAATTTAAAATGACTTATTTTATGTCAATGCCAACCTTCGCTTTTATTTAAAACAGCAAAATTTCATTTAAAATGCACGCAAAGAACATGTTTAAAGTTAAAAGTCTTCAAGACAGAGAATATTATACCAAGAACGTACTGAATAAACCCAGATAAAATACTATTTAAAATTCAAAATAGTCTCTTAAACTGGAAATAATTTATAACTATGAAAGCAATAAATGTCAACTCGCGCAAAATAAGCACTTGTTGCCATTAAATAAAGAGGAATAGATAACTTTACTGTCTGAAATATTTTCTTCTTTCAAAGCGTGCAAGAATATTATATATATGGTAAGTATAACAAGTATTTACTGATAATTATGCTTGTCTATAGCTGTAAGGTCAACTGGTTTTACAACTGTTTTTTTTTCTATTACTACTTTCATTCTGAGAAATATAGATCGATCGTGCAGAGATTTGTAGTAGTTATTTATTTGTCTGGAAAGAGTTCAGTGGCAACACAAATTATGTGAAATAATGTATGTAATGTTCTATTCATTTTGCCAGACGCTGAAATTGCTCCAATAAGCTATCCATATTATAAAGGACAAACGTGTCTTTGCGTAAAGCTGACGTCAGTTTGACGGCGGCAACAGCAGACGATTAAACTTAACTTTTATTGCACTTTTGTAAACTTCTAAATACCACATATCGCTCACCCGCAAGAAAAGTGACACACCTGTGTTTGTGTAGCAAGACACACCTGTGACAGACCTATTAGTGGAATAAAACGCAAAATGAATTTTTGCGAGATGTGTCACTTTTCTTGCGGGTGAGCGATATTTTCATTTTTTACACCGTCAAATAGGGGAAAAATTGTACAGTCGTGGAAATAAAAAAAAGTAAACACCCCCTACTAACTCCTCAACAAATTATCGTAGACGTAAGTTACTGGTACCGGATGATTGGAAATAAAGTCTACTTTTAAATGGTGTGTATAAAATTTGCTTAGGGGGCCATATACATATTAAAACGAATCCAAACTTCATTTTTTCAATGGCAGTACCCAAATTTAACGCGATATTTCAAATCTTCGGTTCAAAATATGCCTAGAAACCAAATTTCAAGTCGTTCGAATCATAAGTTTTCGAATTATAGACATTCAAAATTTAGTACTTGTAATGTTAAATTACATTTTCATATTTTTATTTATATCTCCTGAAATTATTCTCCTAATGAGCTAATTTTTTTTTTGTAGCAATAATACAAATATACCCAAACATAAATACGTTGAATTTGCAATTTTTATAATTTTATGATATGTATTATGAATTTTGAAATTAATATTCGAAAAAATTATGAATTGCAACATACAATTTTTTTGATGGATTTAGATTCATTAAGTCCTGCTTTATGGAAATCCAAAATTTCACATTTTTCCTCCAAGTAGTTTTCAAATTATGCTTAAAAAACGGCAAAATCATGGTTTAAGGGGCCGTCTATGATAGAAGTGAGTAAATTTTTGAAATTTATTCTGCTATCCTGTAATCAAGCAGGTTTCATTGACGCTTAAACGTGCCTTGATCAAGAAGGCGGCTCTCTCGGAGTTCAGAACTTCAATTTGGACACAGCCCTTAAAATACGCTCGTTTTAAAATAATTAATTGCTCGGAAACTTATGGCAGGAATGGCATAAAAATTTGTTTATAGGCTAATTGAAAGGTGTAGAGTTCATTTATGCTGTCAGAATTGTGTACTGCTATTGAAAAAAACAAAGTTATGGTTCGTTTTAATATGTAGATGGCCCCTTAAACAAATTTTATATACATCATTTAAAAGTAGATTTTATTTCCAATCGTTCGGTACCAGTAACTTTCTTCTACGATAATTTGTTGAGAAGTTAGTAGGGGGTGTTTACTTTTTTTTTTCCACGACTGTACTTTCAAATGCAATTTGTTTAAAAACAACATCGCAGTTTATTTGAAAACTGTATCACAATTTGCTCAAGTTTTATTGTTTTAAATAAATTTTCAAGCATGATTTTTTTTTTTCAAATCTATCTCCATCGTGTGCAGATTTGCGAAAAGCAAATTCGTTTGCACTAAATAAATATAAACAGCTCTCATTTGATTCCTGCTTATATAACATAACATAAAGTCTTGCTGTATAAAACCGCGATTTTTAGGTAGATTTCGTTTGAAATACTACTAATTGGGATCTCTCCTATGTTGGAATTTCAGAAAATAATTGCAGATCTACACCGATCATGACCCCTAGAACTCAAAACCATCCCCAGTAAAAAACTTTATATATCTATCTATACATCACTTTTTTATGGACACGATAACTTCCATAATTCTGCACAAATCTTTTCCAAACTGATATATAAAATCATGGGGCATAAAATCTCGGTCAAGTTCGTTAATGGGCAAAATCGGACCAAGGGGGTGGAAATAGGGAGGGGTTTTGGGAAAAACGAAAAAAATCCATAACTTCTTAATTATAATACATATCGACTCAGTTTAAAGTTATTATTACTTCTAAAAAATGGGTCAAAAATTTATGTATGACAGATTTTTGATAAAGGTAAAATTAGGCTCAGGGGCGCCAAAAATAGGGCTTTTGGTAGAAAAAAAATCATAACTTCTGCAATTCTCAAGATATCAAATCCAATTAAATTTATTATAAATTGTTTTAATATTATCTACAACTTTTATATTGACAAGTTTTAGATAGGTCCAATTCTTAACGCAAAAAAAAAAAAAAAAAAAAAAAAAAAATTAAAAACGAAAACGAAAACAAAAAAAGGAGGGGGTTGAAGAAGAAAAAAATTCAATACTTCGTCAATTCACAAGATATCAAATCCGCATGAATTTATTGTATATCTTCTTAGTATTATATCACAATATATATTACAAACGGAAAAGTCAAAATATATATTAAAATATTTATTTGCTTAAAAGACGTTACTAAAAACACATTAAAAGTAAATTAAAAACCTATATTGACATGTTTCAACTCCTTCTCTGAGTCGTCATCAGAATTTATAACAGAAATTACAAATACAATGCATATGAAAAATGGAAAAAAATCATCGAATATAAACAAGTAACCATAAAACGCAACCTATATTTTCACCATCGCACGTGTTCCTTTTATGTTACGATTCCGTAAGTTGTCCAATCATTCAATCCATGTATTCTTCTAAATATTATCTACAACTTTTATATTGACAAGTTTTTGATAGGACCAATGCTTACAACAAAAACAAGTTAAAAATACATCGAGGTTGAAGAAAAAAATATCCTATTAAAGATGTACCCAAATCCAAACTGCTTATTTTATGACTCATTTTTAAATTCATTTTTGCTTTCAAACGCAGCGAGTTGGTAGTTTCTCTTATACAGAAACTATATAATGTGCCGTAATGTTCAATTTCTTAATAGAGGTAGAATACATTTTTAAAAATGATGTCAAAGTGAGCATCTTAAACAGAATTTCTCGAAGCGATTGTGTTGGAAACGAAAAATATGGTCCTACTGAGAAAATAATTGTTTGTAAATTAAGTTCTAATTAATTGAACTAAAAATAAAAACATAGGACGCTTATAAATGTCAGCATGTTTCATGTTTTTCCTTTTAAAAATGAATCTGAAAATGCGTCAGAAAATTTCGAATTGTTGAGCATGGAAAAATATTTTTTTGAATACTAGCCTTAGCACAATTCTGATAAAACCAGCTCTTATATAAAAATGAAATTAAAAACTGATCAAAAGCAGTCAGATAAAATTGTTAAAGTGGGTTTACCTCTAATCATGATTTAGTTTTTGTTGATGAAATTAGTACTTATCTTCGAAATCTACCTGCGCCTGTAGATCGAACCGGCAGTGATTTTTAATTATATAAAACTCAATATTATGTTGAGAGAATTCGAATAAAAAACTGCATACGTTTCCGCCGTACGAAAAAGTCAAATTTTAAAACATGGATGACCGAAAAGTGTTTTTGATACTGTGGTGCAAATTTTATTCACAATGATACTCTCCAATCTCCAATAAAATATCCTTTAAGAAATTAAGACAGAAAGAAAAACTGTCATCAACCTCTAAATGTTACAGACCTTCTTTATTTGGTTACACTCCTGCTGTACGAAACCCTGATTTTTAATTATATGAAACTCAATGTTATGTTGAGCGTATTCAAACAAAAAACTGCTTTCGTATCTGCCATACGAAAACGTCAAATTTTAAAACATGCATGACTGATATGTAATTTTGATATTGTCGTGCAAATTTTAATCACAAAGATACTCCCCAATCTCCAATAAAATATCCTTTATGAAATTAAGACAGAAAGAAAAACTGTCATCAACCCCTAAATGTTCCAGACCTTCTTTATTTGGTTACTCTCCTGCTGTACAAAACCCTGATTTGTAATTATATGAAACTCAATATTATGTTGAGAGTATTCAAACAAAAAACTGCATTCGTATCTGCCATACGAAAACGTCAAATTTTAAAACATGCATGACTGATATGTAATTTTGATATCGTCGTGCAAATTTTAATCACAATGATACTCTCCAATCTCCAATAAAATATCCTTTAAGAAATTAAGACAGAAAGAAAAACTGTTATCAACCTCTAAATGTTCCAGACCTTCTTTATTTGGTTACTCTCCTGCTGTACAAAACCCTGATTTTTAATTATATGAAACTCAATATTATGTTGAGAGTATTAAACAAAAACTGCTTCCGTATCTGCCATACGAAAACGTCAAATTTTAAAACATGCATGACTGATATGTAATTTTGATATTGTCGTGCAAATTTTAATCACAAAGATACTCCCCAATCTCCAATAAAATATCCTTTAAGAAATTAAGACAGAAAGAAAAACTGTCATCAATCTCTAAATGTTCCAGACCTTCTTTATTTGGTTACTCTCCTGCTGTACAAAACCCTGATTTTTAATTATATGAAACTCAATATTATGTTGAGAGTATTCAAATAAAAAACTGCATTCGTATCTGCCATACGAAAACGTCAAATTTTAAAACATGCATGACTGATATGTAATTTTGATATTGTCGTGCAAATTTTAATCACAATGATACTCTCCAATCTCCAATAAAATATCCTTTAAGAAATTAAGACAGAAAGAAAAACTGTCATCAACCTCTAAATGTTGCAGACCTTCTTTATTTGGATACTCTCCTGCTGTACAAAACCCTGATTTGTAATTATATGAAACTCAATATTATGTTGAGAGTATTCAAACAAAGAACTGCATTCGTATCTGCCATACGAAAACGTCAAATTTTAAAACATGCATGACTGATATGTAATTTTGATATTGTCGTGCAAATTTTAATCACAATGATACTCTCCAATCTCCAATAAAATATCCTTTAAGAAATTAAGACAGAAAGAAAAACTGTCATCAACCTCTAAATGTTGCAGACCTTCTTTATTTGGTTACTCTCCTGCTGTACAAAACCCTGATTTTTAATTATATGGAACTCAATATTATGTTGAGAGTATTCAAACAAAAAACTGCATTCGTATCTGCCATACGAAAACGTCAAATTTTAAAACATGCATGACGGATATGTAATTTTGATATTGTCGTGCAAATTTTAATGACAAAGATACTCCCCAATCTCCAATAAAATATCCTTTAAGAAATTAAGACAGAAAGAAAAACTGTCATCAACCTCTAAATGTTCCAGGCCTGCTTTATCTGGTTACTCTCCTGCTGTATAAAACCGCGACTTTTAATTATATAAAACTCAATATTATGTTAAGAGAACTCAAATAAATATCTGCATAAGGTAAAGCAAGGAGAGATCGCGCTCAGTGAGATTCGACGGGAAGGAGTAGCGTGCACGCGCAGAGACTCCAGGTAGTTGTACAGCAGCATTAGTGCAGTATCTACATGAATGTGCACATTGATTGTTCCAAACTTCTTGGATAAAGCATTGCTTTTTTGTTTTCTTTTTCCAAAGTAAGTGCTTGAATTTTCATAACTGTTCGTCAGAATTTTTATAGAATGTCAGTAGTACAAAATATTTTGAACTTAAACGATTTCTTATAAACTACTAACCTAGACTGAGGATGCGAACACCAAAAATTCATTTTAGAAGTGCCCACGCTTAAATAAAAGGCCGCGCAATCTCTCCTACCAAAATAGGAGAGTTTGCGCATCTGCTACTTAGGAGAGATGGCGCATTTCCTATTAAGTTTCAGTGCTACAAGAGTTTATGCAGCTTATTGATAAATTTGCATGACATGCATACGTCTAAACATATGAATTGATCAATTTTGAAATAATTTCGGAAAAACACATAATTATCGAACCTAAATTTGGCAACAAATTAATTTGCAAAAAAATACTTTTGCAGATAAAAATTTTATTAATAAATTCATAAGACAGTTGTTATTAAATTAATTTTATGTAATTATTTTTGTTAATAAATTAGTAATATATTTGTTAATAAATTAATCAAATATTTATATATATATTATAACTTATGAACAATTAATTTGCTAAAAAGTTAATTTTGATAAATAAATTAAGTTTTCTAATAACACCTAAAATGTTTTGAAAAAAACTTTCATTTATTCCAAGTAGTTTAATGCCATATAAATCAAAAGGAAACAGAGTGCAACTAATGTTACTGGTCCACAAAATATACATGAAAAAAGGCTTAAAAAGGATGCCGCTACCAAAAATGAAAAAAAAAAAAAACAGCTCAAGATAAAGTGCTTCCAGAAAAGGTGGGATAAAAAACTGAAGGAAAAAAACGAAGGTCAATGAGGATGAGTGATTGAATGCCTGGAACTGTATCAGGAGACAACTTCGACCACGGACTGGACACCATGTATTTATTGTGGCAGGTGATTGTACGAAAGCTGCATGATTTACAACAATAAATGCATCGATTGTGGACGACGCCAACTTCCGTTAGCAAACAAAATACATTGAAAGTTTGGAAATGAAAATGGTGTAATTTTCAAGTTAAACATGTTACCAAGTAGATTAATGTTATTTTTAATCTTACAAGGAGAGGGCCAACCTTGTTAATCACAGATTTTGATTATTTTAATATATGTTGTAGGGTAGAGGCCCCTTAGTGTCAGGTTCAACGGATTTTATCCAATGCTCCTTAGTTCTTGAGAAACCGGGGGGGTCTAATATTAGTACACAACTTAAATACTTACTTTGCTACAGCGACGATAGGTCAGTCGTAGCTCAGTTGGTATGGTGTTAACCGGCTGATTGGCGGGCCCGGGTTCGATACCTGAGTGCGCTACATTTGTTTTTCTCATTTTTTGTTTTATAAATTTACTTGTAAGTGTAACTTAATAATCTCACTGTCAATTAAAATTTTTAATATTGTATATCAATTATAATTTTAACCTATTTAATTTTTTACTTTTAACTGAATAGTTGTAATAAAACATCATAAAACTGTTATTATTTTTTTTATAAAAAATCACTTTTAAAATGTATTTTATATATTCTTTATCGATGCAATGATATTGAGCAATTGTGTCAATTCGTGATTTTAAAGAAACATCATTTAAGCATTGCTTTAACAAAGGAAGTCAATGAGATAATACTATTATTCTGTTTTTAAAGTAACAAGCATAATCATATTAAAAATTAGCATCAGAATTAAATTACAACCGATTTTTTGCATATTAAAGATTTTTAAATTTGTAATAAGTATGCTTGCACTTTCAATTATTTTGCTTTCCCCTTTATCTTTTTTCTGCTTTTATTTTATTTGAATATTCCTTTTTTTTTATCATAACTAGATGGCACCACAACAGAATTTGTCACGATTTTGGAATTTTTATCATTCAATAATAGATCCAATTTCTTTTTAAACCTCTTTAATGGATGAGAAATGATAGTTTACAAATAAGAAATGATAAATTTAAGTTTGTTAACATTATAATTAATGTTTGGTGTTAAAATTTTTAATTGAAATTATTAAATTATAATTATAACTATATTTATAAAACAAAAAATGAGAAAAACAAATGTAGCGCATTCAGGTTTCGAACCCGGGCTCTCGGATCAGCCGGCAAATGCCATGCCAACTGAGCTACGACTAACCTGCCATTTTTGCTGCGAAGTAAATATTTAAGTTGTCTACTATTATTAGACCCCCTGGTTTTTCAAGAACTAAGGGGCATTGGATAAAATCCGTTGAACCTGACACTAAGGGGTGTCTACCCTACAGCATATATTAAAATAATCAAAATCTGTGATTAACAAGGTTGGCCCTCTCCTTGTTAGTAGAGCTCACTTTTACTGATATTTCAATCTTCTTCATAAATTAAAATTCTTTAACTGTTTTTAAAATTCTTTCTTTTTTTATTATTTAAACATTAGGTTGAAGTATTCACCCCTAATACAATAATATTTACTCACAAAAAGCTTACAAAAATGTAATTAAAGTGTAATTATTAATGTTAACAATTTAATTATAGTTATTATTAATAACAATCTCTTCTGACCATGTGCGCAATCTCTCCTAGTCATGTGCGTAATCTCTCCTACTCTGTAAGGACAGATTGCGCAAAATAGTTTTCTTGGTTTTATTACTGCTGTTCTATTAAATGACAGGATGACAACAAAACAACAATGGAAATGCATAAAAAACAAATGAAGTCAAAATTATTCACGCATAGTTTAGCAAAAAATTAATATTTAGATTTTTTATTATATTCTTTTAAAATGTGCGCAGACTCTCGTAGCTTTACCTTAAATTTTCGTCATACGAAAACGTGAAATTTTAAAACATGGATAACTGAAAAGTATTTTTGATATTGTGGCGCAGATTTTATTCACAAAGATATGTTCCAATCTCCAAAAAAATATCCTTTAAGATATCATATATTATAATACGAGTAAATCTTGTGCCTATATATGTGTGTGTTGTATACTATGCAAATTTATCTAAAAAAAGTTCTAACAATTTTGACTAAATTTTGTACCGTACCGTTTTGGGGTACGAGAAGACTATTGGGCTATTTTAATTAATTTTTCAACTACTTTTCAGCAGTGAAACTACGCTTGAAATTATTGAATATTAAAGCAGTGAATTATCACTTTGCTAACAAGACGTAAACCGACATAGTGAAAAATGTCCAAGCCAAGAATAGAACCCGGGCCCCTGGAATAGCGCTCCAGTGCTCTACCACTAAGCCACGAGGACGATGCCCGGCTTGGCATCTCTCACACATATAAGTCGGTAAGGCTGCAACCGCAGCTACTAGATGGAAAGGTCTTCATGAGCACACAATCTTGTGGCGAAGCATGAGACGCAAAAAATATTATTCTATTTCTATTCTATTCTATTCTATATTATTATAATTAAATTGTATATTCACCGATGCTGGGTTTTTTTGCGTCTCATGTTTCGCCACAAGATTGTGTGCTCATGAAGACCTTTCCATCTAGTAGCTGCGGTTGCAGCCTTACCGACTTATATGTGTGAGAGATGCCAAGCCGGGCATCGTCCTCGTGGCTTAGTGGTAGAGCACTGGAGCGCTATTCCAGGGGCCCGGGTTCGATTCCCGGGTTGGACATTTTCACTATGTCGGTTTACGTCTTGTTAGCAAAGTGATAATTCACTGCTTTAATATTCACTATTGGGCTAGGTCAAATGTTCGAGAAAATTCGATTAGAGGGCCATTTTGGGGTCACTACGGGTCAGTGCATTTCGAATGGGAATGCAGGTTGAAACAGTTATTAGGGTGTTGAAAAGTTGACTGTAAACAAAGTCGTATATCTGGCAATATTTCGCCAAATTTGGCGAAATATTGGCAACATTGGCGAAAAATAGGCTTTCAAGATTACCAATGCCAAACACATGCTTAGCACAAATACTGTTAGAAAATAAAATGCTTTATAGCAATAATACAGCGAGAATTTATTGTTATATCGAGTTAAACACAAAGCTAAATTTATCCGACCGTCGCTCGAACCGTCGCCGACTGGTTAAGATAGAAAGAAAAGTGTCATCAACCTTTAAAGGTTCCGGACCTGCTTTAAGTCTGGTTAGTGTCCTGCTGTATAAACCTCGCCTTTTAATTATATAACTCAATATTATGTTGAGAGAATTCAAATAAAAAAAAGTGCATACGTTATATGCGGATTCTTTTCACGATTTAATCACCACACAGCTGCCTTTTGAAAAGCCGAACAGAACAAACAGACCAAATTGGGTCTAAATTCTACGGTGAATGAACGAACTGTTGTACAGCTGTCAATCCTAAATACTGGTCTTGATAGAGAATTCTCCTCAAAAGAGAAAAGTCACTTCTTTTTCAAATTTTCCAGAACGTGAATTTGTGGAAAAAGAAAACCTATCATCTGCATTGTGTATTTTGAATGACTACTAGTGTTGCCAGGTCCTGTGTCACATTAAGCGGGACAGAGAGACCAAAAAAAGTGGGACAACGGCTTCTAAACCGGGACATAAAAATGCAATAAAAAAGAAAAGTGCCCAGTTAAACTGATGGCATTGAGCTCACAGTCTATTCACACTATTTGTATATTATACTCTTACTTCAAAGAATAATGCCTTTCGAAAAATAAATTAAGGGGGATTAGTACCCCGCCCCATGTGTCACACCTTTATACTTAATCAATGAGCCTCCAAATCTCATCAGGGAAGCGTCTTATCAGAATAAACCGGTATACCAAATTTGAAGCAAATTGTATACGAAAACCCATTTATCTAAATTAAGGGGGTATTACCTCCCCCCCGATCCCCCCTTTATACTTAAACAATGAACCTCCAAATCTAATCAGGGAAGCGCCTTATCAGAATTAACCGGTATACCAAAATTGAAGCAAATCTGATAATTCTGCATGAAAAACCCATTTATTTAAGTTAACGGGGTGATTAGCCCCGCCCCCCGTATCCCCCCTTTATACTTAACCAATGAACCCCCAAAACTAATGAGGGAAGCGCTTTATGAAAATGAACCTAGAAAAAAAATTGAAGCAAATCGGAAATTTCTATCAAGAGTTGTCGCATTACGTACGTGCATACAGGACCTACGGGCACATTAGCTCTCAGTCTTTGCTAGCCTATCTATGAGCTAATAAAAACTATTAAAACCGAACCAGTCTATAACGGGATCTTGTCTTAAACATGAAAATTTCATTTTCTCAATAATAGGAATACCTTATACCCACTAAGACGAAATCCTGCTTAAAATGGAATCTTTTTTCCAATTCTTGCGTTTTCGTCTTGGCAGATTTTAGTATATTAAATAAACACCACAATCTTATACAGTAAAACCTGTGAAAGCGGAATCGCTAGGGACTGAAACAGAAATCCAATTTACTAGGTATAGGGGAAAATAGGGTAATGACGCTCAGAAGGGTAATCCCGCTCACCAAATATCTCTAAACAGAATAGAATTGAAAACGTGCGATCGGTACCGGCACCTAGCGAACTTCATCCTAAGTTCCCAGTAAGGATTTAGTGCCCGTCGGGAAGAAAGTATTTTTGTGTCCTCACGTTATTAGTTTGAAGTTGTTTTATTATAAAATTCTACAACATCTAACTTGAAGGTAAGTGTGCACTCTTATTTTCAAACATTAATTTACTCATTATGTCTACAAAATATATACATTTAGTTGTACTTTCATGCTTTTATTTATTTTTGTAGTGCGTTGTTACGCCAATTATAAAGCATTAAAACCCAGCATGGCGATAACGGGTAATGGCGCTCACGTGGAATTCCAGAAGTAATGTTGCCAGTGGGCAGCTTTTTTTAAATTCAAATTTGTTGATTGACACCACTTTTTTGAAACGGTAAAATCCCCCCTGTTTTCGCCTTAATTAATATGTCATTAAACAAGGAGAATTTTACGATTTCAAAAAAGTGGTGAAAATCAAAAAACCTAAATATAAAAAATGTAGCCCACTATATGTCTAACACAATATGTGTAAAATGGTTTCAAAAAGTCTGCAGTGGTCTGCAGTGGTGTGAACATCCCACACAACTACATATGTGACTTTTGTCTTACTTAAATGTTGTATTCAAACTCTGAGCGCAATTAACCTACCATGTCGGTCATTACCGCTCAATCGATGGTTATTTAAATAAAACGATAAAAAAAATTCCTAAAACTTTTATGAAAATTAGTTGATTGCAAACTGTTCCTTATGCTTTGGAGTTATACTTCGTTAATAAAATATTGATTTTTTTGCCTAAATTTGACTAGCTATTCATGTTTCCCCTACTTTCCCCTAACTGTATAGTATCTCATCATAGGAACAATGACTTTTTTACTATTAAAACAGAATTCCGTTATAAACAGGTTCCGTTTACACAGGGTTTACTGATCAAAATAGAGTAAGACTCGGGAAAATAGAATTGCTAGTAATAGGGGGGGGGGGGAAATTTGGACAATTTTCTACCTAGACAGGTAGATTAATATAAGGGACTATAAATATTTTTCGTTATAGATAGGGGGTATGCATATATAAAGTTATAATTTTAGAGGGGGGGATCTGGCATATGTTATCGTAAGATATCTCTAGGGGGAGGAGGGTTGTCTTTTGATATCGTTATCATTTTTTATCCATTTTTATTTGTAACTTTGTCTTTACATCAAAATAGTATGTTAACTTTTCTCAGTATGTTATCTATTTTTATGAAAGTACAAAGTTATTATTAAAATCAATAAATGATTATAAAATTATTCAATTCCAAAATATGGAACACCCCAACGTTTGGCACTCCTATTCTTCTGTCATACGTGTATGCATATATAATCCGCTGTTCGACAAACCATATGCGAAGTATGTTTGAAATGATACTTGTGTTTACTAGTAAATAAAAGAGAACGAATATTATCCACCTGTTTTGTTGATGAGAAGTTCTGTCTGCCTCAAGTGGGGGCAAGTGCAAAAAGATATTATTACTGTTGAATGCATTATGCAACAAAAATGTATTAAATACTATTAAATGTATTAAATACTTTTAAATAGTAAAAATTTCTGTTAAGTATTATTTGATATATAAATTGTTATTTTATTGACTTCTCTTCATCTGAATCAATAAAGTATGCGAAAAATAAATGTAACCATATTTGTATATCATTTCAAACAAAAGAAAAAAATTCCCAAAAATTTAAAATTTTTTTATACATTGATAACGATATCATTACCAGGAGGGGTGGGGGGGTGGGAGGTTAGGGATGATAATGTATGACATCGTACGGGAGGGAGAGGGTACAAAATTACCAAAAAGTTGATAACGTTATATATGCACAGACCCTAGGTTCTGTCTTCAGGTTTTACTGTATTAAGAGGACCGGGTAAGATCTATCTCCGCCATGTTAAAATAAACCAACTTTATGTACCTTTTTCTCAGAAGTGGTGAAATATAGAGGTCTAGAATTTTTAAAGTAGTTTGAGTAACATGCTTTACGTATTTTAACAGACCATTTTCTTTCTAAGTGAGCCGGAAAATTAATTATTAATTATTTATTGAAAGACCTTTTTAAATTAGCATTTTGAGTAAGATTTCACTGCATAAAATAAATAATTCTCAACAAATCATCAAATCCCTGTGTTAAAGTATACAATATAACATAATAAAAATATTTTAAAAAAAAACTGAGTTCTTAAGTTTAATAGATATTCAAAAAAAGGAACACAAACATGAAAAATCCAAGTTTTGAGAAAAAGTCATTTAAAGATTTAAATGGCCATTAAGCTGTGAAGTACTCTTAGAAAGAATGAATAATTCCAACGCTTCTTTTTAGGTGCGTTCGGAATTATATAAATACGTAGCACCTATAGTCGTCGTTCAGTCCGTCTGTCTGTCCTAGAGGTCTGCACGGGCCCGGGCTTGGCCCGAGGCCCGTACCCGGCCCGGCCCGCGGGCCGGGCCGGCGGAATGAAGGCGAATTTTCAAACGGGCCGGGCCGGGCCGGGCCGGCAGAATTAGGACAATTTTTTCAACGGGCCGGGCCGGGCCGGGCCGACAGACAAAATAAACGGGCCGGGCCGGCAAAAAAATTAATCGGGCCTATCGGCCCGATATAAGAATTTAAGCGAAGCAGATAAAATACAAGCCATTTTCAATGAATATGATTTTCTCGAGAAGTATAAATGTGCGTCACAAGCCGATGCGAGTTTAACAACATCAATACAGAAATGTAACATGTCCATCGTAGAGATCGGCATCGTACAGTTGCAAGATGTCTGATTCCGAGTTTAATTTTTTTTTTCAGCAGAATCGTGCCGGGACGGAACTGGTCTTAATCGATCTCAGGATGTGTAGAACAGTCATTGTGTTTTGTAGTATTAATAGTGATAATGAACTTCTCTTGACAGTATCTTTGGAAATATACCTTAAGGTGGTTCTCATATTCACTGCTCAACAATGCGAAGCTTTCAGACACATTTTCTGACAAAATTTTTAACTATAAAGGCATAAAATTGAGAGGCCTGCCTATTGAAGGCATTTGGAAACGAATAGCTTTTTCCATATTTGATAAATTACTTACAGAGATAACAGAGATTCCTGTCACGTGACTATACGTTTTTCTCCTTTCCTGTGCCATCGTTTCCGGAAATTCGATTCAAAATGCTAACTTTGACAGTATTTTCAGAAAGACATATTGCTTTTATCTATGAAAAAAAAACGACATTTACATAGCTTCTGAATAAGAATGCCTGCCAATCTTACGCGTTTCCGAAAAGAAAAGAATTCATAAATGTGTCGAAATGTAGCTCCTTTGGATTTGAGAAAAGCCTTAAAAATGAGAGAAATATTTTCACAAATTTACTTTTTATTATACAGCTTCAAAAGTTATCATGTTTTTAATCCTTTATTCTGATGAACTACATTAATCTTTTAATGAATCCTTATTTCCATTTTGAAATGTCTGTAGACACGATGACTAAAACACTGTAAGTAATCGTTAATGTTTACTATTGTGTGTTTTCTGTTTTGCGAACATCATAGTAATGTACAATATACTGCAAAATGTTCCCATAAATATTTATGTAGTATTCATTGAAAGAATCGTAATTGTATGTTGAGAAAAAACGGATTTTTTTTTTTTGTAGAAATTCTGTCGGGCCGGGCCTGTTTTCACTGATTTTTGTACCGGCCGGGCCTTGCCGGGCCGAGAACTGTAAAAATGCAAACGGGCCGGGCCGGGCTCGGGCCGAACTTCCCATTTTTACACCGGGCCGGGCCGGGCCAAGATAGCTTTCGTTCGGGCCGGGCCGGACCCGGGCCTGGAAATTCCGGCCCGTGCAGACCTCTAGTCTGTCCGCATATAACAGAGCAAAAACTACCCAACCGTAGTCCGAATGGTCTGAAATTTTAAATATATAATTGTTGCAAAATTTTGTCGAGTCATTTCATATTTTATGAAAATCGGATGTAGAGTTTAATTACAGGGACAGTCAAAAGTTTTCAGTTACAATACGGCCAATGGGAATAAATTATTGCAAGTGCATTTTAATGCTGTTAAAGCCTTCCGAATGGTCTGAAATTTTAAATATGTAATTGTTGCAACATTTTGTCGAGTCATTTCCAATTTTATGAAAATCGGATGTATAGTTTAATATACAGGGAGAGTCAAAAGTTTTCAGTTACATTACGGCCAATGGGAATAAATTATTGCAAGTGCATTTAAATGCTGTTACAGCCTTCCGAATGGTCTGAAATTTTAAATATGTAATTGTTGCAACACTTTGTTGAGTCATTTCCAATTTTATGAAAATCCGATCTATAGTTTAATTACAGGGACAGTCAAAAGTTTTCAGTTACAATACGGCCAATGGGAATAAATTATTGCAAGTGCATTTTAATGCTGTTACAGCCTTCCGAATGGTCTGAAATTTTATGTTGCAACATTTTGTTGAGTCATTTCCAATTTTATGAAAATCCGATCTATAGTTTAATTACAGGGGCAGTCAAAAGTTTTCAGTTACATTACGGCCAATGGGAATAAATTATTGCAAGTGCATTTTAATGATGTTACAGTCTTCGGAATGGTCTGAAATTTTAAATATGTAATTGTTGCAACATTTTGTCGAGTCATTTCAAATTTTATGAAAATCGGATGTATAGTTTAATGACAGGGACAGCCAAAAGTTTTCCGCTACATGACGGCCAATGGAGAAAAAAATTATTTCAAGTGCATTTTAATGATGTTACAGCCTTTCGAACAGAATGGAATTGGTATGCACTTATTGAAGTGCACTAAAATATACATTCAGAACAATATGTGGTGCAAAAACCATTTATAAAACTAGTTATAGCACGAACGCACCTCATTTGCCACGTTTGACGAGCAATTTCCAACTTGTTTTAATCTATAAACATGTGTGACACATCGTTGGAAAGATAAAAGTTTAAACTATTTAATGATATAAAAAAGTAAAAATCGATTTTTACCCAAATTTCGCTTACCTGGTCCCCTTAAGTTCCACTCGATGCAGACCGTTAGAATTGACCAAAGAATAATTTGTCATCAAAGGCCCAAAGTGGCCCAACCATTAACTGTTCAGATCAGTGCTGCCGCATCTGGTTGATTCTTTATTTAGGTATTCTTAATTCCCACCAGTAAGTTTTAATAGTTATTTTTTCTCCATAAGATGATTGATTTTCGAAGACAGTTTGCTCGAAGAGCCTGGGACTCTTGTCCCACATCCCCGACGCATAAGATGATGGAGGTTAAATCAGTGTGGCCAGATTGGGGGCTTTTTTAATTCAGATTATTTGACTATCACCACTTTTTTAAAATAGTATAATTCGCCTTATTTTTCAGAATTTTATTTTAAATACACTGGTTATTAAAAATTAAGGGAAAGTCACAAAATGCTAATTTTCAAATACGCGAACACTCAAAAGGAAATAATATAATTCGAATAATTACTATCTCTACAACCCAGCTAGCCCATATAACATCTCATTCATGTCACACAGGGTCACAAGTGTCACAGTCACTACGGTGAAGCAAAAAAATAGGAAATTCCATACATCTCATTATGAGTCTCAAATGATCACTATATGGGACTCCACTGAGACGTCACTGTGACTGCTGCTTTGGGACGAGTCATCATGTAACTTTACAATGTAGTTACATTGTGACTCTCACGTGACTGTCATTTGTAGACTCAATTTCAAAGTCAACGTAAATGCTGCATTGTGATAAGTTACCAAATAATGTCACATTAAAGTCACATGATGACTTTCAGGTGACAGAGAGACTACTGTGAAGTCACCATTGTGCTCTTTTGGGAAAAGTCTCCATGTGACTATAATATGTTATTATTTGGTGACTTATCATAATGCAACGTTCATGATGACTATGAAATTGAGTCTCAAAATGACAGTCACATGAGAGTCACAATTTAACTACATTGTAAAGTCACCTGGTAACTCGTCACAAAGCAGCAGTCACATTGACTTCTCAGTGGAGTCACATATAGTGATCATTTGAGACTCATAATGAGATGTATGGAATTTCCTATTTTTTTGCTTCACCGTAGTGACTGTGACACTTGTGACCATGTATGACATGAATGAGATGTTATATGGGCTAGCTGTGTTGTAGAGATAGTAATTACTCGAATTATATTATTTCCTTTTGAGTGTTCGCGTATTTGAAAATTAGCATTTTGTGACTTTTCCTTAATTTTTGATAACCAGTGTATATTGCCGAATATTTCTATTTCAAAAAAGCGGTGACAATCAACGATCTGGGGACAAAAATGTCCCCAATCTGGCAACACTGTGTTAAATGGTAGAGAAAAATCATAGCTGGTAGTAGATGGCAGATATTCCATAAATTAAATAAAGAAAATTATATTCAAAATGTTCTGGTGTGATTTCAATATTTCTAAATAAAAAATCTGCCAGATGCGGCCACACTGGTTCAGATAAAATCCTGAGCGAGGTCAGTATGTTCGCATATCAACCGTATTATTTCCCAACGGTTGCACAAACTGTCAACAATTGTTCAATAATCTGTGCTACTACTACTACTAGGGCAGGGTTGGCGAACCTTTTTATAGTCGCGTGCCAATTTTTTTTCAAAAAATATTTTACATGACCTTGACGTGCCAACTATAAAACAAATTTAGTGGATTGAAAAATAATGAATAAAAACTACTTGAAAATTACTTATTAAGATTTTTTCTAATATGGTAACATACATGTAAGTATTACATTGCAATCTAATAATTATAGAAACACTTAAAGTTTAGAAATTAATTTAAAAAATAATGTGATTAATTGTGTTGTATCTTGGATGAAAAATAATTAATGTCATTTTAATGCTCAGTTTATTTTAACAGAATGCAAACTAAAATGGATTTATCTGACAACTGCAGTCTATTTTATTTTTTATTTTATTAATTTGAGAAAATAATGACTCACAAGTATAAATAGTTGTAAAAATTAAAATGAAAAAAAAGGCAGTTTATATATAAGTAGTCCTCAAATTTATTTTCAAGTTGCCATAATTTACCATCGGTATTTTTATTAATACATATAATTATCTTTCCTTTTTGGTAGTTTTTAAATATTTTCTTTGATAAATTTTCGAACCATATTAAATAAGATTTAAATTCTTCAATTTCCAAATAATCGAATTTAGAATCAAATGAGGTCGTCTAAGTTCATGTATTTTGTGTAAAATCACTGTATCCTGATTTAGAGATATAATCAACGCCGCGCCGCGCCAAAATTATTCTTTCGCGTGCCAAAAGTGGCACGCGTGCCATAGGTTCGCCGACCCTGTACTAGGGGTTACAATCTTGCTCTATAAACCCTGCATTTTAATTAAATTGAACACAATGTTGTTGGTAGAGAAACGGTATCTGATTTTCTCTGCACAACATCTTTCATCACTCTCAAAAAAACTTTCTTCAATTCACGGAAATTCTACTGGCAGCAGTGCTGCCGGCATTTTTTTGTGAATTGAAGAGCATCCGTTTTTTTCTTCCTCCGTTACAGGAGGTGAAATATCCGTCAATTGAAGAAAGTTGGGAAAAAGCAAAAGCGGCTGACGTTGGATTCGAACCAGCCATCTCAGCGTTACCAGAGGAGAACGCTAGCAATGAGTTATAGTTGTACAACAGTGAAGCGCTTTGAAGTAAATGTGTTCGCTTCAGATGGGTATGATGGCTTGATCAATTTCTTAAAAAATCTTTTAATTTTGAAGTTCATTTCGGGAAGATTTCGTCATTAATGAGATTGTGCTGGGGTTTTTATACTTTAGTATTAATATAGTATAAAAATATGAATTTTAAATATTTTTACGTAGATTGCTAGAGGTAAAATACGAAAGATTTTTTTTTTAGTAATATCGATTTTTTTTTCATTTAATTTTCTTAATTAAAATATCCTTTAAATGTGTTCATTTGAATTATATTTTGAATGCGAATATTTATTTATAAATAACTTTATAAATTCAACTTTATTTAACTTTATTCAACTTTAAAAAATAAATTATGAGTACTTTTGAATGAATGAGAAAAGTAATTGTTATTTATTTTAAAATTCGAAAACTTTTTTGTCTTTTTAAATTAAATTAGAAATCGTAATTTATAGAATTTTTGGTTTTTCATTTAAAAAATAAATTCGGATTTAAGTATTAATAGACCCAATACGCATGCGTGCTAGGAATGAATGGATTTCTCCCTCTTTTTTAGACTTTCGGGGAGAATTTACGAATAAAACATGTTTTCTAGGAGTACGGAAATTATTTGTTAAAAAATGAGGAATAATTTAGTATATATTGACGAGTTTTTCTGGCAGTTATCGCAAACGTCTTTTCCAATAATCTCAAATTAGAAATCAGTTACAAAGATAAACTTTACATATTATTATTGAAGACATTAACTACTACGTATATGAGAACCAATTTGTATGTAATTTTAATAATATTAAGTATGGGTTATGCAATTAATATGTGTTTCTCATAAAGTTCTATTGTAGATGGAAAACTATTTTTTCCACTGAGGAGATAGTGAGTATGCATCAAGTTGGAACAGGCACGTTGATTTTGATGATTTTATTAGTAGAGAGTTTTTACGACCAGTGGTAAAGACTCTGATGATAAAATGAATCTGGTCCTAGGTATGACATAAAGTGAATATCCACTCAGAATACAGGACAAACCTAGGCGGACCTAAAATGGTTAAATCATTGACCACTATATTGTGAACCAATGGAGGCAAGGAAATCAGTTTGGTGTAGCCAAATTAAATTGACATACAGGGTGTCCCAGGATTATTGGGACAAGGGGACATCACAAGGATTCAGATTTGCATAGCAACCCATGGTCTGAAACGGCTTCGTTAGCCGTTAGGTGGTGTTGTTCACAAGACCCACGTTCTCCTGATTTAAGGAGCATAGATTTCTTTCTTTGAGGTGCACTGAAAAATTATGTATACGCAACGCCTGTGGATTCCGATATGGATCTGGTTGCAAGACTCGTCTGTGCTGCTGCAGATATCCAGCAAAATACAGGTGTATTTGAGCGAGTCCACCAATCCATGATCCGACGGTGCAATGCATGCATCGCTAGCAATGGTGGAAACTTTGAACATTTTTTGTGACATTTTCACATATCATCTACCACAACACATGTAACATCTTTACCAATACATTATTTCAGCTTATCTCAGTCTTGTGTCTCTTCGTTTCTTGTACCTGTCATACATTACTTTCCCGTGACGTTTCCGACCATGGGTTGCTATGAAAATCTGAATCCTTGTGATGTCCCCTACCTCCCCTTAAAGTTTGTCCCAATGGACATCCTGTATATGAGAACAAGAGTCCTGAAAAGAAAAAATGATTCCGTATGATTAGCCAAATTTCAGTACGCAGTAATTTAGCACTTAGCATTTCGTTTATAGATTAATGTTGATATTTCTAAAGAGCGATTGATGTTCTCTAATGACACTTTTGGCGTATCTCTTCGTATATCTTGTACTACTCAAGCCTCCGAGCTCATGCATTACCTTCCCAGATAGTATTTTTAATTAGCAGAAAATTTGCAGCAGTCTTGCTTTGAAAACCTGCAAAGTTGCAGCAAGATCAGCATGACAAGACTGAAAGTTCATACCAAGACTGCAGCAAGATAACGCAAACGCCGAAGTCACCACACTTTGAACTTGCAACTAACTTGTCGTGCAAGTTAAATTCATGCTGTATGAAATTTATTGCAAATCAACGGCAAACAAGTAATCAAAAATACTGCAAACTTACTGCAAATTAGTAATCTTTTCATGCCCCACTATCCGTTTACAACTGTTACACTATAAGTTTAACCCCTTCGGAGGGGTTCATAGATCTAATCTGCCTATTGATGCGAACACACTGTCTGAAGGTGCATGCATCATTTTCATCACCATAAACAAGTTAAGGTAATATTTGTACTTTTCAATACGAGCCTTTTTGGGTATTTGATAAGTATAGCGTTTAGAAAAAGTGGTGCCAACCGAATAAAATTTCTGCGTATGTGCTGATTGTCTATTCTCTCAACAGATGGATTTTTTGCTTTCGTCACTTTCGTAAATTAAAGACAGTCCTGCATCAGTTTCACAATAAACTACTCATGCAAGGGGGGGGGGGGGGAATTGTATACCTTGCGGGAAATTTGCTTCGAATTTCTCAATTCAAATTCGTCACGGCAAGATAATGTCCGAAAAAATCAAATTTGCTGCTAATGTCCATGCTATCTGGGTTATGAAGTATTATAGTTGGAAATGTCAATTCTCCAGCCTAAACTTCCTAAGTTTCAAATTTTATGCAAGCATTGTTATGTTTTACGAAGGCTAAAAATAAATATTTTGTGTTTGACCATAAGATTCTTGATACATTGTTATTCAAGAGGGTGTATGGCAATTCCGGAGATGCCAGCGGACTTGACAATGCAGTAACTCGATGGAATCCAAAAGCGCTGCTCTAGCACGCGATGTTTCTCCGGGTACTTTTATGTAAATATTGATTGTTCAAGGGAAATGGTTTCTAATTATGCAAGGAAAGACACCCGTGTCCATTGGTAAGGACTTTCTGAATTTAATTACGTAAAATTCTGTAAAGGTAGTAATATCTATAAAACGCAATTGAGTAAAATTGATGAAAATAATTGCAATATTTTAATTAAAATAAATACTAATATGAAGATACGCGGTGGGTATGTTAATTTGGTAGGTTTATTGTGTAGTTATGCATATATTTGTAAATAAACTTTTATAATTATTTTTTTAATTAAAGTCTTTATATTTTTTGCATATGTTGACTTTTTTAGGCTAAGTTAATTCTGCATTTAAGATAATGTAAAATTCAATTTCTTGCTTGTGTAATTAACTTAATAGTTCATAATCAGGGGTTTCGCCGAAATGACACAACGAATTAATTTTATTTAGTTTTTTTTTAATTAAATTTTTCAGGTCAATTGATATAATAATTCCATATATCCCAGCCAGAGCTTATAACTGTCACATGCATGACCTGCAGTTTGATTTATCCGCCAATGGTAAATTGTATAACCAGATGTCTGGGAGGATTTGTTAAAAAATCTGAGCCAAGTTTTAACTTATGCATAGATTTTCCCCAGCAAGTGTGTTGAGTAGAAGTGTAGTGGAGGGTATACGCAGGTATACGCCGTATACCTTCTGGATCTTTTTAAGAAGCTCCGTATACCCTTTGTTTCTCAAATAAAGATATAGCGTATATCCTAGGCTTGACGTTCATGACTTTAGCGTATACCCTGTACCCATAGCGTATACTTTCTGGGGGTTTTTTACGACTATATCACTGGTGTTGAAAGAATTCATATAAAAACTGTAGATCGCCGCTACTTGCAGAACACGCGTCGCATGGACATTCCCTCCCCTCAACACTGACCAGAACGGTAGTACGCCTGATCACGGAGGATGCCACCGGAAAAATTTAAAAGCTAAATTTAACAAGTAAGGTTAATATGTCGGACGACAGAGGCGGCATCGAGATTATCTCTATTAAAAATAGGCTTATAGCTCATTTTTGAAGAACAGAAGTAAATTTGTCGAATTGAACTTTACTAGTAATAATAAGCAGTTAGAGGAAAAATCCTTAGCATTACGTATTAGAAAGAAATACGCCTTCTTTAACTGTCTGCAAACAGAGATGTAGTGGAAGTTATATGGTGGTATGCACCGTTTACCTTCCGGATAACTACGTGTAACCTGTGTAGCTATAGCGTATACTCTCTAACTATAGCGTAAATGGCTTGTTTTTTTATGACTAAAAAAGATAACTTTCTATAAAAGATAACATTTAATTTGGGCCGTAGCATTTCCTAACGGTTCCACAACTGTCAACAATCTGTGGTACTCGGGGTTACTATCTTGTGCTCTATAAACCCTGCGTTTTAATTAAATTAAACCCAATAGTGTGTTGAGATAATTCAAATAAAAACTGTAGACGTTATGTACAGATTCTTTTTAAGAGTTAATCACTACATCTGTCTTTTGAAAAGCCAGAACAAATAAACTAAATTGGGTCTAAATTCAACGGGTGAATGAACGTTTGTAGAGCTGTCAGTCCTAAACACTTGTCTCAGTCGAGAATTCTCCTCAAAGGGGAAAAAAAGTGACTTCTTTTCTTTCGAATTTCTCAAAAGGAAAATTGGTGAAAAAAGCCCTTCATCCGCACTGTAGATGTTGGGTGACCACGAGCTTTGTGAAACAGTAGCCTGTTTGTGAGACAGTTATATTTTCGCGGTCACGGGTTGACCTCGAGTTGTTAAAATACTTTGAATTGAGTGGTTTCTTGTGCGGTCGCGACTGACAGATGAAGAGCAGTTGAAAAAAAATAACAAAACAGAAAGTGTTTTTTTTTTTTTTTTTTTTTTTTTTTTTTTTTAAAGAAAAGTCATGTGTTAGTAGTGTTGCCAGGTGTCCGATTTTATTCAGAGACCGACCGAAAATGCGTTTTCGTTTTGGGCCCAAAATCTAAGTTTCGGCGAAAATGCTGCCAAATATTCTGCCCGACCGAAACTATCTGTATTCCCTGTATTCCAAAAATCTCGTTTCTTCTTTCGAAAATCTTGAACATTACTCATTGATTTGAGCAGTATCGGCACAAATGAGACGCTCTTTATTTATTGCTATGAAATTCACTGTTAATAATGATCAGTCATGACTCACTCAATAACTTGAGTCAGTAACTTAAATTAATGACTCAACTTGTACTGTTTGGTACTTGTACTAGTTGGACAGTACTTGGACTGTTGACTCAGTAACTTAAGTTATTATTTTCATCACGAGCTCATGAAAAGCTGTAGACTTGACAGTAATAGAAATTTTTTAGTTTGGAACCGCAGAAAATTTTTGAATACTCTTTGAGAAAGTTCTAGTATAACAGATGATCATTTAAAAAAATCATTATAAAAGATAAATCGAGGTATGTATACCAAAACATTTTTTAATGAGATGAAATTCGTATAATTAGAAAATTATTTTGTGTCATTGATGAATTAATTACATTTTATTTCACATGAAAATAAAAAGTTTTGGCCAGGTCACAAAGAGTCAACTTGAGCTACATGTATATTTATACGTGTAATTAATTAATAATTATGTGTATTTTTGTATGCATTAATTATTTAAAATTTTTTTGGAGATTTCCGTTTTCGTTTTCGGCCGAAAATAGGAAGATTACCAAAATTCGTTTTCGGTTTCGTTTTCGGTCTTTAAAAGCTGTTTCGATCGATCCTTAATTTTATTCAAATAGGGCTCATGAAAGTATTTCTTCGCAATTTTTTTTGTTTTTGTTATTGTTGCCCAAATTCACTAAATTTTACCGTGGAAGAGAATTTTTGGAGAATTTTTTTTTAAATATCTCTTTTGCCTTTCATTATTTTTAAATAATTTTTTAGCATGGATAGCCGATGTCCATCTACAAAGGCCGTTTTTTACTTTTCGATTTTGTTTGCAGATTTTTTTTTATGGGGATACTTTCACTTTCGAAACCGGTTCCGAACATAAAAGCATCCTAATAATAATTTTTAAAAAAACTTGCAAACAAAATCGAAAGAGTAAGAACCAGACTTTGTAGAGATGGACCTCAGCTATCCATAAAAAAATCATTTAAGAATATTGAAATGCAAATGAGATATTTAAAAAAAATTTTCCCAAAGGATTAACATTTGCGAGCCGGTGTTTTCGCGTGAGTGAAGTATCCTGTTAAGGGGGCTGGTCACTTAGCTTCCGATTTCCCTTCACTAATGTAAAGTCTTTGGGCATTTGATGTATTCGTATATTTATCTCCTCGGGAAATTAATATTTTTAACTTCTATTATTTGTGCACACTTCCTAAAAGATGTCTCTTTTTTCTTAGCTCTCAAAATATTTCTAAAATATAGACTTAATTTTATAGGAAGAGTTAAAATCTTACTCACAGTTCGCCCGCTTTTAACACAAAAATATTAAATTCAGCATAGATTTTAGAAATATTTTGAAAACTAAGAAAAAAAGAGACATCTTTTAAGAAGGGTACACAGAAAAAAGATGTTAAAAATATTAATTTCCGGTGAAGATATTTTAAATATACGAATGCATCAAAAGTCCATAGACTTAACATTACGGAGCAAATACCGAAGTTGAGAGACCAGTCCCCTTAATAGTAAGGGATACAGAAAACATTTAAGTTAAAAATTGCCTCTTTTTATTAACTCTGTCGAAAACTAATAAAATATAAATTGTTAATACCATTAAAAAAAAATTAAATGATTTGCTTACAACGAAATAAGAATTGATGATAGTATTTGTTAAATGTAATGAAAATTTGCGATTTTATTTATAACAAAATAGGAATTGACGGATTGTCTACAACATGTGTATTATATATATTTTTTAATTTTTGTTCAATTTTTTTTCTATTTATATTATAAAGCAACAACATGTCCGCGAGTAACTGTGACGTCGTACTGGCAGTGGCAACACCTGCCCAATAAATTCAACTTTATTAACTTCTAAACATCGGACAATTTCAATTTCTACACCGTCTAATAGGGGGGGGGGGGGAAATATTCATTCGAATGCAATTTGTTTGAAAACCGTATCTCATTTTACTGATTTTTTATGGTTTTAAAAATAATTTTCAAACATGATTTTTTTATCTATCTACGTCTTATCAACGACACTAATTAGAGATCTGCACGGGCCGGGCTCGGGCCTATTTTCATTCACGCACTTAGGCCGGGCCCGGGCCTTACTTTTTTCTGAAAACTCGGGCTGGGCCTAGTCACTACTCTTTACGGGCCGGGCTCGGGCAGGGCCGGGCCGGGCCTAACTTATTTTTTCTGCACACACCCGGGTACTGGTTTCATTCCTAATCTTCATGGCCCAAAATTTTCATTCCTAGTTTTCACCCAGCCCGTATCAAAATCATTGTCTCGGCGTAGCCTGGTCCGTTCAAATGTCAGTAAAATTAGGCTTGGCACAAATTTTTTGTTAAAAAATGTATACATTTTAAATCGCCATTATTCTACAATTAAACATTCAAATTCATTCTTTATAAAGAGTAGTAGATTTCTATACACTTATTAAAATATAGTTAAATTAAAATATAGTAAAACGTGTGAAAAAGAACCTGTCTATGACGGAATCTTGTTTTAAACTGAAAAACGTGTTGATCCATGCAAAATTAATATACTATTACGTAAGAAAATAATATATAATACATTTACACTTGCTAAGAAGGGAACTTATTTTTTTTTTTTTTTCTATGCAATTCAGTCTTAGATTTTACTGTATAGCATTTTTCAGATATTTAACACTTCAATCGATGGAATATTGATTAACAACATTAATGATAGCTGAAACATTTACATACAAGAAATACAGATATTAAAAAAATAAATATCGCACCCTGCGGCTTCTATAAAAATGACTTCTATAAAAATGAAGATTATAAACATGAAAAGAAAAGTTGAGTTAAATATTTTTTCCTTGAACTCCTCGTACGAGACAAACTTTTAACCAAATCGACGAAAAATCAATGTTTTGTAGAAATTCACTCGGGCCGAGATGTTAACTTTTTTTCGGGCCGGCCGGGCTCGGACCGAACTTTTAACTTTTATACTGGGCCGGGCCAATAAATTTTTTCTACGTGCCGGGCCGGGCCGGGCTCGGGGCGAACTTTTAACTTTTTAACGGGTCGGGCCGAATTTTTTTTCTCCGTCGGGCCGGGTCCGGGCCTGGAAATGTCGGCCCGTGCAGACCTCAAGGTTCTTCTACAATAAGGTTGTTCCATTTGAAGGATAGCCAATCAGAGTAGAGCAGGACTGAAACGTCACGTGGCGGACAAGATCGGAGCTCGATCAGCCGTGAGACAGTAAATAGATGCGTAAAAAGACCGAAATACGAAATAAATAATTTTTAAAAAGCAGATTTTCGAAAGTAAATTGAACAAAATTACTTTCCTTAAAATAATTTGGACAAATACTGATTGGAGTTAATCAAATATAAAATACATAATGGTTAAATAATATCGCGATACGTTTATTAACATTCAAATACTTAAGTAAATTCGCGAAAAAAATTACCTTTTTAAGGGGTCTCAGGACTCTTAAAATTGGAAAAAATGAAAAAAAAAGACCATTTTCAACATTTAATATCTTAAAATGTACTTGATTTTAAGACACAATTTTAATTGGAATTAAATATATAAGTATGTTCTTTCATTTCATGTATTTAAAAAATGATAAGATGCAGAATTAGCATTTACAGGGGGCTCCAAACTGTTAGACATTTTTCGAGCAAAATATCGACATAACAGATTACGCGCACGATTACAAAATAAATGTTACAACTAGAATGAAAATTTTGGTTCCTACTTATACTTCAGATTGCAATAATCACACTGAACCTAAATAAATTTGTATTTAAAGCATTTTTATATTTTTAATACAAAGTTGTATTTAGCTAATGCAAAATTAAGAAAATTTCAACTGTATGATCACCTAAAAAAATATTGTTTTGAACAATAAAAAAGAAATTTTAGGTTCAGTTTATACAGACTAACATGAAACGTATGTTTTGAAAATTTCATGAAAAAATATTCATAAGTTTTTGAGATATCCTGTGTGTTATGCCGAAAAAAGTCATTTGGAGAAAAATGGCTTCAAAGTTTCCGAAACGACGCTTCAGCTATTGAACGTATATAAATGTAAAAGCCATAACTTCAGTTCTAATAGGAATTTCAAGGAAAGATCGGAAATAATAATCGGATATCAAAATGTCCAGAAAAGATAGGAGTTTAACATCTAAAAAAATTAAAATTTCGAAAATTTTAAAGCTTTAAGAGTCCTGAGACCCCTTTGCAAAATTACGAATGAAAACTTTTAAACTATTGTAAAATAAGATGAACGAATGAATTATATGAATAAGATTACACAGGAGTAGTAATGAAAAGGCTAGCATTATCAAACAGAATAAATTAAACAAAACTGACACTTCAAAACTTTTAACAATAATGCATTGTCCAATTACTAGATATAAGTTTTCAAAAATTTTCGAATGTCATTATGCTTATACAGGATGAAAATAATACAAAAATATTACTCTATAATTAAACTAATTCTATTATGAAAAAAATATGTACTATACATATTATTTACATTATATTATTAAAATAACAATATCGTTATTTCATACAGTGTTGAATTCAGACACTTTTCTCCGGGAGGGATTTCTGTGGCTCCCGGGGGGGGGGGGGGACTGCACTTTTTGACCATTGAAAACCGAAAATCTCAAATCTTCCGGAGGGGACATCGCATTGCTCCGGGGGGAGGGATGTCCTCCCCCCGGGCCACCCCCTGAAATCAACACTGATTTCATGTATACAAAATTTCAGCAAAAACTGAAAAACTTAAAACAACTTCAGTATTAAAATTTCCATGTTATCTTATAAAACACATCAAATATAACATTTCTTCATACAAATAGGAAACAATAGAAAGAAAATTTATGGAAGTACAGTAGAGAGCCGATTATTGGAACCCCAATTAACCGAACTTCCAATTATCCGAACAGCCAATTTCTATAAAAAAATGTTTTTAAACCGAACTTCCAATTATCCAAACAGCCTATTTCTCTCTTTTTTTTTTTTTTTTTTTTTTTTTTTTTTAGATTTGTAAAAGGAACTCTGTTCAACTTTTAGCCAAATACAATGAATTTTCTCCTCTGCGAGTTTTGAACTTTGAACTTTTTTTTCCCCATTTCATGGCGATTTGTCTGCATTTGTGAAAGAAATCCGGCTTTAACAGTTTAGTCCAATATATTAAATGCCTCTTCTTTTTTTTCATTAAAGTTTATTCGGAATTTCTCGCGATTCTCTTATGCAATTTTTAGAGATTTTCCCGTTCTGCAGAAATTTTTTGACATTCGTAAAAGGAATTCGGTTTTAAAATTGCAGTAAATTTTGTCCTCTGCGATTTTAGTGTTTTTCTTTGCGATTTTCCAGAATAATAATCGCCAGGATGTCGATGCTCGGATTTGAGACTATGTACTGTATTGTTAAATCTGTATACTTGTTCTGTGAGAGTTATTAGAACACGTTGATATAGCGCATTCATTAGATTTTATTCAAAAAGTCTGTTTAAATAATAGAATAATTAAAATCATTCACAGAAAAAAAAATTCCAACGCAGAGCAGCCAGGCCCGGACTGGCGCCTTTGGGGGCCCTCGGCTAGAAATGGAAAAGGGGCCCCTTACCGAGAAATTTACAGGGAATACAATATTAGAATATTTATTTTTTGAAAATTAGGCTTACGTGCCTAAAAACCACATTTAGCTATTTTGTTGCTTGTAAAATATTAGGTTGTATCAAATGTAATTTCGTTTTCACAATGAAATCTTTGTTGCAATATTTCAACGTAAAATAAACGTATCACAAATCAGTATATAAACCATGAAATTCTATGACTTCTTTTCATCTTCCTGAAAGTTAAAAAATATCATTTTGATACCAATCTTTGGATTTGGAAGCAAAAAAGCCTAGAAAACCCCGTTGCAGATCGTCAATACTACACAAGCACCTGCCCCCCCCCCAAAAAAAAATGATGCCATAGAATGGAACACGTGGCAGACTGAAGGAGCAAGGTCCGGACTATGTAGGAGATGAGGTAAATTCCGTCAAGCTCTTCTACTTTATTGCGAGACGTGTGCAGTCTTGCATTGTCTTGTTGGAGAAGATGTCTGTCTCTGTTGACTAATGCAGACCATTTGCTTTTCAAAGAAGCATACATCGTGTCCATCTGTTCACAGTAAATTTCAGTTTCAGAGGTAGTTGACCGATCGACCATGTGGCATGATTTCAAAATGAATTACATGCTCAAAATTCCACCAGACGTTGATCATGAACTTCTTTTCAAACCGCGCTTGTTTCGTAACATGTTGGACTGATTGTCCCACATCAAACAATTATTTCTCGATTATCTGGGTTCTGTAGATACATCCATTTCTCATCATATGCCACTTTGCGTTTGAAAAACCGCAAATCCTGCAAGTTTTCCAGAAGAGTTTTCTACATTTCCACTCTGTGATTTGCTTGCTGCATAGTCAGTTCATAAAGGACTTCCCTAGAGTTCTTGTATGTTTTCTGTAGTTTATGTAAAGTTTGGCATATCATGTCCTTAGACGGTCCTATCTCCTCTGAAAGTTTCCGTGTGCTGGTCGTTGGTTTAATCTCCACTCTTTGCTTCAAACCTTCCAGATTAACAAGTATCCAGATTAACCTCTCACTTCTGAGTTTCATTTTAAGTGACAAGTTATCTCCCTTAAAAAGTTTGAACCAGTTTTGGGCTGTACGTTTGCTGATCGTATCATCCCCTTCAACTTCTCGAATTTTACGAGATGCTTCAACAACTTTATGAGCAATTTTAAAATAATGTCTTAAGATGGATAATATTTCAATATTTGTATCAACCATTATGTAACCTATAAATAGATAAAAGAATAGATATTAGCGTAATATAATTTGAAGGAACATATACTCTTTAGTATAACATTTTGCACTGATCGTTAATTATAAGGTAGTGCCATCTATAGCCTTTCATATAGATATAGAGGTATCCTAAAAACGAAAATACTTTTGATACACCCTAACACTTGATTTAAAAAATATTCTGCTTCTGTTGTAGTTTGCTTACTTTCATAATAAATATTTATATTATTTTATATACAGTATCTAAACTAGTTCCATATTTAAAAAAAAAATAAATATGCTAATTAGGAGTTGTTTGTAACTTAAAAATGAGTGGGAAAAAATGTCTTTAGTTTTAGTCAACCAAATCAAGCCATAATAATCTAAATCCTACTGTAATACCTAAGTAAATATTAACAAGAGCGAAAAATCATGCGTCCTGCAAAGATTATGCAATATTTTTCCAACACATTCAGCAATTATAATAAAACTTTGCAGTTTATTAAGGTGAAAGATGTCTAAATGAACAATTTAGAAAATGCATAACACAGTTGTTCTACAATTACTGAAATTACGATCAATAATCTAAAAAACATCAGAATTTTTGTTCATCCCTCTATATCTCTCTATTCTAAAAAAAAGTAACTACCGCTGTCACCGCCGCCGCCGCCAGTTTTGATTTTTTTGTGACCGAAGGCCTTTCTTCGTTAATATTAACAAAAATAATGCATACAAAAATATGAAAATCGGTGTGGTTTTATACAGAAATGTTTGATAAACACGCTGATGCAGACAGTTTTCAAATCGAAGAATTATTTTAAGAGTTATTTAATGCTAAAGTTGGACAAAATCGTTCCACTAAAAAAGTTTTATAGCAGCAAAAACTATACATGGCAGTGTAATCATTTTTAGATCATTTTATGCGTTAGAATTTGCCAGAGTGCAGATTGCATTAATTTTTTTTATTTTGACTCTTTTTTTCAGGTTTTATTTCTATTTTAAATTCAAATTTTCAGCATTTCTAGAGATATTTTTTACAGATTTCAGAAAATTGTACTAATTTAAACTGTTGCCAACTGTATAAAAAGCACAAGCAATAATGTTTGCTTCAAATTAAAAATTTATTTACACGTGACTATTATAAACAGGAAAAAAACTTTCAAATTAGAATTAAATAATTATGTATAAAAAGCAGGAACTTATTAAACATTACGTCATAAAAAGTATACACGTGAATTTTAAAAGAGAAAGGATATTGTAAAATAATAAATTCATTAACATGCGTTAGAAGTCTTAGGCGAAATTACGTCATATTTACGTCACATTATAGTTATTACATAAAATGAACACAAAATAATATTGCAAAAAAGTTTAAATTTAGAAATTGCGCTAGACATTTATTTGATATTTTGAGAATTAATTTAAAATGTCTCATTTAAAAGAACTTTCTTTTCGCTTTGTTAAAAAATACCAGGAGACAAAGACTCTCTTTACTTAATTCCTTTTATATTAGCTTATTTTGAAAATGTTGTTAGATGTGTATACGTCATCAAGTTATTTTTATTTCGACGTTTTATTTGTGTTTTTATTAATGTTGTACGAATTTATTTGTTCTTTCGTTATTTAAAATAAAAATTATATCAATTTGTATAATTTGGCGAGTGGTTTGGCGATTTATATAATTTGGCGAAATTGGTCGACAGGATAATCAAGTAGTACGCCAGCGGATTTGGCGTTAAAATTCCTCAATCAAAGAGAAATGAATAGAAATTCGTTTATAGGGGGATCGCCACTATTTTTTAAATTATAATTCAATCTTTCGAAATCTTTTTAAAGCCGATCAAATTAGCGTGCATTTAGAGTCTGCGGTGTCTGGACGGGGGTTGGCGAGCGTAGCTCGTAGGGGGCTGAGCCCCCTAGTGATCTATAAATTTGTATGTATATTACGTTGTATGCTAAAAGTCTATTAAATTAAATGCATAGTGCAGTTAAAAATTTCTAGCCAATAATGTCCGCCAATAAATGGAAATGTACTTGAGACCTTTTGTGTAGCCCTGTATATGATCTATAGAACTAATATTCACCAAGTAATATGCAAAAAAAAATAGTTACATTTTAAATCGCGTACCATAACTGAAAACACACTTACAGCAATTATTCTTCATATTCAGTACTGTAACCAAATATTTTTGTGTGTCCCTGTAAATCAGTGGTTCCCAACCTTTTTTAGTCCACGCCCCACCAAAGCATCTGTAAAGTCACTATGTCCCCCCCCCCCCCCCCCGCCCCCTGTAATCTGTAAATTATGTCTTATTATTTAAAAAGTGAACTCTATTCACACGGTGGGAGTGTAATAGTTCAGTTACAATAGCTATTCATTTCACATTTTTTAACTTGTCAAAGAGGTGAATCTTTTACCACAAATGTGTTTTTACATAATTTTAAAAATGCAAAGAGATTATACATCTTTCCTGATATGCCAAAACGAGATTTTTGTACTTTTCCAACTTAATGTTAAAGAAAAGTGCATTTTTATCTTCAAAAAATAACTTAAAATACATTTAAATTTAACGTTAAAAATGATAAATTCATACATTTTATAATGCATTCTTGTAACTTATTAAGAGTTGGTGTAAAATCTTTGGACATTGACTTTTCTTTCTATGGATAACACAATACGCAAGAAGTACGTATTTCAAAATTGTCATCTTTATCAAATTTCAGTAGCCATTATTCCGCATAACACATTCTCTCTATTTTCCCTTTCCCAATATCGTTAAGCACGTTGAGTGCCACATCAGTCACCAGTGACTGACACTGAACTTTCCGTTTAGGTCGCGTCAGTCATCGGTGACTGACACTTATAGATTGTGAAACAGGAATCTTTTTTGTGGCCCAAACGGGAAAACAGACAAAATAGACTTGGCATTCAACGCGTTAATTGTCTTCGCGAATAGAAGTAGAAAACTCATTCAATAAGTAATGGAAAACATTACGAAAAATTAAAAAAATTACCACCAGAAAAATTATAGTGAGTTTTAATAACTTTATAGATATCAATATATTTTTAAAGATTATTCTAATAATTATTCTGGTTTCTAATCTATTTTAAAATTTCGTTAGAGAACATTTTAAAAATTCAATAAAAAACTGCTTTCTTAAATTTTGCTTGTATTTCATTTATTTTTAGTCTACAACATTACTTTTCCCCAAAAAAGGCAAAAGGAACTGATAGCGAATGAGTTAGTAAGAAATTTGGAATTGCCCCACGTTGGGAACCACTGCTGTAAATGAACAATAATGAGCAATAAATTAAATGCACACCAGATTCTACAATAAGAGCTTTGTAGTACACCTCAGTGTTATACATAAATTTCAATATCCTTGGAAAGTGTTAAAAGGGACACAGCGGTAATAAAAAAAAACCCCAAAAAACAAGCGTATTGAAAAAAATAATGTCCTCTTTAATTTTCATTTAATTGTTACAAATTGTAAAATAGATTTTATAACAAAGAGAAAAATGACTCTATTATACCTTGGTATAGATGCAGCGAACTAAGAAAGGTTATGTGATTGTGAATGGCTGTTTACTAACCTAACAGCTTTTTAGTCAGTTCTTCACTGATCCTGGCTACGTCATCAATAATAACATCTTTATCCGAATTATAAGTCTCTTTCTACATTCGTGAAAAGAAGATTAGACATAAGGTCTTGGCTTAAAGTAGACCTACGTCGATTCTTAACTATTTAAGTTTAGAAAACACCCTTTCACAGGTGACTTTTCCCACAAGATATGGTTAGTACAAACTTGTAATCTACATACAGGTTTGCAAACATTCAAGATTGTGTGAGAGTTCAAAAAGAATATAAAAGCACAGAAAGCATTGTTTCTTGCCAGAGGAATAACCATAAAAATTCTTGTATTCTTCAAATTCAGATTCTACATCGTCATATTCACAGATTTCTTCAGCTCCATTCAAAGATTGTCTTGTTTTCTTTCAATGTTAGTTTTTTAAGCCATTGTAAAATTTTCACACTGATCTACAAACTATACACTGCAAATAGAAGCGTCTTAAATTTAGACACATATGTGACTGAAAAAGAATTTTAGACACTTAAGTGTCTTAATCTGAAAATTAAGACACTATAGATGTCTTAATTTAAGATACATAAGCGTCTTACTATGACCATGGTGTAAACGAACTGAGAATAATGTCTAAAATATCCGCAAACGTCTTATTTTAAGACACTTCATTGCTTTAAACGTGTCTTAATTTAAGACGTTTTGATTCTTCCGACGCAATAACCACCAGGGGGCACTAGCACTCCCAGTTGCGCATGCGTTTTAGATGTCTTCGTTCGAAGTGGTATACGTTGTAATTCAAACAAAGTTTGTTTTTATGTACGCGTGTATTTTAATTCGTTTTTTGCGAAATGTGAAGTACTGTGATTTTAATTCGTATTAACTTGGAGTATTTATTTATTGAATACATACATCTGACGTGTGTGCTCGACATCAAATGTCTCTTAGAAGCTGTCGTCGATACAAGGGCGGGATAGACACAGAACAGAAGTAGACGACGGTTGAAGATTACACCCGGAAATTCTACAAAGCGTGTGCAATGGGCTTAGTGTTAACTCGTATCAATTTATATCAATAATATTGTGTTATTCATCTTCGTCCTGTCGAAGCTGGCAAAAAAAAAGAAACTTTTGTCTGGCGGGTCCTGTTTTTAGGATGAAACATCTCATTCTTTAAATATGGCTAGTCGGATGTATTATGGGATTACCTTTTAAACTGATGAAAGTCTTTCTCCCTCACTGTGGTTGTGGTAGTTTTTAAAATTTCAAATCGAGGAATATTTCTTACCTCTTGCAGCAACTCAAGTAAGTTTCTTTATAGTAGTAAAATTAGTGTATTTTATGATTTTATTTATTGTACTAAACAAAATCCTGCATGAAATTTAATTAGTTTTGAATCTGTTCGCAAAAAAACCCACTAATTCTAGAAGTATATATTTTTAAACTTATGACGTTCTTTTTTATTACGAATTATATATTCAATGTCAGTTCTTAGTTTCAATGGATAATTTTTATCTCGCAGTAAATGACGGCCACAAGGAAGTAAAGAAAAAAAAAACTTTGAAAGATGACCTAATGCTTTCTTACTTCCTGGCATAAAACCGCAGATTAAAAAAAGATAAATAAAGTAAATGAGACTGGTCTATTATATGAAGCTGCCTGTAAAAATATACATATGTATTTGATTTGCAATCAACTCTAATACTGATTTTTTTATTATTTTTAATAAAAAAGTAATTTGAAATTTATAATGGGAAAAAGTAAAAACCTCTAACTAGATTTCGTATTTAAAATTGTGGTAACTTTATTTATATGCACTTATACGAAAAATACAAAAATGACAGATGTTACTGTATATATTTAAGACGAAAGAAGTTTGGAAATCATAAGTTATTTTTTCCTCATGTTTTTAATATAGAATATGTACTTATTTGTTTTTATTGATAGTTGAATAGCTTTTGTGAGTACCCTCTGATCTACATAAAAACTTGCCCATGTGGAAATATAAATTTTTTAAAAACATAATTTTTAAATAAGTATTTTCATTTTTTTTTTTTTTTTGGGGGGGGGGGGAGGGGGGATTTTGCATGAATTTTTGTAAAGCTGATATCTTAAATCTTGCACTGATTATAATGAAAGTTTCGAACTTTTAGAGTAGGACAAGTTTAAAAACGCAAATATATTTAACAAAATACCAAAGTCATTTTTTCCCCAATGTTATTAAAGTAGAATATTTATTTATTTATTTTCCTTATTCATAGTTAAATGGCTGTTGTGATTATCAAGTGATGTATATGTAAAATTGCCTATGTGGCAATATATATTTTTATATTTTCATTTTTTTTTGGGCGGGGGGGGGGGGGATTTTTGCAATTTTCGTACATCTGATATTTTAAATCTTTTTCCACATTCAACCGAGTATAATAAATATTTTGAACTTTTAGAGTAGGACAAGATTATAAAATATATATACATATTTATCTATGTACCTTAAAAGCCCTTAATAGCGAACACTTCGGGACCGCGGAATTTGTCCGATAATTGGAGATGTCTACTTTTTTGAGGTAAAAATATACAAATATGTATGTCTGCTGATTAAAAAAGTATTCGTTAAATAGAGATGTTCGCTATTCGAGAATGTCCAATAACCTCCACAACGGATACTCCCGAATACCGGACATCTCAATTTAGACAACTATAATGCAGGGTTGCGTTTTTTGCAAAAGTACTTCTTGATTAAAGGAAGGGCAAACTGGGAAGTGCCCCGTCCCCCTACGACTGTAGTGCCCCCAAATTTGATGTGCAATATTTGTAAAGCTTATATTTTAAATCTGTTTCGAAATTGTACTGATTATAATCAATATTTTGAACTTTTAAAGTAAAATAAGGTTAAAAACAAAATAAATTTAAAAAAATCTAATATTTAGATAAATATTTTTTGTTTTTTAATCTTGTTCTACTCCTGAAGTTCAAGATATTGATTATAATCAGTACAATGTCGTAAAAGATTTAAATTATCAACGTAACGAAAATTGTATACCAAAACTGAGAGCACCAAAAAAATCAGGCTGTATTGGGGGGGGGGGGGAGGGGCAGGACCACAGCCAAATATTTTTCCAGGATTCAACGTGGTCAAACATGGCTACGTATGATGCTTACAAAAAAATGGATGCGATTCAGACGTTTGAAGTGTCTGAAATTCAGACGCAAAAAGTGTCTGAAAAAATTCAGACATTTTAAAATGTCTGAAAATTGAACACTCCATTTCAGACACTTAAGTGTCTGAATTTCAGACATTTTAATTTAGAGTGTATCAGCTCTATCAATAATTGATTTCTTTTAACCTTACAAAGTTTAGAAATACTACAAAGGATTTCCGTTGGAAAACTATATAAAGCATTACGATTTCATTAATTTTCCTTGGTTCTAACTTGGAATCAATCGACTAAATCTTCCTTCGATACTTGTCCTGGAATAATCTAAAACACTGAAAAAGCCAATTTATACTTTTGAGCAGTTGAGATTCAAGGAGTTTCGTCTATTGATTTTTCAACAGGCATTTCCCTACTTTTACATAAATATTGTTATCTTCAAATTTGCTATTACTTCTACTTGCATAATATTTTGCTTTTGAATACTGAACCTGAAAGTGTTTATCATTCCTTTTATCCCTTACTTGCTGAAGCAGCTTCTGTACCAAGTTCCAAGTTGTAGAATAGTCTTACCTTATAGTATTTTATCCCTTACTTTGTACCGCTACCTTTTATCCCTTACCTTGTAATAGTTTTACTTTGTAAATAATTTACATTAGGAGATGTAACAAGAAATAAATCTAACAAAACAATATACATAAATAGGTTTTTAAATTTAAACTATTTAGTAATCAAATTTTTTGCCATGAATTTAGATTTGCATTCAAAACTTCCATTTGATATTTCTTTTAAAACGGTAATAAAATGGAATAGTTTCCCTGTGTTTACACTTTCCTCACATCTTAAAATTCCCTCATCGATAATCGAAGAAAGAGCTTTATATTTGCTCCTCCATCTTGTTGCTCCTATTTTTTGCAACCTGTGCAGTTTATCATGTGTAATATGTTTTCTTTTTGTTTTCCTCCCCCATATTCTTTTTTGAGATGAGCTTAGAAAAACGACAGATTCTTACACCAACCTAAATAACTTTTCTGCTAGGAGCAACGTTACTGTTGAATCAGCTACTACCAAGTTCAGTACGTGTCCTATACAGTGAGTGTAAATAAAATCTTTGTTTTCCTTTTTAAACTAAATTTGTACACCATTATAGCAGCCTTTCATATTTGTTGCTCATTCAAATGAACAAAAAATAGTAATTGATGTAGCAATATCACACTTGGCTAATTTTGATCTTATAAGTTCGTACAAAGTTAATCCACATGAATTATCGACTACTGTTATTTCTAAAAATCTTTCATATATCTTTCTCTGAACGACATAGCGGACGCAAATTGCAGCCGGCCCATAACAGCTGCATCTTAGAGTACCATCTGATACAATTTAAAGTTAAATATTAGTTTAATAAGCAAAGGTTACATATTAAGTTAGGAATGTTAGCGTGAACTATATCTCATTTCTTAATCACGACAATAACAACAACGCGGCAGATAAGAAACCTTTAGGAGGTTGCAGTTGTACAACTTAAAATAGGGCAGATTACTTTTTCATATTCAGAATAAAAGCCTTTTTTAAAAAGCAGATTCCTGCGAAATGCAGCAGAGTAATGCGAATTAAATAATTACAAAAAACTTTTGGCAATTTTTTTCAGCTGTCTTGCCAATCCTGGTTACTATTTTCAGTAGAAATTGAGTATGTGCAGTAAATCTTCATAGGGAGGATTCGCTGTTTCGATCAGCCAGTGTCGCGATGTTCTCTGAATCTAAGCCTATGAGCACTGCAGAGAGCGCGATGAGCAAGTCAGCACCACTCCTCCGTTTCGCCAGCGCGACACCACTACCGGCGCTACTTACATAGGCTACCAGCTACCATAAACAGAAACCAACTGGCAACTGCTTAAAATTGATTCTAAATGCGTAAGATTACGGCAAAACAGTCAAATTATCCTGATGTAACTAGTTAGGAAGTAGTATATCCATTTTTGGAGGCTCATCCGGGGCCCTCTTACATAAACTACCTTAAACCAAAACCAACTGGCAATTGCTTACAATTAATTGTAAATGCGTAAGATTACGGGAAAACAGTCAAACTATTCTGATATAACTAGTTATGAAGTAGTATATTCATTTTTGAAGGCACATCCGGGGCTCTCTTACATAGGCTACCTTAAACCAAAACCAACTGGCAACTGCTTACAATTAATTGTAAATGCGTAAGATTACGGGAAAACAGTCAAATTATCTTGATGTAACTAGTTATGAAGTAATATATCCATTTTTGGAGGCCCCTCCGGGGCCCTCTTACACAGGCTACCATAAACAAAAACCAACTGGCAACTGCTTAAAATTAATTGTAAATGCGTAAGATTACGGGAAAACAGTCAAACTATTCTGATGTAACTAGATATGAAGTGGTATATCCATTTTTGGAAGCTCCTCTGGGGCCTCCTTATAGGCTACCATAAACATAAATCAACTGGCAACTGCTTAAAATTGATTGTAAACGCGTAAAACTACGGGGAAATTACAGGGAAACAGTCAAATTATTCTGATATAACTAGTTATGAAGTAGCATATATATTTATGGTGGCCCCTCTGGGGCCCCCTTACATAGGCTCACATACACAAAAAAACAACAGCCAACAGCTTAAAATTGATTGTAAATGCGTAAGATTACGGGAAACTTATGGGGAAACAGTCACATTATTCTGATGTAACTAGTTATGAACTAGTATATCCATTTTTGGAGGCCCCTCCGGGGCCCCCTTGTGCCTGGGGCCCTCGGTAATCGCCGACTAGCCGACCTGGCCAGTCCGGGCCTGAGAGCAGCATACAGAATAATACTGAAACGAGCGAAGCGAGGCGAAGTTGTCCGCCACGTGACGTAATGCGCGAGCAGTTAAGAAATCTTTAGAGTTGGCGCATCGCACGAATGGTACCCCCCTGGCAGACCTCTAACACCAATTGCCTCTGATGAGGGCTTCATTGTAAGACTTCCAGTCGCTGCTGCAGCTGTTCCTGAAACACCTGGCGTCGAAAGTGTAAACCACACTGTTAAAAATTTGCAGCATTCTGGCAGATCATTTGACCGTTTTTTCCGAAAACGGTTACACAACCGTAATTTTAACATTATTCTGACCATATTATTGGCCATTTTATGGTAAGAATATTGTAAAATTATTGTTATGAAACCGTTTTTTCAAAAAACGGTCGAATGACCTGCCAGAATGCTGCAAAATTTTTAACAGTGCAGTCACTTGCTGGACACTGCCAGTCCTATATCAATGTTGGGAGTAGCGCATTTGAATTTGAGCACTTACTGTAATTGTTATGTCAATAAAACTTTTATTTTCGTTTCCTCCCCATTTCTAGTTTTTCGCCAACAAGGACGTAGCCAGAAAAATATTTCGAAGGGGGATTTAGGACCAAGAATTTTAATCTTGACTTATTTTAGATTTTTTTTTTTTTTTTTTTTTTTTTTTTTACTAATTGAATAGAGGGGAGTGTTAAGAGTTCAATTAAGTTTTATTGCAAATTCAAGTAATTAAATTTAATTATAAAAAAAAACTTTAAGCCTTTTTCGTTACAAATAAAATTATAATCTCATCTAGATACTTCTTCGGTGGCGCACTGAACCAAAATCATGTTGACATTTTTTACATATTGTCCGACAATTCGAATGCGTCTAGTTGCTTTTATTTTAATTTTCCGAGGTTCGAGAGTCGGATATCCTTCAGTAAACAAGTTCTAGAAACATAGAAAATGAAACAAGAATTTATTAACAAATCAAAAACGACAAAGGCATTAACAACATGCTTCAAATTATTTGTTTCCATTTGTATATATACTATATATATTAATATAAAAGAATACGACGACAAATTTATATAGATTACGATTAAAACTCATAGTAACATTAAGATACTAAGGATGCCTTACTTACATTTATTTACAAAAATGCAACTTTATTTAAATTTATTTATTTTCTCGAAAGAACGATAGAACAATACCACTCACCTCTCAATTTCCTTAGTCAGAAGAATCATCTGGTAGTCATGGCACTGTCATTTAAAATATGATCCACTGCACTGTAATTTATTAACTATCGATATGGGGCTGTACAGAAGCCAGGGCCGAAACTAGCCTTTTTGGCGCCCGGGGCAAACATGGATTTTGGCGCCCCCCCCCCCCTTTCCACCACAAAGTAAATTTACAGAAAGAATTTTACTAAGTATCTAATAGATAACTTATTTTTAAACAACTTATTTCCACTGTAAAGTAAATTTACAAAAGAATTTTACTAAGTATCTAATAGACAACTTATTTTTTTAATTTAAAATATATAAAACTGTAATCAGCTTTGTCAAACATTGATTCATTAAAACCTTGAAAACGGAATCAAAAGGAACTAAATTGCATTTTAATCATTTGAAACTTTTTTTTGTATAGTCTAAATGACATCGATATCTAAAAAAAAAAAAAAAAAAAGTTTTACTACGAATTTTACTTTGTGCATTCCCCCTCCCGTTTGTTTTATTGTCGAATGCAGTCATCGCCCATGGCAAGACAGAAAAGAAAAAGAAAAAAAAAGGAAGCTGATGCCCAGCGGAAAACAGGAAAACAAACAAACAGCTTCCATGGAATTTTTTTTATCTAATAGAAAAGTCAGACTGAGGGGTCGCTTCGCGCTGGGTAGTTACCATTAGTGGACAGTGCTCCACAATAGAGACTGACCTTGAAAAACGGTCTCCTACACAGGAAGTGATTTAAAAGATAGTAGGCAAAAGCATGGACATGATACTTTTGGAATGGGAGAATGAAAAAAGCCTAAGAGAACAGTTCTTTTTTTATTATTCATTTGCAGTTTTGTACTGTAGATGAATCTCTTTATCTAGTATTTGTAAAGTTTAATACATTTGGTACAGTTTTCCTTTTAAATTTTCCGGCTCCGAGACATTTTTATACATATTTCGTATATATATATATATACATTCTTGTATCAAACGTAAAACAAAATCTTCATTTTGGCGCCCCCTTCACCTTCTGTTAAAGCGGCGCCCGGGGCACGTGCCCCCTCTGCCCCCCCCCCTTAGTTTCGGCCCTGACAGAAGCAAACCCGCATTCCTTCGCATGAGTCCAGAGAAAATACCCGGTTATCAAAAATGATGTTTCTTCAATCAGAGGTCATCTCCACCCCCTCTTAACTTCCGAATTCTCATCTCTTCCTTAATTTTTTGTCTGCCTAAATCCCGCCTAAAATCATCTTCTATAAAAACTTCCAAGAGGCGACTTCTTTCTCAATCGGCTTTACCATTCGTTGCCTGATTTCCCTACGCTATCATATCATTTTCATTTCATAGCAGTGCTTTTTCCATGGTGGTCTGAAATGTACCCTCTAATATCTTAATCCCTTTTTATAACGTAAGCTGAAACTCCTGTTACCAAAATGCGACATTTTGTAATCCCATTAATAAATCCACTGACATTCAAATTCCCTCAGAGGACATGTTTATTGCACTAGTGATGACAAAATCACCAGATGCGCAAAATTTCCAATCTCATTTATTTAGAAACTCTACAAGTCTAACTTATGAACGTTTAAAACAAATTTATTGTCTAACCGAGTATTTTCAACAGAATTTTTTGGTCATTTACCAAACACCCAGTTACATCGGCAACCCCCACGGTACACATGCAAGATTCCAAACATCTCCTGGTGGTCCAATTCCCATAATTGTTTTTATCTTTCTTTCCCTTACCTAACTCGTGTATATGGCGGGTTGTATCCCAACAATATGTTTTCAAATATTTCATTGCCAAAAACGTCTTCTTAGTAGCATACATCGGAACAACTAAGTTTGTGAACATTCAAAATGAGTTCCATTGCATTTTTCAAGAATTTGGGCTAAACAAGTCTGATGATTTGTATCCAGTTGTTGTAATCATTTTATTTTAACAGCGTTAACATTCTGCTGTTACATATTCCCATTCTAAAAAATTCGAATAAACCCTAAAGATTTCTTAGAAATTCCATTTATTTTTTCATCCTATACTAACAGAATAAAACAATAAAGATATGTCCGCGTAGAACTTTGATTTTTAAATTTTGATTATTAAATCTTGGATATAGTTGATTTTCGAATTTTTATTGTCTTGACTGATAGTTAATGGTTATATTTATAGTGATCCCCACAAAAATTTCGGATGGGTATCAAACACTGCACTGTAAAGAAAAAAAAAACACGGGCTAAAAAACGGAGATTCTACCGGCAATCGAGACGCCAGTACTATTTCCGTATTTTCCCCCCATAAATTCCAAAAATTCGTATTTTTACGAAACTTTTTACTCATAAATTTCAGAAAATTTTCCGTTTTTCTGGAATTTATGGGGAAATTTTCCGTTAAAATACGGAAATAGTACTGGCATCTCGATTGCCAGTTGAGTCTCCGTTTTTCAGCCCATGTTTTTTTCACAGTGTGGTGATCCCCCTATTGGCTACGGCCTTTTTCGCAATCACTTTTCCTCTCCGACCCCACATTGCTATATCAAAATTGCTTCTTTATGTGTACTTTACCTTCCTTTACAGTTTGGTTCTTGTCCAGTGTTAGTCCTTCTTTGGTACAGTCCTTGAGTTGAAGAACACCCTGTATACACTTTTAAAGTTCGTGTTTAAAAACTTTATATTTATTTGTATAGCTAATAAATGGACAGGACAGGATTAGCCTAAATATTAAGCAAATAAATAAACCAAGTCTAAACCATCTCAAAGCAAAGTGCTTTGCAAAAAAGATTTTATAATCTACACATAGTGTGTGATGAACATAAAAGCAGAGTAATGGCTGTAATGTCATATTCTCACACCTTTGGGACATATCTCTTGCTTTATAGGCATTAAGTCTTTTTAAATCCTTTTTAATGCCACTATCTGTCTTCTGAATTTCGACGGTAAAAGACGCAATAAAAAACTATTAGGCAAAAATTCCATGACCTTTGAAGCTTTATGTAAAATTAAAGTTATATTTTATGCTACTGCTTTGTATTTGCTTGTCAAATACTTGCAAAAACAGAAAAAAATAAACTTTCAAGATTTATTAAAATATTTATTGCGTCAAAGCTGAAGAATTGTTTTCTTTTTTTCTTTTCTTTTCTTTCTTTTCATTTCTTTCTCTTCTTTTTTTATCGATACTTTAATTTTTTTTGACACTTTGTATTCTTCTCTTTCTTTCTTTTATTTTCTTTGAAAATTCATTTGTTTTTCAAAATTAATTTCGAAAAAATACATAGGGGAAGGAAGGATAAAGGGGTCACTCTAGGGTTGAATGAATATTTATGATACCTTTTTATTTAGTAAAGTTCTGGAAACAAATTCAACACTAACTATAATAACTGTAGTTTCAATTGCTAATTACTTTTTTTTTTAAGATGTACGTACATGTTATACTTTAAAAGAAAAAATATAAAATGGCCACTTTGCCTGACTAGGCTGGGCAAAGTGGCTAGCATAGCAGGTAAATGAACAAATCACATTGATTCAGAATATATTTTTAATCAGCATAAGTTAAAGTTAACACACATTAAGAATAAGTATTATGTTTTGTAATATTTTAAGTATTAAATCATTACAAGGTAAAGTAAACAATTGAGTATCAATATGACGAATGAAGGAATACAAAGTTCACCCAGCTGATATGCAGACAGCAAATGTCATGAATAAACCTTTCTCTGAAGAAGCTATTGCGCCGACCTATCTTCTTTCTTTCAAAGAAAATACTTTTGAGTAGTAATTTGTTATGAACAATGAATAAAAAATCGTTTTCGAGCAAAGTAACCATCTGGCCATTTTGCCCGATCTCTTTGTGACCACTTTGCCCGAAATGGCGCCATTTACAAAAACTGTGCCATAGCATCTAATTTACATGACTTAGCGTCTTCAAACACACATCGTTTAAAACGTTATTTCATACTGGCAAAGAGCATAAGAACAAATAATTATAACACTGCATTTACATATTACACTGCAAAATACGGAAATTGTACTGCAATCGAGACGTCAGTACTATTTCCGTATTTTAACAGAATTTTTTTTTCCGTAAATTCCAGAAAAAATTCCGTTGTTTTTTTTTTTTTTTCACAAAATTTACGGGGAAAAAATTCCGTTAAAATACGGAAATAATACTGGCGTCTATCCAGTATAATTTCAGTATTTTAACGTTTTTTTTTTTTTTTTTTTTTTTTTTTTTTTTTTTTTACCGCGTATAACACTGCATATTATTGATTATAATCTATAATCAAGAAAGTGTACCACTTTCATAAAATCAAAAATGCGAAAAAGACAATAAAATGAGTTAAAAACTTGAAAAATCTAGCCTTCCGTTTCAAAATCGCAGGCAAAACCAGCATGTGTGATGACTGTTTCGCCCAATTTCGGCGTGGCGGCGGAAAAAAACTCGAATGGTCATACACTGTAAAAAAAACGGACTAAAAAACGGAAATTCTACTGGCAATCTAGACGCCTGTACTATTTCTGTATTTTTACGGGAAATTTTCCCCCATAAACTACAGAAAAAATTTCCGTTTTTAATCAGAAAAACGGGAATTTTTCTGGAAGTTTTTCTGTAATTTATAGCGAAAAATTTCCGTAAAAATACGGAAATAGTACTGGCGTCTAGATTGCTAGTAGAATCTCCGTTTTTTAGTCGGTTTTTCTTACAGTGTATTGCCCTCACTGTACGTTTACCCTTCCTTCCTCTACATTGAAAATGATTTTCGAAAAAAAAAATGAATGGCAACCTATGATTTTTTTTAACAGAAAGCGATTTCTAGACACTTTGAATATGCAAATTCAAAATTATAGCTCATTCTCACAATTAGTTTTTGAGTTATGCTGTAAAAACTAACTGCATTGCAATCTATTTTGCAGCGATTAAAAGTGATTTAGCAATACGAGTTTCAAACTTTAAACGTTCATAATTTCTAAACTATGTAACCGAATAATTAACTTCCTGTTTTGCATCTGAAGGTAAAGTTTACCGAAAAATCTAAATATATTGCCGAACTTGGTTGTTCATATTGAAAATTTCAGAGTATGATACAATTTCAGCATAAAGATGACCTCTTAAGCTTTTTTTTTTTTTTTTTTTTAAACATAAATTCAAAGAAGACATAATTTCCAGTCGAAAGGCTACTTCCGTTTTTCTTCCGCGATAGTTTCACGATTAAATGTTATTGGGGTGTTTTTTTTTTTTTTTTTGTACTGACTGTATATTCATTTTGCAACAAATAATTCCTTTTTTTTGTGTGTATGTATGTGTTTGTTTGTTTGCTTGCTTTCTTCTCGCAAATGACTAGGTTTCACTAGATTAAGTAGCAGATCACAAATTAGTTTTAAAAAAAAATTAATAGCAAATGGAATTGTTTGTACAGAATTATAATTTTTTTTTAATATTTTGTTTATCTTACCCATGAATATATTTATACGCATGTACAAATAGATCCTGTTTTTAACAATCCTCTCCAGAAAATGTTCACTTCGACTTGATTGTGTTTCCGATATTGAAATTACTTTCAATAAAGATTCGAATGTATATTTGAGGCGATTTACAGCACGCACTGTGAAAAGTGACAAATGTTTCTTAATCTGAACAAATATAATATCACCACCAGAGAAAATATACGATCCTCAGAAACCAATATATTTTCGAGATTTAAAGAAGCATTCATAAAGACTGTTTCGTTTGCTGTCACTGGTTTTCGGAAATGTTTTTCGAGTAATTTTTATACTGTATTAATCAGTTTTCAGAACAAATATAATATCACTACCAGCAAAAATATATAATCCTCAGAAACCAATAAATTTTCGAGATTTAAAGAAGCATTCATAAGGACAGTTTCGTTTGCTGTCACTGATTTTCGGAAACGTTTTTCGAGTACGTTTAATACTGTATTAATCCATTTTCAGAACAAATATAATATCACTACCAGCGAAAATATACAATCCTCAGAAACCAATATATTTTCGAGATTTAAAAAGGCATTCATAAGGATTGTTTCGTTTGCTGTCACTGATTTTTGGAAACGTTTTCGAGTAATTTTTATACTGTATAATCAGTTTTCAGAACAAATATAATACCACCACCAGCGAAAATATACAATCCTCAGAAACCAATATATTTTCAAGATTTAAAGAAGCATTCATAAAGACTGTTTCGTTTGCTGTCACTGATTTTCGAGAACGTTTTTCGAGTAAGTTTCATATTATATTAATCAGTTTTCAGAACAAATATAATATCACCACCAGCGAAAATATACAATCCTCAGAAACCAATATATTTTCGAGATTTAAAGAGGCATTCATAAGGATTGTTTCGTTTGCTGTCACTGATTTTCGGAAACGTTTTTCGAGTAATTTTTATACCGTATTAATCAGTTTTCAGAACAAATATAATATCACTTCCAGCGAAAATATACAATCCTCAGAAACCAATATATTTTCAAGATTTAAAGAAGCATTCATAAAGACTGTTTCGTTTGCGGTCACTGATTTTCGAAAACGTTTTTCGAGTAATTTTTATACTGTATTAATCAGTTTTCAGAACAAATATAATATCACCACCAGCAAAAATATACAATCCTCAGAAACCAATATATTTTCGAAATTTACAGAAGCATTTATTAAAACAGTCTCGTTTGCTGTCGCTGATTTTCGGAAACTTTTCAGAGTAATTTTTATAATGTATTAATCAGTTTTCGGCAACCGGAATACCGGTTTTTAGGGTGTTATCTATTCCCAGTCAAAAATTTTCAGCTGCGTAAGTGAATTTATAAATCCAATTGTAATACACTAACATTAATTTTCATGTTAATGTTAATGCTGTTAATGTAGTATGTTTGTCTGTAAAACATGTTTTTTAAAAATGAAAATGTTTACTTCCGAATTGAAAGCACCCGAAAAATATATGTTCTGGTTTGAGAAAACTGATTAATACACTACAAAATTTACTCAAAAAAGTTTTTAAAAATCAGTAGCAGAAAAAAAAAAAAAACTTTGTTTATATACATGCTTTTTTTAAATCTCGGAAATATATTCGTTTCTGGGGTTTCTAAAGACAAAGAAGGCTTTTTGGAATCATGTATATCTCTGAAGAGGTTACAAATAAACTTGGACTTACGCTGTCTAATTTAATATTTAAAACACACTAGATACTATCATCAGCCTTCAAATATATAAAACCAATATTAAAATTTAAAAAAACATCTAAAGTACACCTGACGTTTCGGACTTTGTCTGTAAAGCCATCTTCAAAGGCCATCGAAGCTCAAAACCCCTGAAGATGGCTTTACGGACAAAATCCAAAACGTCGAGTGTACTTTAAATGATTTCTAAAATTTTAATACTGATTTTATATATTTGTACGCTGATGAGTATCTAGTGTGTTTTAAACATCGGAAGTGGTTATTGTATATTTTCGTTTGAGGTTACATTATATTTTCCTACATTGTCATTTTTTACAATGTCTGGATCCTCATGCAATGTAAAAATATTTAAGCTTATTCTATTTTATAATACTAAATTTCGTTAACGTATTTGCAATAAATAAATAAACATTCTGTGAAAAAAATTCCAGATGTTGTATCGATTATTTCATAATGAAGGAGGAAATATCTTTAATAAAAACAAAATAACGTATTGCTAAAAACACCAATTAAAATTATTCCGACCGGTTTTCGCGGATATCCGTGCCAACTTGTTACTTTTTAACTTAAACCGTGACACACACTCCTTTACTTTACCCATCAAATCTGAAGCAAAAAAAAAAAAAAAAACTAATTCCACCCTAAGCAAAAAAAAATCTTTTCTCAGAAAACTTCCTGAATTAACCCTCTATATTCTACCTTGAGAAGGAAAAAAAGGACCCCTTAAGGCAACATGTCGACAAAATTCAAGACCAGAAATAAAAGAATAAATAGCTGTGACGAAAATGTGTGGGCAGAAATGCTCGTCCTACGTAAAAATTACCAACGGAAAAAGTCCGTCACTGGTCACTACACATCTTCCCACGTACATAAACCGTTCGATCTTCATATAACCTGAAGTATTTATCGCCCACCAGCTTAATTTTGACGTAGCAGATGATCCAGCCTTAGTATTTATTTACGATCGAGCAGCAGCTGTGCAACTCAGCTCCTCCCGTGAGTTTTGGGTCGCAATTTTTCATGGCGTACTTTCATCGTGGCAACAGGGGGGATGAGTCGAAAGGAACTTTTAGTAATTACACCTTTTCGCTCTTTTCTCCAGATTAAGCAGAGGAGGTATTAAAAATGGATGAGAAACTGTCGAGATAACAAGTAGGTAGGAGAGAAAAGATGATCCTATTCTGGTTTAAAGGTTATTAGGAATAAAACCTCGAAAAAGCGTCTATTTACTTATTTATTTTGCCTTCGCTTCTCATGGAACCTCGAAACTCCATTAGAACAAATGCGATGTTCTGCATGGGTCTATTGTCAGGAGAATGTGACAAAAATAATTTTCCTAAGGCTTATTTTGAATACAAATAGTGTCAGACAAAATAATGTAAACTTTTCTATCCTTGCATAAAATTTTCAGATATTACTTACTATATAAGTTCAGAGTCCTTAACATTTTCGATTTTCGTGTAAGGGTACGCTGAAAAAAAAAAAAAAAAAAAAAAGTATTCAAAAATGAGCAATCAATGTACTCATATCGAATTAAGTACGTTTCGATCAAAAAGGAACCTATATGATTTCTCAAATTTGAAGCATCAGATGTTATCAAACTACAGGTTAAAAATTCCTTCACATTTTAGATTTTCCTGTAAAAGTAAAGCATGTCTTAAAAAATGCCGTCAAAGTTATCAGTTTAAACCGATTTTTGAGACTTGAAAATCACATAAGTTGATCACCAGGGAGCAACAAAGACCGCTAAAAACCGCTTTCACTGTATCAGGAAGAAGAAGAAAAAAAAAACATTATATATGAATACTTGAATAATTAAAATGGTCAGTCGCGTAGGAATAAAAATTATTTTTTAATTGCATTAGGTTCGCATTGTGGAAAAAGGAAAATTTAAATTTAAAGACACTCTTAACTCCTTAAAAGGCGTTGGGATATTTTTTTTATACCACATAATTTCAATCAAGACTTGTACCAGACGTTTTGAACAAAATTTTACTTTTATAACTTTGGTTGAAAAAGAGTTTCAAAAATGCGTTTCATTATTTTCAAATAAAACGTTTCAAAAATACTTGTGTGAATTCTACATTACAGCGACATAGTTTTAAGAAACAGGCGAAATAGCAAGTATTAAGGAGAGGAAAATTTGTCCTATTCAGGTTTCGCCCGGCGTACGCTGCCGAAAGTACTGGGGACCCCAACTCAAGGTTCGTTTGGATAGAGTTTTGTTTAAAAATATAAAATCATACAAAGAATTTTAGAAATAAAACCTCGGCAGTGCATCAGTTTATTTATTTATTCTGTCTTCTCTTTCCTTTGAACCGCTGCGAGGGAGAAACTCCCACATTTAGTATTAAAAGGTTAGCCGGGATGTACATAGGCAGTATATCACCTCAAATCGCAGAACCTACTGAAATGAGCTCTCATCCTGAAATAATGAACTGCAAAAATTTTCGTGTTAAGATGTTTTTATTTTAACTTCATAAAAAAAAAAAAAAAAAAAAAAAAAAAAAAAAAACAGATTTGGCTGGGATAGTCTTTCCACAGAAATAGATGTTTAATTCAGGAGAGTTGTGAGCAGAATGATAAAATTACAAAACATCCCACGCCAACATCTTACGATATCGCAGCCAAATTGAGAATCAAACGAACGCCAAAAATTAGCCGTTAACAGAAATGCTGTGGGGAAATTTAAATTGCTGGCAAAAAAATAGAATCAGGACTATATCGCCAAATTAACATTTAGTAACCCCAGAACGCAGCTGGGAACCACCAAGTTTGTTTACATTACCCATGAAATATCTGCGTTAAATTTATCGAATGAGATGGGAAATTACTATCACAAATCTTGTTAATTTTAAGTCCGTTGGAAGCATCTATTAAATAGATAGAAACGAAAATGATTCAATCCATTTAATTTTTATTACTTATTTCTGTGTTAATGAAAAGAGAATTTACGGCTTTTTAATAAACATGATAAAATGTATTTGGTTATGAGAAAGAAAGAAGTTACTTTTAAAGGATAAAACTGTTATGAACTTTTTGAATAAAAAGGAAAGCAAGGGATAAAATTTAATTGAAGTATTACATAAAAAGAACAATATATGATGCCGCAAACTGTAGTAGAATAAATACTATGCCCTGGGGGGATAATTAAGGCATTGAGGAGAACCAGAGTAAACTAACCTCGCCAGCAGCGATTTCGAAAAAAATGCTTTCCAAAACTTATACAAATTTTTGTCAAGCTCTTTTAAGCCAGTTCTGCCAGCGCCAGAAAAGACCAAGGTTCTTCAGAAAGCATATGGTGATTAAGAATCTACTTCACTCACGCGAAAACACACGCTGGCTATAAATGTTAGTCCTATGGAAGAAATTTTAAGATATCTCGTTTGCATTTGAATATTTTTAAACGTTTTTTGTTTCCATTGGCTAACTGAGGTAGATCTGCACAAAGGCCGTTTTTTACTTTTTCGATTTTGTTTACATGTTTGTTTGTTTTTTTATTAGCATAGTACTTTTATTTTCGGAACCAGTTACGAAAGTGAAAGTATTCTCCTTTAAAAAAACCTGCAAAGAAAATCGAAAAAGTAAAAAATGGCCTTTGTACAGATCGACCTCAGCTACTCAATGAATTTTTTTTTTTTTTAATATTGAAATGCAAGTGAGATATCTTAGAACATTTCTTCCATAGGATTTACATTAGCGGATGGTGTTTTCACGTGAGTGAAGTAGCTCGCTCAACTTCCGAATTCCCCTCACTAATGCTATGGGCGTAGAATTCGCATATTTAACATATCTCCACGGTAAATTAATAGTTTTCACCCCTTTTTTCTTAGTACTCTTCTTAAAAGACTTTTTTTTAGTTCTCAAAATATTTTTAAAATATAGGATTAATTTAATATTTTATGTGTTAAAAGCTGACGAATTGTGCGTAAGATTTTAATACCCCCCATAAAATTCAGTGTGTATTTTAGAAATATTTAGAAAACTAAGAAAAAAAAGAGACATCCTTTAAGAAGAGTACACAGAAAAAATAAGTTGAAAATATTGATTTTCCGATGAGATATTTTAAATATACGAATGCATCACATCACACGCCCATAGACTTAGCGTTAGAGAAGAGAATTCGGAATTAAGGTTCCGGTGCACTGAAACTTCCCGATCGCGAAATCCCATGTTTAGCCTATGGGAAAAACAGTGAAGTGCGATGACTCATTACCTAATATAATTATTAAAATACCGTTTTCACCATAAACAAGTAATATAAAAATTTTGTTTTTAAAGTCAATTCCTACTTAGGCCATCAAAGAAAAATTTAATATAATCAAGCTAATATGAGTTTTTGTTGCATTAAAATATCTCAATTTGTTGATTTTCTATAAGCAAGTAGGTTTACAATGGAACTCTATGGGAATTTGGCGAAATATTACAGATATCGCCAAGTTGGCGTCACTTTTGGCGACTGATTTGGCCGCCAAATTTGGCGATATATCGCCAAATTGGTGACAAACTTGGCAGTATTTGGCGACATAACAGGGTCCTCCCCTATGGTAACCCTTATTGAAAATACTTTCATTAAAATTCAATAACCAATGGCGGCCATTTTGTTTCCCATGCAAAACTAAAATTAATTAATTAAAATTTAATCAATTAATTAATATTTGAAAAAACTTTATTAACATCAATTGTCATCCAGTACAAGTTTAAAAAATTTATTTCAACCTGATAGGATGAATAATGAGTATTTTATTAACGATTGAAAATTTGTACAAGATAAATATATAAATATATAAATATATAAATAAATATAGGGAGAGTGTGAGCTAATAGTAGGAATTGAAAAAGAAGACATCAGATGCCGATGATGTGCGCTTTAAAAAATTATCTCCGTAAATTTTTAGTACATAAAAAATCCCTATAAACATTTCAAATGAAAATCAAATTTCGAAGTAATTGTTTAAAAGACGCAAAGGCCAACATAGTGAAAAAGATTCCAAGCCGGGACTCGAACCCGGGCCATCAGTATAGCGCACTGACGTTCTACCGACTAAACCACTTGGAACGATACACAGCTCGGAAAATTTCTCACTATTATATGTTGGCAAGGCTACAAACGCAGCACAAGATGGAATATTTATCGTGAGCCACTGACCTGGGGCTAACACGAAACATAATTAAATCCAGCATCGATAGAAACACCCCAGGTCGGTGGCTCACGATAAATATTCCATCTTGTGCTGCGTTTGTAGCCTTGCCAACATATAATAGTGAGAAATTTTCCGAGCTGTGTATCGTTCCAAGTGGTTTAGTCGGTAGAACGTCAGTGCGCTATACTGATGGCCCGGATTCGAGTCCCGGCTTGGAATCTTTTTCACTATGTTGGCCTTTGCGCCTTTTAAGCAATTACTTCGAAATTTGATTTTCATTTGAAATATTGTATCCAAGGCGAATGTTTCTCTCTGGAATAACTTCCATGTATTAATATCCCTATAAACTTTGAAATTTACATTTGATTAAATTCTACCATCTTCTTAAAAATACTTAAAATTTACATGAAAAAATTTTAAAAACGCACATCATCGGCATCTGACGTCTACTTTTGTATGGTGAAAACGATATTTTAATAATTATATTAGCTAATGAGTCATCGCGCTTCAAAATTTTCCAATAGGCTAACGTGGGATTTCGCGATCGGGCGACCAAACCACTTGATCCACTCTTGCACTGAACACTTGATACCTAAGTTACGTTGGACCATTTGTTAAACATCATTTTTCACAGAAATGTGGGATGATACACTCTGGTTCTCAACGCCTCAATCCATATTATCAAAAGAATGTGGGATAAAAGAATTTCTTTAAAGTTAATTTCTCTTCAAACACTTTCTGACAAAACTTTTCTTCTTTAGATGCACAGAAATTTCATATACTCTGATACAAATTCCAGTTTCTTATCATTTTTCATTTTCCTGTGAAAGTAAAGCATCTTTTGAAAATTACTATCAGTGCTAGCAATTAAAATCGATTTTGGAGCCTTGAAAATCATAGTAAGATTATAACCAGATAGCAATCGATTCAATCAAAATCACATTTCATTTATTCTATTCCGTAGCAAATACTTGATCATTTGAAAGTAAATCATTTAAAAAAATATATTATCAGTGATAACAATTAAAATCGATTTTGGAGCCTAGAAAATCATGATAAGATTATAACCAGACAGCAATCGATTCAATCAAAATCACATTTCATTTATCCTATTCTTTAGCAAATACTTTGAAAGTAAATCATTAAAAAAAAAAAAAAAAAAAAAAAAAAAAAACATATTATCAGTGATAACAATTAAAATCGATTTTGGAACCTTGAAAATCACGGTACGGTGATTATAAACAGATAGCAGTCAGTTGAATCAAAATCACATTTCATTTATCGTATCCTTCAAGCAAATACTTGATACTGTGAAAATAAACCACTTTTTTAAAAATTTTATCAGTGTCAGCAATTAAAATCGATTTTGGAGCCTTGAAAATCATGGTAACATAATAACCATGATGAACAGCAATCGATTCAATAAAAATCACATTTCATTTGTCCTATTCCTTAACAAATACTTGATCCTTTGAAAGTAAATCATTAAAAATATATATATATTATCAGTGCTAACAATTAAAATCGATTTTGGAACCTTGGAAATCACGGTAAGATTATAACCAGACAGCAATTCATTCAATCAAAGTCACATTTCATTTATCCTATTCTTTAGCAAATATACTTGATCATTTGAAAGTAAATCATTTTTTTTTTAAATATTATCAGTGATAACAATTAAAATCGATTTTGGAGCCTTGAAAATCATGATAAGATTATAACCAGACAGTACTCAATTCAATCGAAAGCACATTTCATTTATCCTATTCTTTAGCAAATACTTGATCCTTTGAAAGTAAATCATTTTTTAAAAAAAATATTATCAGTGCTAACAATTAAAATCGATTTTGGAGCCTTGAAAATCATAATGATTATAAGCAAATAGCAATCAATTGAATCGAAATCACATTTCATTTATCGTATTCTTTAGTAAACACTTGATCCTGTGAAAGTGAAGCATCTTTTTAAAAAATATTATAAGTGTTCGTTTGAAAGTAAACCATTTAAATATATATATATTATCAGTGCTAACAATTAAAATCGATTTTGGAGCTTTGAAAATCCTGGTAAGATTATAACCAGATAACAATCGATTCAATCAAAATCACATTTCATTTATTCTATTCTTTAGCAAATACTTGAATACTAGACGTTTTTGTTCATGCAGGGAAATGATTTTGTAATTGCATTAGATTAAAATTATTAAAATGGAAAATTCAAAAATTCAAAACTCAACCTTTAACTGCTGTTAAGATACTCACAAACTGCTGTTTGTAGGGTTTCGTTCATATGTGACGAAATCCTAATTCGTTTCAATCGTCTGTCTGCCTGTCTGTTCGTCACGAAGTTCATTCTCAGAAACTGCATAAGTTAGAGACTTGAAATTTTGCATACTTAGCTGAATACCCCTGATCACACGACACATACATTTTTGAAAATGTCTTACATTATTTTTGTTTGTTTTATTATTTTGTTTTAATTTTACAGTTTAATTATATATACTAGCGACATTTTGTTTCGATTGAAGTCCTAGTACTATCGCTAGAGACTTCTGAATAAGGGAATTTTAATTATAAAAACAAGTCGGACTATGATGATGCATCATATATTGTTCTTTTATTCTATTTTTAAATTAAAGTTTACCCTTTCTTTCCTTCTATTCAAAGAGCCATAACAGTATTCTTTAAAAAGTAATCTCATGGCGAAATACATTTTCATGTTTATTTCTCTTTTCTTTCATGCGGAAGTAAAATATATAATAAACATTAAACGAATTGATTCATTATCATTTTGCTTTTCGCTAATCTGTATCTGCAATTCAACAACTTAAATTATATGTAAAGATTTACGATAATTACATTCCTATCATATTCGATAGAAATTTAATACTAATCTATTTTATTTACATGATTGATGTGGGTAATTTCCTTGTTCAGTTTATAAAAGAAAGCTATTCTTTTTATTAACAAGGGTTTTTATCCATTTATTGCATTATAGTCAGGCAATAAATTTAAACCATAATTGATATGTGTTATCAGTAATATAAATAGATTCTAACTTTTGTAGATGTGTCTATAGGGTTGTTTGAGGTATTTTCGCGATTTTGTCTTTATCATTTTATTCGCCAATAATTTAAATTCTCTCCCATTGCTTTACTATGCAACGGATAATTTCGGCGTTTGTTTAAACTCTCATATTGGCTTTGTATTCCATTAGATGTTGGCGTGCGATTGATATGCAAGTGGGACATTCGGCCTGATATTCTGAGACTGTAAAGACATGCCTGTCTAGCGGCCCGCCCCATCATTATATTGTGTCAAGAAAGTTTCAATAAATTTCATCTTTACTTTCACAATCTGTTTGCAGTCAATAATGGGATGAGAGCTCAAAACAAAAATGGGTTCTGCGAAGCGTTGCGATGTACTGTCACTTGTACATCACTGGCCAAATCTTTAATTTAAAATGTGTGGGTGTATATCACCCTCACACAGACATTGCAGTCAAACGTGGCAAATGAGGTCCTTTCGTACTATAACTAGTTTTATAAATATTTTTTGCACCGCATATTGTACTGAATGTACATTTTAGTGAACTTCATAAGTGCGTATCAATTTCATTCTGTTCAAAACATACACAGGAAATTCGATGGTACAATAATGAAAATGGCATAAAATTCGCTATTACAGCGCTCCCTTCCAGCGGGATACTTCCAAATTCAGGGAGGATCTGCTTGCTATAGCCAAAAACATACACAAAAAATTGGTTCAATTCTGTGCATTACTTCATACACTTTTCGATGGTACAATAATGAAAATGGCATAAAATTCGCTATTACAGCGCTCCCTTCCAGCGGAATATTTCCAAATTCAGGGAGGATCTGCTTGCTATAGCCAAAAACATACACAAAACGTTTGGTTCAATTCTATGCATAACTTCTTACACTTTTCGATGGTACAATGGAGACACGAAAACACGGACGGGCAGACAGACATTTTCTACAAACATGTTTTTTGGGATGTCTGACCCCTAAAACGTGTATTTCCGAAAACAGGAAGTCGAAAAATTTTTCGATTACAATACTTTTTTCTATTGAAGATAGAAGAAAGTAAAAACTAGAGAACAGGACATTTTCAGCTTTTTCAGAATTTAGTGAAGCCCCGTCATTTCCATTACTTCATTTTCTTCTGGTGGACTGGTTGTTTCTATTATTATGAAACAGCCATTATAAATGAAGTGTTAGGTGAAGATGAAAGAGCAGTCGTAAAAAGCTAGAACTCTGATTTTCTGGTCAGAATAAAAAAAAAATGGCCATAATTTTTTTAAAAAAATTATGGCCATTTTTTTTTCATTCTGGCCAGAAAATCAGAGTTCTAACTTTTTACAGCCACCAGTCCATCAGAAGAAAATAACTCGGTTAAGCGGGACTCCGATAATCGGGACGATACTGTAGTGCAAAACATATTTCAATTTTAAGACTTAAAGCACACGCTTTTATTTTATGTAAAATGACGTCATTTGCATTAATATAGATACTTAAAATTAAATGTATTTTAGTTTATAATAGCTCCATGTTTTATCATAAATCCTTCATTTATATTTTTCTCAAAATAGCACGTATTTTGATTAATTTTTTTTTTCAATTTTTATGAGAAAATGGCAACAAAAAGATATAATTGCTATTTTTAAACAATTTTTTCTTTACTCTCTACAGGAATGGAGTACTTGAGTAGCCAAAATGCAACAAATGCCGCTAAAAACTACAAAAAAATTAATACTTCAAAAACAAATAGAAATGCAGTTTTGAAACAAATTGCATTAAAAAGTACTTTCTTTTCCCAATACGACGGTATAAACATTGAAAATGTACGATGCTTAGAAGTTTTAAAAAATGCTGTAGAGTATTTAATCGCACAATGAAACATCGGCTTTTGTTTTATGGCTGGCGTATATAAGGTAATGTTATTTATTGGAGACAAAATAAACTGGGAGAAAGAAATAGCATACCGGGGGCTAATACAAAAGGGTCAAAACATGAACGATTTCAAAAGGTTTATTAGATACAATGTAAAACTTTAGACAGAAACTGACAAGAATATTCATTCAGAGCGATACTCTAAATTTCATGATAGACATGTTCAATCGTGAAGCGTGATTAGTCTTAGTGAGATGCGTGTGGTGTGGGCTTCGTAAAGTGAATCATTTCTTGATTATTTTTCTTGGATGGAACTCAATCTTCAGAAAATATCACGAATTGAAAACGCCTTTTCAGTTTTCAGTACCAAGCTGGCACGTGTTCGAAATGCAGATTTCTTGAAACAGTGAAATCAGTGCATGGGTGGTACTTGAAATAAGTTTCTTCTGAGATGCCTCATTGGAATGAGGGCATGAAAATGGCTCTTCATGAAGTTCCGGTATGGAAAAGAACCTGACATCTGCCATATAGATATGAGACATTCTCACATAATTTTGACTTTTAAGTCCCTGAAAAATAATTTATTTTGCTACATATTTTTAGGGTTTTCTTATTTCTTATATTGGAAAATATGGCCATTGCATGATTCTATAACAATATTATCGCGATAAATAAGTTTTGGACTATGTTGGGTGTCAAAATGTACCATGAAATTCCTTACCGTCCCGTGTTCCTGATGCTGATTTTTACTTTCTTCTATCTTTACAAGAAGAAATTATCGGAGTTATGAAAATTTTCGAATTCCGGTTTTCGACGGATTTACATGTTTTAGGGGTCAGATAATCCGAGAAACATGTTTTTACAAAATGTCTGTCTGTGAGTCTGTTGTGAGTCTATCTCTCTGCGTGTGACACAAATTTTGTGGGCGCTCTATCTCAAGAACTAATGAACGGAATTTAATAAAAATTAATATTCAGTTAGTCCCTGATATAAATTGGTGCTGATTAGTTTTTGGTGTAAATCGCTCAACAGGTGGCGCTGCTATACAGCATTTTCCACGATTTCCACAATAGCTCAATCTCTAGAACTAATGCACGGATTTTCACCAAACTTCAGATTCAGTTAGTCCTTGACAGGAATTGACGTTTTATATATTTTGGTGTAAATCGCTCAGCAGGTGGCGCTGCTATGCTGCATTTTTGGGGATTTCCGCAATAGCTCTATCTTAAGAACTAATGCTTGGATTTTCAACAAACTTCAGATTCATGTATACCTTGATATGAATTACTGTTTATGTTTGGGTGCAAATCGCTCAACAGGTGGCGCTGCTATGCTGCATTTTTCAGAATTTCCACTGTAGCTGAATCTCAATAACTAATGCATGAATTTTCATTTAACTTCAGATTCAGATAAACCTTGATATCAATTAGTGCTGTTTATGTTTTGGTGCAAATCGCTCAATAGGTGGCGCTGCTATGCTACATTTTTCACAATTTCCGCTATACCCCTATCTCAAGAACTAATGCGCGAATTTTCATCAAACTGCAAATTCAGGTATAATTTGATATGAATTGGTGCTAAATTGACGTAATTTCTTGTATTATTTAAATGATTTAATTGACGTGATTTATATAGAAGAAAGTTTTTTGATGGCCGCAGCATACTAGTTTCTTATATTGGAAAATATGCCATTGCATGATTGTATAACAATATTAACAATATTAACGAGATAAATAAGATAAATAAAGACACACAACCTTGCTTAATGATACACAAAACACGAACTTTAATAAGCTAAAACATAAATTCTACGTTTCGAGCTGTTTCTACAGCCGTCTTCAGGAAATATAATGGTTAAATGGCTAAAAGCTCAGAGATGAAGGCTTCCTGTGCAAGAGACAATTAGTCGAACATTGACTAAAGATATGAAAACAAAAATGTAGTGGTGCCATTCACTGAAAATAAATACTTATTATGAAATGAGTCCAAATAAATAAAAAGTTCGATTGAAGAAACCTCGAATGTCGCCATCATTTATCTTTTAGCTTATTAAAGTTCGTTTTTTGTGTACCATTAAGTAAGGTAGTGTGTCTTTATTTATTATATTTTATGGTGCAATTGTCCAGTATATGGTATTGAGATAAATAAGTTTTGGATGATGCTATGGGTGTCTAAATATTCCATGAAATTCCTTACCGTCCCGTGTACCTAATGATGATTTTTAAGTTTGGAGCTGTCTGTATTAAATTGTTTCAATAAAAGTATCTCGACGTAATTTTTTTTTCAGAAACTGGGATTATTGTTTTATATAAATATGTAGCAAAAAATTAATCTGCACACAGTTCTGCAGTTGTTATTATCTTTTTAGCTCTGTCCCTAGATTTTAGATTACGTACCGTACCTCTTGCTAAAATTATACAGAAAATCACTCCAGATGCAGCCACAGAATTTTTTTCAGCTTTTTTCACATGCAGAAGTATGCTAGAGGAAAAATGGCTGTAATTCTTGAACCCTGGTAGGTATATATATGTAATAAATGAGCATGTCTGATATATGTGTGTTACAACTAAATAATAATAAAATAAAATAATTCAGTATAAAATAATATAAACTGCTAAATTTCAGCTTTTAAGAAAACGTTATACCAAAATTTTGTACTAAAAATACTACATTATTATTATTTCTTATTTAAATGTTCTATAGGTACTATGTGAATTCATTATAAGTAAAACTAGTCGGATGTACCAATCCCAAAACTTTCTTCTATCTCATACATGTTAATACTTCAAAATTTGCTATCACACTGCCAAAATTAAATGTCAATGTATGCATCTCATGGGGATTCTAAAGTTATGAAACTCCGTGCATTAGTTCTTGAGATATGACTATCGCTGAAATCGTCTAAATCCATCAAAATGCTGCCTAGCAGCGCTACCTATTGGGTGATTTATACCAAATCCTAATCAGTAACAATTTATGTCAACGTCTGACTGAATCTGAAGTTTGGAGAAAATCCGTGCATTAGTTTTTGAGATAGAGCTATTGCGAAAATCGTGAAAAATGCAGCGTAGCAGCGCCCCCTGTTGAGCGATTTACACCAAAAACTAACCAGCATCAATTTGTATTAGGGACTAACTAAATATAAATTTTTATTAAAATCCGTGCATTAGTTCTTGAGATAGAGCGCCCACAAAATTTGTGTCACATACACACAGACAGACAGACAGACTGACTCACAGAGTCACAGACAGACATTTTGTAAAAACATGTTTTTTGGAATCTCTGACCCCTAAAACGTGTAAATCCTTCGAAAACCGGAATTCGAAAATTTTCATGAATCCAATACTTTCTTCTTGTAAAGATAGAAGAAAGTAAAAATTAGAAGAAAATATAAAGTTAGAGAGATAAAATGTTACGGGGACGGGAAGGAAAAGTAAACTCGCAAGTTTAACTTTGTTCTTCAGTAAAATAAAATATTATTGAAAATCTTCGCTGCTGACCATATTTCTTTATTTTGAATCATTAAAGCATTCTTCTGCAAGTTTAGAATTTTATTTTATTAAGTTTAATTTCACCAGGTTTTTATTCCTGAAGGTTAAAATTATATGAGAATGCCTCATATCACAATTTATATTCCAAAAGGAAAAGTCAAAAGATATATTAAAATATTTATTTGCTTAAAAGACGTTACTAAAAACACATTAAAAGTAAATTAAAAATCTATATTGACATGTTTCAACTCCTACACTGAGTCGTCATCAGAATGTATAACAGACATTTCAAATACAATGCATATGAAAACCTATAGATATATAAAATAGAATGCCTCATATATAAGGTTAGTTGGGGCAACTGAGCCATGATTTTACAATGTGACTCTGGAGCTTCTGACAATTCAGCTTCAAAAAACTAATGTTAATTTTAATTAAAGTCTAAACTTCTGTAAATGTGTTCAGTTAGGTTCCTTCTATCAGACAGAAATGCTCAAAATTACATTTTAATACTTAAAAATATAAAAATATGCATATTTCATCTTTCTATCCTCATGGGTCCAGTTGCCCCATAAAACTGGGGTAAGTGGACCAGGAGGGTCTACGTTCCACACGCGTTTTTTTTTTTTTTTTTTTTTTCATGTGGTATATCAGGTCCTGCTTGAAAAAGTGTAAAAAACTTAAAAAATTTTAAACCAGGCAGATCATGTAAATTATATGTCAATAAAAAGCATTGTAGGGGAAATCTTTGCTGTCAATGTGTCTAAAAAAAGCACTAAAAGTGAAAATATTAGATTTATTTGTACCAAAAACATAAAAATTAAGTAAGTACTTATGTACAGCCGTGGAAAAAAAAAAGTAAACACTCCTTACTAACTCTTCAACAATTTATCGTAGAAGAAAGTTACTGGTACCGAACGATTGGAAATAAAGTCTACTTTTAAATGATGTACATAAAATTTGCTTAGGGGGCCATCTACATATTAAAACAAACCCAAACTTTGTTTTTTTCAATATCAGTACACAATTCTGACAGCATAAATGAACTTTACACCCTTCAATTAGCCTAAAAACGAATTTTTATGCAATTCGTACTATAAGTTTCCGATAAATAAATTATTTTAAAACGAGCGTATTTTAAGGGCAGTATCCAAATTGAAGTTCCGTACTCGATTGTTAACCGAGAGAGCCCCTTTCTTGATCAAGGCAGCTTAAGCGCCACTCAAAGAGTCAATGAAGCTTGTTAGTACAGCAGAATAAATTTCAAAATGTCTACTCGCTTCCATCATAGACGGCCCCTTAAACCATCATTTTGCCATTTTTTAAGCATAATTTGAAAACTACTTGGAAGAAAAATGTGAAATTTTGGTTTTCCATAAAGCAGGACTTAATAAATCTAAATCCATCAAAAAATTGTAGGTTGAAATTCATAATTTTTTCGAACATTAATTTCATAATGCATAATTCATATCAAAAAATTATAAAAATTGCAAATTCAGCTTATTTATGTTTGGGTATATTAGTATTATTGCTACAAAAAAAATTAGCACATTAGGAGCATAATTTCAGGAGATATAAATAAAAATATGAAAATGTAATTTAGCATTAGAAGCGCTAAATTTTGAATGTTTATAATTCAAAAACTTATCATTCAAATGACTTGAAATTTGGTGTCTAGGCATAGTTTGAACGGAAGATTTGAAATATCTCGTTAAAATTGGGTATTGCCATTGAAAAAAATGAAGTTTGGGTTCGTTTTAATATGTAGATGACCCTCTAAGAATATTTTATATACATCATTTAAAAATAGACTTTATTTCCAATCGTTCGGTATCAGTAACTTTCATCTACGATGATTTGTTGAGGAGTTAGTAGGGGGTGTTTACTTTTTTTTCCACGACTGTACTTTAGTATAGGTAATAAGTATAAAAGTCAAATGGGTATTTTAAGGAAAACAAGTTGGAAATTGCTCGTCAAACGTAGCAAATGAGGTGCGTTCGTACTATAACTAGTTTTATAATTATGTTTTGCACCCCATATTGTACTGAATGTATATCTTTTTGCGCTTCATAAGTGCATAGTCTGTAACATCGTTAAAATACACTTACAATAACTTTTTCCCCATTCCCCGTAATGTAACGGAAAACTTTTGACTGTTCCTGTAATTAAACTATACATTCGATTTTCATAAAATTTGAAATGGCTCGACAAAATTTTGCAGCAATTATATATTTAAAATTTCAGACCATTCGGAAGGCTGTAAAATCATTAAAATGCATTTGCAATAATTTTTTCCCATTGACCATAATGTAACGGAAAACTTTTGGGTGTCCCTGTAATTAAACTATACATCCGATTTTCATAAAATTGGAAATGGCTCAACAAAATTTTGCAGCAATTATATATTAAAAATTTCAGACCATTCGGAAGGCTGTAAAATCATTAAAATGCATTTGCTATAATTTTTTCCCATTGGCCGTAATGTAACGGAAAACTTTTGGGTGTCCCTGTAATTAAACTATACATCCGATTTTCATAAAATTGGAAATGGCTCGACAAAATTTTGCAGCAATTATATATTAAAAATTTCAGACCATTCGGAAGTCTGTAACATCATTAAAATTCACTTGCAATAATTTTCCCCATTGGCCGTAATGTAAAGAAAAACTTTTGACTGTCCCTGTAATTAAACTATACATCCGATTTTCATAAAATTGGAAATGGCTCGACAAAATTTTGCAGCAATTATATATTAAAAATTTCAGATCATTCGGTCGGGTAGTTTTTGCTCTGTTATATGCGGACGGACAGACAGACGGACTGAACGACGACTATAGGTGCTACGTATTTATATAATTACGAACGCACCTAAAAACAGCAAGGTAAATCTATGAACAACGGCTACGTAAGTACTTAAGTACTTTATCTGTATCCAGGGGTCGCATTATATAAGGAAAATTTTATTGTTCCTACCAAAGCCCTTAATGAGTTACCTTCATGATCATTTTATTTTACATATTCTAAAGAACGGTGCGATGAAGATATTATTTTCAAAATAGTGGTAGGAACAATAAAAGTTTCCCTATAGAATGCGACCCCTGTGTATCGTACAATTTCAAGATTTGACTATCACGTTTTCAGGGGCAAGGTACTTGCATTCGTAAAATGTGGAAATAATTTAATGACACCAGTACTTACAAGAGAATCTATTTGAAAACAAGTAAAAGTACAGGGTGTTTATAAAGTCCGGACCCATTTTGATGTTTAATAACTCATAAAATAATGAAGATATAAACAAACTTATACGGCATTTATTGATGGAATAACTCATATAGTTTCCTTTTCAGGTTTGAATATATTTACTTTTGTAAATATCGTCTGCGCGTGTGGTTAATTTCAGATAATTTCATTTTCCAGTCTAAAGCGTCGTTTACACGGAGCGAGTTTACTAGCTACAAGCCGGCGAATTCACTAGCTGCTAATAAACTCGCCCCGTGTAAACACGTTGGCTAGCGAACTATCTGGCAGCGCAGCGAGTGCGAAAAAAGTTGAAAGCTCGGCTACTTTTCTCGCTACTCGCTGGCGTGTTAGCTATCTGGTTAGTAAACTCGCTGTGTGTAAACGTTGTTGCTAGTGAAATCGCTGCGAGTATTCGGTGTTTTGGGGTTCTGTAAATGTAAACAATGTCGACTGAAGTAGTTCGTGTCGGCGTGAATGAACAAAATATATTTTTCGAATAAACTTAATTAGGATACACTTAGGATACCAATAATTAAAATATTTTTGAGAATTATTCACTGTTTGAAATAACTACCGTAATTATCACAAGGTGAATATTTTAATTATTTTAGATAGATAGTTGAAAATACTAATGTCGGGGAATTACAGTTATCAAATTATTGAGACTGTACAGGGTTTAGAGGGCAATAATTGAAAAAAAAAAAATCGAAAAAAAAAAGTTTTGGCGTATTAGTGAATAGATTCGTATATTTTCCACTATTTTTCTCAGTTAAACTACCTGAAAGTACTTTTAGTAATTAGTATTACAAATATGATAGGAATGATACTGGGGGTTGAATGTTTTAAATACTAAATAAAATAATTTCAAAATAAAACTGCAGAACTATGATGGCGTTTGAGGCTACTGATCTGCAGATTTACTAGTTCAATTATTACCATAGATTTTATTAATATTACAATCATTTTTTGTGAGAGATGAATAAGTAAAAATGTTTAAGACAGAAAATAATAGATTTTTAACAACTTCCGTAACTTAATTTTTTTTTTTTTTTTTTTTTTTTTTTTTTTTTTTTTTTTTTACGAATTTAATATTTCTAACTGGACGAAAAAAATGCCCAGGCCAGGAATCGAACACAGATCATTGGCTTACAGGGCTAATGCTCTACCGTTTAAGCTAACTGGGCCGACAACCGGTGAGCATATCTGCAAGCCAAGGATCTGTGTTCGATTCCCGGCCTGGGCATTTTTTCGCTCAGTTGGAAATATTCAATTCGTATGATAGCTTTAGCAATCAGTTTGATTGTGTTAAAATAATAGTTTACCGTAATTTCCCGCGTATCCGCTACGGCTTCGTTAAGTCTTTTCAGACCGGAAATTTTATTGAAAAAAAGAAGTCAAATAAGTGACAAGCAGAAGCAAGTCACATTTTATTTAAAATAAACTCTGGTAGGAAATTGAGTTATCCGAGGTGCGGCAGATGGACGCGAAATTACGCGCTTTAGTTTTTATTTAAATGGGGAGGGGCTGAGCCCTATAAGCCTCTCTTTTCCATATGCCCTTAAACAATATGCTTTACTTCCTGGTTTGTTTCATTGATTGGCAGATAAACTAAACAGGGCAGAGTTATAAAAAAAATTATGTGATTAAAATATTGAAAATTTTATTAACCACATGAAATTAATTAAAAGCAGCACTATTTATAAAATTTTGGTGTTCCTATTAAACATCAGTGAAATTGCAGTTTTAGCAATGATTACATGGGTGTTCGTTACTGAAAATAGACTAATTAAACGTTACAATAATGGACACGGGTCTTAAAACCTTAAAAATTAATGAAATTTTATAAATGATCATTAGAATATAAAATTCAAATTTCATCTTTTAATTTCGTATTGAAGTAATCTGTGTGTTTTATTTTTTTATAACGCAGGGTACTCTTGGTATACATTTAAAAACTCGGCAATATCATTTGCGTTCCACTTCAATTTTCCAAGGACACACACACATTTAAAAAAAAAAAAAAAACAGACAGGAAAACTCGGCACTTAATATAAAAACAAACACTGTTTTCAGAAAAAACATAAAAGAAAGCTTTAGAACGCAGCAAGTGACGCAATAGCGAGTTGGCTACTGAGCGAGCAAACAAGTTCGTGTGTAAACGATCACTATCTCGCTAGCTGACTCGCTCACTACTTTTCTCGCCGGCTTGTAGCTAGTAAACTAGCTCCGTGTAAACGAGCCTTAAATATCTGTACTTTTCTAAATATCGTCTGCTTATTAATTGCATTTTTCTCTCTTTTGTTTTTGGCAACTATTGCAATGTTATGTTTACTTTTGATGTGTTTGTTCTATGTTACTTTTGTATGTGATGCTTTATTCAAGCGGATATTAAAGATAATGCATACACCACAAGAGAAAGCACAGATTTTATGGTGGTTCATAGAAACAAAATCGATAGTGCAAGCACAGAGAAATTGCAGAAGAATTTACCAAAAAGATCCTCCATCCAAAAGCAGCATCTTGCGGTGGGAAAAGAATTTTCTAGAAACTGGAAGTATCGCAGATAAGAAGCGTTCCGGACGTCCCTGCACAAGTGATTTGCACTTGTGCACACTTGATATTCTCCCTGCGACGAAGGGGGCACACGTGGAAATTCATTGACAAGAGTCATGAAACTCTTTGAGTCTATCTAACCATTTATGTTGTTAATTTTAATCTATCTTTATTATTTTATGAGTTATTAAACATCAAAATGGGTTCGGGACTTTATAAACACCCGTTATATTTTCGCGTACATAATAAAGGTGAAATATTCATTATAAAATTCCGGTGCCAATGTGGCAATTAGGAATTAAAATTATATGATGCCCTAATGGCATCACCGCCTCTCAAGGTGTCAAGAAATTTGATTTGATACCACTCAATATGCTTTTTAAAAATTTTATTACGTAATTTTAATAAGGTATTCTATAATTTTCTTTAAAATGAGCAAAAAACTATGGAGAAATTTACTTACCGTAGTAAGAGAAACTAAAAAAAAAATTATTTATAACTATTGGGGTAACTGGAACCAGCATGGTCCAGTTACCCGGGACACATGTCCCAGTTACCCCATTCTTGAAAGATTTATGGGGTAACTGGGACACCGGGCTTACATTTGAAACATGAACAAAATATGTATAGATACCTAATAATATTAATGTAGTTATATGCCTAATCTTTAAAAAAAAAAAGATTGTTTAATAAAAGTACTTACAGTATTTTAATAAAAAGCCGAGGAAGTTGAACCATATTGACGTTGTTTTTGAAAAAAGAAACGTAATTTTTTGACAAGCTATCACAGCAAATTGAGAGTTATAATTGAGTTGACACACGTTGTTTTAGGAAGTAGAGATTAAGGTGCATTGTTCACAAAAGCTAAAAATTAAAAAACAGCAACTGCTCTTTATAAAATAGCCTATGGCCCAGTTACCTCGTGGGTCCAGTTACCCCAACTAACCTTAAATAAAAAGAAAGAATTTCATGAGATGAACCTTCTTTCTCTGAATACATAAATGTGGAATTATTAATGAATTGTACAGAAGAGATACATTGGATATATACATTTAACGTGATAAAGTCAGACAAATGTTCAATCGTGATGTGTGATTAGGCATTCGTCCATCTCTGTGAAGCTATGCGTGTGATGTGGGCTTCGTAAAGTGAATCACTTCTTGATATTTTTCTTCTTGGATCGAACTCAACCTTCTGGAAATATCACGATTTGAAAATGCCTTTTCAGTATCATGCTGGCACTTCATAATTGGGGTTAAATAATTATTCTAAGTACATAACTAATTTAAATAAATAAAATCACAAGGGAGTTAACGTGATAAAATTGAACAAATATTCAATCGATATGTTCGTGATGCGTGATTAGGCATTAGGTGATCACCACGGGACTATGCGTGAGGTATGGCCTTCGTAATGTGAATCAGTTCTTGATCCTTTTTCTTCCGTGAAACTCAATCTTCGTGAATTATCGTGAATTGAAAACGCCTCTCAGTATATCATACTGGCACGTGTCCGAAGTGCAGACTTTTTTTTTCCATCAGTAAAGTTAGTTAACCGTTTAATGCAGGATTTTTTATTATTTTCGGAAAACATTACATTTGAGTCTATTTTTGTTAATTATTCACTAGAAAAATAGTGAAAAATTTTAATGTCTCTCCTGAGTTACATAAAAAACATTGCTCAAACGATGATGATTTAAAATTATATACTTACTTTAAAGGTATTACACTGTACAATACTAACTATTCAACGATATAATAATTTTTATAATGCTTTTACAGTTTGCGGAATTAATAATGATTACCTTATAAAGATAGAGAATAAACGCCAGTCGAGCACATTGCAAGCAGTATCAACGAAAGATGCTAGCACCTCCCCGTGATAACAATTTCAGAACAAAAACAGACTTCGCGACCTTAAGGCTGTTCTTAACTGCTCTGCTCAACAAGCGAAAAACGTTTTGACACATTTACAAATTCATTTTTTAACGCAAAGGTATAAAATTGGAAAGTCTGGCCATGGAAGCGATTTAGAATTGAATTGTTTTTAGGGTTTCGTTCATCTGACGAAACCCTATTCGTCTCACTCCTCTGTCTGTCTGTCCGTCACAGAGCCCGTTCTCAGAAACTATATATATTGGAAGCTTGAAATTTTGCATACTTATAGCTGAACACCTCACATCAAACGACAAATCATAAAATTTTGGAAAAATCTTATATTTAACTTTAACTTGCGTATTTTAATCTTTTTGTTCTAACTGAGCCCCTAATTAAGTTGAAGACTTGAAATTTTGCATACTTATAGATGAACACATCACACCAAACGACAAATCATAAAATTTGAACTTAATGAATTTTTGGTACAAGGGAGGCAATTGGGGAGGTGAGGGAGCAGATGAATGCATCTGGGCCTTGAGCTTACCTCCCCCCCCCCCCCCCCACCCCCACACACACACCAATTAATTTTATAGAAAAAATATCAGCCAAGACGTCAATAATTAAAATATGTAACAATCTTAAACGTTCCGAAAAATATTTAAGTGAAATATTTTATGATTTTCTACAGGTAGTTTTATTTTGTAAAGCTTTATCTATAAATATTCTCCACAGGACCAAAAAAAAAGGTAAATAAATGATTTGTTTCTCAATACACAATACAAAAATCGGGTGATTTTAGAGAAGAAGACTGTCAGTTAGGACTAGTGTTTCTAGGTGCTCCAGGCGGGTTCCCAGGCTAGAGTTTCCAGGAGAAAAATCTGTATTTATTACGAACTTTGGTTGATTTTCACAGATTTTGTCCGTAAGATAAACAGTTTACGGATTTAGTTCGAAATGTTCGAAATGAAATCTGTATTTATTAGGAACGGATTATTTTAACAGGTTTTACAGTAAAATAAAGGGTTTGCATTTTTAAATAAAACAAACAGTTTTTTACTGTAAAATCAAGTTTTTTTTTTTTTTTTTTTTTTTTTTTACTTTTGTACAAAATGTTAGACACCAGAATTATTTATGCCCTACTAGGCCCTTTTAAGGAGAAGGCCGTCTTTGGAAAGCCGTTAGTCTGCCTTATAGTACACGCTGAATATTCAAATTAACTTCGCGATTATTAAGGTTATATTAACAAATGGACGATAATATGATTTTCTTGATATTTTTTAAGTGAAATATAAGCCATTTTATCTTGAAAAAAATCCACAGTAGACTGGTACATTAAGTCCGCTTCCACATTCTGGCATCCTTTTAATTAAAAAAGTTTAGCACATCTTTTTAAAATAACAGCACTGCATAAAAATAAACCAATTTTAATTTTAAAATAAAAGTTTTTGTTGATTTTAGAATTTGTTTTTATTATCCGCTGAAACACATATTTAAAAAAAAATTAGTTTATGACTCATTCGTCAGAACTATCGTAATCGAGATAGTTTCAGAAGATAAAAACTACAATGATAATAAAGATTATGATGCAGTCAACTATGGCGATCCACAAAGACATCATAATGGATTGCGCATCATTATAGATCTTAATTATCTCGAAGTTAACGCATTTTATATATTTTTTAAAAATTCACGGCAAGCTTTTGTAAAAATTAAATACCTACTTCATTTCTCTTTATTATATTTAATATCCTTGTTAAAGGAAAGGCTGTTTCATGCTGGAAATAATAAGCGTGTATATAAAAAGTAAACATGAATATTTAATGATCAAAACATAAAAAGATTTAAATAAATAAATACGACTTTTTAATCATTAGTGACACATCTGCTTATACTACTCGTTATTTTAAAAATCACCTCATAGTATTTTTATTAACATCTTGCCATCTAAATTTCTCCTCATAACCAAACGATATTAACTGCATTTCCAGATTCGTTATTTCTGTTTTTTTACTGGGAAAAATTTCCAACAAACACTTTAGAACAGGTTTGACAAAGTCGTTAGCACAGTATTTTAACGAAATTATTATACAGTGTCAGTGGGATATACATTTTTGATTTATTTTTATTATCTAATGATGTTTTATTCTTTTCTTTTTTTTTTTTTTTTTTTTTTTTTTGCGGAGTACTTGCGTGTAACGCTGAGAAAAATTAAATGGAGGACTTTGCTGCCAACGCAATTCTTTAATATCGTCGTCTGCGTCATTCATGGGTTATAAAAAAGAAAGACACGTTCTGAATTCTGGAGGCATATCCGTTAGTTAGAGATAAATATGTTTGTGAATTAATGCATGTTTGTTTATATATTTTTTATCATGCAAAATTATACTAATTATCTAGCTGCCTTGAAAAATACAATATGTAATTTTAATTTGTTATGAAATGAATTAAAAATAAATAGTAAACAGAACGTAGAGGTTGTAGAAGGAAAAATTATAAGTTTTCACCCCTTACTAACTTTGCCGGAAATGATTGTAGAAAAATGTGATTAGTACCAATTGATTAGTAATTACATCTGTTAATTAATATTATACTTAAATTTTGCTTAGGGTGTTGTCTATGTATAAAAATTGTACTAAACTTTGAAATTTTTAATAAAAACTCTAACTGTGACAACATATTTGGACTTTTTGGCAAATTTTACTTTTGGAACCAAATGGGGAGTCATTTGGTAAAGTAGTTTGAAACCTAATGTTAAATTCATTTTCCTGATGTAAAGAAAATATGCAATATATGTATATAATAACTTTGAAATCAAAATACAACAAAGAAGTTCTTCTCACAAACTGGACCAAATCTTTTGTTAACCCCTTTGTGCCTGAATTTTTGTTTTATCAAATTTGTTGGTAAAATCACTTCAAAATGCACTGAAAAAATAGTACTAAAAAAAAATTACGCTAAATTTTTTTGTATATACCGGGTGTCCCAAAAAGGACTGACTGATTTTAAAATTCAATAACTTCCAAACGGTGACAGATATTAAAAAAATTCTTGCAGGAGGGTTATGCATAAAGTCAAAAGTTTTATTACAGTGATTTTCGATTTTAGTTCAAATTACAAACAATAGATGGCGCTGTAAGCAATAGTCGCTAAATACAGGCTCGATTTTTGTTCCTTTCTGTTGTTCCATGCAGAAAAAGGAGATGGAAATGTATTATCCGGGCCACGAAGTACCAAAAATCGAGCCTGAATTTAGCCTGTCAGAAAATAGTGTCAAAGTGGGCGCTTTGAAAGGAATTTCCGCGCGAAGGAAGAAACAGCACTGAAGAGCGGGCGAAAAACGTGTTTGTGACGTGATCAAATTCGCTTATAACTCAATAGGTAATTGATTGATCAAAAAAAGGAAAAAACAGTTCAATTCCAAACGCTTCCATGGCCAGGCTTTCCAATTTTATAGCTTTCCGTTAAAAAATGAATTTGTAAATATGTCAAAACGTTTTTCGCTAAGAACAGACTTTTAAGGGGTCTTGTATCTTTTAAACTCCTCGAATGTGTCAAAACGTATTGCGCTTGTTGAGCAGAGTAGTTAAGAACAGCCTTAATGATAAATGATGACATATAAAATTGAGATAATTTAATCCTATATTGCAACAAAAAATTGGAATTTAGATAAATTGGGATGAAAATATTAAAGATCAAAGCTACACATGGATGTCGAATTATCAGCCGGCAGAACATTATACATGCCCCTCCCCCCCCCCCCAAAAAAAAAAAAATATATATATATATACTTAATATATATATATATACTAATATATATACTAGGGGGCCCTGCCCCCTGTAAGCTACGTCCGTTCAGGCTTTAAAAACATAGTAATGTGCCTTGTTTTAAAAATATTACCAGATATTATCACAAACAACGACCATTTTCTGTAATCATGTTGCCATGCTTTTCCGTTTACTATGATCTCATCAACCGCTGTCGCGACAGCTGGCGGTTATTTTTGGAATTAATAAATAAAAACAGTTGAACATTTGAAAATCGCCTGTTTAAAATGTCGCTTCCTCTCAGATTTTTATAACGATAATATGGACAATATTCTTCCTTTGGGTTCGAGGATTAAAAAAAAAACTCCGTCTGCTTGGCAATAATAATAAGAAACACGAAAATGCACTGTGTTTTGAAAATTTATGCTTATATTTTATGTTTTGATCGAATTTTAGATATTTTCAGTAACGGTTTCTAATTATTATCTCCATTTTAATGCACCAATCATGCATATTTTCATTTCATTTTTAAAATGTAAATTGCTTATTTTATTTAATAAGTTATATACGAATTTTATAATAAGTATTTACTGAATAATATTTTGTACAAAATAAATCGAAAATATGTTCCGCAGGCATTTACATCAATTTATGCTGCATTAAGTGATGAAATATTTAAGCAAATTTGTTAGCCACGCTACTTTTGCACCATGTGATTCCCCATATGACGCCACAGGAATATTGTCCTTAAGGAAAACGTTTTAAATGTATAGTTTTAATATATGACGTAATTTTTATCTCAAATTTGTTTCGTGAGTAATAACTTAATTATTTCTCTTTTTTTCTCTTTGAGATTTGCGTGTAAATATATAAATCAATAATGTTTTTGAGATATTAGTTTGTTTTAAATTTTAATAGCATTTCTCCATTATCGGCAATATTTTTTCCTTGCTCTGCGAATGAAAGGGAGACAAGAGTAAATTATGTCATTTTCGCATTATTGATGTAATTTTCGCATTAAAATTGACAAGAAAACCAAGTGGGGAATTTTAATTCTCTTTGCATTAATTTGGGCAACTATTATTTCATATACTGTAGACTCCCTCAAATCCGCAATCCTAAAATCCGCACAGAAGGACCATTTAGCGTTTTGCTGCGTAATGTATTTTTAAAATACGATAAAAATATAATGCAGTTTGTTTTTTTGAAGACTGGTGTGAAAGGATGACCAAAGACAAAACAGGCAGGCACACATTTTGCTTTTGTGAAACTTTGATCTGCGGTTTATATAGGCTTTTAACGGGAAAAAATATTTTCCACATTCTTTTAAAAAAGCGGGTCAACCCGAACCCGACTCGCAAGAGTGAAAAAGCCAACTCGAACCCGAAACAATGACAGCCAACGCGAACCGAACCCGACCCGCACAAAAAAAATTAAAGTCAACCCGACCAGACCCGCAGCGGGAAAATATAGTGCCAACCCGACCCGACCCAAACAACGGGTCGGGTCGGGTTCGGGTAAAAGCGGGTAACCCGACACGATGCAGGACTCTACCGCACACCATCGCGGATGTAAAAGAATGAAACTTTCAGTTCAGATGTAGGGGCAAAATTACAGAAGTTTTTAGTTTTATACCATTCTGTATGTATTTTAATACGTAATTTTCAATAATATGACTGAATTCGCGGTTTTTCATGAAAGAAGTATAAATTTACTTCTGAAAAAAATCAAGATATTGCTGATATCACTGGTAATCACTATCTTTTTATCAAATATATTTATGTATTAATCAAACTTTTTTGTTTATTAAGACTGGCTAAACTTGAAATAAAACTTCCTTACTTTATGATTTTGATGTGAATTAATAGGTTATCTTTATGAGGAAAATTTCATTGAATAATCCAAGGAAAATATATCTCATCTTTATTATACATATTTAATTACATATTATTAATTATTTACTTAACCTTTACTTTTAATAATTTAATCATTTTTTAAATTATCTTACTTTTTATTATTATTACTTTACTTAATTATCTTAAAGTTTTACTATATTACAAGCATTCATTATAATTTTGATTGCATTATTACATTCAAATTACTGTTTAAAAAAATTAAAGCAAAGCAATGACCAACAATCCGCAAAATTCTAAAATCCGCACAACCTCTAGTCCCAAGCTGTGCGGATTTGAGGGAGTCTATTGTGCTCTTTTCAGATATCTAAATGGTTACAAAAGTCACATAATAACTCTTAAAATTTCCATTAATATTTTTATGTAAAATATTAAAAATTAATATTATTAAAATATTAATTTGTTTTAAATTCTAATGATATTTCTCTAATAGTGGCAACAATTTTTTTTTCTTGCTGTAGATGAGAGACAGAGAAAAGGCTAAATGACGTCATTTTCGCATTATTGATGTCATTTTCTCTTTAAAATTGAAAAGAAAATTAAGCAGGAAATTTTACTTTCCTTGCATTCAGTTGAACAATTATTATTAAGCACATTCGTTTCACATATCCGAACTAGTGTTTTTATAAATTCAATTCATAAATTCGTTTTATTAAGATTTTTTAAAAATGACAAAATGATATGAATAAATAATAATCACTATTAATTTCTTTCGCCCCTTTCTTAAGCGTTTGCATAAATGATGTCATCTGGACGATCTTATTCAAAATATTTTCAGTTTATGAAATAAAATAAATGCTTAGAAAATAGTATTCTTCTCTCTAAACCATTTCGGCTTTAATCGCCTTTGTGAACAGAAAAAAAACTGAAAAAAGCTACGATGAAATTATTATTTTTTTTTTAAGTCAATGGAATTTATGTGAGTGATGAAAATGGCAGACGATTTTTGGTTTTCTAAGATAAACGGATTCCTGAAGATCGAATATGTGAAAATAAGTTTTTATTTCTTCAGATATTCTTGAGAAACATAATTTAATCACAGTATTGTCTTCACTATTGATTGAAATAAAAGATAATTTCAATTTCAATTTGAAAATAACGAAAAAAAGAAATCTAATAATCGCTACGTTTTCCCTTTTCTCTAGAAAAATGGAGTACTTTAGTTGCCATCATTACAAAAATACCATTAAAATTAGTGAAATAAAAGATAATTTCTATTAAATATATAATAAGTGAATTATCAGCTTGCTAACGAAGCGTAGAACCAACAATGTGAAAAATGTCCAAGCCGGGAATCGAACCCGGAACCCTTGGAATACCGCTTCAAGTGCTCTACCATTGAAGCTACGAGGACGATGCCCGGCTTAGCATTTTCCACATATGTTGGCAAACATATTTGGAAAATGCTAAGCTGGGCATCGTCCTCGCAACTTAAATGGTAAAGCAGTGATCATGAAGACTATTCCATCTTGTGCTGCAGTTGCAGGCTTGCCAACATCTGTGGAAAATGCTAAGCTGGGCATCGTCCTCGTAGCTTAAATGGTAGAGCACTTGGAGCGCTCTCCCAAGGGTTCCGGGTTCGATTCCCGGCTTGGACATTTTTCACATTGTTGGTTCTACGCTTCGTTAGCAATGTGATAATTCACGTATTATATATTCGATAATTTCGAGCGCAATTTCACTGCTTTAAATTAATGGAAAAATTAGTTAAAAAATATATAGATAATTTCTATTTCTATTTGAAAATAACGAAATAGAAGAAATCTAATTATCCCTACGTTTTCATTTTTTCTCCACAAAAATGCTGTACTTTCGTTTCCATCATTACAGAAATGTCATTAAAATTAGAAAAAAAAATAAGGTAAAGTGCCCTAAAGCTGACACCAAAAAGACTTTTCCTAAAGCTGACATCTTTAAATAAAACAGATATTTAAAGCATTACCAATTTTCCAAATCAAAGATATCTTGGATTTAAGAAGTGCTGCCATTCAAGAAGAAAGAAAAACTCATTCTAAATTATTTTAGAAAACTGGTTGTTTCGGCGTAAATGCCCTCAAATTTATTTGTTTATAATTTAACTCTGTTTATCTTTCATATTGTGAAACATAATTATAAAACTGATTTCTTTTGACAGAAAAAATCTAATCTGTTTATCTAAATTGTTTATAACCCTGAATCAATATTTATGAGTAACATTATGATTTCAAGGTCATGTAATATAGATTTATTTACTTTATAATAATTTTGAATTGATGGTGATTTATTAGTTTTATAATTACTTGGATGTCATTTAAATGAATATTATAGCTATTTAGAAGATTTATAACTGCATATTGTAATTTTTATTTTGATGTTTATTTTATATAATATGTATCATTTTTAAAATGGTCAGTCTTGACTCTGTAACCAAGCAGAGAACATGTAACATGTCCTGACTCTGTAATCAGAGATGCCAATTGTTAAATCATGGTTTTGTTTAATACAGAGTGTATAATGGAAGTCCTGACTCTGCAACCAAGCAGTGAACATTTTTTTTTGTATTGGCTCTGTTAAATACGGAGAATTACTATTATGGAACAATTATTAACTTCTAATGATGAATAGAATTTACATACTATTTCAGTTTTATTTAATAAACTATTTAATCTAATTGCTCTCCCATCTCACTTGGATTTTGAAAATTTATTTGTCAGATGAATTTCGGCGCCACCACTGGTAATGCTTTAAATATTTGTTTTATTTAAAGATGTCAGCTTTAGGGCACTTTACCTTATTATCTCTAAAATTAAATCAAATTTTAAAATTGTAATACCAATTTTGACATACGTGGATCAATACTGATGATTGGTAATAATTTCACCGCCAAACATTCCGTATTTTAGGAGGAAAAGCTGTAAAACACACTTAGTCGTTCAATCTATCGTTTCATTAGGATTTTATATATACTAGCCGCCCTTGGCGACTAGTTTGGTCTCCCTTAAAATTTATGTTTGGGAAAGCATGCTAAGCATTGTATCGTGTTACTTTCATTCATAATTTAATTTACTTGGACTCCCTTAAATACAATTAATATAATACCTTACGCTAATATTAGTTTTTGTTGCATTAAAATATTTATTGATTTTCTGTAAGCAAGTAAACCCTATTGGTTCACAATGGAAAGTTATGGGAATTTGGCGAAATATTAGAGATATCGCCAAGTTGGAGTCACTTTTCGTGGCTGATTTTGTTCGCCAAATTTAGCGATATATCGCTAAGTTGACGAACAGCTTGGCGGTATTTAGCGACAGAACAGGGTTCCCCCTATGGTAACCCCCCCCCCCCTTATAGGTATGTGGATGCATTAAATGCTGTTCAATAACCAATGAGATGCATTTCCTTCGGGCGTTGCCATTAAACAAATAACAAATAATCGCGGTTTCAGTGCCACGTACGATAGCGTAATAATATATATAGATAAATAGGGTAGATATTTGCAGTATCTCCATGTGAAGAATGGATTTACTGCTAGTTAAATATAAATATTAACAAAATGTTGGGCCAATAATTTTTAGCTATTACAGATATTCTAAAGTGCGACTGATTTATATAACATATTTATCCAGCTCCTTAAAGTTTCACCAAAAAAAAGGAGCATCGAAGAAAATTTCTCGTGGGAATGCGAACTGTCTCATAAAGTTGTTAACATCGGCATTGGAATTACGTTTTCACCACGCAGTCTGCCAACCTTGAAGCGTAATTGATAAGAATAGAATGCCTTGGACATCGTCATCAAACCGATTTAAAATGAAATAATAAAAATGACACAGGTGTGATAGTAAGACATTAATAAAATTTATGTTTCTGTAAAATAATAAGGAAAATTTTTGTAGTGTTCTAAATTTCAACTGACCGAATAATCATTGGTGTTTTCCCAAACTCAATAATAAACAATATAAGGTCAGTCGATTTATTGGCAGCTTCTTCACAAGAAGATGGACTACTCTCTATTAAATTAATGCAGCATTTGGATAACATATAAGTAAGACAAAACTAAATCAATAAAAATAGAAGAAATTATAGTAAAACCTCCCTAAAGCGACCACGTTCCGTTCCAATAAAAATTGATCGCTGTGAGAGGTGGTCTTTTAATGGAGGTCATGTTTAAATCTAGATTTTAATTCTTGAAAAAAAGGTAACAATTAATGTTACTAAAATTTATTTTTCACATTAGAAAAAAATATGAACATTTAAGTATCAAAACAAAAGTTAATTACTGCAGAGTTTAAAAAATGAATACATTGCCGTTTGCTTTGATTTAACGGTTTTGTCGTTTATAACTTTTATTTCCAAGTTCTTTGGAAGTTCAGTAAATAAATACTTTTTTTTTTTTTTTTTTTTTTTTTTTTTTTTTTTAGACGGAAACAAATAATGACGATTTCATTAATTTATCTATTTCTTTGAAAGTTTCCTGACAGAATAGAGCAGGGAGTTTAATGACAGTCATTCTTAATTTGTCATCAGAGTTAAATTCATTGCCTAAAAAGGCACAAAAGGATTTAAACACTTAAAAGTTACCGCTATATATATATATAAATTCTAAACTTAGTTTAGAAGTTTGATGAATAATGCGCTCTCCGGTATTATTTTTCTAATAAAACCTTCTTCAAGCGACCAGCAAAAAACGGAATATGTTTCATTTTCTTCAAAGAAATGGGTCGCTCATGGAGGGAGTTCAACTGGGATGGTCTCTGAATGGAGGTAAAATTGGTATTGAGCTTATGGGAATAGTTTCGTTCCATGAAATAATGGTCGTTCAGGGAGGTTTCACTGTATATGAGTACGATCTCTTCTAATGCCGTTTTTAACACTTTCCAACATAGTTGAAAAGTGTTTATGAATTCGGTTTGTCTGTCCGTCTCTGTCTTTCCGCGCTCTAATTCGCGTAAATATAGTATGACTAGAAAGGTAGCCCGTCAAAAATGACGGAAATTTAGATATAAAGATATATACAAGTCATGTGCAAGAATATGAGTTTTCTCGCTTGTTCCGCAGTGATAGATGAAAATAACACACTTAAAGAACAAAACACATTTATGAAAAAATGTGTACAGTAGAAGACCACTAATCTGCACAGTTTGGTTCCAAGTGTTATGCAGGTTTGAGGCTTTTTGCGGTCATGTCTATTCAATCTTTGTTTACATTTTTTTAAATTCATATATTGGACAATTTAGATTGTTAAACCTTAAAAATAAATAAATTTTACACTTGAAGTGAGGTAAAAACTATTAAATTATCGTATACGATTTCATGAAATGGTATTATATGGTATTATATATGTGTGCTTCACGATCTTGGTTACGACGTTGGCGAAATTGGGTACAACTTGTCATAATCCTAATAGTGTGGGCCGCTATAACAAAAAAGTAACCAGTTTTTAGCAAAATTTCTGATATAAAGTAGTTTTCAAAAACTTGTGCAAAATTGCAGGCCGTTCTCATGTTATGTCAGTCCTAAGAATAATATTTCTAACACTGAAGAGTTTCCATGTATATATGAAATTTAGGAAAGCTTCTCCAAAAGAAAGTTCCTGAAATGACATTGTAATTCCGCTAACTTCAAAGTTTAATCGGGCTCTGATGTTGTTTACTGAAATCTAATAAATAGAGTTATTTTGAACATTACAACAGAATTAAACAGTTAAACTTATTTAACTTAAACCCGCTGTTACTTCCCGATGTTATTTTTTAGTATTAAGAAAGAAAATTATTTAAATTTTTCAAATCGTGCATTTATAATTTTTTTCTGCCTTTAATAACTAAACAATGAAAAAATATGCTTTTGTTCTGAGCTCATAAATATGACAATAAAATAATGTAACTAAGAGACATTGCAAAATTAAATCTTTGTGATTTCAAACCATAAATCGATACCGCCACCATTTTACCTACTATGATGTCATTAGAATATTATCCATTGATTGTTGGAGAACTTACTTTGTGAATGATTACCTCAATGATTTAAAATTTTTTTAAGTTTCACGATGAATGAATCACTTGTGTTTGTTTAGGTTTATGGAATGAGATATTAAGCTGTGAACCTAATTTCAACTAAAGTTATCCAAGGGTATATGTATTTTTAATTGAAATTAAAAACAATGCTTTGATCTCGAAATAAAAAGTTTTAGTTTGTATAATTGGTTATTTCTGTTAATTATTTATTTAGGTACTTTTCCATTATAGCGCATGTTTAAAAAAAAGCTTGGCGCAATTCGGACATCAGAAAGTGAGATATGTTGCCAAAAAATATAAGCAGCTATGAAAACAAATCTAATGAACTTTTATTTCCGTTCATATATGCACTTATATACATAAAAAAATCGTTTCTAAATATATATAATATTTTTTTTATATATATACAAATTACGGCACAGGTTTCAGATATGTACCGAGATACCTAACTGGCGCCAAAATGGTGTTATTTTGCCTGCTATGGTAACCAGGCTATTGTTTTTTATTTATTAATAAAGTGTCTATTTGCTTTTATTTTCTGTTTTTAATTATATAAACTGTTTTGTTCTATAGCTATTATTCAAACTTTTATTTATTTATAGTTATTTCCTTTTCAAAATGATAGCAAATAATTTAAAAATGTATAAGTAACTGGTATTCGAAAGCGAGATTTCTGCCAAATTGGTGTCAGAGAAAAATCACGCCAACCCCGATGCTTATATGACATCTGTGCAAAAATTACGGCACAGATGTCATATTCGCCCCATATTGGCACGATTTTTTTTTCTGACGCCAATGTCATATACACACCGGGTACTTAACTCTCGCGAAAGTGTCGTTATTTTACTTGATATGGTAACCCGGATGTTGTTGTTTATGCTGTTGATGTTTTCGCCAAATTGGCGTCGGAAAAAAATCGCACCAATATGGGGCGAATATGACATCTGTGCCAAAATTACTTCTGTTTATTAAAAAAAATGGGTAAATAGCTTTTTTTACATTAAATAAAGGTACTTGTTAGTTATCCCGTCGACCAAATTACTGTCGCCAAATTGTAAGATTAAATGCCAATAATGGTTGACATTAAACATGATCATGTGTTTCTTACGCCATCAAGTGATTTTTAATTCGACGTTATATTTGTATTTTTATTAATGTTTTGCTAATTTAATTGGTCTTTCGTTGTTTAAAATAATAATTATGTCAATTTGTATAATTTGGCGAGTGGTTTGGCGATCTATATAATTTGAATAAACTGGTCGACGGGATAGCTAACAACTACCTAAATAAATTGCATACATATGGGAAAAAATTGCTCGTGAGTATGAAGCAGTAAATATGTTGTCAGAAAATACGATGACAAACTTCTTTCTCGCCAAGCAACTTTTCTCCGAAGTATTGTACATAAGCAATGATTGCTAGAAATGAATTTTTAATTATGATATGCGCTTTTATGTTTCACTACATTTATGCATACTATACTGTGTGTATAAATGCTACAGTTCATATGCAGGGCTACACAAAAGAATTCGTAAGGGTTACTGAGTATGAGAGTAAATTGCTTAAAGGTGGTTTTTAAAAGAGTTATGCGTTTTTACGCTAAACTGCATTTAGTTTACTAAGAAATGTCTGTAGAATATAGATAAAATGATATACAGGGTCACGCAAAGAATTGGATACATAACCGTCTATGGATGATAATATCTGGAAATGTGATTTCGGTAGTTTTAAGAGTAGTTTAAATTAAATTTTGGCTAAATAGTGTCATGTAATAATGATACTATTGGCTATGGACGGTAACTGCTGAAATAAATTAAAAAAAAAAAAATTATGCGTCTTCTAAAATGTTTACTTAGTTATCTTATTTCCCCAAATAATGAAGTTTTGTTAAAGCATTCAGGATGTGTTGGAAAGTGCTGCATATTCTATGCTTAAAGCATGATTTTTCTTTCGTCTTTAGTCTTCTTTTGCATTTATTTTATTCTTAAATTTTTAGTCTTATACTGCTTTATAGAAACTTTGGCACAATTGTCATATACGCCAATTTGACGAAAACATCAACAGCATAAACAACAACATCCGGGTTACCATATCAAGCAAAATAACGACACTTTGCCGCCAGTTAAGTACCCGTTGTGTATATGACATTGGCGACAGAAAAAAAAATCGCACCAATATTCGACGCGTGTATTATATGACATCTGTGCCGAAACTTTAATATTTAATTTTTAAACTCTTCGCTCCACACCCCTTACATATAGTACAGACTATAACACAGATAGCGCAAAATAATAGACAGTTTGTTACTTTTCCACTGTAGGAGCTTTGGCGTTTTTTTTAAAAATAGCTTGGTGTAATTTGGGCATCAGAAAGTAAGATTTGGGTTCGTTTCCGTTATACGGATACCTTTGTCGCCAAGTGTAATAGATGTCGCAAAATGAAAATCACGTGAATTGAAGCATTTGAAAAATAAAAGAAAAAACATTGTCGATACTAAAGTGAGCATTTAAAAAATATAACATTTGAAAATTCCAGACTTTTACGAACTATTTCATTAAACCACAATTATATACTTAAAATAAGTGAACAAATAACTGTTATAAAATAAAGCAATAAAATAAAACTCATATTAAACTGCTGGCATAAAATTAAAAATATCTTTTAGCATTTTGAAATAATTGGCGCATTAGCATACATTTTGGCATGGTGTCCGTATAACGGAAAAATATCGAGATTTGTTGTCAAATCATATAATCAGCTATAAAAACAAACTTGATGAGCGTTTTTGTTTGTTTTATATGTTTAGTTTATATGTATATTATTGATGTTTTTATGTACAAATCACATCTGTTTCTTTATAAAATTAGAGAAACGTCTTTTTTATATTAAATAAATCGTATAAATATTTAAAAAAAAATGCGTTTGTATATAAAATGAAACAGTGGATAGGTTCCCGGAAAATATGTTGCCAAATTTCCTTTTTCGCCAAGGCACCTATACTGGAAAAGTGCCTAAAGCACATTAAAATCGCGCAGTTAGGAGCTCACACAGTACAGCGTCGTCTATTGACGGTTATTTTATTAGTAGCATCGGGAGGAAGATGTAAAGATGTACTTTAAATTCTCACTCATAGATTTTGAAAAATATCTTAAAAGAGCGGAGTTTAAATTAAATTTCGGTGACCTCCTTTATGAAAGATTAATGGTTTTAAATGGGAATTTCGCCAAATTACCCAGCTATCACCAAGTTGGCTAACATTTGGCGCTACTGTGGTAACCCTGCATTAGTTTTTTTCAACAATTACTCATTTCAATGAGGCGGTCCTACCGGAATCGTGAGGGACACACAGAGACTTGGATTTTATATAAATAGATTGCCATGAAAGGGATGTATGTTATTGGGTATCACTATGGCATGTTTGGTATTGAAAATGAAGTGTGTAACATTATCAGTTCATTTACAGGCCTACTCAAAAGAATTCCTTTACATTACGGTCTACTGGGAAAAGATTCTACTTTTTGTTATTAACAATTTCTAACAAAGTTGAAAAGTGTTTATGCATTCGGTTTATCTGGCCGTCAGTCCGTCTGTCCGTCTGTCCACGCTCTAACTTCCGAAAATAGACTCGGATTTTCATGAAATTTATAAAGGTTATTTAGGGTCACCAAAGCAAGTTTGGCATTGTATAGGAAGTATGTAGGATTAATCGTTCATTTACAGGGGCACTCAAAAGTATTCCATTACATTATAGTATATGGGGGAAAAATCGTTTGCAGAGTATTTTAATGACATTATGCTATTTCAAATGTATTGAAACTGATATAAATCACTGAATTTCGCTACGACCACGTTAGAACAGGGCATTTATAGCATTTTTTACTCATTTACAGAGTCACACAAAAGAAATCGGTTACAGTACAGTACTGTCTTTGACTAATAATTGCTGTAGTGTAGAATTTAAAATTTGGTATGTGCTTTTAAATTTAATTGATTTTTTGCATCTTACACGTTATATATAAATTCTATACCTCAAATACAGGGCTGCACAAAAGTATTCACGTACCGTTCTCCTTATTAGAGGAAATTGCTGAAGGTAAATTTTCAACTGAAGTATATGTCTCTCTTAAGTCAACTAAATTTTGGCATGCATGTAGTTAATAGATTCAAATCTATATATCATATACAGGGCTGCTGAAAAAATTAGCATAATTTCCGATTGTGGATGGGAACAGCTGAAATTGTGTTTTGAAATGTATTATGCATTTCCATAGGGTTGAATTAGACGTAATATTTTAATTTTTTAAACGGTACGCAGTTTTGTTACATTATTCTGAATGTGTTGGAAAGTATTTCATAATCTATGCTTGACGCATGATTTTTTCTTACTTGTTTTCTTTTAATAGCCCTGTAAAGTTGGGATATTCATTTATAATCATCCTGTTATTTAAAATACACTGTAAAACCATTTTTTAACACGTGCCGCACTAGACCTAAAGTGACAAGACTTCTTCGAAAAGAATATAGAGAATGTTTTTGTTCTTCCATTATATCTCGCTAATAGACACTTAAACACGTTCATTCGAAAGAAGAAAAAATCTGCTGCATTCTTTGGCCAAGTGTATAAATTCAGGAAGTCTATATAAACGATAACAAGAGCTCTGTGTCTTCCGAACTTATCGGACAACCTTCTTGAATTATAGCAACTCTGTTCTAAAGCGACCGAAATAGAGATTTGTGTTAGAACCCTAAAAGTAATTTAACACTGAAAAGACCGGGAATTTTACTGAAGTTTTATAAAAAAAATATTTGTCACCAGAAATTTTATTCAAAACTGTTTAACTTATTTATCTAACATTTTTCTTCTTATTTGTCTTTTAAACTTATTTTATAAAGAAATTTCTGGTTTGAACCGAAATATATTCATTTGGTAGAGGTCAAATGACACCTCACGGTCCTTTTAATGTAAACGGTATAATGTGTCACCTACATGTTTATGTGAAAAACATAACGTAATTTTAAATTAAATAAAATTAAACCTTGACCTCGAATCATGATCTTTTTTAATCTTTAAAACATTTTTTAAAAAATTGTTAGAAACTCAACTTAAACGCAAAAATTCGATTATTTATTTATTTTTTTATTACAAAACTCAAGGTTCCACTTAATTTCGGAAAAAGCCACACGGTATTCCTGAATGCTTATAACATCTTTAAACTTATATCATCTTTTAATTACCGAAATAACAGACTTCTAGGAAGGCATTATTATTATCTTTTCTTCCTTCTAAAAAAAAAAACATCCATTTTTTTTATATATATAGCCGATATACATTACAACATTCCGCACGTGAGAACATAACACAAAAATTATACTTATCCCTATTATTCTTCTAACAACATTTAATAGAGATAATGAACATATAGTCAAAACATATACTGTATGCAGTAACTCCACTTTTGTCCCTTTCCCCTATATATCCAGGAGTCCGATATATAATGTACGTTTTCTTTTCTTCTCTTGGAAGCGTAGTTTAGAAAATATCAGGCCTAATTTCTAATATGTCATCTCCATGTTTTTGTTGTAGCATGGAGAGTGATATTGATCCACGGATGTGATATTTATTGATATAAACAGTATGTTAATGGTGCTTAAAGTATTTTTTATTAATTATAAAAGCTGTAATTCTATTTTAGAGTAATTTTATATTAACCAGGGTCGTACTGGCATAACTGTTAGGGCGGTGGCAAAATGGATAAAAAGGGCGCCGATTGCCTTACAAAAAGGCCCAAATGCATATATATATAAGGTGTGTCCCAACGAAATAAAGCCACCCTAATTCTGTGCCGTAACTGGACACGAAACAAACAAATAAGAACAAGACAAATATATTAAGAAAGTCCATATACAAATACATAATACATAGTAACTCATTCCCTGCACCACCTGGGCAGGAGAAAAAGATGAATGTGTAAAAAAAGAGGGGAAAAAGTGTCCCGCCGAAATAAAGCCACAGTCAATATTAGTATGTATTGGTAACTACCGACATTCGAGCTGCTGCAGGTCAACATTTTTATTACCGACTTCAAAAAGGAGGAGGTTATCAATTCGACGCGTATGTATGTTTTTTTTTTTTTTTTTTATGTATGTTCACCGATTTCTCCGGAACTTTTTGTTCGATTTATGTGATTTTTGTTTTAATTGAAAGAGGATACTCTCGAATTGGTACCACTTCCGTTTCATCGAAATTGGTTGAGTAGTTTTTTAGTAATTCAACAAAAACCAATAAAATGAAGGATTTCACCCAAATTATCTTTCATTGTTGTAACCGGTTTCTCAATCAAAAGCATAAAACTATGTATTCATATACGTTAGCGCCAAGTTGTCGCAAAACTTGGCGCAGTTACGTGAATTATCGCTAGATTTGGCGACCAAAATAAGTCGCCATAAATGAAGCCAACTTGGCTCTAACTGACTAATTTGGCGATATTCCCATTCAAATTCAGTAATGGATCTTCCCCAATATGTTTCTTCGCATTTTCTAATCGACAGTCATATTTAAAATTCTCAATTGGCAATTGCATTCAAAATAGTAATTTAATATACATTAATTAAAGATACACCATTATTTCAAATGCTAAATAATACAGAAGCAAACTAACTTAATACAAAACAATAATTTAGTATACAATAGTTTAGTTTAATTAAACACATAACATCAGACTGGCGGCACATAATATATATATATATTTATATAACAGGTACTTCTTAGTTATCCCGTTGACCAAATTACTGTCGCCATATTGTAAGATTAAATGCCAATAATGATTTGCCATTAATTAATTAATTGTAAGATTAAATGTCAATAATGGCCAATAAAACCATTAATTCGACGTTTTATTTGTATTTTTATTAATGTTTTACTAATTTATTTGTTCTTTCGTTATTTAAAATAAAAATTATGTCAATTTGTATAATTTGGCGAGTGGTATGGCGATCTATATAATTTGGCGAAATTGGTCGACGGGATAACTAAGAAGTACCATAATATTATATACATACCTATATTATATTATATTATATTAAACAGTTATATCTGTGAATGCTTTTTGATTGCCTTTAATATTTCCGCTAAACAACATTAATGATAACTTTCTCCTATATAGGGGCCTTGGACAGAAAATGAAAATTTCACGCATATTTTCTGATAACCTATTATCTGTCTTGGTACTACTTAGTTATCCCGTCGGCCATTTTCGCCAGAGTATATAAAACGCCAAACCACTCGCCAAATTATACAAATTGACATAATTTTTATTTTAAATAACGAAAGAACAAATAAATTAGTATAAAATTAATAAAAATACAAATAAAGGTACAGATGTCATATTCGCCCCATATTGGCTCGATTTTTTTCGTTTGCCAATTTGGCGAAAACATCAACAGCATAAACAACATAATCCGGGTTACCACATCAAGCACTTTGGCGCAAGTTAAGTACCTGTTGCCTATAGGATATTGGCGACAGAAAAAAATCGCGCCAATATGGGGCGAATATGACATCTGTTCCCAAATAAAACGTCAAAATAAAAATCACTTGATGACATAAACACGTGTATCTTGCTTAAAGTCAAGTGAATGTAACATTTACGATCAACCATTATTGGCACTTAATCTTATAGTTTGGCGATAGATTTTTGGTCGACGGGATAACTAAGTATTACCACCGTCTCATATACACAAGCAAGTTTTTGAGTATTTATAAATTTATTTATTGTAAACAACCATTTGTCTACTTTTATATGCAAACAGAAGTTGAGCCAAGATCCCTATGCCGTTAAAGTACAAGACAAACAACACAGAAAGAAATAAAAGGAGTTACTCTAATTAGTATTACAGGCAGCATTGTTATGGTGCGGTGTATTTACATGGCACAGAATTTAAACATCAGTAGGCATAAGCATAATGGCGAAAGCAAGTCAGTGAGTTACGCAGTCATGAGAACATTTGAATTGTATCAAGAAATGAGAGCAAGTAAATTTGAATCAGATTGCCCAATAAAAGCAAAAAGTATGCGATACTAACAGCAAACATAGTTTAAAGGAAATGCGAATATCATAAAATGCTTCCGAAAGTTCTATATGTTCTATATGTTTTGCAGTACTGTACTCACTAAAATACGTCAGTTACTATGCAGAGCAATGACACTTTAACCAAGACTATTAAATGAGCATGACGATGAATTTCTAATCTTCTGTAATCGAGCGCACAGTTAAGGCTAGCGTGAAACAAACAAACAAAAAAAATATATCAGCAGCAATTGCATTAATGTAAATGTGGGTATCATAAAATATTTAATTCGCAAAACACTTTAATGCACCAAATCATATTAGCTCAGAAACTGCAATTGGCAGTGGACGCAATAACGGTAGATTACTTCATAGTTTTAAAATCTCCACTGCCCAACGTATTGCAAATGATGATGCAATAAGAAGCATAAATGCCTAAGTGAGTTAACCCCATCGGGACGGGAGCCTTTTACGAAATTTTTAATCTTTTGTCACCGTTTTTTAAAAACAGAAATTTGTGTCTTCTTGAATCGAGAAAATACGCTGATTTAATAAGGCAAATTTTACAGTAAAATTTTACTGGTGAGGAAAAACAAGGATTCTGAGCGCTTCATGCGGCACGTATACGTGTCGCTCGTCCCCAAGGGGTTAAGCTGATTTTGTCGAGAAAGATTACAAACAAAAATAAACAAAATGCCGTCATGATGCAATGAGTTCTCAATTTCTCTATCAAAATCTTTAGATTTGGCGAAAGATTAAGCAAATAATTTAAATTATGAATAAAAGTACCATGCTGAAATGCTTAGCATACATTTAAGCGCATTGGCATTACGTATACATTATACATTACATATTGGCACTTGCATAATATCTCCATGTAAGAAAAAATTAATACCACGAAAAAATAAATTGTTTTTAAATTCTTGAAACCTCACTAATCACTAATCACTAATCACCAACTCGTGGACAGTCAACCTTTCGGTATAGGAGCTGATTAGGCCACGAGGGGAAAACACATATCCCCCTTCCCGCTGAAACCCCAGTACCCACGAACGAGCCCAGAAGTCCCAGCAGGTTGAAAGACCCTGTTTAATGAAAATTATTAAAATGACAAAACAAACAGAATGACTAATAAACAGTATAACAAAATGTCAGGGCGAGCCCAAGAGAACAGTATATTAAAAGTAAATATTTAAGATAAAAGGTAATTGCAGCATAGCACTATTTTTATATTAAAAAAAAATAAAAATAAAATAGTGCTATGCTGCAATTACCTTTTATCTTAAATATTTACTTTTAAACCTTGAAACCTCAAATGAATTATATATAAATTCTCTTTTGACACCATAGAAATTTCATCTATGACCAGCTATTTGAGGGAACGCCATTTAAGACTTTCGCCCTGTAGTCTGTTCACGGTCATTTTTTGATAAGTTATTCGGTTTTCATGCACCCTAATGGCTCCTGGTGCATGTATAAACTCCGTCGATAGGTGCGAAGACCTCGAATTTACCTATGAATTATACCTCTGAGGTGCCTTGCCAGATGAAGGTCTCGTCATCTGATTAAGCTTCTAAATTACGAGTCAACATGAGTAGCAATGCGCAGGTGCTAAACAGCAAGATATAAATGTTAAGTAACTGGCATAAAAGAGTTCATAATTAAGTTTCTTTAAAAGGCGTTCATCAGGTTTATTGCCGCTACGTGGCGATTAGGTGGTCTCCTACGCCGATGACAGGTATCAAACCCGTTCATCTAGGGCAACCCGGAAGATAAGGGCCTGGTCATCGGTTAGAAAGTATGAAAAATAAGTCATTGGGTCTCTCTTCTCTATTTCATAGAGCATTTTTAGTAAGCCGAAGACTGTCAGTTGCTTTTTATTGTCAGTTTCCAAAGTTTGATTTTTTTCATGCAAGCAGCATCTCTTGTCGTTCTACCCATGTCCAAATAGAGAAACAAAAATATTTAATTAAAAAATAAAGCTATTAAATCTGAAGAAGAATAAATGTAATATATATATAAAGAATTTTCACAAAAAACCTGTGTTATTAATGTACACACAAATCTGGACAAAAGTATTTACTTATCAAAATAACATCTTTAAAAGTTTCTTTAAAAGTCCGTAATTTCCTCCAAAAGAATCATGCAAAAATTGCAACTCAAAAAAAAACAAAAAAAAAACTAAAAAGTGAAAAATAAACTTTTTTACCAAAAATAAAACCGACTTCAAAAACTACTACAAAGTAAAAAATAATTTTTTTACATAATACAGTTAATAAAAAATTAAATTAAGAGCATTGTATTTACCATGCCTATTATTATATTTACTAGAAAGGTAGCCCGTCAAAAATGACGGAAATTTAGATATAAAGATATATACAACTCATATGCAAGAATATGAGTTTTCTCGCTTGTTCCGCAGTGATAGATGAAAATAACACATTTAAAGAACGAAACACATTTATGAAAAGCTGTGTACAGTAGAAGACCACTAATCTGCACAGTTTGGTTCCAAGTGTTATGTAGATTTGAGGCTTTTTGCGGTCATGTCTGTTCAATCTTTGTTTACATTTTTTTAAATTCATATATTGGACAATTTAGATTGTTAAGCCTTAAAAATAAATAAATTTTACACTTCAAGTAAGGTAAAAACTATTAAATTATCGTATACGATTTCATGAAATGATATTATATGGTATTATATGTGTGTGCTTCACGATCTTGGTTACGACGTTGGCGAAATTGGCTGCAACTTGTCCTAATCCTAATAGTGTGGGCCGCTATAACAAAAAAGTAACCAGTTTTTAGCAAAATTTCTGATATAAAGTAGTTTTCAAAAACTTGTGTAAAATTGCAGGCCGTTCTCATGTTATGTCAGTCCTAAGAATAATATTTCTAACTCTGAAGAGTTTCCATGTATATATGAAATTTAGAAAAGCTTCTCCAAAAGAAAGGTCCTGAAATGACATTGTAATTCCTCTAACTTCAAAGTTTAATCGGGCCCTGATGTTGGTTACTGAAATCTAATAAATACAGTTATTTTGAATATTACAACAGAATTAAACAGTTAAACTTATTTAACTTAAACCCGGCGTTACTTCCCGATGTTATTTTTTACTATTAAGAGAGAAAATTATTTAAATTTTTCAAATCATGCATTTAAAATTTTTTTCCGTCTTTAATAACTAAATAATGAAAAAATATGCTTTTGTTCTGAGCTCATAAATATGACAATAAAAAAATGTAACTAAGAGACATTGCAAAATTAAATCTTTGTGATTTCAAACCATAAACAAACGACACCGCCACAATTTTATCTACTATGATGTCATTAGAATATTGTCCATTGATTGTAGGAGAACTTACTTTGTGAATGATTACCTCAATGATTTAAAATTTTTTTAAGTTTCACGATGAATGAATCACTTGTGTTTGTTTAGGTTTATGGAATGAGATATTAAGCTGTGAACCTAATTTCAACTAAAACTATCCAAGGATATATGTATTTTTAATTGAAATCAAAAACAATGCTTTGATCTCGAAATAAAAAGTTTTAGTTTGTATAATTGGTTATTTCTGTTAATTATTTATTTAGGTATTTTTCCATTATAGCGCATTTTTAAAAAAAGCTTGACGCAATTCGGGCATCAGAAAGTGAGATATGTTGCCAAAATATATAAACAGGCATGAAAACAAATCTAATGAACTTTTATTTTTGTTTATATATGCACTTATATACATAAAAAAATCGTTTCTAAATATATATAATATTTTTTTATATACAAATTACGGCACAGATTTCAGATATGAACCGGGATACCCAACTGGCGCCAAAATGGTGTTATTTTGCCTGCTATGGTAACCCGGCTTTGTTTTTTATTTATTAATAAATTGTTTATTTACTTTTATTTTCTGTTTTTAATTATATAAACAGTTTTGTTCTATAGCTATTATTCAAACTTTTATTTATTTATTGTTATTTCCTTTTCAAAATGATAGCAAATAATTTAAAAATATATAAGTAACTGGTATTCGAAAGCGAGATTTCTGCCAAATTGGCGTCAGAGAAAAATTACGCCAACCCCGATGCGTATATGACATCTGTGCAAAAATTACGGCACAGATGTCATATTCGCCCCATATTGGCACGATTTTTTTTCTGACGCCAATGTCATATACACACCGGGTACTTAACTCTCGCCAAAGTGTCGTTATTTTGCTTGATATGGTAACCCGGATGTTGTTGTTTATGCTGTTTATGTTTTCTCCAAATTGGCGTCGGAAAAAAATCGCGCCAATATGGGGCGAATATGACATCTGTGCCAAAATTACTTCTGTTAAAAAATGTGTAAAAAAATAATTAAAAAATGGGTAAATAGCTTTTTTTTCATTAAATAAAGGTACTTGTTAGTTATCCCGTCGACCAAATTACTGTCGCCAAATTGTAAGATTAAATGCCAATAATGGTTGACATAAAACATGATCATGTGTTTCTTACGTCATCAAGTGATTTTTAATTCGACGTTATATTTGTATTTTTATTAATGTTTTGCTAATTTAATTGATCTTTCGTTGTTTAAAATAAAAATTATGTCAATTTGTATAATTTGGCGAGTGGTTTGGCGATTTATATAATTTGGTGAAACTGGTCGACGGGATAGCTAACAACTACCTAAATAAATTGCATACATATGGAAAAAATTGCTTGTGAGTAAATAGTTGAACAGCTGTTGTTTGTTGAGCAGTAAATAGGTTGTCAGAAAATACGTTGGCAAATTTCTTTCTCGCCAAGCAACTTTTCTCCGAAGTATTGTACATAAACAATGATTGCTAGAATTGCATTTTTAATTATGATATGCGCATTTATGTTTCACTACATTTATGCATACTATACTGTGTGTATAAATGCTACAGTTCATATGCAGGGCTACACAAAAGAATTCGTAAGGGTTACCGAGTATGAGAGTAAATTGCTTAAAGGTGGTTTTTAAAGGAGTTATGCGTTTTTACGCTGAACTGCATTTAGTTTACTAAGAAATGTTTGTAGAATATAGATAAAATGATATACAGGATCACGCAAAGAATAGTTATACATAACCGTCTATAGATGATAATATCTGGAAATGTGGTTTCAGTAGTTTTAAGAGTAGTTTAAATTAAATTTTGGCTAAATAGTGGCATGTAATAACGATACTATTGGCTATGGACGGTAACTGCTAAGATCAATTTTTAAAATTTTTTATGCGTCTTCTAAAATGTTTACTTAGTTATCTTATTTCCCCAAATAACGAAGTTTTGTTAAAGCATTCATGATGTGTTGGAAAGTGTTTCATATTATATGCTTAATGCATGAATTTTCTTTCTTCTTTAGTCTTATTTTGAATTTATTTTATTCTTAATTTTTTAGTCTTATACTGCTTTATAGAAACTTTGGCAAAGTTGTCATATACGCCAATTTGGCGAAAACATCAACAGCATAAGCAACAACATCCGGGTTACCATATCAAGCAAAATAATGACATTTTGCCGCCAGATACCCGTTGAGTATATGACATTGGCGTCAGAAAAAAATCGCGCCAATATGGGGCGTATATGACATCTGTGCCGAAACTTTAATATTTAATTTTTAAACTCTTCGCTCCACACCCCTTACATATAGTACAAACTATAACACAGATAGCGCAAAATAATAGACAGTTTGGTACTTTTCCACTGTAGGAGCTTTGGCGTTTTTTTAAAAGAAAGTTTGGTGTAATTTGGGCATCAGAAAGTAAGATTTGGGTTTGTTTCCGTTATACGGATACCTTTGTCGCCAAGCGTAATAGATGGCGCAAAATGAAAATCACGTTAATTGAAGCATTTGAAAAATAAAAGAAAAAAAAACATTGTGGATACTAAAGTGAGCATTTAAAAAATATAACATTTGAAAATTCCAGACTTTTACGAACTATTTCATTAAATCACAATTATATACTTAAAATCAGTGAACAAATAACTGCTATAAAATAAAGCAATAAAATAAAACTCATATTAAACTGCTGGCATAAAATTAAAAATATCTGTTAGCATTTTGAAATAATTGGCGCATTAGCATACATTTTGGCATGGTGTCCGTATAACGGAAAAATATCGAGATTTGTTGTCAAATCATATAAAAAGCTATGAAAACAAACTTGATGAGTGTTTTTGTTTGTTTTATATGTTTATTTTATATGTATATTATTGATGTTTTTATGTACAAATCACATCTGTTTCTTTATAAAATTAGTGAAGCGTCTTTTTTACATTAAATAAATCGGATAAATATCGAAAAAAATGCGTGTGTATATAAAATGAAACAGTGGATAGGTTCCCTGAAAATATGTTGCCAAATTTCCTTTTTCGCCAAGGCACCTATACTGGAAAAGTACCTAAAGTACATTAAAATCGCGCAGTTAGGAGCTCACACAGTACAGCGTCGTCTATTGGCGGTTATTTTATTAGCAGCATCGGGAGGAAGATGTAAAGATGTACTTTAAATTCTCACTCATAGATTTTGAAAAATATCTTAAAAGAGCGAAGTTTAAATTAAATTTCGGTGACCTCCTTTATGAAAGATTAATGGTTTTAAATGGGAATTTCGCCAAATTAGCCAGCTATCACCAAGTTGGCTAACATTTGGCGCTACTGTGGTAACCCTGCATTAGTTTTTTTTCAACAATTACTCATTTCAATGAGGCGGTCCTACCGGAATCGTGAGGGACACACAGAGACTTGGATTTTATATAAATAGATGTACATTAATTTGATTTTTTGGAGTCGGTGCCAGCCAAACGAAGTTAAAAATTGCTTATCCAATACAAATCGTAACAAGATTCAGCAAAACCGTTTAGAAAAGAAATTCCATTCTCAATCAACTCTGACACCATCCTGCATTTGAAAATCTGTGTTTGGCTACGATTTTTTTACATAATAGCCTGTATAAACGCATTAATTTTACAATAACCCTTAATTTAGCACACATAATTACAACTAATATCACTTGAAAATACACGTTTATAAAATGAGATGAAATGTTTCAAAAATGGTAAAATTCAAATTTTTTAACTAAATAACAAACCGTAAAAAAACTCGTAGATATTTGGATGTGTGTCTGTTGGATAATTATACTTAACTTCGTTTGGCTGGCACCGACTCCAAAAAATCAAATTAATGTACATAAATATAATAATAGGCATGGTAAATACAATGCTCTTAATTTAATTTTTTATTAACTATATTATGTAACAAAATTATTTTTTACTTTGTAGTAGTTTTTGAAGTCGGTTTTATTTTTGGTAAAAAAGTTTATTATGATGTCAGGAAGTTGTCAAATACTTATTCTGAGCCAGTCGGAATTTCTGCAGACTTTAGAAGGCTGAATTTTCTATTTTTCCTTCAGTATTGGAATGAGAATGAAAACCCACCTATCAAAGTTCGAAAAAGGACAAATAACAACTTTTAAGGAAAAAGGTCTTTCACATAGACTAATATCTAAGCAAATCAAACGATCTAAAACCGTAACAAACAATTTTGTAAATCAGGGAAATACGTACGGGTATAAAAAAAAAAGTGGTGTACATGCAGAAAAATGACTTTCAGGCAGAAAAGAGAAGTTTTGCGTCGTCTTCACGAGGTGGTATTTCCCTAAAACAGTTGACAAACGAAGATAACATCCCTGTGACAGAATCAACCTTGAAACGAATTGAAAAACGTATAGGCATCTTGCAACACAAGAAAAGGAAACAGCTGCCCATGTTGAAAGTTATCCACATGTAATGGAAAGTCGATTAGGCCAAATATCATCGAACCTGGAAGGACCAGTGGCACCGTGTTATAGTCTCAGATGAGAAAAACATTAATTTGGATGGGCCAGACGACCTTGCTTTCTATTGGTATGACATGAGGAAAGAAGAGAAATTTTTTCCAAAAGACAGCAAAGTGGAGGCTCATGAACGGTGTGGGGAGGCATCGGTTATGGAGATAAACATAACCTGGCTTTTCTCTCAGGCCGCATGAAGCCTACCGATTACCAAGAAATGCTAGAAAACCATTTACTGTCATTTGCAAAGAGACTTTGTAGACTAAGTTGGATCTTCCAGGCGGACAAGACCTCCATTCACGTTCAAAAATCCTCCTGGGAATGGTTTTTGGATAATCGGGTACCAAAACCATTGGAATCACCTGTACATTTTTCCTGATCTCAATCCCCAAGAAAATGTATGAGGTATCCTCAGTAGGGCTGTATATGCCAATAACAGACACAGTTTCAGTCTGTGACAAAATTGAAGGTCGTCATCATTGAAGCGTGGGAGAATATTGATGCTATTTTCTTCCAAGGATTGGTAAATGGTATGCCACATCGTATATTCCACGTCATATATAACCATGGCGGATATATTGTCTATTAACAGTAGTGGCTTTATTTCGGCGGGACACTCCCCCCTCCCCACCTCCTTTTTTTACAAATACATTTTTTTCCTGCCCAAGTAAGGCAGGGAGTGAGTTACTCCTTGTAAATATGTATCTGTATATATATTTTCTTAATATATTTGTTTCGTTCTTATTGGTTTTTTTCGTGTCCAATTACAGCACACAATCACGGTGGCTTTATTTCGGTGGGACACACCTTACATACACTTACAGTGAAACCTCCCTGTGCGACCACCTCCCCGAACGATCATTTTTGCATAGAACAAAATTTATTCCCATAGGCTCAATACTAATTTTACCTCCCTGTCAGAGACCATCCCAGTTGAACTCCCTCCATGAGCGACCCATTTCTTTGAAGAAAACGAAACAAATTCCGTTGTTTCCTGGTCGCCTGAAGAAGGTTTTATTAGAAAAATAATTCCGGAGAGCGCATTAGTCGTCAAACTTCTAAACTAAGTTTAGATTTTTTTTATTCCGGTAACTTTTAAGTGTTTAAACTCCTGTGTGCCTTTTTAGACAATGAATTTAACTCTGGTGACAAATTAAGGATGACGGTCAATACACTTCCCTGCCAAATTCTGTCAGGAAACTCTCAAGGAAATAGATAAATGAATGAAATCGTCATTATTTGTTGGCATCCAAAAAAAAAAAAAATGCATTTATTTACTGAACTTCGAAAGGATTTCGAAATAAAAGTTATAAAAGATAAAACCGTAAAATCAAAGCAAACGTCAACGTATTCATTTTTTACACTCTGCAGTAATTAACTTATAAAAGTTTAAGTATCAAAACATAAGTTAATTGCATATTTTTTTCCTAATGTGAAAAATAAATTTTAGTAACATTGTTACCTTTTTTCAACAATTAAAAGCTAGATTTAAACATTACCTCCCTTAAGAGACCACCTCTTGGAGCGACCAATTTTTAATGGAACACACACACACGCATACATACTATACAAATTATGTATAAAAAAATACTTAAAAAATATATACGACTATTTTGTTATAGCGAAAACTTTATTCCTAAAATAATTATGACAACCAAATTAGTATTTTATACTATAGAAATGTAATTTACACAAAAATAGTTCCCCGCAAAACATTGCACTTCTGATGTTAGACCAGTGTTGCCAACTTAGAGGTATTTTTTTTCCACCACACTTTTCTAAAAAAGCTATCTCTATTTCCGAAATCTGCTCACCATATCTAATGAGTTAATTCAAACTTTACCCCGAATATCCGAATAACAATCTCCATACAATTATCTCCAAATGGAAAATAAAATATTAAAATAAAACAAACAAAAACAATTTCGTTGGGTCAAAACTCAAAAGTGCAAAACATTATTTTATACAATTGAATAACATTTTATATAATACAATCTCTAGGATACAAATACTATTTATGGTGTAAAAAATTTCAGAAAATTAATTTTGGTTTAGGGCAAGAATGACGTCTATTTTACGTGAATTATTTTAAAAAATTGTTTTATTTCTTTATTTTTTCAACATTAAAAAATTATCATAGAGAAGCATTTGGTTTGAATCCCGCTATTTAAACAGTTTAAATATATATATATATATATATATATATAGTCTGAAATTGCATGAAAGAAAATATTCTTTAACATTATTACTACAGGTTTCGTTATTATTCACTTTAGTTCATAGGTGGCAATAGTGATGGGCGATTCTCGAAAATTCGACAATCGAGAAAAATCGTCATCGTAAAAAATCACAATCGATACAACCATCGATTAATTCCTAGAATATACAATCGAGATGTTTTACAATCGATTATAACGAGAGAAGTTAAAAACAATTGTTGGAAAACTTAGCTATTATTCTGGCCGAAAATTTTATAGTAGTGATAGGGCTTGATCGATAATTCTGCTATCGCAATTATTTGCTCCCGATTTAGGCTTAAGGGGTTACTTCAGTCAAGCGAAAAGTCCTGCTCGCTAATGCTAATCTTATGGAAGAAATTTATAAAGATATCTCATTTAAATTTCAGTATTTTAAAATGATTTTCTTTGCATTGGAATAAATTCCCCTTTCTTCTTTATGAAACTGCAATGTCCAAATCGCGTAACTATGGCGCATTTGATGAATCAAATAAACTTTCTATACTTTTTAGATAACTCCAAAAGGTTTGATACAGTTTAAAGTTCCCCTAAATGTCAAATAATGTGGAATTTCCCCATTGATCGAAAACAAAAGTTTCTTTCGAAAAACGTAAGGATAGTAAAGATACCTGCCAAGAGGGAACCTGTCTAACACGGAAACTGTTTTTCAGTACCTAGCGATTCCAACATGACTCTGTAAGTCTGTATTGAAATCCAAAGTAGCTATTTTATGACTCATTTAAAAACTCATTTTTTATTTTAGACGCATTAGCTAGAATCGATTAGCATTTCCCTCTTTTCGATAAAGGCAAAAGGTTTGATACAAATTAAAGTTCCCTAAACGTCTAAAGTGTATCAAATGCTGTGGAATTTCTCCGTTTATCAAAAACAAGACAGCTTTATCGAAAAACGGAAGGATAACCAAACATACATAACTGCTGAGAGGGAACCTGCCTAACACGGAAATTGTTTTCCAGTGCCTAGCGATTCCAACATGATTCTTCAAGTCTGTATCGAAATCCAAAGTAGCTAGTTTCTGACACATTAACTAGCTCATTTTTTATTTTAGGCGCATTAGCTAGAATCGATTAGCATTTTCTTCTTTTCGATAAAGGCAAAAGGTTTGATACAAGTTAAAGTTCCCTAAATGTCAAAAGTGTCTGAAATGCTGTGGAATTTCTCCGTTTATCAAAAACAAGACAGCTTTATAGAAAAACGGAAGGATAACCAGACATATATAACTGCTAAGAGGGAGCCTGTCTCATACGGAAATTGTTTTCCAGTGCCTAGCGATTCCAACATGACTCTTCAAGTCTGTATCGAAATCCGAAGTAGCTAGTTTTTGACACATTTACTAGCTCATTTTTTTATTTTAGGCGCATTAGCTAGAATCGATTAGCATTTTCTTCTTTTCGATAAAGGCAGAAGGTTTGATACAAGTTAAAGTTCCCTAAATGTGTAAAGTGTGTCTAATGATGTTGAATTTCTCCGTTTATCGAAGACAAAGGAGCGTTATCGAAAAATAGAACGGTAAACAGACAAATATATCCGCTAATAGGGAATTCTATAACTAAAATAAAACTTCAATGGACTTCATTTTTGGTATTTTGGATAATTTTAATCTTCCAATCCTTACCAACGTGGTATTAGATGATGGGTCTGGAAAAGGTAGAGAAAACGCCCCCCCCCCCCTCCCCCGAAGCGGCATTAGGCCCCAAATTGACAGTAGGGCAGACCAAGGATGAAAGTTAACCTCATGTAAGAGAGGACTAGGGAAATTGAGAATGGTAAAAAAAACCAAACCATTGAATAAGAAAAAATTTGAAGAAAAAGAAAAATGGTAAAAGAACAAGTGAAGCGTGTGATTAGAGCCAGACAAATGGAGAGGGGCCCGATGGGCCACAGCTGGTCCAGAATGAGTGCCCGAGTTGTCAGAATGTGTCAAGAACTTGGAGAATAGTATCTACAATGAAGAAAAATAATGAGACAAAATATTATGAAAAACAGATGAAAAATACCAATAGCCTGAGGCTAAAAGTAAAATGTTTCACTGGGCGGCGTCCCCTGGTGGTAGTAAAAATAAAATTGATACGAAAAGATAGGGAAGAGTGAAAAGACTTTATTTTGGAAATTTTATAATTTTTGCACAAACAGTATACTAAAGGTTTGAAGAAACAAAACTTTAAAGCGCCCTCTTGGGGCGAAGAAGGGAGTTAAAATTAAGAAACATATGTCCATATTCTTTATTCGATTTTATACACAATTTTATGTTAGTCTTATAATTTTCCTATGAGTGGAAGATACCGTACCAGAGTACGAAAAAAAAAACCGCCGCTAAGTATATTCCTTTAGAACATTTTAAGCCCAGAGGTCTAAAATTAACGGTGGATTGACAAAAGAAAGGCAGATTTAGAAAGGTTATGAGATTACCCTTATTTTAATACGTTACATGAGTGGGGTAAAATAATTTTGAAAAATCCTCTTCCCTGAGGCGCGACACTTAAAATCTTGAAAACACATAATTTGCAGTGCAATTTTGTTTTAACAATAGCATTCTAATATTAAGAGACATGGGACAGATTAGGGGCCAGAAAATTTCGAGTTGTTGAGCATGGAAAAGTATTTTTTTGAATACCACCCTAACATGATTCTGCTAAAACTAGCCATTATATAAAAATGAAATAAAAACTTGTCAAAAGCGGCCAGACAAAATTGTTAAAGTGGGTTTATCTCTAATCATGATTTAGTTTTTGTTTGTGAAATTAGTATACCTGACTTCGAAATCTACCTCCGCCTGTAGGCCGGGCCGGCAGGGATTTTTTATTTTTTCGCAACAGTTATAAAGAGAAAATAAAGAAATACATTAGACAAATTTTGAAGATTTCACAAAAATCCAAACCAATAAACACCCGGCCCGGCCGCAGGCCGAGCATCTATTTTCATTCACGGCAATCGGGCCGGGCCTAGCCTACTCTTTAAGGGCCGGGCCTTACTTTTTCCCTGAAGTTTCGGGTCGGGCCGGCCCTAACTTATTTTGTCTGCACACACCCGGGTACTGGTTTCATTCCTAATCTTCATGGCCCAAAATTTTCATTCCTAGTTTTCACCCAGCCCGTATCAAAATCATTGTCTCGGCGTGGCCTGGTCCGTTCAAATGTCAGTAAAATTAGGCTTGGCACAAATTTTTTGTCAAAAAATGCATACATTTTTAAATCGCCATTATCCTACAATTAAACATTCAAATTCATTCTTTTTAAAGAGTAGTAGATTTCTACGCTTATTAAAATACAGTTAAATTAAAATATAGTAAAACGTGTGAAAAAGAACCTGTCTATGACGGAATCTCGTTTTAAACTGAAAAACGTGTTGATCCATGCAAAATTAATATACTACTACGTAAGAAAATAATACGTAATACATTTACACTTGCTAAGAAGGGAACTTGTGTTTAACGCATTTTTTTTCCTTTTCTATGCAATTCAGTCTTAGATTTTACTGTATAGCATTTTTCAGATATTTAACGCTTCAATACATGGAATATGGATTAACAATATTAATGATAACTGAAACATTTACATACAAGAAATAGAGATTCATTAAAAAAATAAATATCGCACCCTGCGGCACTTCTATAAAAATGAAGATTATAAACATGAAAAGAAAAGTTAAGATAAATATTTTTGGCTTGAACTCCTCGTACGAGACAAATTTTTAACCAAATCGACGTAAAAATCAATGTTTTGTAGAAATTCACTCAGGCCGTGGCGGGCTCGGGCCGAGATTTTAACTTTTATACCGGGCTGGGCCGGGCCAATAATTTTTTGCTACGGGCCGGGCCGGGTTCGGGCCGAACTTTTAACTTTTTTACCGGGCCAATATTTTTCTTTGTACGGGCCGGGCCGAATTTTTTTTCTCTGAGTCAGGCTGGGCCCGGGCCTGGAAATGTCGGCCCGTGCAGACCTCTACTACAAGTCTTTTCTTTTATGTACAGTTTGGCCGAATATTCGGTTTCATTTTTGTTTTCAGCCCAAAATCTTAGTTTCGGCGAAAGTACTGGCGAATATTCGATATTACTATAACTGCCCTTCCCTAGCCTCCCCCAAACGGCACTCCCATCTGTTGAGCCGCACATAGTATGTATTCACATACAAGGGGATAAATTTAGAAGGTATTACTAATCGTTATTTTTAAATTAAATTATTTTTTAATAATTTTTTATGTTTATAGCACCTTATATTGAATTATTTTTGTTTCAATCAAATTATTTTTTAATTAATAATTATGTACTGCTGTTTCTACTCAAAACATTATTCAGATAACATGCATATATGTATGTTTATGTTAATTACTTTGAATTTATTTTTAAAACAGTTTCGCTTTCGTTTTCGGTCGAAACTAGGAAGGTAAACGAAATTTGGTTTCTGTCGAACACTATTTTTATGTTTGTAAATGAGCAGAATTTTTCGCATTATTTAACGTTAAAAAATATTTCTTTGAGAACCGCTTTAAGGATTTACCACGTAATCATAACTTATAAATTTCAGAAAATCGAGTTTTATTTTAGCGGCTTTATCCACGGAAAACTTCTTTATGTGGCCAAAATCTGGAATAGACGATTCTATGTAAGTAAAAAAAAAAAAAAAATACAATAAGCATTATATTATAATTATAACATAAAACTCTAAACTAATAAAAATTTTCTCAAAATTGCATTTTTAAATTGTTGACTACGACACGATTACTTTAATAATAATGAATTGTTTTACTTTTGTCAGCTTTTTTTCTTATATAATTATGCAGTGCATTAAGGACTTTTTTTTTTTATCATCATAAATCAGTATTTTTCTACGGTAAAAGTTGAATACCCTCTTCAAATAATCAGCATTAAAAAAAAATAATAAAATAAAATAATAAAAAAAAAGCTCTTCGTAATTTCCACTCTTTGTCCCGTCTAGTCACTAAAATAAGTCATATTTAATTAAAAATTACTGTATATTTTAATTTCAGATAAGCTAAATTTAAACTACAATGTTCGCCGCAACTCACACGCACAAAAAACGCACCAGAAAAGAGGCAATAATTTCAAATATATTTACATTTTTCAAAAGTAATATGTATCAAAATTATATTTAAGCATTGTATTACAAAATAAAAAACAAAGTCAAAGAAAATAGAGATACTTGAGGGGGCTCGTCACTCAACTTCCAAATTCTCCTCCGTAATGCTAAGTCTATAAACTTTTGATGCATTCGTATATTTAAAATATCTTCTCGGAAAATTCACATTTTTAGCACCTTTTTTTCTGTGAATTCTTCTTAAAATTTTAACACTTGACACACTCGTAAGATTTTAACATTTCATATAAAATTAAGTCTATACCTTAGAAATATCTTGAGAACTAAGAAAAAAAAAAGAAACTTTTAGGAAGTGTACACAAAAAATAGAAGTTAAAAATATTAATTTCCCGAGGAGATATTTCAAATATATGAATCTATCCAATGTCCATAGACTTTACATTAGTGAGGAGAAATCGGAAGCTGGGTGACCAACCCCATTAATTGCTTAATGTGGAAAAAGAATTAAAAGAAGAAGAAGAATCTTGTGTCGTGCGTTAATTAGTATTTCATGGGAAAATACCTCCAGCAGAAAGATATTGAGCACCAGAAATCTCAGAATACAGTATAATCAATAAAAAGTGTCACATCTGGTATTACTACAGAAACCATTGGGTGTCTATAGAACCCATTATCTAGTTAACTCGAAACCCCGCAGAAATGGTAATTTGTCTTCTTAGGAACAAGATCCCACCCCACGTTATTGACTAACAGCATTGAAAACTGAACACAAACTGCACTTCTCTTTACTTATATTCACCCATTCTTTTGTAAAACATCTTTTACAGTTTTAGTGGTTTGTCTATTTATTTTCATTACATGTGTATTTTTCAATTTATAAATCGAGGTAGTGTTTGAAGTTTAAAGCGGTTAAGCAGATCCGGTTTTAAAAAAACGTTTTTAGATATTGGCATTTTCGGATGCTAAAAGTATAATCGAATTTTTAAATATATATGAAAAATTAACGTTTTCTTTTTTCGAAAGCAAAATTTACATAAGTTTCCATTGCAAAATCTTGTGAAGAATTAGTCTTGACGGTCTAACACTTATATTATCATTAGGAAACTATGGAATGCTCCACTTTAGTAGAACAAGAGTATCAATTTATGTGTCTGTTTGTGAAGAGTGAACGTGTATGTAAGTATGTGTGTGCGTGTCTGTGGGGGGAGGGGGGAGGTTGCTATTACAAAAACACGATAATAGTTTTTTGAAAGTTATTTTTACAGAGGCACTTGAAAAGTCTGACCAAGTGACCAAGGGCACCATGATTACAAAAACGCGATATTAGTTTTTTAGAAGTTATTTTTACAGAGGCGCTTAAAAAATCTGACCAAGAATGGCGTGATGACAAAAGCACGATAGTAATTTTTTGAAAGTTATTTATACAGAGGCGTTGAAAAAAAATTTGACGAAGGGCGCCATGACTACTAAAACAAGATATTAGTTTTTAGAAATTGATTTTTCCACAGGTGCTGAAAAAAAAATTGACCAAGGGCGTCATGATTACAAAAACACGATGTTAGTTTTTTGAAAGTTATTTTTACAGAGGCGCTGAAGAAATCTGACCAAGGGCACCACCATAATTTCAAAAACACGATTTAGTTTTTTGAAATTTATTTTTACAGAAGTGCTGAAAAAAAATCTGACCAAGGGCGCCATGATTACAAAAACACAATAATAGCTTTTTGAAACGCATCTTTAAGGAGGCGCTGAAAATATCTGACCAAGGGCGCATGATTAGAAAAACACGATAATAGCTTTTTGAAAGGCATTTTTACAGAGGCGCTGAAAAAATCTGACCAAGGACGCCTTGATTACAAAAACACGATATAGTTTTCTGAAAAGCAGTTTTACAGAGGCGCTGAAAAAAATCTGACCAAGGGCGCATGATTAGAAAAACACGATAATAGCTTTTTGAAAGGCATTTTTACAGAGGCGCTGAAAAATATCTGACCAGGGGCGCCATGATTAGAAAAATACGATGTTAGTTTTTTGAAAGTTATTTTTACAGAGGCGCTGAAGAAATCTGACCAAGGGCACCATAATTTCAAAAACACGATTTAGTTTTTTGAAATTTATTTTTACAGAGTTGCCGAAAAAAAATCTGACCAAGGGCGTCATGATTACAAAAACACGATAATAGCTTTTTGAAACGCATCTTTACAGAGGCGCTGAAAAATATCTGACCAAGGGCGCCATGATTACAAAAACACGATATTAGTTTTTTTTTTTTTTTTTGCCTTATTTTAACAGAGGCGCTGAAAAAATCTGACCAAGGACGCCATGATTACAAAAACACGATATAGTTTTCTGAAAAGCAGGTTTACAGAGGCGCTGAAAAAAATCTGATCAAGGGCGCATGATTAGAAAAACACGATAATAGCTTTTTGAAAGGCATTTTTACAGAGGCGCTGAAAAATATCTGACCAAGGGCGCATGATTAGAAAAACACGATAATAACTTTTTGAAAGGCATTTTTACAGAGGCGCTGAAAAATATCTGACCAAGGGCACATGATTAGAAAAACACGATAATAACTTTTTGAAAGGCATTTTTAAAGAGGCGCTGAAAAATATCTGACCAAGGGCGCCATGATTACAAAAACACGATATTAGTTTTTTGAAAGTTATTTTTACAGAAACGCTTTAAAAAATCAGAACAAGGGCGTCATGATTACCAAAGCCGCCTCTGACAATGGGACCAAATGAAATAAAAATAAAAATATGCTGTCTTAAATTGTCATTCCCTTTTTATTCTTGTCTTTCGTACTTTTACATAAAGCAGAAATATCAAACTACCGGCCAGCAACCCCGGACGCTTAATATTTGACAGAAAATATGCTAAATACGTTATTAATACTAATATTAATTTATGTGGAAGTTACTATTCTTCGGGGTACTGAATAAAATCTGGACCAGGGCGCCATGACTATCAAATTCTCTGCCAATGAATCCATTTAAAATGAGAATATGTTTCTTATACAGTGTTTCGTCGCTTATACTTGCACAAAGGACAGAAATACAAAAATACCTGACAACACCAGGGTCGCTAAATACTTAGACGCAGAAAATATGCAAACATATTAGACGCAGACTTATTAGAAGCATTCTTAGAGCAGAACTTATTTAGGCGTATATCTAAATAAGTTAATAATATTATTTTTCTTAGAATTTATCTTTAGTACAAGCTTTGAAACAAAGTCTGGTCCAGGATACCATGTGTAATAATGGCATATCTGATTGTCGATAACTTCTGTTATCTCGAAATTGGGTTATCTAATTGTCTTTGATCACACATAGTTTGCTTATGCTATACTTTAAAAAATAAAAAGCATTACTTTTTAATTTTCCAAATGAAAATTTTTGAAAATTTTATGCCTTTCAGAATACACAACTTTAAGCGTGCTTAAAAGAAAAAAAAAAAAAAAAAAAAAAAAAAAAAGACGATGGGCGCACCGGGCATTTGCCTCGTTGCCCGGTGGGCCAGTACGACCCTGATATTAACACTAAAAAGACCGGGAATTTTACTCAAGTTTTATAAAAATATTTGTCACCAGAATTTTTATTCAAAACTGTTTAACTTATTTATCTAACATTTTTCTTCTTATTTGTCTTTTAAACTTATTTTATAAAGAAATTTCTGGTTTTAACCGAAATATATTCATTTAGTAGGGGTCCACTTACCCCCCATGGTCCTTTTAAGCGGCTATCAGATTCACCAACTTTTCGAGCAACCAACTTTTCAGCCGATTTTAGCCCCAACTTTTTGCCGTTCAAAGGGAGAAAAAAATTACTATTGTCGTTGCTAAAGTTGGAGGAAAACCAGTACTACTAGTATCAGCCGTTAATATTTATCGCCTATTCGTATCAATCGCTTATCTCTGATTGGCTGAAATGTTGAAGGTAGGGGCGGAAAGTCGCGGCTAGCGCAGACTTTTTTAGAGCTGTAGATAAAAAGTTGGGGATATTGCTGTTTGCTATCACACTGGGTGTTGGAGACAGTATTTCGCGAAATGTTGGAGGAAATCAAGAGTTGGCTCAAAAATTTCTCGAAAAGTTGGTGAATCTGATAACAGCTTAAGTGTTAACCTATTACAGAATAACTTTTTTCTGTGATACAAACGTGTTTGATCCTTTGATCGTCTAAAAAGGGGGAAAACATAAAAAATAAGTATAAAAGTAAAAATAGTTTTTTTTTTTTTTTAAACACTCTTTTATATAAAAATATTCAACATTTATCTTGAAAATCACGAATAATTTTTTGAGTGAAAATCATGTTTTTCCCAAAAATTTCTGTTGCAGCACATTAATTTGGCGTGAGTGCAGAACTCGATTACGAAATATTTACTGGTTTTTTTACAAGCTCTAGCAAGTGAATTTATTAAAGAATATGTAATATTTGTTTTTTTTTTTTTTTTTAGGGTACCGTACTCGTACTTAAAAAGTAAAAATCCTTGCCGGCCCGGTCTACAAGCGGAGGTAGATTTCGAAGTTAAGTATACTAATTTCACCAACAAAAACTAAATCATAATTAGAGATAAACCCACTTTAACAATTTTATCTAGCCGCTTTTGACGAGGTTTTATTTCATTTTATATAATAGCTGGTTTTATCAAATCATGTTAAGGCGGTGTTCAAAAAAATACTTTTCCATGCTCAACAACTCGAAAATTTCTGGCACAATTTCAGATTTATTTTTAATAGAAAAAATATGAAACGTGCTGACGTGATTTTTGAAGATATTTATAAGCGATCTGTGTTTTTATTTTTCGTTCACTTAATTAAAACTTGATTTATAAACAATTATTTTCTCAGTAGGACAATATTTTTCGTTTCTAACACAATCGCTTCGGAAAATTCTGTTCAAAATGCCCACTTTGACATCATTTTTTGAAATATATTCTGCCTCTATCAAAAAATAGATCATTACGATACATTATATAGTAAGCGAATTAGTATAGTATTAGTAAGAGTATAGTAATCTGAATAAGAGAATCTACTAATTGGATGCGTTTGAGAGCAAAAATGAATTTAAAAATGAGTAAGAAAGTAAGCAGTTTGAATTTTAATACACCCTTAATAAGGTGATTTTTTTCTTCAACCGCTATGTACTTTTAATTTGTTTTTGCTGTAAGAATTGGTCCTATCAAAAACTTGTCTATATAAATGTTGTAGACAATATTAAGAAGATATACGATAAATTCATGAAGATTTTATATCTTGGGAATTGACGGAGTTATGGATTTTTTTCTTCTTCAACCCCCTTTTTTGTTTTCGTTTAATTTTTTTTTCGGTACCAATTGGTCCTATCAAAAACTTGTGAATATAAAAGTTGTAGATAATATAAAGGAGATTTATAATAAAATTAATTGGATTTGATATCTTGAGAATTGACGAAGTTATGAATTTTGTTCTCCCAAAAACCCTATTTTTTGCGCTCCTTGAGCCCATTTTTAATTTTATCGAAAATCTGTGATACATAAGTTTTGGGCCTTATTTTTAGAAGTAATAAAACTTTAAACTCATTTGATATGTACAAAAATTAAGAAGTTATGGGTTTTTTTCGGTTTTCACAAAACCCCTATTTCCATCCCCTTGGTCCGATTTTGCCCATCAACGAACTTGACCGAGATTTTATGCCCTTTGATTTTATGTATCACCTTGGAAGAGATTTATGCAAAATTGTGGAAGTTATTGTGTCCAGAAGAAAGTGATATATATATATAGATAGATAGATAGATAAAATTTTTTATTGGGTGTGGTTTTGGGTTCTAGGGGTCATGATCGGTGTAGATCTGCAAAAAATTTTCAGAAATTCCAATATAGTGGAGAATGTAATAGGTAGTATTTCATACGAAATCTACCTAAAACGGAACACAGCCATTTTATAGCCATTGTCACACAGCCATTTTATTCGTAAACTATGAAACGTGGAAAGCTCAAATTGGCTGAAGTAATAAAGGCTATTGACCCACCTATTTATAGATTATGAACCATTCACAAATATATTTAGGAAAAATGTAGGGAGGTTAATTATGTTACTCGAAAAAAAACATTTCTTTGTATACTATGGTGTGGGGTATCGTGAGAAAGCTTTCATATCGCCGAACTCAAAAATACATTTCTTTTAATTTTAGGTTTTATATTTTCAGAAATATCGTCGAAAATGTAATGCAAAAATATGTTTCTCCTGTCTATTTCCGAATCTACTGAAAATAAAATTATGAAAAAATTAGGAGTCGTAGAAATTAATTAAAACCTTGCAGGAAAACTATAGCGATTACCTTAAGCCACATAGGTTTTGAGAAAAGCGCATTTTTCTGTTACACACAAATTTCGATTTGCGGGCGTTCAGCAAAGGCATTGAGGAGCTGCGAAGGTACCTTATCGTCGCGGAATTATAAAAGGATTGTTGGTAACGATTTTCGAAAAAAAAATCGGTAATTAGCCAAGATCCTTGAAGTCACGGACGGTTTGAACGTACCTAAAGACATGGGCGCCATTTTATGCACCATCGGCTTTTAAAGCCTAGATAACAACTTTTAACGATATATTTGTGTAATGCAATGCCCAGTTACTAATTCATATCTTTATTTTACGGAACCCTCTGTGCGCGAGTAATACTCGCACGTGACCGGTATTTTTTTAAGATATGGCAACAGAAAGGAAAAAATGAAACATTACTTAAACAATCTTTTTACGATTTCATATTGATTTCTCAGCGTATAATCGTAAATTAATTAATATTAAACTATTCACTAATAAAATATTTTTTGATTATATTTTTTATGATATTTTTAAAAAATTTTAATCCTTAATTATCAACATAGTTTTTCCGATTACATAAATGTTTATGTTTTTCAAATAAAAAACATTAAAAAATAACTCAGGTTAAATCATGATGGTTGAAAATTGAATCTTGAAATCTTTCAAAAACTTTTTTTTTTTTTTTACTATATAATTATTTATCACTTCGATATGTTTAAAATAAATTTGAAACATAGTCCAGTCCTATTATTAAAAGACTCGCTTGAAACATTAAATCATTCTAATAATTTTAACAGACTTTTTTTCCACGAATGAAATAGTAATCAATGTTCGAATCATAAATTTTATGTAAAAAAAAAAAAAAAAAAATCCTTAATCAACAACATACTTTTTCAGATCACATAAAAAAATTTCAAATAAAGAACATTAAAAAATAATTCAGGTAAAAAGACGATGGTTAAGAATTGTGCAATTATCTTTCGGGAACGTTTTATATATACACTGGCGGAAAAAAAAATCCCAACACCCAAGAAAGACTTGTGTTAGATAAACGAAATTTGGTAGGCGTGTTTATACATCTGAAAGATGACATCGATTGAAATTTCGAGCTTCGCGCATAAGTGTGGCGCTAGTAGCGCCACTCAGGACTTGCAGATAAGGTTTACTTTAAATGCGTGCTGTAAAGTTCGTGGGCGTTATTTAGCTTCGAAATGTGACGTATTGAGTTGATATTAGCCAAGAATGCCTTTAACAAGACGAAGAAGCCACTGTCAACAGCTCACCTAGTTAGAACGAGGTCGCATTTTCGGGCTACGAGAAGGTGGATTTTCTTTCCGAGATATTGCAGAAAGACTTGGCTGGAATGTATCCACTGTGCATTATTGTTGGAAGTGGCCATGCAATGGCCAAGGGATGGTACTGTCTCAAGAAGACCGGGTTCTAGGCGGCCACGTGGCACTCCTGAGAGGGAAGATCGCCGTATTCAGCGTAGGGCTGTGACGCATCGTACTGCGTCTGCGGCAGAAATTTGAGCTGCAGTTGGTACCACAGTGACACAATGAACTGTTAGAAATCGGTTACTTCAAGGACAGCTCCGAGTCAGGCGCCCTATAGCGTGCATTCTACTGACTCCAAGCCATTGCCGTTTGCGACGCCATTGTTGTCAAGCCAGAGCTCATTGGAGGACAGAGTGGAGATCTGTTGTGTTATCTGATGAAAAAGGAACACAACAGATCTCCACTCAACCCACCAATGAGCTCTGGCTTGACACGAACGGCTTCACAAACGGCAATGGCTTGGAGTCAGTGGAATGCACGCTACAGAGTGCCTAGCTCGGAGCTGTTCTTGAAGTAACCAATTTCTAACAGTTTGTTGTGTCACTGTGGTACCAACTGCCTCTCAAATTTCTGTCACAGACGCAGAACGAAGCGCCACAGGCGTACGCCGAATACGGCGATCTTCCCTCTCAGGAGTGCCACGTGGCCGCCTGGAACCCGGTCTTCTTGAGGTAGTACCATCCCTTGACCACTGCTTCCAACAATCATGCACAGTGGATAAATTCCAGCCAAGTCTTTCTGCAATATCGCGGAAAGAAAATCCACCTTCTCGTAGCCCGAATATGCGACCTCGTTCCAACTCGGTGAGCTGTTGACAGTAGCTTCTTCGTCTTGTTAAAGGCATTTTTGGCTAACATCAACTCAATACGTCACATTTCGAAGGTAAATAACGTCCACGAACTTTACAGCGCGCATTTAAAGTAAACCTGATCTGCAAGTTCTGAGTGGCGCCCGCGCCACTAGCGCCACACTTATGCGCGAAGCTCGAAATTTCAATCGATGTCATCTTTCAAATGTATAAACATGCCTACCAAATTTCGTTTATCTAACACAAGTCTTTCTTGGTGTTGGGATTTTTTTTTTCCGCCAGTGCATATATATGATTATTTATCTGTTCGATATCATTAAAATAACATTTTAAACATAGCCCAGCCCTATTATTAAAAGAATCGCTTGAAAGTTTAAATTATTCTAATAATTTCAACAGACTTTTTTTCCACTAAAAAATAGTAATTAATGTTCGAATTATAAATTATATTTTTAAGAAATCTTAATCCTTAATTATTTACATTTTTTTTTCAAATAAAAAACATAAAAGATAACTCAGGTTAAAAGAAGATGGTTAAGAATTATGTAATTATCTTTCGGAAACTTCTTTTTTAATGTATGGTAATGTATGAATCTGTTCGATATGTTTAAAATAACATTTTAAACATAATCAAGTCCTATTATTAAAAGAATCGCTTGAAAGATTAAGTTATTCTAATAATTTTAACAGACTTCTTTTTACCAATTAAATAATAATTAATGTGCTAATTATAAATTATGTTAAAAAAATCTTAATCCTTAATTATCAACGTACTTTTTCCGATTACATATTTTTTTTTTCAAAAAATAAACATTAAAAAATAACTCAGGTTTAAAGATTATGGTTGAAAATAGTGTATTTGTTTTTCAGAAACCTTTTTTTAATATATGATTATTTATCTGTTCGATATATTTAAAATAACATTTAGTCAAGTCCTATTATGATTAGAATCTCTTGAAAGATTAAATTATTCTAATAATTTTAAGACATTTTTCTACCAATTAAATCGTAATTAATGTTCGAATTGTAAATTATATTTAAAAAAAAAACCCTTAATTATTAACATACTTTTTTCGATTATAGATTTTTTTTTTTTTTTAATAAAAACATTAAAAAATAATTCAGGTTAAATAATGATGGTTGAAAATGTGTAATTATCTTTCAGAAACTTTTTTTTTACCAGTTAAATAGTAATTAATATTCGAATTATAAATTATAGTTTAAAATATCTTAATCCTTAATTATCAACATACTTTTGCAGATTACATAATTTCTTTTTCAAATAAAAAACATAAAAAAAAAAAACTGAGGTTAAAAGATGATGGTTGAAAATTGTGTATTTATCATTCGGAAACATTTTTTTTTTTAAATATATGTTTTTAAATATATGATTATTTATCTATTCGATATGTTTAAAATGACATTTTAAACATAGCCGTCCTCTTATTATAAGAATCGCTTGAAAGATTAAAATATTCTAATAATTTTAAATACATTTTTTCCACCAATGAAATCGTAATTAATGTTCGAATTAAAAATTATATTTTAAAAAAATCTTAATTCTAACCATCCATCTACTTTTTTCTGATTACATAAAAATTTTTCAAATAAAAAACATTAAAAAATAATTCAGGTCAAGACAAGATGGTTAAGAATTGTGTATAATTATCTTTCGGAAACGTTTTTTTATGTATGATTATTTATCTGTTCGTTATGTGTAAAATAATCGCTTGAAAGATTAAATTATTATAATAATTTCAAGACTTTTTTTTTACCAGTTAAATATTAATTAATATTCGAATTATAAATTATATTTTGAAATATCTTAATCCTTAATTATCAACATACTTTTGCAGATTACATAATTTCTTTTTCAAATAAAAAACATTAAAAAATAACTGAGGTTAAAAGATGATAGTTGAAAATTGTATCCGAATGATAACATTCGGAAACATTTTTTTTTTTTTTTTTTTTTTTTAATACAGGGGCGCCATTTCAAAAATTTCTTGGAAGGTGCAAAGGTTTTTTGACGGACGTTATATAGCTAAGGGTAGGATCCGCGCGTCTAACCCCCTCCCCCCCGAAGGAGAAACGTAAACGGAATCATACTTACAAAAACAGTAAAAACTTTGAATACGGAAACTTTAGAACCAATGAAATATTTCATTTTAAACAGGTTTCTGTCTTAAAAAGTAAAATTTCAATATATTGAATATGAAAAAATTTCTTTTTAGACAGTATTCTAAGTTCTATTTTTGCAGGTATCCTCAAATACTGTTAAACCATCCACTCTATAGTATAGCTCTGAAAAGAGATGTATTGCAGTAAAACTTGTGAAAACGAAGCCTGTCTATAACAGAATTCTTTCTCAAAGAGGAAAAAATAAAATTTCGATGAAAAAAGATGATAAAAGGATTGCGAAAAAAATCGCAAATTTTGTCAAAAGATTGCGGAAAAAATCACGAAAATTTAGTCAAACACTAGAGGAGAATTTCGTCAAACGATCGTGAAATAAGATACAAAATTTCATCTAACTATCGTGTAAAAAATTACAAATATTATTAGTCGGTGGTAGAAAAAAAAATCACGAATTTGAACAAATGATCGTGAAAAAGAATCGCGAATTTTGTCAAAGGATCGCAGAAACAAATATGGAATTTCGTCAGTTGGTCGAGGAAAAATATTGTGAATTTCGACAAATGGTCCCGAAAAAAAAAACAATTTTGATAACGGTTGCAGAACAAAAAATCATGAATTCCGTGAAACGGTCGCGGAAAAAATCGCACATTTCGTCAGATGATTGCGAAAAAAATCTCATGAAATTCAATCAGTCATGAGATAATCAGCCCATGAACAGGTCACGAAATTTGCAACTTTTGTGATCTATAGCGATAAGAAAATTTTCATTAGTGATTTTCTGCAAGTAAAGGTAAGGTAAAGCATTAATTGTTTCGGATTGCGTTTTCACTATTTTGAGGTGGGTTCGTGTTAATACTATTTTCCAAAAGAAATCCTAAATATTTTTCAGATGAAAAAGCTATATATTTGAATATTAATGAATTCTATATATATATATATATCTTCATTTTTATACATAAAAGGCAAAGTTTATATCTACCCTATATATATAAAATCCTAATGAATCGAATTGAAATGAATTTATGTAACGATTCTATGAAACGACTGATTAAACAACTCATTCACGGCGATTTCTCCTAAAATATGGAATACTTTGCGATGAAATTAACACCAAAAATCCGTATTGATCCACAGATCTCAAAACTGGTATTAGAATTTTAAAATTAGAATTAGTTTTCGAAATATTAATTTTTTTCTAATTTTAAATACTTTTTTCTAATGATGGCAACTCAAATTTTAATCATAACAGATATTTTTTTTCTTCATATTTTAGAAAAGGTTATTTTAAATTAATTTGGCGACGAGTTTGGCCTCCCTTAAATGTATGCTAAGAAATGCATCATGTTACTTTTATTCAGAATTCAATTTGTATTTCATTATCATTTTATTTAATACAAAACTTTTATTTAAAATTGAAACCTTTAAAATAAATGGCTTTTACTTCATTCTTTTTTTTAAACGAAACGAAAAGAAAAATATTAGACACAGATGTCATATACGCAACGGGGTACCTAATTGGCGCCAAAATGGCGTTATTTTGCCTATCATGGTAACCCGGCTATTGTTGCTTATTTATTAATAAATTTTTATTTGAATTTATTTTCTTTTTATTTACAAAAAATGTTATAAATTGTTTTGTTCTACAGTTATTAATTAATTTTTTTTATTTATTTATTGTTATTTCATTTTAAAAATAACAGAAAATAATTTAAAAATACATATGTAACAGGTAATTGAAAACGAGGTTTTCGCCAAAGTGTCGTAAAAAAAAAAAAAAAAAAAAAAAAAAAAAAATCACGCCAAACCCGGTGCGAATGTGACAGTGCAACAAATCGTGAGATTTAATTTCCACTTCAAAGCAACGTTTTAATATCATTACTTCTCCCGTCGACCAATTTCGCCAAATTATACAAATTGACATTTTTTTTTTTTAAAACTAACAAATAAATGAGTATAACATTAACAAAAATACAAATAAAACGTCGAAATAAAAATCACTTGATGGCGTGAACTTGTGTAACTTCCTTAAAGTCAAGTGAATATGACATTTATGATCAACCATTATTGGCGTTTAATGTTATAGTTTGGCGACAGATTTTTGGTCGATGGGATAACCAAGTAGCACCGTTTTAATTTACCACTCGAAAAAACTATTGGCGAGATTTTCACCCGGCTAACATAAAAGTACCAGGAATTCTTTGTGATCATGGCAACTTTTAGGTAGTTTTATTCGAAAAAATAATTTTGATTCTTTAATCAAAATGAAAACCTTTCTTATGAAAAGCGAAGGAATCAGCCCGTTGTTTATGGCAGTTACATGACTTGGACTATTATAATATAAACGAAATAATGGGGACAGAATAATATTCGGCGACTTATCACACCTGTGACTGGCTAAGATTAAAGTACCAAAATGGCCGCCTGGAATATAAAAAGCGAAGGGATCCGCCTGGCGCTGTTGATGATAGTCACATGACTTAGGCTATTATTATAGAGATTGTTTTCCATTTTAAAAACAGCGCAAAGAATAATATTTCCTAACGATTAAAAATTTATTTTCACGTGACTATTAAAAACAGAAAAAAAACTTTAAAATTACTATTAAATGAGTACGTGTTAAAGGCAGGAAAATATTGAAAATTATGTCCTGAAAATTGTATTTACACGTGAATATTAAAAGGGAAAGGAAACTTTAAAATAATAAATACATTAATATGCGTCTAACCCTTTCACGGACAAGGCACTTCTATTCGTAAAATCTTGAAATCAGTGAATGGCACCAGAATTTACAAACAAATTTCGAAATACAAAAATGCTTTTGTTCACTTACTTAATAAAAGGGAAATTTTCATCCCAATATTCTGATGCTAATGTGGCATTTAAGAATTAAAATTAAGTGGTCCAAAAATGAACCACCTCCCTTGAAGGGGTTAAAGCAGCAAATTTTAGTAATTGTATTATGTCAATCGTTTTATAACGCTGTTAAAAAATACCAAGAGACAAAGACTCTGTTTACTTAATTCATTTTATTTTAGCTTCTTTTCAAATGTTTAACTGATCTTCTTTAACCAAACACGAAAACAACCATTGGATGTTTTAACAGCAACTGATTCTACCTTAAATTTTTGCAATCAAAGGGAATTGAATGGAAATCCGTTTACAGGGAGATCGCTACAGGTTTTTTCAGTATAATTCAATCTTCTCTAATCTTTTTAAAACCGATCAAATTAGCGTGCTTTTAGATTCTACAGTGCCTGAACGGGGGTTGGCGAGCGTAGCTTGCAGGGGGCAGAGCCCCCTAGTTAAAGATATAATTGTAGACTTCTTTTACAATAATTGTATTAAAATGTGGATTAATTTTCTTTCATTTTGGGTCGGGTTCCTTTCAATGGAAATATTTTTAGCGGTTTTCGTATTTACATGAAATTACACTCCTGCATCAGGATAAGTTGACGTATTTTCTTCGTTGCGAGTGGGGTACATTTTAAGTTTTTCAGATTGTGCTTTATCGCCTTCGGACGGAGTCGGGATGACCTGGTTTTTTCACAAGGAAGTCCTGAATATTTTTCAAACGAAAAACTATATATTTGACTATTAATGGTGGCCCATAGTAATAACCCATGTGTTCATTTTCTGTACATAAGGGATAAAATTATAGACTACTTTATTATAAATGTGTTAAAATATGGAATAATTTTCTTTTACTTTGGGATTTGGTGGATGTCTGTCGGTTTTTGGGTTGAAGAAATTGTTTTGTTGGGTGCGGGCAGACTCCATTCCTAAGCGTTGAAGAATTTTGAGAGTGTGATATATAATATGATTTAATAAAGCAAATAATTAAATAATTTGATAACATTGCAATGATCGCAGTAAATATAACGTGACATTAATAATCTAAAAAAGTAAAAAAGTCGGATAACTAAGAACTTTAATTATTCTCGCCCCTTCAACCCCCCCCCCCCCAAAAAAAAAAAAACTATCTGAAAAACTCTACCCCTGAATTTCTAGACATGAGGGGACTAGTTTTCCTATGATCAAGTTGTACACAGCTGAGAAGCAATTGATAAAAGTAAATGTCTCTCATGCATTTTTAAAATTAGCCAAAGCACGATATATGTCTCACCTTAAGAAAGTTCAAATACGAATTTTTTTTATATATAATTATTAATTTCTATGCATAAAGCATTTATTTAATGCATACGTTTTAATTGCAATCAAATCTGATATATTATTTTAGCGTTTGAGTAATTTTGTAATTTTTGTTTGAATCTGACAATTGATGGTAGATAAATTTTCTGAAAAATTAAATTCCTTGAGGGGGGCTATTTCCCCCCCCCCAGCCCTCCTCAAATGGCACCCCTGTTTAAATATATTTTTATTTATATGTTTCATGTTGCAATGACATTTTAAACATAGTTATATCCTATTATTAAAAGAATCGCTTGAAAGATTAAATTATTCTAATAATTTTAACAAACATTTTTCAACCAATTAAATAGTAATTAATGTTCGTATTATGAATTATATATTTTTTAAAATCTTCATCCTTAATTATCAACATACTTTTTTCCGATTATATAATTTTTTTCTCAAATAAAAAACATAACAAACAACTCAGGTTAAAAGAAGATGGTTGAGAATTTGTAAACTCTTTTTAATGTATGATTATTTATCTGTTCGATATGTTTAAAACAACATTTTAAATCAGTTCAGAATATATTATTTCTAGTATATACAGCTAATTTCGTCAAATGGAAAAACCATCTTGTCAAGATAAATTATGCTATTTATTTTAACGACCTTGTTTTCAACAAAGTGACGTAGCAATTTATGTTTGAATTGTAAATAAAATTTAATTCTGAATTATTAGCATTATTTATCTGAATTACATAAAGTGTTGTCTGTTCCAGTTGTTTGAAATAACGATTTACATCGGTGAAAAATATGTTATTTCTTATTTACAGCGGAATATCTTTTCTATTATATATAGCAGAGTTCATATACTGGGGTAGCCACCTGGTTATATAAATTATTCTAATGACTTTAGCAGCCTTACTCTGTTGAAAGCCGAATAAGACAGTAATTTATTTTCAAATTGCAAACGAAATTCCTGCTGAATTATTAATATAGTTACCTTGATAACATATTGTTTTTCAAATAATAATAATAATAATAATAAAAGCCTTCGCTTCACAGTAACTCTGGTTATAATCAAGGTTTTAGGAGACGTTTATTATAGAGTAAATTATCAGTTAGAAATATTTTTCTAAGTAAATGATTATTTGATTGTCAAAGATATTTAAAATAATAATCTGCATTAATAAGTGTATCGGGTGTCCTAAAATGGTCTGACTGAATTTAAAATTCAATAACTTGCAAATGGTGACAGCTATTTAAAAAATTCTGGCAGGAGGGTAACGTAAGATGTTAGAAGTTTATTTACTGCGATTGTCAATTTTAGTTTAGAATAACAGCGATAGATGCCGTTGCAAGCAATAGGCCCTAAATCGGGTCACGATTTTTGGCCTCTCTCATCTCTCAGTATTGATCGAAAGAAGGAGGTTAAATACATATGTAGTGGGCTCTACGAACAAAATTGCTTTGGCGACTGATAACCACTCCATATATTTAATCTCCTTCTTTCCAATCAATACTACAAAAAAAGAGAGAGGGCAGAAATCGGCCCCGATTTAGGGTCTATTGCTTGCAAAGACATCTATCGCTGCTACTTTAAACTAAAATAGAGAATCGCAGAAAAAAAAACTCCTGACATGTTACATAATCCTCCTAAATGTTTTTTTTTCTTCTTTTTGACAGTGAAACTGCAACAATAAAAAATTTTAAAGGCTAAATATTAGAAAATGAATTATAAATAAAAAATAAATAGTATCATATTAAATTTTAAAAAAGGTTTAACAGTTTTACTCAATTAATTTACGATTATATATTGAGAAATGACTTTAGAAATCCTAAGAAGAAAGTTTAAATAATGTTTCCTTTTTTTTAGCTCACAGGCTACAAATCCTGAGAGCTAACTTGCCCGCAGGTTCTGTATGTATGTACGTAACGCGATAACTCTTTATAGAAATATCCGATTTGCTTCAAATCTTGTAAATAGGTTCAGTCTGATAAGCCGCTTTCTTGATTAGTTTTGGGGGTTCATTGGTTAAGTGTAAAGGGGGGGGGACAAGGGCTAATCCCCCATTAGTTTAGATAAATGGGTTTTTTATGCAGAATTATCCAATTTGCTTCAAATTTGGTATACTGGTTTATTCTGAAAAGGCGCTTCCCTGATTAAATTTGAGGTTCATTGATTAAGTATAAAGGGGGAAACGGGGGCAACCCCCCCCCCCTTAATTTAGATAAATGGATATTTCATGCAGAATAAAAGTATAATGTACAATTAGCGTGAATAGCCTGTGAGTTCAATGTCGTCAGTTTAACTGGGCACATTTCTTTTTATTATTCCTTTTCCCCTATTTTAGAAAAGAAACAAATTAAACATTATATATTTTTTTATTAAATTCCCTTGTTTGTGCTTTCTACCAAGCGTAAAAAATGTCACTGAAAAACGTAGGTACTCAAAATTGAGTAAAAAGTACTCAATTTTAAATACGTCACATACTCAAAATAGCTCCGATCCAAATGTACTCAAAATTGAGAAACAATTGTACTCATTTTTGATTTCATGGTTGTGTTCAAATCTGAATCGTTATGTACTGCCCTCCTAAACCTAAAAATTAAAGTAAAAGTGTACTGACATTTATTTCCCGTTCAAAGTTATTAATAAGAAGCGTTTAATTGATTATTTATTAAGAAAAATAGCAAAATTATTAACAAGATACCCATATCCAATATTTTTATGTCAAGAGCCTTATTTCCAAGCACTTTTAAATTATTTTAAAATATTGCATAATTTAATATTTACATTAATAAACATCATTTATACCGCCATAAATGTAATAAACCATTACAGGGTACAAAATTATCGTTTTGTTTGGGTTTGATAACATGTGATGTTTTAAAATTGAGAAATCATAGGTTCAATGTTGATCCAAAAATACTCAATTCGATACTAGTACATCGATTTACTCATTTTTGAGTACTACTTCATGTTTTTCAGTGCAGTGAATTTTTCATGATTGAGTTCGGTACCCACGCCAAGTTAATGTATTTTAATGGAAATTTTTGGGAAAAACAATAATTGCAGTCAAAAAATTAGGCGTGATTTTCAAGAAAACATTGAATGCTTATAAAAGATAGTTTTTGGGAAACTATTTTTACTCTTATTGACTCTAAATATAAAAATTTCGCATTGTTTCTCGATTCATTTTAAATATAAAAACGAATTGTTTTCATGCCTGAAAACATTTTTCGCCTCTTCTGAAAATCTTCATTTTTTGTGTTGTGTCATACAGTAGAAATAAGCGTGCGGTATCTCATATAATCTTCCTAATAAAAAAAAGCAAAAGCTATCCTATGACAATTTGCGTCACGATAATTTGTCACTGAAAGCAACGCATCACATGCTTATATCAGTGTCATAAAGTACATGTGTAAGTTTTGTTTTCCTTTCGTTTTTTATTAAACGAGAGACCGAAAGTGAAAACTTCCTTTCGGTATAGGCTGGTGGAAGCTTTTAAAGCACTTAGCACTTAAACGATAACTTGTTTCTCATTCCTCAGGGTTTATCCATAAATTACTTTCCACAAATTTCAGATCTGTCTGCCATATGTCACCAAACTGCCATATATTGAAATAACCCGTCAAACTGGTGAGGAGGGGGGCATGCTTAATAAAGGTGAGACAACCCACCCCCCACGCCCCCTACACACACACACAAACTTGATAATTTTCGCTAGACTTGACCCCACCACTCCAAATAATAATAAAAAAAATCGCGCTTCATTAAAATTATTGCAAAAAAATTTCCTATCTAACATTATTCTACAATCCTAGTTTATTAAATTATTTCCTACCTTACATAATAATCCAATCATTCCGTTTACTTAAATTTATTTCTATTTAAAATACGTATTTTAATATTTTGTTTCTTTTCGAAATCTATTCTAAAAAACATTTTCCGCAATTATTATTTGTTTCAAGGCCTTTCATTTTTCAATCTTAAATGCCGATATGAAATCTATGAAAATTATCTGTTTTGCACCATTTTCTTTTTTTTTAATTATTCCAAAAGGCCTTCGTCGCGTTTTTGTGGGGAGACCGACTAACGTCATTATTTATCCGCACTTAAAATATAGTTCTGTGCCCAGTGGCACAGCCAGGGAGGGGGCCCTGGCCCCCTCCAAAAGAAAAGGGAGAAAACACTAAAAAAATATCTAAAATATTTACGAGACCAAAGTTTTTTTTGTGTGTGTATGTGCGTTTGTGTAAAAAGTTAATTGGGGCCCTATAAGTACGCGGGTCTCCCCAGCCAATTTTAAAGATGACCAACCAGATAAACGCGTTTGCTTGAGACCACATTTCTATATATCATTGGTGACTCACATAACACGGCTGGGTACTCTTATACGTATTGTAAAAAAAATTCAATGTTACCATGCAGTTAAAAAAAAGAACTTCAACAGTTTTTTCCCTATTAATTCATGCAGTTTTAGAAAACTTTTTTTAAAATTGCGAGAGTAAAAACAGAAAATTACCAAGAAATCGATCACCGCCAAGAAATGACATCCTTTTGGCGATAAAGAAGCTGAATCATGTTTGTTTCAAGTTTCTCCCGGTCGAACAATGGAAATCCAGCGTCTAGATTCAGAATGGTCCAGATGTAATATAGTGAACTTCGGTTTAGATCATTATAGTGCAAAACCCTCACTTGGTTGCATCCTTACCCATTCCTTTTCCATTTGCTTGAATTTGGAATACTATGCAGAGTTATATGCGAGTACACAAAAGTTACACAAAAATTTATTTTGTATTTTACAGGGCTATTTTTTAGTGACTTTATTGACAATTATATATTAATCTTCAAACTAGTTTTTCACTTGTTATATGTAATCTTCATGGAAACTCTTCAGTGACATTTGCAAATTAAATTTGTAAAATATTTATTTTATTTTTATTTATTTAATTTTCAGATAGATTTTTTCTTCAAATCATTGCTGAAAAACGGAAACAAATTCATTTATTGAAATTGAATTATTTCAAATTCTAAAAAAGGATGATTTAAATGCTAGTAGTAATGACGTTATTAACACTACAAATACCGATTTGGATTCGGTTTCCTAGTCACAAGTCAGTTAAAGACATCGAATAACTTAGAAAAATAGTATTTCCTTAGCTGATAACAGTTATCAAGACATCGTATTGTTGAAAGAACAAATATTCAATACTGGCGATAATTTAAATATTGTGAAAAAGTTGTGGGAACCAGAACCAAATTTTAATTTTCCCGCAACCTATGCTACAGCTGCAAATCACAAACAAAGTTTTCAATACACATCGTTTTAAAAAATATATACTTGGATCGTGTATTCTCAAGTTGAAAAAGTGCAGGTTGTAAATATTGCTTATTTTCTTTGCACCTCCTAACGTTGGAAAATCTAAATCGGAAGTAGCTGGGTAGTTGGTGACGCAAGGTTATAGTAATTGGAAAAAGTCATTGAAAAATTTAATAAATCAAAAAAAAAATCATTTCAGTGCTATTGCAACTTACGAAAAGCTACGGAATATTTGAGATGGAAAATATATTTCAGTCGATCGACAAATTGATGTGGGTCAGGCATTACAAGCCGCAGTTAATCAGAAACGATTAGAACCGATTATAAAAACTGTAATTATGTGCGGTTGACCAGGAGGCAATCACCAATGAAGGCAACTTTCGAACTTCACTAGAACAAGAGTCGATCCGGCGGATGAAAACCTCACTGAACATTTTAAACATTCTACCTTTATTATACCTTTACCTTTACCTTATACCTTTATTATACTACCTTTATTAGTATAAACGAGTGTAACAATATCATCTTGAATCGTTTTGTAGTAAAAGATTAATTCGGCAAAATGTTTATCATTTCTTGCTGATGAAACTTGTGACATTTCTGCTACTGAACATCTTTCTTTATGCGTCTAGTATGTAATGAAGAGAATGATAACAAAATTTGTGAAGAATTCTTACAATTTACTCCTGTAGCCAGCACTGCAGGATAAAACTTGTTCGGCAAAATTTTAGAAGGATTAAAGACATCATATGACATCGGTTTGTCCTATTTACCTATGGGCAAGGTTATGATGGTGTCCCATCAATGAGCGGAAAGTTTAATGGATTTAAGTTTCACATATCAGTAGTGTGCCTCACATAGTTTAAATTTAGCTTTTGAAATGTTATATCTGTGACAGAAATAAGAAACTGCATTGGCATAATTGAAATGACACAGAATTTTTCAATACTCCCAATAGACAAGACGTCCTCATCAACAATATTGACAAACATACACCGGAAATTAATAATTAAATACTACAAAATGTTTGACTAGCTAGGGGGTTGGGATGCCATGAAGCCATCACGACTATGGTAGAATTATATGATGCAGTGATTGATAGCCTTGAAGCAATCGCAACTTGGGAAGACGAAGACTCGACTTCTAAGGCAAAACTTTTGAAAAATTTGTTATGTGAATTTGGTTTCCTAATTTCTTTATTTAGCTTATAGAATATATTTGCATACCGTTGTCTAAATTAAAGCAAATATCAGCCAGTGGCCTTTTAATTGCCTTAAATTTTGTTGACGATGTTGTGGCTCACTCAAATACTATTCGTAAAGCTCTAGATATCTATTTCAAGGATATTTATGATGAAGATTGTATGAAAGCTAATAACTTTCATATTGACATTAAAATGTCAAAAACTGCATCAAAACAAACACAAAGATCCAATGTTTCAACTAATTCTATAGAAGAGCATTTCAGGAAAAATATTTTTATTCCATTCGTTGATCAAACGTTCACTCAAGTTCATGAACGTTTCACTCGGCACCGCAACATTTTGAATTTTTTTTTTCTACATAATGGAAAAAGTGCTCCAACAGCCATTGAAATGAAAGATTTTCGTCAATTGTGTGAATTTTATGTACATGATTTGCTTTCTACAAATTCAGAAATTTTGAATGCCGAATTCAGGTTCAGCTACAGAAAATTTGAGGAATAGCTTTCAATAACTCGATGCAAGAATGCTATTGAAGCAGTTTCGAAATGGGACAAAATGTTGTACCCCAACATCTACAAATAACTAAAGATATTTGCAACGCTTCCCGTTCACAACCTGTCTCAGCAAAAGGTAATTTTTGACATTACACATTTTAAAAACTTATTTAAGATCCACAATGACAGAATCAAGATTAAATGCGCTAGCTTTGTTATATACACTGGTGGACAAAACCTAAGGACCAGGAAGAAATGTGCACTTAAATGAGATTCTACGTGAGATTGTGGGTCAAGAAGCAAACAATAGTATTAACAGAAGGTTACACAGGATTTAATACAAAAATTTTGTTGAAAGGATGTATACAAGATATTACCAGAGGTTCTTTTTCTGAAACGTGAATATTGTCCGAAAACATAACTGTACAAATAAAGCAAAATACTCACAATCAACAATCGTCAGTGCCATATAAATAAGGGATGTGGCCACCGTGTAATGCGAGACAACTTTCTTCACGCAGTGGCATATTCAGAACAACATGATTCAGTAGCAGTTGAGGCAAGTTGCCCCATTCGTCCTTCACTGCACGGATGGGGATTTCGTTGTTTGTGGGAAGAAATTATTGATCAGCAATACGTCTCCCCAAGGAATGCCATTTTTTTTTCAATGGGATTCAGGTCAGGGGAACATTCTGGCCAGTCTATGAGATATGTATCTTCGACCTCAAGACAATCTTGTATAGACTGTGTGCGATGACAAGGTGCGTTAACGTCCATAAAACGAAACTTTTCGCCCACAGCACCTCAAAAAATCGAACATGTGGTAGCAGGATGTCTTCAATGTACCGTCTACCGGTCTTGGACCCTTGGTCAGGCACATAAAGATCCGTGCGGCCATTGAACATGATGCCTGCCCACACCATGATACTTGAAGTCGCATATCGGTCTCTTTCTAGAATATTTTCATGACAGTAAGCTCTACCAACCTCGCTCCATATCAGTTTACGTCTACAGTTAGACGATAGACTGAATCTACTCTCATGCAAGAAGAGCACGGTAGACCAGTCGTCATCAGTCCAATTACGATGCATACGGCAGCACTCTAAACCGGCGCTACGCTGGCGTCTCGAGAGTAGGACACACATAACAGGTCTTCGGGCGTATAGTCCACCCTTTTCAAACGTCTTGCAACAATTTCTCGCGATATTTTACTTCCTGTGGCAGCACAAAGTTGATTTGCTAATTTATCAGCTGTGCTGCGTCGATTCCTTTTTGCCGAAATAACAATATAGCGATCTTTTTGGGACGTCATATTGCTAGGACTACCTCCACCCGTGCGCCTAGTACATATTCCACTCTTTTGGAATGCCGCCCATAGCCTAGAAACAATACTGTGCGCGATGTTAAATTCACGGACAACATCTCTCATTTTGCGTCCTTCTTCCAACTTTCCGATTATTCTACCACAAGTAATGTAATCTAAAAGATGCCTCGAAGACATTTCCAAAATTTCAATATTCAAGCAATTTTTACTCCATCTCCTTCAATATTTACATTTAACGACAACTCACAGCACCCACCGATTACCTAAAATCTCTCATCTCTGCTGTCACGTGATCGACAAAAGCAGAAGTAGAAAATTTGCATAAATTTCACAAAACAGAGTACATCCCGCATTCATGGGATTTTAGACGTGCTGCTGTGGATCTATTTCTAACTGTAATCGTTAAAAATAACAGTGGTCCTTAAGTTTTATCCACCAATGTATATACAGAGAGATTAACGTAACTGCGACTGAAGTAATTCAAGACCTTTGAGGGAAAAATTAGATTTTATTGTGTAACAACATTTTTAATTGAATTTTATGGAATTTTTAAAGTTATTTCTTTATCCGTTTAACTTGGCCCCATAGTCTGCCAAGCCACGGGGGCAGTAGGGGCATTTACCCTTTCCACGACTAGAGACAATGCCTTCACAAGAATTTACTGTCATGCCTCACAAGAAATTAAATTCTCTATTAGTTTATTAATTCCCATACAATTCTGAGTGACGGGTTAAATTTAAATGAACTGGCCCAAAAATTTGCATCCAATAATTTATCTCGTCAAGGCTACTTTGGATATTTTTCTTAAACTACAATATGTCGGTCATTTAGATAGATATAAATAGGAAATTCCATAAATGTTTATTTATGAGCCCTTTAAATGTTTAACTTCTGCACATTCAAAAATTAGTAATTTTTTTTAATTATTAATTAAATTTTAAGTATAATAATTTTAATTTTCCTTAAAATAAATAACCAATTAACTAATGCTGAATTTAATTACGGTAATTTTATGATTAATTAGTGTCTCTTTGTAATTTCTTACTGTAATCAAAACAAGAGAAATTTTGCCCCAACTAATTTTATTTTGTTTCGCCGCCAATGTTCGGCCACCTCCAAGATAAAATCCTGGGTGCGCCACTGTCTGTGCCTATTCGAGATGTTATTGGCTGATCTATCTATCAGTAGTGCAGAGAAAAATCCTCCGCTTCGAGGTTTAAAGCGCCAAAACATGAGTGAAGAGCGCAGGCTTTTTGTGCATCCAGTTGCTTTCTAAAACATACCTGTCGTCTGGGAGCGAGTCTTTATTTGAATAATAGAATGATATCGTAAACAGCTTTTGTAAAATGTAGTTCATGATGACATGACATGAGTAACTGCTAAAGTTTTAGTAATGAAAGTGTCTAAATATTTTATGGAACTATGCCGGATGCTTAAATTTATGGCATAGATGCCGTATGTTCCCTCAGCCGTTGTTGTTTTGAATTGTTTGTCGATTTTTTGTTGGCGTGTTGGAGGTGTTTACGGATATGACAAACTCGATATGGAAACCCCGTGTGACGTATGTGTTGTGACGTGTCGTGTTCTGGCAACCCTTGAGAAGCTTAGATTTTATGGATGTATTTTGATTTTGATATCGTGTTCTATGGTTGTCTTTTTATTTTTGTTAAATTTATTGGATGTATTTCATTGACTATAGTTTCTGTAGTCCGTTTAAACGCTCTTGCTGAAGTAATTAAGAAATATGAGGAAATTTTGACAAGAAAGGGAGGTTTTGTTTATAGCGTGTCAATGCGTATTAAGCCTATTTTGGAAAATGACGCCGGTATTATATTTTGTGCTGTAGGTTTCAAGAAAGCAGATGTCTGTTAAGGTATGTTGATAATTTTATGTATATTTTGTTGCTTTAAGAGTTTTTTACATTTTGAGATTGCTACAAAACGAGAACTGCTGAATTTTGAGAATGCTATACCGCGAAAAATGCTGAATTCGGAGATGTTTTTTTTTCGGTAAATGAGCGCGAAGCGCTCATACAACTATTGCTGATTGCCACTTTAGCGAGTTTCGTTTTTTAGGTATATTTTGCTGCTTTAAGAGTTTTTTACATTTTGAGATTGCTACAAGACGAGAACTGCTGAATTTTGAGAATGCTATATCGCGAGAAATGCTGAATTCGGCGATTTTTTTTTTTTTTTTTTTTGTAAATGTGCGCGAAGCGCTCATACAAGGATTACTGATTGCCAGTTTAGCGAATTTTGTTTATTATTTACATTTTATTTTCGTTAAGCCAAACATGCGTATAAACCGGTGCTTGGCGACATTTACTACTTGGCGGAAAAAGGGTTTTCGCGCCAAGAAGAATTCCAAGATGGCGGCCGGGGGAACTTATGACATCTGTTCCAAATTTATATTCTACTTAACTGATCTATAATAAAAGTGTTTCCTAACAGATAATCCTGTTCTTTTATTAATGGAGAAACCCTAATACGTTCAATCCTTAGCAAAACGGCTAACTACGACTGCAAACAAGCTGCTCTAATATAATTTACTTCAGTATCTATCTACTAGATAAATGGTATAGAATAGCATTGATTAAAATTCCTGAATTTGGAATTTTGTGAGTGGTTTTCGAGGCGTATTCTAATGGAGTTCCAGAGTGCGATTTAGTGTTAGGACCTCAGTAAGCAAAAATCAGTTTTCACCTGAATGTTACAAATATCGTAACACACACATATACCGGGTGTTTCCAAAGTTCAGTGCGAAAGTAAAAAGCGATAAAAAAAAATATCTAGGCCGGAGAGATATGCAGTTTACAGATATTCAGTTTGGTACGGGATTTTGTATGACACCAACAAAAAAAATAATTCAAAATCTCGACAATAGAGGGCGCTACTCCAGATAATTCTATGGAATAATTCCATATTGCTCACACAACGCAAGTTTTGGATACAAAAGCATTACAGAATACTGCATGTGCACTTTTTCGTATCCAAATCTTACGTTGTGTGAGCAATATGGAATTATTCCATGAAATTATTTGCAGTAGCGCCATCTATTGTCGAGATTTTGAACTAATTTGTTTGTTGGTGTAATGCAAAATCCCGTACCATGCTGAAAATTTATCTGCAAACCGCATGTCTCTCCGATCTTTTTTATTGCGTTTCACTCTCGCACCGAACTTTTAAAACACCCGGTATATGTATATATATATATATAGCTGACCTGTGCGGCATTTTCCGGGCCCGTGATAATAATCTTAAATATACCTAAAAGCAGAGTTGAATGATTTTATATTTCTGGCGAAAATCTTTTCAAACGAACGTAATGTTGGGGTCCCACTATCTTTGACTAAGTACACCCTCGAATTTGCATGTTTTTATATTTTTAAAAGGAAGATCTATTTAAAATAACCTCGAGTTGGCTGCAACAATGGAGCATTTTAAGGACTAAAAAGTATAAAATAAATTATAAATTAAAAAAAGTCCTTCCGGCCAGTGCCGGGAGGAAGAGGTAGCTTTCAAATTCCTTATTTTAAAAAAGTCAACTTATATTATTCAAACACACGAAGCTCAATTTAGTGGAAACCGAATATAGGAAATTCAATACTAATTTTTATCAATATTAAATCATTATGAATGAGAATTTCGCGAAATTAGTCAGCTTTATCCAAGCTGCTTTTATTTAAAGTAACTTATATTTGGCTGAGATGTTGATGTATACTATCCACATGTCTTCTTACATGGAAATAGGCGAATACGTGTGTTATCGTGTGACAAATACAAGATCGTTTCAAAATGTTAGCCATACTAGAAATTCAAAGTGCTATAATTCAACCATTTTTTTAAGATATAAACAAAAGAACAAGTTTTCACAAACAAAATCTGCTCCGGAATCTTTGTATCAAGGCCAAACACATAAAAAAATCTTTTTCATTTTCCAATTTTTTAATACCTCATTTTAAATTTTAAATTTAATTTTTTTTAAATGGCAACCCTTTTGAAACAAGATGGCGAATGAAGCTGGCCAACGAACTCGGTCGAGACATTGGTATGTACTATGTACAGACCAAGTAACATCCAAATTGGTTCATAAATATGCTTGTTATCGCGTGACAAAACCAGGTCGTTTTAAAATGTCAGCCACAATAGAAATTCAAAATGCTATCACTCAGCCATTTTTTTAGATATAGACGAAACAAAAACTGTTCCGAAATCTTTGTATTAAGGTCAAACACATACGAAAAAAATCTTTTTCATTTTCCAATTTTTTGGCATCTGATTTTAAATTTAAAATTTTTTTAAATGGCCGCCATTTTGAAACAAGATGGCGGATGAAGCTGGCCAATGAACTCGGTCGATACATTGGTATGTACTATGTACAAACGAAGTTACATCCAAATCGGTTCATAAATACGCCTTTTATCGCGTGACAAATATCAGGACGTTTCAAAATGTCAGCCACGCTAGAAATTCAAAATGCTATAACTCAGCCATTTTTTAAGATATAGACGAAACAAAAACTGCTCCGGAATCTTTGTATAAAGGTCAAATACATAAGAAAAAAATATTTTTCCATTTTCAATTCTTTGGTACCACATTTCAAATTTAAAATTTTTAAAAAAATTTTAAATGGCCGCCATTTTGAAACAAAATGGCGGATGAAGCTGGCCAACGAACTCGGTCGAGACATTGGTATGTACTATGTACATACCGAATTACATCCAAATCGGTTCATAAATTCGAGAGTTACAGTATGACAAATGTCAGATATATCTATATATATATGGATATATATATATATATCAACTTTTGAACGGAGGGTGGTTTCGGTGTCTGGGGGTCATGATCGATGAAAATATACCAAAATTTTTTGAAATCGCTTTCCTCCGAACGGCTGCAATAGGTAGCTTTTTGTAATGAAAGCTACCTAAAAGTGTGTAATTAAAAAATATATATATACGCTTTTGTTAGTTAATAGTTTAATATTAATTTACTCACGGTTATAGGTTGAGAAATCAATGCAGATATCCTAAAAAGAAAGTTTAAATAATGTTACATATTTTTTCTCCTGTTGCCCTATGTGAAAAAAGAAACAAGCAAAAATTATGTATTTTTTGTAATAAATTCACTTGCTACCGTTTTCTCCCAACCGTTAAAAGAAAATGTAATTTTTCGTAATCGAGTTCGGTGCTCACGCCAAATGAATGTATTGTAACGGAATTTTTGGGGAAAACATAAATTGCAGTCAAAAAATCGGGCGTGATTTTCAAGATGACTGCTTTTAAGAGACAGTTTTTTACAAAACTAACTATTTTTATTTTTATATTTATTCATATTGTGAACTCATTTCATTTAATATTTGTAAATTTCAATTTGCATACTAAGCAAAATAGAGGTTGCTATCCAATGTATACTTTATTCATAAATTTAAAGATGATGTAAAAATAAAAACATGTGAATAAAATAAAATTCAATACTTCGGTTTATTCTTCAAAACCATCTTTAGGAGTAAAATTTCCTAAAAACACAAATCAGCAGGAAACAATCTACATGCTACATCGTGAATAATTATATTCAAACTGGAAGAATCAACGGAAACTTTTCAAAAATTCTTTAAAAACAACTCGCGTGGCGCCATCTTTTATTCAAAATAAATAAAAGAAGGGATGAATGGAAAAACATGGAAACATTACAGTCCTTTCAAAATTAGGCCCCACCAGTGGCTGAGAGGTTCTGCTCTCGAAACTGGTAGACGGGAAGTGCTGGGTTCGATCCCAATCGCGCCCGTCGGCCTAATCGTTCGGAGTTTTCGTGGTTTTCTTCGAGCCATGGATTTCCATGCGTTAATACGGCTTAGGTTCCCTTAGAAAGACCCCCACGAAGGGCACTCCCCCTCGGGCCTATATCCCTAGTGTAGATAATCGGCCGTCACAAATCAACCAACCAACCTTTCAAAATTCTGACCCAGAATTCCGGAATAAGAAATGAAACACTATCGTTATATACTATCGTTATATATATATCGTTATATACCCACTATCGTATCCCTGGTCCCTTACGAACCCAATTTGCAGTTTAATTTCATTCCTATTAATATTAATATTACCAGTTAATTTCAGGAGATTTAACTCTTCCGAAATAAGATTACATGCTGTTGCTCCACGACTATCTATCCCCCCCCCCCCCCCCCAAAAAAAAAAAAAAAAAAAAAAAACCCTTGTTATTTTTTCCGCGGGGAAAGGTTACTTGGTCCTTGAAACCCTCTGTTGTATCATTAATTCAATAATTATAAATGTTTGAAATTCAGAATCTTAAATCTTTAATCTAATTAAAATATTGCTTTTGTGGCAATGACATTAGTGATTAATTTGGAAAATTAATATAAATATTTTAGTGATTATTGAAAAGTTTAATTGTTCAATGTATTTGTAAAAAAAAAAAAAAAAAACTACTTGAGTCCCTCTCATTGTTTTTTGAGATCCTACGCCACAAATCTCTCATCACACATATGATATCACATGATAGGAATGGCCTAATGTCCTTTTTTTTGGGGGGGGGGGGGGAGAAGCCTCATTTGAATTTTGTGAGCCTGTTTTAAATTTATTTATATATGCTTATTTATTTATTTTCCTGAAAGTGAATTTATTTCCCAGGATTCAGGTTTCGATATTGAAAGTGTCAAAGAAAAGAAAAAGATATTGCATCCAAAATCGAAAAAATACAAAGGTTAGACATCGACTGCATATATTCTAAGGAAAAAGGAAAAATAATTTAAAAATAATTGAAATACAAAACGAGAAATTTGTAAAGAACGTTGTCTTTGGTTTGACATTAGCTTGAGAATGTCGCAGTGTGACTATTAAAAGTATCATTACATTTTTGGTGCTGTTGTGATTGTGAAACTTGTGACGTCACGGTGCCGTTCCATCAATTGTCTGCTCTATTAGATAACATAAAATAAAATTAATCAATTTCTTTTTTCGCAGATTGACCGATATTTTATTTTTTGTTCATTGCTATAGAATTTAAACGGAAGACTATTTAATAGAACGAACGGCAAACAAAATAGACACGCCTAACTAACTGGAATACGTTTTAGAAAAACTCATTCCCTCTACAAGCACATTCATTCATAATTACAGAAGTACGGCTGAGTAATTTTGCTCTATGAATTAGGTGTGGCATATCCAGTGCGTTTTTTCTTTCTATCGTAGAAATACGATGCCGAAAAAATATCACAAACCTCAATAAAGCTGCATTTTCCTTTTTATTGGCTTATCACGAAGGAACTTTTTTGAAAGGATGAATAATAAAAAAAAAAAAAATTGCGTCTGAATGTCCATTTAGGAATAGCTTTAAATGCTGCTTATCGTGCAGTACAAAAATGGAAGAAATGGTGACTCATTATGTTAGACTTGGATACCTGCCAAAATATGAACTCGCATTTCCATTTACCTTATGAGTTGAATGGCCGCTCTGAACTGAATTCGAAGTGAAAGTCTTAAATCAAACCTATAAAGATGATGAGAAAGTTAAAATAACATATAAAAGGGGATAATTAAGGAATCAAGTACGTAGTTATGAAATGTCAAAAGTTAGTAAAACTTATAAAGCTTGTTGAAAACTGGAGGTCAGACGACCTGGAAATCAGAATAAACCAGGAAAAATCAGGGAATTTAACTAACCCTTTATGTCCCCAATTATAAATTCATGAAAATTTCCTCTTCTAAAGCATTTTTCGTGCCTTTTTGAAACTACATTAGAAGATTTACACAATATTTTAATACGTGATTTATCACATTGCTAACTAAGCGTAGAACCAACAAAGTGAAAAATGTCCAAGTCGGGAATCGAACCCGGAACTCTTCGAATAGCGCTCCAAGTGCTCTGCCATTTAAGTTACGAGTACTAGAATTGATTTGGTTTGGTTTGTGTCGGCCAATTATCAACACGAGGGATATAGGCCCTAAGGGGGAGGATCGCCCTTCGTGGGGGTCTTTCTAAGGGAACCTAACCCGTATTAACGCTTGGAAATCCAAGGTTCGAAGAAAACCACGAAAACTCCGAACGATTAGGCCGACGGGCGCGATTGGGCTCGAACCCAGCACTTCCCGTCTACCAGCTTCGAGAGCAGAGCCTCTCGGCCACTGGTGGGGCCTAGTACTAGAATTGAATCCGGAACCCTTGGAATAGAGCTCCAAGTACTTTACCAAGGGTTCCGGGTTCGATTGCCGGCTTGGACATTTTCCACTTTGTTAGTTCTACGCTTAGTTAGCAAAGTAATAAATCACGTATTCAAAATATTCAATAATTTTCAAGCGTAATTTCGCGGCTAACAGTTCATTGAAAAATTAATTAAAAATTATATGTGTTCATCGATGCTGTGTTTATTTGTGTTTCGCAGCAGGATTGTGTGCTCATGAAGACTGTTCCACCTTGTGCTGCAGTTGCAGCCTTACCAACATATATGAGTGAGAGATGCTAAGCTGGGTATCGTCCCCGTAGCTTAAATGGTAGAGCACTTGGAGTGCTATTCCAAGGGTTCCGGGTTCGATTCTCGGCTTGGACATTTTTCACTTTATTGTTTCTACGCTTAGTTAGCAATGTGATAAATCATGTATTAAAATAATTCAATAATTTTCAAACGTAATTTCACAGGGAAAAATTAATTAAAAATTAGATAAGATTTCCACAAACAATTAATACATTTTAGAATAATTTTCCAATTAAAATTAATTAATTAAATTTGAGTTTATAGGGATTTCGAGCAATATTTATAACTCCGCTCAAATCTTTTATATAACGTAGTTTTTTTTTTTAGTATTTTATGGAATTAGGAAATGCGCAAATATTATTAATGCTCTTACAATTGAAATATAGAAATTTTTCCTTACGTTCAGCCTTACGTTTCCTTACGTTCATTACGTTTCCCTTACTTTTCCTCCACAATCTTTCAACAACAAGAAAACTGAAAAGGCGTAAAGGCAAAAGAAATCAACCCTTTAAAAATATTTTTGTTTTGTGCAACCAATAATGCTTTTGGAAAAAGATAAAGTAATATATCTATAACTCATTCTAAACTGTATTATACTAAGCGATGTATTAAATGAATTTTATTAAAAGTTATTTTTATGGTATACTTTAAAGTACCGTCGGTGTAGAAAGGGTTAAATAACTTACAAAAAGGTATAATTAAGGAATCAGGCAGATATGAAAGTTATGGTATGGAAAGTTATGGTAGTTATGACATAGGCGTAACCAGGGGGGGGGGGGGGTGCCCTGGGTGCCCGGGCACCCCCCCCCCTCCGACTCAAGCACAATTATTAAAAAAAAATCGAAATCTACAAAAGAAAAAAGATTGTTCAAAATTCAAATATATGGTTAACTTTCTCCATTTAAGTTGACATACTGATCTTGCAGTTGAAAGAAAATCTACAGAAATCAGATTTTTTCCTTTAAAATTGTTATTTTCCATTGTTTTGCTTAATTAATAATACTCATTAAGGTAAAGGTTGTTCAAAATTCATATGTAAATTTAATCTTCATCTTATAGTATTATAATATAGTCGATCTAACGTTCAACTCTCATGTTATAGCAGAAAAATACTGTAAAAACGCCATTTTTCCCGCTAGGGGGCGGTGGCGGAGGGGTACCAGAGGCGGTGTTGGAGGGTGTGGTACTGGGGTGGGAGATCGAAGAGGGTGAGGGACCGGAGGGGGTGTCGGAAGGGTTGCATCTGCGGACTTCACCCCAGCACCCCCTCCTGAGCCCGTACTGTCCTTTTCCTACTACTCATTTCATATATTGCATATAGATTAATGTATAAGAATGGAAATACAAAATGACAATGACTAAAAAGCGGTGTATGCTAGCGACTTTTTAAGGCTAAATGGTTTTAGCGTCATAAAAATATATAAAACCTATAGATTAGGTTAGATGATTATATTACATTATATAGATGATTATAACCTTTAGATTAGATTAAAAATCATTGTTGACCTGTCTTATTAGACTGACTTCTACAAAACTTTAAAAGAATATTTAAACATTTTCTATTGAATTTTGCTTTTTAAGAAATTATATGTATTTAATTTTTATTAACTAATTTTTTTAATTAATTTTTGGAAAAAAGCATTACAATAAAGCATATAATATACAAAATATAATATTCTTAACACTTTGAGCTTTCGAGCAATCTAATATGGCAGATAAAAGAATGTTTTATCAAAACCTTGCAAGATAAATTGTGCTCCCCAGCAGAAAATTGGAGATTAGGAACAAAGAAACTGTTTCATTAGCATATTATGAGATATTTATTTCGCAGGAGTGGTATCAACGTTCTTTACTTAGGAACTTTATAAATAATGTACTCTGCATATAATAATACCAATTTTTAAAATAGTCCTGTCTTAATACAAAGGCTTCTAAGTTCTAAGCCGATTGTTTAAATAATCTTTCTCACTCATCTTATGTAACGTATGTTGTGATGCTTATTTGAATAATGTACTTTTTTTTATCTGAAAGACTAGTCTATATCGATGAATTTTACAAATTACTTTCTGAAACTGCATCTACAATCGTGCGTCGTGCGTTATTATTTGAAAGATTTCAATATCATTAATTTTTCAAAGTGATAATTATTCATGAAAGTGATTTGTGAATTTCTTCATAAAAACTCATTTATTGTTCCAGTTGGTTCCATGCTGATTTAAAGGTGATAATAAAAAGGGGAGAAAAAAATTTTCCTTCAGAAATTTTTCTAGTACTTATTTTTATTATTCAGATCCATGAACCGCAACTCAGTAATATTTTATAACCTAAAAATGTGCCCTTGGTTTTCAATTTTCATCCCGTTATCGTCCGTATAAAATTTATGCTCGGGTAACTCACACCAGTGTTGGTTTTAGGTTAGACCATCGAAGTGTCACCCTCCCGGAAGATGTGCGATTTTATAGAAGTATTATTTTACTGCCTTGCTTTTGTGAAATCAGACCTGGCAACAATTATAACAATGGTTTCCTATCCAAAAATTGTTTGTTGTAGCACGCCTTTCACCTTTCAGGATTTCTCCCGTGAGTTTTGAAGTACCCTGTATGTGTGCATATATATTACGTAATTACATATAGCTTAATGTATAAGAATGGAAATACAAAATGACAATAACCAAAAAATGTGTGTTAGCGGCTTTTTAAGTTTAAATGATTTTAGCATCATAAAAATATTTAAAATAACCTATAGATTAGGTTAGATGTTAAAAAATCATTGTTGACCTGTCTTATCAGACTGACTTCTACAAGACTTTAAAAGAATATTTGCAGTTATCCTGTTGAATTTTGCTTTTTGGGAAATTATATGTATTTAATTTTTTTATTAATTAATTTTGGGGAAAACGCAGTGCAATAAAACATATAAAATGTAATATTCCTTACACTTTCAGCTTTCAAGCAATCTAATTTAGCAGATAAAATAATGTTTTATCAAAACCTTGCTCCTCAGTAGAAAATCCTACTTTAGAAACAAAGAAGCTATTTCATTAGCATATTATGAGATATTTATTTCGCCGGAGCGGTGTCAAAGTTCCTTACGTTAGGAACTTTATAAATAATATACTGATTTTTAAAATAGTTCTGTTTTAATACAAAGACTTCTTAGCCAGTTATTTAAGTAACCTTTCTCACTAAACGTAAAAAAGATATGCAGCAATGCTTATTTTAATAACGTACTTTTTTACGTGAAAGACTGATCCATATCGATGAATTTTACAAATTACTTTCTGAACTGCATCTACACTTGTATGTTATTATTTGAAAGATTTCAACAGGGGTGCAGAAAATGTTTCTGTTCCCAACATTTCCCCCAATCCACATGAAAATGTCCCCAAAATTTTATGGTATGTTATAGGTAAATGCTGTATTATCGTAGGCATAGAAAATTTATTTTTCCAATATTTCTCAACTTATGTGCGAGTATATATATAGCAGGGGTGATTCTGAAAAAAAAATTCTGAAATTCACAAAAAACTTTCGGAAAAGTTACAGCAGAGTGGAAGAAGGGGGGGGGGGGGGATTCCACTCCCAGGAATAACTATGTTTTTTTTCGAGGCCTTTGACGAAATTCGCGCTTTTTCGCGATCTTTTGACGAGTTTTGCGGTTATTTCGCCTTCCTCTTGACGAAATTTGCGGTTGTTTTGCCATCTTTTGATGAAATTCGCGGTTGTTTTGCGATCGTTTGACGAAATTTGCAGTTCTTTCGTGATATTTTTGACGAAATTTGCGGGGTTTTTTGCGATCTTTTAACGAAATTCGCGTTTTTTCGCCTTTTTTGACGAAATACGTGGTTGTTTCGCGTTCTTTTGACGAAATTCGCGGTCATGTCACCATATTTTGCAAAAATCGCGGTTATTTCGCCCCTTTTGACGAAATTTACGGTTGTCTCGCGTTCTTTTGACGAAATGCGTGGTTGTTTTGCGATCGTTTGACGAAATTGCGGTTGTTTCGCGATCTTTTGTCAGAATTTGCGGTTTTTTGCGATCTTCTGACAAAATGTGCGTTCATTTCGGGATCATTTGACGAAATTCGCTGTTATTTCGTCATTTTTGACGGAAACCGTGGTTATTTCGCCCCTTTAGACGAAATTCGCGGTTGTTTTGCGATCATTTTGTTGATCGTTTGACGAAATTCGCGGTTGTTTTGCGATCGTTTGACGAAATTTGCGGTTTTTTCGCGATCTTTTGACGAAATGTGCGTTTATTTTGCGATCTTTTGACAAACTTTGCGTTTATTGCGCGATCTTTTGACGAAATTGGCGTTCATTTCGCGATCTTGTGACGAAATTCGCGTTTTTCCCGCAATTCTCGGACAAAATTCGCGGTATTTTTAAGTCCGAATTTTCAGATTGATGAACGATTTTTGTTTAATTTTCGGAAAATTCGGAACAGAATCACCCCTGATATACGGTACATATTATTCTGAGATCGATTTTGTGAATGTAACCGTACGGATCTTTTTATTTGGTGAAATTTTTCCAGGGCTGCGGAGTCGGAGTCGGAGTCGTGGAGTCGGAGTCGGAGTCGGACTGATTTTTCGGTGAAAAGAGTCGGAGTCGGAGTTGCTAAAAATATGCCGACTCCGACTCCGACTCCAAACTTTTTGCTGAACAGTTTGAAGTGAAACAAAAAATAAAACCAATTACGCTTAATTTTAAATTTATGAACGGAATTATTATTTTATTTTTTTTAACTCTACAGGGTAACTCCGGGAGTCGCCGCATACGGGATAGATGCCGCACCCCTTGTATTTCTTGTAATTTTCAATAGATGGTCGTCAGACGCACAGTATAGGTGCGCAATGAGATTATTTTAACCAGTGTATAGCGTGAATCCCATTTCGATGTTTACTTGAAGAAGTACAATCCTTAATTTGACGTAAGTGCATGATTTCAGTGTCCAAAATTTTAAACACGTTATGTTAAATACTTTTCATACACTAATTACTAAATGCAACATGATTTCGAAGTCAAAACTAAGTATAGCGTTTGTATAGAGTACTGTGCGTATATTTACGCCATTCCCCTTAGCGATGACAGGTAACTGTGATGGCCGACAAGTGCACCATGCAAAATGGGATACATGCCGCACTGCTGTTCCGGTATACATGCCGCAGTTTCTTTTGTACGGGATGATTAAGTGTTATTAACTTTTCCTTTTCTTTTCGCATAGACTAACCATGTTAGGCATGTTATTAAGTTTACTAAAACCGAAGGAGAAAAAGGGGGAAATTAAAACTAAGAAGGGCACGAGAAATGCATGTCAAGATGATAATAATGAAAAATTGGATTACGCATAACGCAGACGTTCTTTGCAAACTACTCCAAAAAAGAGGAAGTGTAATTGGCTTCGTTGCATCATGTGTTTAAATGTAGTTACATAAAGACTGTACTTTTTCGGCATTTTTTCTGTAGATTGTAGTCGACAAAACAGGTCCCTTAACCCATTCGGGACCATAGGTGCATATAAGCACTTTCATAAAGAGCTTACAAAATTTATTTATGGCACCAGTAAAAAAAAAAAAGTAATGTTTGCTTTGTTTAATTAGAGTATTTTCATGATTATTCAAGTAAAGGTAACTTCTTTTTAAAAAGTGGTACCAACCGAATAAAATGTGTGTAAAAGCCACCGGTCCCGAAAGGGTTAACAAATAAATTATGTAAACACAATTTCACTTTTTTCTTTTCCCTTTCTAATACATTGATGTTATGTTGTGGAAAAAACAATTAAAATTTAATGCAAAAATAATAAGTCGATAATTTTAATAGTGAAAGTAGTCATTATTAATTTGAATCTATTAATGCGTTTCATTGTACTCATTTAGTTATTACAACGTTAATTATAGCCCAGATATGAATATTTTTTTAAATATTTTTATTTATAATTTCGTTCTGTTCTTATTATAAGCGCGGCATAACTACCGCACAAGTGCGGCGTCTCAGCCTGAATGTACGGGTGACGGGCCGCAGTGTAATGTTTTAGAAAAAAATTGTTAAAAAATATTAATAATCTGTTTTGAATTTTTTTATCGCGCTACACACGTTGTATATTTACCATTAAATAGTACAGCATGATTTTTTTTTATTTTATGTCTAGCATGGGACTTTATATACAAATTCAAAAAAATGTGCGGCATAAATCCCGGAATTACCCTACATTAATAAATATTTAGTTATTTTTCAGTTTATTGACATGTACATTACAGGCATATCTACTCTATTTATAGATATATAGATATATAACCCATATAATTCGACTGGCAGGATTTCCTACCAAGCATTATAGACAGTTTAGCGCTTAAAAAAAAAATTAAATTGTTCGGTTGGCAGCAGTTTTTTGAAATAATAATTTTCCCCTTACTTGAAGAATAATGTATTAGATGAAAGGAATATTACTCTTAAAGTGCCGAATAATTATCCTCACATTATAATAATGTAGTTATCTACATTTGAAGTTTGTAATGCCTGTATTTATAATTTACAGTTTATATACCAATTTCAGACATTAATTCATACTTTAAAGACAATTTTAGTCCCTGTAATATATACAGGTCTGTTTCCATAAAATATATTTGATGTAACATTAAAAAATTTATATTAGACGTCACATTTAAGAAAACCAAAAGAATTTTTAATGCGGCGTTTAACATATATTTTTTAAATGTATTTTATGGAAACAGACCTGTATATATTACAGTGATTAAAATTGTCTTTAAAGTATGAATTAATGTCTGAAATTGGTATATAAACTGTAAATTATAAATACAGGCATTACAATCTCAAATGTAGATAACTACATTTTTATAATATGATGATAATTACTCGGCACTTTAAGAGTAATATTCCTTTCATCTAATATATCATTCTTCAAGTAAAGGGGAAATTATTATTTCAAAAAACTGGTACCAACCGAACAATTTTTTTTAAGCGCTAAACTGTCTATAATGCTTGTCTATAAATCCTGCCAGTCGGATTATATGGGTTATATAGCTATAAATAGGGTAGATGTGCCAGTAATGGACATATTTAAGGAATTTCTCTAAAAATTGTTTTTTAAGTAATAGTTATGTGTATTATATTCTAGTTTTTTCAATATTACATTAATTTATCAATGACATTTAACCATTCCCATAGTCTCATTTCCCTATATGAATCAAAATTTAACTGCCAATATGAAGCTAAATTGTAAATTTAGCAGAAATATATCAAAACCCCTAAAATGCCAGTAATGGACACCCTTTGTTCCAGTAATGGACACCCTCTATTCCAGTAATGGGCACCCTCTATTCCAGTAATGGACACCCCATAAAAAGTAATAAATATAATTGTTTTTATTACTGTATTTAGAACTAATTGCACAAAATTTTCGGCCGAAAATAGAAATATTACCGAAATTCGGTTTCTGTTTTGATTTCGGTCGATCCTTAATTTTAATTACTATTTAATTTTGAACACTTTTTCAATTTGCATTATCTATATATCTCCAAAAGGTAAAAAATTAAAGCGCATTTAAATTTTTTTGAGAAACCCTGTGTGTATGCTGGAGTCGGAGTCGAAGAGTCGGAGTCGGAGTCGGAGTCGATTGTTTCAGAAATCCAGGAGTCGGAGTCGGAGTCGGAGTCGGTCATTTTTCCTACCGACTCCGCAGCCCTGAATTTTTCTATCTCATGGGATTATGGAATTTGTTGTTAAAATCGAAATCTATTGTATATGTTTCTGCAAAATTTCCCCAGGTGGTTAAAATTTCCCCCGATCCTAGACCGCCGGATCGGACATATTCTGCACCCCTGGGTTTCAATATCATGAATTTTTGAAAGTGATAATTATTTATGAAAGCGATTCATGAATTTCTTCATGAAAACTCATGTATTGTTCCAGTTGATTCCAAGCTGATTTAAGGATCATAATTAAAAAGGAGAAAGAATTTTTCATTCAGATTTTTTTCCTTATACTTATTTTTATTATTCAAATCTATGAACCGTATCTCAGTAATATTTTAAAACCGAAAAATTTGTCCTTGATTTTTATTTATATCCTGTTATTATCCATATAAAATTTATGCTGACGTAACTCATACCAGTGTTCATTTTAGAGTGACGCAGGGAAAGGGGAGGGGGCATTCATCTCCTTCCATTTCTCCCATGAGTTTTGAAACACATTGTATGTAAGCATATACCGGGTGTCCCAAAAATGACTGATGGATTTTAAAATTCAATAACTTGCAAACGGTGACAGATATTAAAGAAATTCTTGCAGGAGTGTTATGTAAGAAGTCAGGCGTTTTTATTCAGCGATTCTCAGTTTTAGTTACAAATAGCATCGATAGATGGTGCTGCAAGCAACAACCGCTATATCCAGGCTCGATTTTTCAGTCTCTCTCTTCTTCCATGCGAAAAAAGGAGATTAAAATGTATTGAATGGATCCCGAAGTACCAAAAATCGGGTCTGGACAGAGCGCCTATTGTTCTCAGCGCCATCTATTGTTTGAAATTCGAACTAAAATCAAGAGTCACAGTAGTACAAAAACTCCTGACATCATGCATAACCCTCATGCAAGAATTTTTTAAATATATGTCACTTTTTGGAAGTTATTGAATTTTAAAATCCATCAGTCATTTTTGGAACACCCCGTATATTGCATACAGATTAATGCATAAGAATGGAATTGCAAAATGACAATAACCAAAAAACGCAGTGTGCTAGCGACTTTTTAAGGTTTAATGATTTTAGCATCACAAAAATATTCAATTAATCTACAGATTGGTTTTCCTGTTTAAAACTCATTATTGACCTGATTTATTAGACCGAATTGTACAAAACTTTAAAGAAATGTTTAAACATATTTTGTTAAATTTGCTTACAAATTATATGTATTTAATTTTTATTAATTATTTTTTAATTAATTTTTGGGAAAACGCAGTACAATAAAACATACAAGATATAATATTCTTTACACTTCCAGCTTTCAAGCAATCTAATATGGCAGATAGAAGAATGTTTTATCAAAACCTTGCAAGATAAACACTGTGCTCCCCAGCGGAAAATCCTACTTTAGAAACAAAGGAACTGTTTCATTAGCATATTATGAGATATTTATTTCGCCGGATTGATATCAAAATTCCTTACGTGGGAGCTTTATAAATAATATACTCTGTATATTATAATGCTAAGTTTTAAAATAGTCGTTTCTTAATACAAAGACTTTTAAGCTAATTGTTTAAATAATCCTTCTCACTCATCTTATGAAAGATAATAACGACGTTGTTTGAATAATGTGCTTTTTTATGTGAAAGTCTAGTCTATATCGATGAATTTTATAAATTCTGAAACTGCATCTACACTTGTACGTTAGTATTTGGACTAATTCAATATAATGAATTTTCGAAAGTGATAATTATTTATGAAAGCGATTTTATGAATTCCTTCATGAAAACTCATCTATTGTTTCACTTGCTTCCATACTGACTTAAAGGTGATAATTAAAACGAAGAACGAAGTTTTCATTCGGAATTTTTTCTAATACTTATTTTTGTTATTCAAATCTATGAATCGTAACTCAGTAATATTTTAAAGCCCAAAAATGTGCCCTTGATTTTTAATTTGCATTCCGTTATTGTCCATGGCTATTTCCATGAGTACTTGTAGTGCAAGTCCCATGCTACAATTTTTGGCTACTGTGACATATGTGACCGGAAAATGTGACATATTTTATATGATATCTCATTAAGTGAATAATGCCAAGCAAACTTTTCGAAAATAACGGTAGCCACCAAGCATTTTATTTATAAGCTACGTGACTTGCACTACAAAAACCCATGGAACTAGCCCCATATAAAATTTATGCTCACGTAACTCACACCAGTGTTGATTTTAGGATAGTCCAGGAAGGCAGGAAGTAATATGGTCCAAATTATGAATACGATTTTATGAATTCCTTCAATAGAACTCGTGTATTCTTCCACTTGGTTCCATGCTGATTTAAAGGAAGAAAGAAATTATTTTGAAATTTTTTCTAATACTTATTTTTTTTTATTCAAATCTATGAATCTTAACTCAGTAATATTTTAAAGCCTAAAAATGTGCCCTTGATTTTTAATTTGCATTCCGTTATTGTCCATGGCTATTTCCATGAGTACTTGTAGTGTAAGTCCCATGCTACAATTTTTGGCTACTGTGACATATATATGTGACCGGAAAATGTGACATATTTTATATGATATCTCATTAAGTGAATAATGCCAAGCAAACTTTTCGAAAATAACGGTAGCCATCAAGCATTTTAGTTATAAGCTACGTGACTTACACTACAAAAACCCATGGAACTAGCCCTATATAAAATTTATGCTCACGTAACTGACACCAGTGTTGATTTTAGGATGGTCCAGGAAGGCAGGAAGTAATATGGTCCAAATTATGAATACGATTTTATGAATTCCTTCAATAGAACTCTTGTATTCTTCCACTTGGTTCCATGCAGATTTAAAGGTGATGATTTAAAGGAAGAAAGAAATTATTTTGAAATTTTTTTTAATACTTATTTTTGTTATTCAAATCTATGAATCGTAACTCAGTAATATTTAAAAGCCAAAAAATGTGTTAATTGATTTTTAATTTGCATTCAGTTATTGTCCATATAAAATTTAAGCTCGCGTAACTCACACCAGTGTTCATTTTAAGGTGGTCCAGGTTATGAAAGCGATTTTATGAATTGCTTCATGAAAACTCATGTAGTGTTCCACTTGGTTCCATACTGATTTAAAGGTGATAATTAAAAGGAAGAAATAAATTTTCCTTCCTAATTTTTTCTAATACTTATTTTTGTTATTCAAATCTATGAAACCCCCACACCTCATACAGTCGAAATGTCATCCTCTCGGAAGATGTGAAATTTTATAGAAGTGTTATTTACTTCGGAATTCCATTTGCCTTTGGGGAAAATGCGTATACATAAATTTTTAATTATGAAAAAATTTAATTATTAAGTAATCTATGTAATTACTTATTAATGAGACGCTTTATAATTAATTGATTTTCTCAGTTTTGCAGTTATTTTGAGCATACCTGAGTGATAAATTATTTGAGCCTCCATCCCCCTCATAATTTTTAAATTGCTACGTTACTGGTCCGCCCTGTAACCGAATTCTTTTGTGCGTGTCTGTATACCAAAATAAACGCACCCACACACGCCTTCAACTATAGAAAATATTTTGTACTGCATATCAGTGAGCCTTTTTGCTTCCATTATGTTTGAAAGATTTTAACGTCATTAAAATGCACCGCAAAGGATTCCCCCCACCCATAGACATAATGGAATGGAATTCGCTACGCTCGCCAACCCCCGTTCAGGCACACCAAAATCCAAAAAGTACGCTAATTTTACCGGCTTTAAAAAGATTGAAATATAATTTCAAAAAACAGTGTCGATCTCCGTGTAAACGGGTTTCCATTCATTTTCCTTTGATTGGAGACTTTTAAGGCGAAATTAGCCGCTGTTAAGAGATACAATTGCTGTTTTCGTCTTTGATTAAAAAAAAAAAAAAAGTTACAAATTTGAAAATAAGCTAATGTAATTCAATTAAGTAGGCAGTCTTTGTCTTAGACCGTTAAAAAATACCGAGAGACAAAGACTGTTTTTATCTTTCTTATAAAGTTAATGCCATAAGAAAGTTCTTTTAAATAAGACAATTGAGATGTATCATTTTAGATCTGATGTAATTTTCACCAAAGTTTACTTTCTCTTTTTAATATTCACATTAAAATACTTTTGTTGTTAGAAGGAAATATTTGCGCTGTCTTAGAATTCACGATAATAGTTTAAAAGTATCAAAAAATAAAATAAATGTCTCGCGCAAATATATTTTTTAATTTAAACTATTTTGTCAACTGGGAATTATTTGGCCTTTTTAAATATGGCGTCTTTTTCTGGATTTACGACTTTTATCGTATAATAATGAACTTATTATTTAAAAATTTTCTTTCTCTTTTAAAATTCACGTGTAACTATAGTTTTTACGACGCAATTTTCAATATTTTCCTGCTTTTTAAAACGTAATCACTTAATTCTAATTTGAAAGTTTTTTTGCGGTTTATAATAGCCACGTGTAAATAAATTTTTAATTTGAAGGAAATATTATTCTTTGCGCTGTTTTTAAAATTGGCAACAGTTTAAAATAATACTCTTTTCTAAAATATGTAAAAAATATCTCTCAAAATGCTGAAAATTTGAATTTAAAATGGAAATAAATCCTAAAAAAATTAGTCAAATTAAAAAAATAAATGTAAACTGCATAACGGGAACTTTTAATGTGTAAAAGGATCTAAAAATGTTTAAATTCCTATGTATAGTTTTTGCTCCTATAAAACTTTTTTAATGGAACAACTTTGAACAACTTTAACATATAGCTCTTAAAATAATTTTTCGATTTAAAAACTGTCTGCATCAGCGTGTTTATCAAACATTTCTCTATAATACCACCGATTTTCATATTTTTGTATGAAACAGTTTTCTTAATATTAACGAAGAAAGACCCCCCCCCCCCGGTCACAAAAAATATGGATGCCCATCTACCGGGTAGTACCCGGAACATCTACGCTGATTTTCATTGGTCCATTTCCAAATCGTTACTTTTTTTTATAAATAGAAAGAAAACTTATCCTTTAATGAAATCTCTAAGAATTTGGAAAAAAAAAAAATCTGATTTTGAAGACACTCTGGAAAATAAACAAGTGTACCCCCCCCCCCCTCAAAAAAAAAAACAATTATTCCAAACAGTTTATGGAAAGTTAACATTTAAGAATGTTAGTCAATCAGATTTCTTTCAGTCGTATTTCATAAATGCATATTAGGCTTAATTTTAAACTTTAAAAATGAGTGGCCTACTACTGGTACAGTCGTGGGGAAGAAAAAGGTAAACACCTCTTACTGACTCTGCAAAAAATTATCGTAGAAGAAAGTTACTGGTACCACACGATTTGGTAATAAAGTCTACTTTTAAATGATTTATATCAAATTTGCTTAGGGGGCCATCTACACATCAAAACGAACCATAACTTTGTTTTTATTTTCAATAGCAGTACACAATTCTGACAACATAAATGAACTCTACACCCTTCAATTAGTCTAAAAACAAATTTTTATGCAATTCGTACGATAAGTTTCCGAGAAATTATTTTTTTTAAAAAAACGAGCGTACTTTAGGGCCTGTATCCAAATTGAAGTTCGGTACTTGATTGTTGAGCGAGAGAGCCCCCTTCTTGATCAAGACGTCTTAAGCAGACATTGAAGACTGCTAGATTACAGGCTAGCATAAGAAATTTCAAAATATCTAGTCACTTCTATCATAGACGGCCTCTTAAACCACCATTTTGCGTTTTTTAAGCATAATTTGAAAACTACTTGGAATAAAAATGTGAAAATTTGGATTTCCATAAAGCAGGACTTAATAAATCTAAATCCATCAAAAAAATTGTAGGTTGCAATTCATATTTTCTTTCGAATATTAATTTCATAATTCATATAATAAAATTATAAAAATTGCTAATTCAACGTATTTATGTTTGGGTATTTTAGTACTATTGCTGCACAGAAAACTAGCACATTAGGAGTATAAATCAGGAGATATTAATAAAAATCTGAAAATATAATTTAACGTTAGAAGCACTAAATTTTTAATGTTTATAATTAAAAAACTTATCATTCAAATGACTTGAAATTTGGTGTCTTGGCATAGTTTGAACCGAAGATTTGAAATATTTTGTTAAAATTGGGTATTGCCATAGAAAAAACTGAAGTTTGGGTTCGTTTTAATATGTAGATGGCCCCTTAAGCAAAATTTATATGCATCATTTAAAAGTAGACATTATTTCCAATCGTTCGGTACCAGTAACTTTCTTCTACGATAATTTGTTGAGGAGTTAGTAAGGGGTGTTTACTTTTTTCTCCCACGACTGTACGTGGCCCTATATAGGTGCATTTACCTTATGTTGGAAAGTGTTAAAGAGAAGAAAGTAAGTTTCATTCAGAATTTTTTTCTAATACTTATTTTTATTATTAAAGTTTATTACCTTAACTCAATAATATTTTAACCCCTTCAGGGTCGCTTAATATTTGGTAAAACCATTAAAAAAGTACCTATTTTTTTATTACAAAAATTGAATAATTATAAGGTTTCTAAATAAAATACGCAATTAGTTTTTTTAAGGCAAAAAAAAAAAAAAAAAAAAAAGAAAAAGAAAAAAAAAATTATAGAACAAATTCACATTTGTAGAAAATCCATCATGCGAGAAGAGAATTCTGTGTCTTAATATTTGTTTTACGCCATGCAAATTAATGCGAATAAAACCTTTATTTTTTACATCTTAGATCTTTATTTATCATCATCACACACATTTTGACAAATAATATTTGAAATAGTATATATACATTAAATTTTGATTATTAATAATTTTTTTGAGTGTGATATATTTCGAAACATGCAATATAAAACATATTAGATGTAAATTTCCAACTGGGCGAAAAATGTCCGGACCAGGATTCGAACCCGGGACCTCCTGGGTGAAGCCGCCAGTGCTCTGCCATCTGAGCTATCCCGGACGATTCTGGTCGAACTTTTTCACCCAGCTAACCTTGATGATTACAGTATCTGGTCTGAAACCTGGTTCAGCTCAACAGAATAAATCTCAGGTAATGGAACTCCAGAAATCGCTGGATACGAAATTACACTAGATTAATATTAACACAATTATTCTAATTGGTAAACAAATCATATTAGATGTAAATTTCCAACTGGGCGAAAAATGTCCGGACCAGGATTCGAACCCGGGACCTCCTGGGTGAAGCCGCCAGTGCTCTGCCATCTGAGCTATCCCGGACGATTCTGGTCGAACTTTTTCACCCAGCTAACCTTGATGATTACAGCATCTGGTCTGAAACCTGGTTCAGCTCAACAGAATAAATCTCAGGTAATGGAACTCCAGAAATCGCTGGATACGAAATTACACTAGATTAATATTAACACAATTATTCTAATTGGTAAACAAATCATATTAGATGTAAATTTCCAACTGGGCGAAAAATGTCCGGACCAGGATTCGAACCCGGGACCTCCTGGGTGAAGCCGCCAGTGCTCTGCCATCTGAGCTATCCCGGACGATTCTGGTCGAACTTTTTCACCCAGCTAACCTTGATGATTACAGCATCTGGTCTGAAACCTGGTTCAGCTCAACAGAATAAATCTCAGGTAATGGAACTCCAGAAATCGCTGGATACGAAATTACACTAGATTAATATTAACACAATTATTCTAATTGGTAAACAAATCATATTAGATGTAAATTTCCAACTGGGCGAAAAATGTCCGGACCAGGATTCGAACCCGGGACCTCCTGGGTGAAGCCGCCAGTGCTCTGCCATCTGAGCTATCCCGGACGATTCTGGTCGAACTCTTTCACCCAGCTAACCTTGATGATTACAGCATCTGGTCTGAAACCTGGTTCAGCTCAACAGAATAAATCTCAGGTAATGGAACTCCAGAAATCGCTGGATACGAAATTACACTAGATTAATATTAACACAATTATTCTAATTGGTAAACAAATCATATTAGATGTAAATTTCCAACTGGGCGAAAAATGTCCGGACCAGGATTTTTCGCCCAGTTGGAAATTTACATCTAATATGATTTGTTTACCAATTAGAATAATTGTGTTAATATTAATCTAGTGTAATTTCGTATCCAGCGATTTCTGGAGTTCCATTACCTGAGATTTATTCTGTTGAGCTGAACCAGGTTTCAGACCAGATGCTGTAATCATCAAGGTTAGCTGGGTGAAAAAGTTCGACCAGAATCGCCCGGGATAGCTCAGATGGCAGAGCACTGGCGGCTTCACCCAGGAGGTCCCGGGTTCGAATCCTGGTCCGGACATTTTTCGCCCAGTTGGAAATTTACATCTAATATGATTTGTTTACCAATTAGAATAATTGTGTTAATATTAATCTAATGCAATATAAAGTCCAACATCACAATCAGCGACAAAAGCCAAACCCAGGCGGTAATATTCAGACTTCACACGGAAATGCCAGTTAATTTTTTCTGGTTTCAAAAGTTTTTCTAGCAATTAAATCTCCAGCCCTGAAATATGACGGGCACTAGAAATAACGAACGACACTTCAGTCCACGATATTGATCGGAGCAAGAATTAAGGGGTTAAAGACTAAAAATATGCCGCTGATCTAGAATTTATGTCCAGTTATACTCCACACAAAATTTATGTTCGCATTGTTCACACACAAAGAAGCTTCCGCTAACAATAGTTTTTCTTTCCCAAGTTCACTTAATTATAATTTCCTATTACCTTCCTCTTTATGTGACTTGAGATTCTAACTTAGATAAAACGTGGTAAGGACACTGATGCGATATATTAATATATCTTAATTAGTGATCCATTGTACACTTGGAGGCAACAGCTTACACAGAAGATCGCGATAGAAAAGGTACTGCGTTAAATTATAAGTAAAATCTGTGAAAAAGGAACTTGTATGCAACGAAATCCTGCGTTAAATGGGAAACATTTCATGATCATTGCGAAAAGAATGCAATACGATTTATAAAAAACGCATAATTCCCACACAAAGGAGCTTCCGCTAATAATTATTCTCATTTTCAAGTTCAATTCATTATAAATCGCCGTTACCTTCCTCTTTATGCGACTCGAGATTCTAATTTCGATAACACTTGGTGAGAAGTGTTATTGTATTTGACTGACGTGATATATTGTGTTATCTCTTAATTAGTGACCAATTGTACACTTGGAAGCAACAGCTTGCAAGAAAGACCGTCCTTGAAAAGGTATTGCGTGAAGTTTAATTGCTTACGTATCCAGTTATTATATTGCATGTTAGGTCAAACAACCCTCCTAAGGCGTTACTGTGACCCTAAATGAAGATTCCATATCTTACGCAGTCGCTTGCATGTAGTATAATTAGCTAAATAATATGTAATTTTAACTTTTTCTAATACTCTTTGAATGGAATTCGGAAGACAAACGTAGGAGGAGCAGACCAAGGATGACTTGAGAAAGTTCTATTCGAAGGGGAGACAATGAAGATGTATAAGTTAAATGATGAGATTACTCTGGGCAGAGAGAGATGGGAAGGATCTCTCAGAACTATTTTTATGGATCGAGGAAGCCCACTGTTTAGTGGAAACTCCTGAAAAAGAAGAGTTATATATAGCTAAGGTAATAGAATAAATAACAAAGCACAGATTTTGTAGCTAATACAGTCGAACCACGTTATCCCGACACTCTAATGACCAGAAAAATATGATGATCAATGCAATGCAGTGCTTCGGTTTTAGTCAGATGAAAAACGCTGTGTAACCACAAGAAAGCGCCGCCTGACCAAAACAAAAAGACCGCGAGTAGACTGATACGTGTATCTGAAGCTTAAGTGGGTCATTCATAGTGTATGGGTTTATTTATTCAGATAAAGGATTGAATTAAAATTTCTAATTTATCTCAATGGGTATTTTAGACACTTTTGTGAAAAGTTTGGCTAAGATACTTCGTACCGCTTAATTTCTGTGCTTATAAGATGGGTGATGAAAAATGGACAATTTTCCTAAACCGTCGGGATATCCGGAGTTGAAAATTATTCAACGACGTAAAATCCGGAGTTTATTTACATTAAAATCATATACAGAAAATCTGGACTTTGAAAAACTGACGTGATAAGCGGAGTGACGGGAAAATCCGGTGTCGGGATAATGAGGTCCGACTGTATTACCACAGAACTAATGTCACATAAAGCTGGATAGAGGGTTCAAAATCGGGACCTAAAATTAGAATAATCACTGCTAAAACAGAACCTGTCTATAACGGAATTCTATCTTGAATCTAAAAATTCCATTGTCTGTACTGTAGCAATGCCGTCCAATTATATCTGCTAAGACGGAAGCCAATTTAAAACAGATTTTTTCTCCTGTCCCTTGCAATTCCGTTTTATCAGATTTATTATATTAAATATACCCAGCAAATTTATACAGTAAAACCTGTCAAAACGGAATCGCTAGGGACTGAAATAAAATTCCAGTTTCGCAAATATAATTGTACAATATAGAGATCATATTCAAAATATTAGAATAATTACTTTTTTTTTACAAATTGAAAATATCGTTTTGTAATTTAATGCATTTTAATGCAAATATGCAAGCTATATTTTTATTAAGAACTTATTGTTGATTAAACTTATTTATTATCTTAAAATTAATATCATATTTGAAAAGATTAATTGAAAAAAAAATTATTTTGAAAAGTCAAAATATTAGAATATTTATTCAAGTGCCGTTCAAAGTATTAGAATATTTCACATTAATTCCCCTTTAATTATCACCAATTCATAACTGGGGGCCTCATTGATTAAGTTCAGACAATTTTATTTAAAATCAGTATTCTTTTTGCAGTTTGTTTGCTTTTTCGTCTTAAAATGGGTCGTGGGAGTGATATTCCTGAATCTATTAAACTTCGTATGGTTGATTTGTATCGGCACGGTAAAAATCAATGTTATATAGCGAATTATATACATTGTTCGCAATCAAGCGTTAGTAAAATACTAACACAGTATTCAAACAAGTGGGTAAGTGTGATCACAGATCGCACAGAGGGTTTCGTTTAATATTCCTTTCAAAACACTTTATCTTTTTGAAAAATCTATTACCTCCACATTTCGCAACCAGGGGACGCACTCGATTCTAAACAAACATCTATCCGAACGAAATCCCGTTTTACATACTATCCGCAGATATATTAGTGGAGGGGATTGGGCCCATAGCACCAGAGATCAGTAGGCGCACCTGGCGGTAAAAAATGGAACTAAAATATGTAAGGCTGTGGTGCACAATATGAAAGAAGGGTCAAAGGGGTGTCGGCAAAAGTTGGAAAATTTCTCCCCTGGTTAAAAGGGCGGATGTTAGACAAATTACTTAAAATACACAAGCTAGAGCCCGGACAGGTAAATAATATAAGACTTTTTGAAGATTTTATGATTTGTCGTGTGGTCTGAGGTATTCAGCTATACGTATGCAAAATTTAATGTCTCCAACTTAATTAGGGGCTCTCTTAGAAAGAATTGCTTCAAATACATATGTGGTAGCTCAAAGGGTTAAACGTAAGACATTTTCAAGATTTTATGATTTGTCGCTTGGCCTCAGGTGTTCTGCTATAAGTATGCAAAATTTAAAATCTCCAATTTAATTAGGGGCTCAGTTAGAAAGAATTGCTTAAAATACACGAGCTGGAGTTGAAAGGGTTAAACATAAAACTTTTTCAAAATTTATTATTTGACGTGTAATCTGGGATGTTGAGCTATAAGTATGCAAAATTTCACGCCTCCAACCTAAATAGGGGCTCACTTAGAAAGAATTGTTTAAAATACACATGTGGGAGCCCAAAGGGTTAAACGTACGACATTTTCAAAATTTTATGATTTGTCGTTTGATGTGAGGTGTTGAGCTATAAGAATGCAAAATTTCACACTTCCAACTTAATTAGAGGCTCACTTAGAAATAATTGTTTAAAATACACATGCAGGAGCCCAAAGGGTTAAATGTACGACTTTTTCAAAATTTTATCATTTGTCGTATGATGTGTGGTGTTCAGCTATAAGTATGCAGAATTTCACGCCTCCAAACTAATTAGGAGCTCACCTTAGAAAGAATTGTTTAAAATACACATGCGGGACCCCAAAGGGTTAAATGTACAACTTTTTCAAAATTTTATCACTTGTTGTTTGATGTGAGGTGTCCAGCTATAAGTATGCAAAATTTCACGCCTCCAACATAATTAGGGGCTCACTTAGAAAGAATTGTTTAAAATACACATGTGGGAGCCCAAAGGGTTAAATGTACGACTTTTTCAAAATTTTATGATTTATCGTATGATGTGAGGTGTTCAGCTATAAGTACCGAAAATTTCATGTCTCCAACATAATTAGGGGCTCACTTAGAAAGAATTGTTTAAAATACACATGTGGGAGCCCAAAGGGTTAAATGTACGACTTTTTCCAAAATTTTATCACTTTTTGTTTGATGTGAGGTGTCCAGCTATAAGTACCCGAAATTTCATGTCTCCAACATAATTAGGGGCTCACTTAGAAAGAATTGTTTAAAATACACATGTGGGAGTTACCGACATTTATTCTTCTGCGAGTTAAACCGATTAATTAAATAATAATTAATATTTCAGCTTGTAATTAAGATAGGACTTAGAAATAGGTATCAATAAAATCAGCGAGAAATTTGACATCGGGATGCCATAAAATTTAATCAAAAAATTTAATATTTAAAAAGTTAAAATTCCGTATTAAAATATGCTATTAAGAAAAACCGCAGCGTCGTCATGTCTACCTGCTTTGAAATCTTTTGAATTGAAATCTTTTTTCTTTGTCTTTCCAATTAAAGAAAATAAATTTTTATCGATCGATTTTTAGTGGATATTTTAACTTATACACATCGCAGAAATGTGAACTTTATAGATACCAAATGAAAGTAGATTTTTTTCTGCGTCTGTCTATTCCATTTACAAATTTCTGGGACCAATATTTTCTGATATGCGATTTCGATTTATAATGCCCACTTCATTTTTCGGCTTAATTTCCTCCGTGGTAACCGTGCATCGGCTGATTTTACTGGCAACCCTTAGAAGAAACATGGATGATTTGGAGAAAGTTCATTTGAATCTGCGTTAAAAAGGTGGATTGGTTAATTTTAGAAGTTAATTAGCCCGTAATTCAGTTAATTACCAACTTTTTCAAAATTTTATGATTTGTTGTTTAATGTGAGGTGTTCAGCTATAAGTACCCAAAATTTCAAATCTCTAACATGTATAGTTTCTGAGAACGGGCTCTGTGACGGACAGACAGACAGACAGACAAAGGAGTGAGACGAATAGGGTTTCGTCAGATGAACGAAACCCTAAAAATGGAAAATTTCAAAATAATCACCAAAATGGCGGCCGAAAACAAAAAACATATGCTAGAAATGACAGGAAACTGAAGCGTATAGTTAAGAAAAAACGTTTTAAAAGTGTGCGATTCTTGCACCGAAAAGGGAAAGAAGAAGGAGTTGAAGTTTTTACATCGACAACATTAAGACGTCTCCATAAATTTAAGTTTCAATGCAATGGTTAATTTGAGATAAAAAGGAATTCATTTGATTTATAAATACATTGATTAATTTAATACATTTTATAATGTTGATTCGATACTTTTATATGTGTATTTGTATAGTTATATTTATTTATTTATTAATTCAAATTATTTTTAAATATTCATTAGTCATTAATTTATAATGTTAACGTTTAAATTATATTTAAATTTTTAGCCCAATGAGGACAATATCATATTAATTTCTAATACATAGTATATTATATTAAATGAGAATAAAGTGCATGTTTTAATTATAAATTTTATTATTTGTTCTACCCTCACCCCTTAATCTGGTTTATTTAATTTTTAAGAAAGTTTGTGGACACATTAAATGACACTAATTAATTTTAAAATTTAATTATTATTATTACTATTATTAATATTAATTCCTTAGCATCATAATTTTAATAATTTATTTATTTATATTTAATTATATTTCTATTTGTTGATGCACTGTAGCCAAAGGAACTTAAATAGTGATATGTTATAGCTAGGCACTAGGCACATTGATTTATGTGAAACATTAATTAATGAATCAATATCACTAATTTAGATATTAATTATATTTAATATATCATTTAATTATTTTTTCTAATATAATGGTATAAATTTATTAACATATTTTAAATTATTATTTAGTTATCATTTATTTGTCTCTAGACAGTATTTGCTTTAAAGCTTAATCCATTAATATACACAAATAGTTTTTATTATATATTAGTTTTAAAACAATATATTTTACTAAATTCTTAAGTTTGCAGCACTTCACTGATTCCTTGTAATACATGGTGAAATTCATTTTTAAATTACCTATAGAGGGCGCTGGTCACACATATTGAGGAATATGCTTGACAATATTGTACATTATTAATCCTTGGTCCATCAACATTTTAAAAAAAGTTTTTTTGCAACATGTGCAAATAATCTCTTTTACTTGTATTTAATGCTGCCTCATTCTTAGTCAGCAATGCTTTCAATATGGTAATATGAATTTTATTTCTTAATCTTTTTAATCACTAATTTATTTTAAATTAATTTGTTTTTCATAATTTATTTCTCTATTTTTTTGTGTGTTGGTAGTCCCAAATTCATATTCTTTAGCTTTTTTATGGCTAATATGAATATAACGTAGTTATATATTAATGTTTAAATATTTCAATTTTTTCATTTCTTTCCTAAACGTAATATTTTATCTTTTGCAGAAATAGCCATTTGAAATGTAAGTTAATTTTCCTTTCTTTCAATAAATGTATTGCGTGGGCTAATTTATCTGTCAAATTTAACCACAGGAATAAATCAATAAAATACGTATAAGAAATAAGATAAAGTCGTTATGCATTTAAAAATCATTTTCAGATATACTTCCTTTCTTTTGTTTATTCGCAGAGCTTCTGTCCAGAATTTAAGTTAATGATTGATTTATGTTTTTATGATCAAACGCGGGGTGCTATTTCTAACACTTAAATTACTTTCCTAAGTGCAATAACAGATCCATTTTTGTGGATAAAATAAACATTGTTTGATTATTGCGTCTGTTTGGAGTCAGCAATGATAGGGTTTATAATTATTAATGTACAGATTTTAAGTTGGCGAGATTGCGCCCCCCACTTCGATGTATATATGTATGTTTAAATTTTCTCATTGAGTTTTCACATAACGGATTTTATTGCTTTGTTTTATTTGGCATTTTTATGAACTCGCCATGGCGATGATATGAGATTTCGCTTATAAGTTTTCTTCTGTTTGTCGTCACTTTTCCTGTAGACTTTTGTTGTAAAAGGTGTAAAATTAAGGGGCCATCCCACACTTTGCTGGAGCAATGGTTCACTCCCTGTATAACATCATTTCATCTTAATTAAAGTTTTATGCAAAGAATTTCTGTTTCAATGGTTTATCATTGACTAATAACTATCAGTTCAGTTTTATTACAGGATCACGGATTTCTTCGGTATTTTGGAGCAACTTATGTTAGCAATGTACTTCGCGGAAACTTTAGATCACGTTGCCATATGTCCTCTTTCTCATAAAATGGATACCAATTTACCACTACACCAATAGTAGCAAAATAAACTTCCCCATACGTGGTGTCTATGAACATTTAACTGGTACTGATACAGAGATGGATTTTGTGGGATGGCCCCTGATCGTAAAAAACAGTGACGCTTTTTGTCGAGTGATAGCATGCATAAAAACGTTTCTTCACCAGCAGCTTGATGTTGATCGCCAAACTTACGGACTTTCATATTTTTGGACTTTGCCACATATCATGTACTGGTCGCTCCTTGCTGTCATCGAATGTGCTTTTTCTGATCCAACGAGTGATTTTTCTGCTGAGGTAGCCCCTTCTTACTGATTCCGTCTTAGACAGGGAAGTTTTTAACATCTCTTGCTTCCCCGCTCTTATGACCTCACACCCAGCAAGTGGATCTGTTCTTTCGCCATGCTTGCTGTCAGTTTTTAATTAAGTATTTAAATATTTGCATTATTGATGCTTACTTATTTATTGCTGAATTTTTAAAGTGCATTTTGTTTTCATTTTTGTAACGTTTAACATAAATGCAAAATATAGTGTATTTTTATTAATAGATTGAATGCAGTGAAAAAAATTTTTCATTTGAGTTGCAGTTTGGTTTAAAAAAAAAAAAAGTCAACTGGATTGACTAATTTATGCTCTTTTAATTTAACTTTTCATGTATACAATTTTATTTTGTTCTAGGCACTTACAAAAATTTATTTCGTTACAGAGAATGCATATTTTCAATAGTTAAATGACTATTGGTGAAATTTTTGTTTTCATGCCTTCTCAGTTTCTAACTATAAAGTATAGTGCTCATTAATTTATGGCTAGATAGTTAATATTTAAAAATTTAACATTTATTTTGAGTTTTTTTTTCTCACATATAGTTGCTAGTTATAATCTTGCATTTTAGATAGGCTTATTTTTGGAATTTTCAGATAGTGTACTCCGATATATTTTTATTTTTATAAAATCAAGGTATAATTTGTTTATGATGGCTAAAAGAAAGCCACGGAAATTGACAACAGACCCCTCTGTGGTATTTAATTTTCAGTTACAATCTGATGCACAACAGGTATGTGTTTCTAAACCTAACATTCATTCAGAAGCTATTGACTTGGAATCTAATTCTTTTAAGATTTCAAGTTTGTGTAATTTAAGTGACACTATTAACAGATATTCTAAAAATATTGTTTCGGATGTTCAGGCATTAATTGATCCTATGTTAAATCAGGCTAACCCTGAACTCCTTCAAAAGTTTAATTCTTATCAAAAGGAAATTGAATTTAAATTTAATATTTTAAATGATTTGATGACTAGTGTTCAATCCGAGTGGAGTGTTTTGCAAAAAGGCAATGACGACTTACAAAGAATAAATAGCCTTTTATTCGAAAAAGTAAGGACACTTACCTCGTCCAAACAGTCTATGCATAATGACATAGCTATTCAATGTGTCATTGATGAACCTAAATTAGATGAACCGCTTAATGCAATTAAAGTTAAAGATAAGAAAATTAATTCTAAGGTTAAAGACTTGTCATCCAAAATTTTAGATAATGCTGAAACGCAAATACACCCAGGTTCTAGTACAGATAATTCTAACTTCTCTAAAAATCAAAATGTTAATTTTATTTCAGTACCTGATTACATTTTACAGTTTTGTGAGAACAAAACTCCAGATAGGGATTTTACTAACTGCACAAAAATTATTCTATTGGGTATTGATGATAATATAGGTGTGCCAGATATTATGATGTCTATAAATGAAATGGCTGGCAACACCATTCCTTCCATTCACTTTGGAAGAAAACATAAATTAAGACAGGGCTTAAAATATAATTGAATTATTTGGATTACATCATCGATTGCTGATTCCTTAATTCAACATGGTAAATTAAATATTAATTCTTTTGATTACACTGTTAGGCCATTTATTAATATAAAACGTTGCTTCCATTGCCAACATCTGGGCCACTTGGCAAACGTTTGTGTAAATAATTTGGCATGCGCTAATTATGGTGAATCACACAACTCAGTTAATTGTAAAAACATTTCTAGATGCATTAACTGCATCGCACATAACCGTACTCACAAGGAGTCTTTCGACATATATCACCCTGCTTTTTCCTCTTCGTGTAATACATTTAGATTTTATTTTAAGCAAAAAAAAAAATCTCTTTTTCATCATGCAACATAACTTATATATACATCCTTCCTTCAGGCATGCTAGTACAAGGGTTTTTTTTTTATTCATTCATTTACACATTTTGTTATTTACCTTCATGCGATACATGGCTTTCTACGCTCCTTTTGACAGTGAATGTTTACATTGTTCGCATACCTTTATTCATAAAATAAAGGATTGATGGAGTTATTTTCTACAGGATTATTTTTTCTTACTCAAATTTATATTTGTTTTCTTATGGTATACACATTTTCATACATTATTATTTAGAGATTCATGTCAATTATTTCAAGGTCTATTATTTTCATGCAATACTTATGTCTCGGTTTCTCTTTCATTCAACTATTTCGTGAGCTCAGCAATAGATAAATGATTCCAAATTTCACATTTTTGATTTACGGTTAGTTTTCTTCTGGTAATTAAGCTCTAATTGCCAGCAAGACTTCTGCGGTGGATCTCAAAATTTTTTTTTTTCCTTTACATTTTCACAGTCTACTTTTCTTGTTTTACTTTCTCATATACAGATATAAAAAAATATATTTCTTTAGCATACAGCTATATTTAGTTACCTTTTCATTATTTTAGATTGCATTTACATTGTTACTTTGCATAGCAGGTCACCATTTAAAAAATATATTTATGTTACATCTTTTTGGTCATAACTTGGTGTAACTATTCTATATCTTTGTAGGTCTATCTGATTATCGATTGCACTTTCTTTTTACACGCAGTGCATATGCGAATGTTCATGGGTATGTCAATATTACAATGTTGAGTTTTCTTACAAAGGTTTTGCTCTTTTGGTGTACTTGTAGATGTTTGCAAATGACCCTCCCGCACAACTTCGCTTGGCGTGCAGCACTTACAAGGATTTTTACAAAGGTTTCTACAACGTTTTACAATGGTTTTTCTTACAACGGTATATTTTTGCAGCATGCTAGGCAGATGAAGTTATTCACATACATTTACAATTACATGTGCAATTGTTGATTAGGGGATCTCAGTACAGCTTTCCAACATTTTATGATTTTGTTTATAATACATTGGTCGTTTCTTTCAACTTTTTGTTAGTTATGTTATGAATGATTCAATACAACCCAGGTCGCTTCCTTCTCACTTGCACTAGTGTCAACGATTATTACATGTTTTCTGTATTACATTTTTTGTTTACACTTACAATTTTCATTACATTTTGAGGTATGCTTCGATTAGTGTGTACACTTTTCTGCATAACATATATTTATGTATTACATTTGCTTTTACACGTGATTTTACACCTCGTTAATTCAAAATAAATGGTTTTCGAGGGTATTTTATCATTTTCAGTTACGTTTAGGCAGCCTTAGTTACACATACATGATATTACATTCTTGTTTACGTAAATTCACTTATTTTAGTTTTGTAACGCATTACATTGCTAAAATTATGAAAGTACTGCAATATAAATTTAAATTTATTACAGGTTCACTTTTTTCTTAGGATGTTATGTGTGCAAGTTTAAGGGGAGATATTTTCTTCTTCAATGCCAAATTTGCATCATTTTTTTAATCTCTCCTGTGCAAATTACACGAGTCAAACATTTTTATATTGTTCTCACGTTTTGTATATAGTTTCATATTGTATATAGGCCCATATCTATACATACAGTAATATTTGAAGTTGTGCACAAAATGTGTATTTTATATAGTATAAAGCTTGATGAAGTTGTGAATTTATTTACATGTGACACTAATGTCAATAACAATGTCAAGTTCATTCAATGGCAATGCCAATGATGAGATATCCATAAATCAAAGAGACTTTATGATAAAAAGATTTTAGTCGACTACTTTAAGAAAAGAGACTTAAAAAATTCCTAGGTAAAAAAAACATACAGTACATTGATACTGTTATTAAGAAAATGAATGGATGGAGTAACATCCTTAAAACTGATCACTTATGAGAAAAAAGATTTTTTTCATATATAGAGCTCATTTTTGTGTTGAAAAACCTTAAGGTAATTGTGTTGTTTGTTATATATATATATATATTTCTTTGCATATTGTATTCTTTTGTGTATTGTTTTTTTTTTTCATATCAAGTCATGGCGAGGCTCAAAATTTTCCTTCCTTCGTCGGGGTGATAATATATAACGTAGTTATATATTAATGTTAAAATATATCAATTTTTTCATTCCTTTCCCAAACGTAATATTTTATCTTTTACAGAAATAGCCATTTGAAATGTAAGTTAATTTTCCTTTCTTTCAATAAATGTATTGCGTGGGCTAATTTATCTTTCAGATTTAACCACAGGGATAAATCAATAAAATATAAGAAATAAGATAAAGTCGTTATGCATTTAAAAATCAGTTTCAGATATACTTCCTTTCTTTTGTTTATTCGCAGAGCTTCTGTCCAGAATTTAAGTTAATGATTGATTTATGTTTTTATGATCAAACGCGGGGTGCTATTTCTAACACTTAAATTACTTTCCTAAGTGCAATAACAGATCCATTTTCGTGGATAAAATAAACATTGTTTGATTATTGCGTCTGTTTGGAGTCAGCAATGATAGGGTTTATAATTATTAATGTACAGATTAAGTTGGCGAGATTGCGCCCCCCACTTCGATGTATGAATGTTTAAATTTTCTCATTGAGTTTTCGCTTAACGGATTTTATTGCTTTGTTTTATTTGGAAATTTTATGAACTCGCCATGGCGATGATATGAGATTTCGCTTATAAGTTTTCTTCTGTTTGTCGTCACTTTTCCTGTAGACTTGTGTTGTAAAAGGTGTAAAATTAAGGGGCCATCCCACACTTTGCTGGAGCAATGGTTCACTCCTGTATAACACCATTTCATCTTAATTAAAGTTTTATGCAAAGAATTTCTGTTTCAATGGTTTATCATTGACTAATAACTATCAGTTCAGTTTTATTACAGGATCACGGATTTCTTCGGTATTTTGGAGCAACTTATGTTAGCAATGTACTTCGCGGAAACTTTAGATCACGTTGCCACATGTCCTCTTCCTCATAAAATGGATACCAACTTACCCACTACACCAATAGTTTAAAAATAAAACATCACCATAATGAAGATGGAACCGCACACTTTATTTGTGGAACTCTTGGCAATTGGAACCGGAAGATTCTGTCTAGGTTCTACAAATATCCATTATTTATTCTCTGCTCATTTTATTTGTTTATTTTTTATGTTTGTTGGTATTTTGTAATGTTTTTGTAATGATCATATATATATATATATATATATATATATATATATATATATATATGTATGTATGCAATTTGGATACAAATGTCCCACAGACAGAAAATCCAAGAGGGAAGCTAAACCAAATGAATTGAAATTGACGTAAACAGTTAAAATGATTCTCAGAAACCTGTATAAAGCAGATTTTTTCCCCTCATTATACAGGTTTAAATCATTCATTTTCATTTAATCTTTTCAGTCCCTTTCGATTCTGTTTCAAGGCTTTAATGAATCAAAAATCCCTGCCGGCCCGGCCTACAGGCGGAGGTAGATTTCGAAGTTAAGTATATTAATTGCACCAAAAAAACTAAATCATTATTAGATATAAATCCACTTTAACAGTTTTATCTGGCCGCTTTTGACGAGTTTTTATTTCAGTTTTATATAATAGCTGGTTTTATCGGAATCATGTTAAGGCGGTATTAAAAAAAATACTTTTCCATGCTCAACAACTCGAAATTTAATGGCACATTTTCAGATTCATTTTTAATAAAAAAAATACGAAACTTGCTGACGTGATTTTTGAAAAGGTTTATAAGCGACATGTGTTTTTATTTTTCTTTCAATTCATTGAAACTTGATTAATGAAGAATTATTTTCTCAGTAGGACAATATTTTTCGCTTCGGGAAATTCTGTTCAAAATGCCCACTTTGACATCATTCTTTGAAATATATTCTGCCTCTATCACAAAATCGATCAATACGGTACATTATATAGTTTCTGAAGAAGAGAATCTATCAATTGGATGCGTTTGAGAGCAAAAATGAATTTAAAAATGAGTCAGAAAAGAGGCAGTTTGGATTTGAATACACCCTTAATAAGATGAATTTTTTTCTTCAACCGCTATGTATTATTAATTTATTTTTTTTTACTGTAAGAATTGGTCCTATCAAAAACTTGCCTATATAAATGTTGAAGACAATATTAAGAAGATATATGATAAATTCAGGGGTATTTTATATCTTGTGAATTGACGGGGTTATGGATTTTTTTCTTCTTTAACACCTCCCCCCCCCCTTTTTTTTTTTTTTTTTTTTTTTTGGTTTTCGTTTTTAATTTTTTTTTTTTTTTGGTACGAATTGGTCCTATCAAAAACTTGTGAATATAAAAGTTATAGATAATATTAAAGAGATTTATAATAAAATTAATTGGATTTGATATCTTGAGAATTGACGAAGTTATGAATTTTTTTCTCCCCAAAACACCATTTTTTGCGCCCCTTGAGCCCAATTTTAATTTTATCAAAAATCTGTGATTCATAAATTTTTTGCCCTATTTTTAGAAGTAATAAAAACTTTAAACTGATTTGATATGTACAAAAATTAAGAAGTTATGGGCTTTTTTCGTTTTCACAAAACCCCTCTCTATTTCCATCCCCTTGGTCCGAATTTGCCCATTAACGAACTTGACCGAGATTTTATGCCCCTTGATTTTATGTATCAGTTTGGAAGAGGTTTGTGCAAAATTGTGGAAGTTATCGTGTCCAGAAGAAAGTGATATATATATATTATATATATAGATAGATAAAGTTTTTTACTGAGGGTGGTTTTGGGTTCTAGGGGTCATGATCGGTGTAGATCTGCAAACATTTTTCAGAAATTCCAACATGGGAACGACGCCAATAGGTAGTATGTCATACGAAATCTACCTAATATTTGACAAGCTGATTACGTAACTCAGTATTGCGTATTTTATGATTACATATTTAAAATTTTAAAATAAATCGGCTGTTATAAATTTAGTAAAATTCTATTTGTAAATTTAGTTTGTGGAGGGGGGTGGGGGTGGGGGGGGCGCCAAAATCCATGTTTGCCCAGGTGCAAAAAAGGCTAGTTTCGGCCCTGCGAACCCGTTTTATACGAGCACGACTAAAACGACGACATTGTTAAAACGAGCACTTTACACGTTAAAATTGGTTCATCATTGAAACCTTATTAAGACTTTTACGCTTTTAGCCGGTACAGGACTGGAGCCCAGGTTCGAGTCCTGGCCCGGCTAATTTTTCACTCCAGTTGGGTTTATTGTATTTAATAGTATTTATAACCTGTCTTAATTGTGTACTTTTAATAATTAAAAATGGAATTAAGACTTTAATTTATGTGCTTTAATATATATTGCGGATCGATGGAAAAGGAAAATTATTCATCGTTGTCACGTCATCCAATGCTATCTGATAAACGGACGTTGGCGTTCCCCAACTTGGTTTATTAGTGAGAAATTGCCAGGGTAGTTTAGCGGTAGAGAAACAGTACGTTACGCTGTCAACCCAGGTTCGAGTCCTGGCCCGGCTAATTTTTCACTCCAGTTGGGTGTATTGTATTTATAGTCGGTCTTAATATTATGTGTAACCTTTAATAATTAAAAATGGAATTAAGACTTTAATTTATGTGCTTTAATATATATTGCGGATCGATGGAAAAAGAAAATTATTCATCGTTGTCACGTCATCCAATGCCATCTTGATAGATGGACGGTGGCGTTCCCCAACTTGGTTTATTAGTGAGAAATTGCCAGGGTAGTTTAGCGGTAGAGAAACAATACGTTACGCTGTCAACCCAGGTTCGAGTCCTGGCCCGGCTAATTTGTTTCTCCAGTTGGGTGTATTGTATTTATTTGTATTTATAGTCGGTCTTAATATTTTGTGTAACCTTTAATAATTAAAAATGGAATTAAGACTTTAATTTATGTGCTTTAATATATATTGCGGATCGATGGAAAAAGAAAATTATTCATCGTTGTCACGTCATCCAATGCTATCTGATAGACTGACGTTGGCGTTCCCCAACTTGGTTTATTAGTGAGAAATTGCCAGGGTAGTTTAGCGGTAGAGCAACAGCACGTCGAGTCCTGGACCGGCTACTTTTTCACTCCAGTTGGGTGTATTGCATTTAATGGTATTTACAGTCTGTCTTAATATATGTGTACCTTTAATAATAAAAAATGGAATTCAGACTTTAATTTATGTGCTTTAATAGATTTTGTATGCTTTTTGTGTAAGAGTACATAAATTGATTAGTTTTGAGAAAAATATACAGGGACAAAAGTCGCAAAAGAAATAAAAATTCGATAATTCTAAACGATTAGACAATTAGTCAAAACGTTTTTTGAAGAGTTGCCTCGACTATTAAATAAATTTTTAGTTTCTGAAGTATCGGTAAAAAATGGAATTTCAAGTTACTGTACAAATTACTAATCTAACTAAGCATGTATTTCAGAATATGAAAAAAATAAAATGTATAGCAAACTTTTTATGCTTTTTGTGTAAGAGTACATAAATTCATTAGTTTTTAGAAAAATATACAAGGACAAAAGTCACAAAAGGAATAAAAAAAAGTCGATAATTCGAAACGTATAGACAGTTAGTCAGAAAATACACTGTAAGAAAAATAAATAAATAAATAAAGGGGACTAAAAAACGGAGATTCTACTGGCAATCGAGACGTCAGTACTATTTCCGTATTTTAACGGAAATTTTCCCCCATAAATTCCAGAAAAACTGAAAATTTTCTGTAATTTAAGGAGAAAATTTTTCGTAAAAATACGGATTGAATTTATGGGAGGGGGGGGGGGGGATTTCCGTTAAAATACGGAAATAGTACTGGCAACTCGATTGCCAGTAGAATCTCCGTTTTTTAGTCCGTTTTTTTTTTTTTTGTTGTTGTTTTTTTTTGTTGTTGTTGTTGTTGTTGTTTGTTTACAGTGATACTCGGAACAATTTTTCGAAGCGTTACACTAAATATTAAATAGATTTTTAGTTTCTGATGCATGTGGAGAAAATGGAATTTCAAGTTACTGTATAAATTACTATTCTTACTAAGAATGCAAGCATATAAAAACTATGAATATGAAAAATTAAAAATATTGCTAGATTTTGTATGCTTTTTGTGTAAGAGTGTATAAATTGATTAGTTTTGAGAAAATTATACAGTTACAAAAGACGCAAAAGGAATAAAAGTTCGATAATTCGAAACATATAGACAGTTAGTCAGAACAATTTTTCGAAGAATTACATCGACTATTAAATAAATTTTTAGTTTCTGATGTATCGGTAAAAAATGGAATTTCAAGTTACTGTACAAATTACTAATCTTACTAAGCATATATTTCAGAATGTGAAAAAAATAAAATGTATAGCAAACTTTTTTAATGCTTTTTGTGTAAGAGTTAAATTCATTAGTTTTTAGAAAAATATACAAGGACAAAAGTCACGAAAGGAATAAAAAAAATCGATAATTCGAAACGTATAGACAGTTAGTTAGTCAAAACATACACTGTTAAAAAAAAAAAAAAAAAAAAAAAAAAAAAAAAAAAAAAAAAATACACGGATTAAAAAACGGAGATTCTACAGGCAATCGAGATGCCTGTACTATTTCCGTATTTTAACGGAATTTTCCCCCCATAAATTCCAGAAAACTGAAATTTTTCTGTAATTTATGGGGAAAATTTTTCGTAAAAATACGGATTGAATTTATGGGGGAGAATTTCCGTTAAAATACGGAAATAGTACTGGCGTCTCGATTGCCAGTAGAATCTCCGTTTTTATAGTCCGTTTTTTTTTTTTTTCCTTTTTTTACAGTGATAGTCAGAACAATTTTTCGAAGCGTTACACTAAATATTAAATAGATTTTTAGTTTCTGATGTATCTGGAAAAAATGGAATTTCAAGTTATTGTATAAATTACTCTTCTTACTAAGAATGTAAGCATATGAAAAATATGAATACGAAAAAATTAAAAAACAATGCTACATTTTGTATGCTTTATGTGTAAAAGTACATAAATTGATTAGTTTTGAGAAAATTATACAGGGACAAAAGACGCGAAAGGAATAAAAATTCAATAATTCGAAACGTATACGTAGACAATTAGAACAATTTTTCGAAGAGTTACATCGACTATTAAATAAATTTTTAGTTTCTGATGTATCGGTAAAAAATGGAATTTCAAGTTACTGTACAAATTACTAATCTTACTAAGCATATATTTCAGAATGTGAAAAAAATAAAAGCAAACTTTTTTATGCTTTTTGTGTAAGAGTACATAAATTCATTAGTTTTTAGAAAAATATACAAGGACAAAAGTCACGAAAGGAATAAAAAAAATCGATAATTCGAAACGTATAGACAGTCAGTTAGTCAAAACATACACTGTTAAAAAAAAAAAAAAAAAAAAAAAAAAAAATAGACGGATTAAAAAACGGAGATTCTACAGGCAATCGAGATGCCTGTACTATTTCCGTATTTTAACGGAATTTTCCCCCCATAAATTCCAGAAAACTGAAATTTTTCTGTAATTTATGGGGAAAATTTTTCGTAAAAATACGGATTGAATTTATGGGGGAGAATTTCCGTTAAAATACGGAAATAGTACTGGCGTCTCGATTGCCAGTAGAATCTCCGTTTTTTTAGTCCGTTTATTTTTTTTTTTTTCCTTTTTTTACAGTGATAGTCAGAACAATTTTTCGAAGCGTTACACTAAATATTAAATAGATTTTTAGTTTCTGATGTATCTGGAAAAAATGGAATTTCAAGTTATTGTATAAATTACTCTTCTTACTAAGAATGTAAGCATATGAAAAATATGAATACGAAAAAATTAAAAAACAATGCTACATTTTGTATGCTTTATGTGTAAAAGTACATAAATTGATTAGTTTTGAGAAAATTATACAGGGACAAAAGACGCGAAAGGAATAAAAATTCAATAATTCGAAACGTATACGTAGACAATTAGAACAATTTTTCGAAGAGTTACATCGACTATTAAATAAATTTTTAGTTTCTGATGTATCGGTAAAAAATGGAATTTCAAGTTACTGTACAAATTACTAATCTTACTAAGCATATATTTCAGAATGTGAAAAAAATAAAAGCAAACTTTTTTATGCTTTTTGTGTAAGAGTACATAAATTCATTAGTTTTTAGAAAAATATACAAGGACAAAAGTCACGAAAGGAATAAAAAAAATCGATAATTCGAAACGTATAGACAGTCAGTTAGTCAAAACATACACTGTTAAAAAAAAAAAAAAAAAAAAAAAAAAAAAAAAAAAAAAAATAGACGGATTAAAAAACGGAGATTCTACAGGCAATCGAGATGCCTGTACTATTTCCGTATTTTAACGGAATTTTCCCCCCATAAATTCCAGAAAACTGAAATTTTTCTGTAATTTATGGGGAAAATTTTTCGTAAAAATACGGATTGAATTTATGGGGGAGAATTTCCGTTAAAATACGGAAATAGTACTGGCGTCTCGATTGCCAGTAGAATCTCCGTTTTTTTAGTCCGTTTTTTTTTTTTTTTCCTTTTTTTACAGTGATAGTCAGAACAATTTTTCGAAGCGTTACACTAAATATTAAATAGATTTTTAGTTTCTGATGTATCTGGAAAAAATGGAATTTCAAGTTATTGTATAAATTACTCTTCTTACTAAGAATGTAAGCATATGAAAAATATGAATACGAAAAAATTAAAAAACAATGCTACATTTTGTATGCTTTATGTGTAAAAGTACATAAATTGATTAGTTTTGAGAAAATTATACAGGGACAAAAGACGCGAAAGGAATAAAAATTCAATAATTCGAAACGTATACGTAGACAATTAGAACAATTTTTCGAAGAGTTACATCGACTATTAAATAAATTTTTAGTTTCTGATGTATCGGTAAAAAATGGAATTTCAAGTTACTGTACAAATTACTAATCTTACTAAGCATATATTTCAGAATGTGAAAAAAATAAAAGCAAACTTTTTTATGCTTTTTGTGTAAGAGTACATAAATTCATTAGTTTTTAGAAAAATATACAAGGACAAAAGTCACGAAAGGAATAAAAAAAATCGATAATTCGAAACGTATAGACAGTCAGTTAGTCAAAACATACACTGTTAAAAAAAAAAAAAAAAAAAAAAAAAAAAAAAAAAAAAAAAATAGACGGATTAAAAAACGGAGATTCTACAGGCAATCGAGATGCCTGTACTATTTCCGTATTTTAACGGAATTTTCCCCCCATAAAATCCAGAAAACTGAAATTTTTCTGTAATTTATGGGGAAAATTTTTCGTAAAAATACGGATTGAATTTATGGGGGAGAATTTCCGTTAAAATACGGAAATAGTACTGGCGTCTCGATTGCCAGTAGAATCTCCGTTTTTTTTTTTTTTTCCTTTTTTTACAGTGATAGTCAGAACAATTTTTCGAAGCGTTACACTAAATATTAAATAGATTTTTAGTTTCTGATGTATCTGGAAAAAATGGAATTTCAAGTTATTGTATAAATTACTCTTCTTACTAAGAATGTAAGCATATGAAAAATATGAATACGAAAAAATTAAAAAACAATGCTACATTTTGTATGCTTTATGTGTAAAAGTACATAAATTGATTAGTTTTGAGAAAATTATACAGGGACAAAAGACGCGAAAGGAATAAAAATTCAATAATTCGAAACGTATACGTAGACAATTAGAACAATTTTTCGAAGAGTTACATCGACTATTAAATAAATTTTTAGTTTCTGATGTATCGGTAAAAAATGGAATTTCAAGTTACTGTACAAATTACTAATCTTACTAAGCATATATTTCAGAATGTGAAAAAAATAAAATGTATAGCAAACTTTTTTAATGCTTTTTGTGTAAGAGTTAAATTCATTAGTTTTTAGAAAAATATACAAGGACAAAAGTCACGAAAGGAATAAAAAAAATCGATAATTCGAAACGTATAGACAGTCAGTTAGTCAAAACATACACTGTTAAAAAAAAAAAAAAAAAAAAAAAAAATAGACGGATTAAAAAACGGAGATTCTACAGGCAATCGAGATGCCTGTACTATTTCCGTATTTTAACGGAATTTTCCCCCCATAAATTCCAGAAAACTGAAATTTTTCTGTAATTTATGGGGAAAATTTTTCGTAAAAATACGGATTGAATTTATGGGGGAGAATTTCCGTTAAAATACGGAAATAGTACTGGCGTCTCGATTGCCAGTAGAATCTCCGTTTTTTTAGTCCGTTTTTTTTTTTTTTTCCTTTTTTTACAGTGATAGTCAGAACAATTTTTCGAAGCGTTACACTAAATATTAAATAGATTTTTAGTTTCTGATGTATCTGGAAGAAATGGAATTTCAAGTTATTGTATAAATTACTCTTCTTACTAAGAATGTAAGCATATGAAAAATATGAATACGAAAAAATTAAAAAACAATGCTACATTTTGTATGCTTTATGTGTAAAAGTACATAAATTGATTAGTTTTGAGAAAATTATACAGGGACAAAAGACGCGAAAGGAATAAAAATTCAATAATTCGAAACGTATACGTAGACAATTAGAACAATTTTTCGAAGAGTTACATCGACTATTAAATAAATTTTTAGTTTCTGATGTATCGGTAAAAAATGGAATTTCAAGTTACTGTACAAATTACTAATCTTACTAAGCATATATTTCAGAATGTGAAAAAAATAAAAGCAAACTTTTTTATGCTTTTTGTGTAAGAGTACATAAATTCATTAGTTTTTAGAAAAATATACAAGGACAAAAGTCACGAAAGGAATAAAAAAAATCGATAATTCGAAACGTATAGACAGTCAGTTAGTCAAAACATACACTGTTAAAAAAAAAAAAAAAAAATAAAAAAAAAATAGACGGATTAAAAAACGGAGATTCTACAGGCAATCGAGATGCCTGTACTATTTCCGTATTTTAACGGAATTTTCCCCCCATAAATTCCAGAAAACTGAAATTTTTCTGTAATTTATGGGGAAAATTTTTCGTAAAAATACGGATTGAATTTATGGGGGAGAATTTCCGTTAAAATACGGAAATAGTACTGGCGTCTCGATTGCCAGTAGAATCTCCGTTTTTTTAGTCCGTTTATTTTTTTTTTTTCCTTTTTTTACAGTGATAGTCAGAACAATTTTTCGAAGCGTTACACTAAATATTAAATAGATTTTTAGTTTCTGATGTATCTGGAAAAAATGGAATTTCAAGTTATTGTATAAATTACTCTTCTTACTAAGAATGTAAGCATATGAAAAATATGAATACGAAAAAATTAAAAAACAATGCTACATTTTGTATGCTTTATGTGTAAAAGTACATAAATTGATTAGTTTTGAGAAAATTATACAGGGACAAAAGACGCGAAAGGAATAAAAATTCAATAATTCGAAACGTATACGTAGACAATTAGAACAATTTTTCGAAGAGTTACATCGACTATTAAATAAATTTTTAGTTTCTGATGTATCGGTAAAAAATGGAATTTCAAGTTACTGTACAAATTACTAATCTTACTAAGCATATATTTCAGAATGTGAAAAAAATAAAAGCAAACTTTTTTATGCTTTTTGTGTAAGAGTACATAAATTCATTAGTTTTTAGAAAAATATACAAGGACAAAAGTCACGAAAGGAATAAAAAAAATCGATAATTCGAAACGTATAGACAGTCAGTTAGTCAAAACATACACTGTTAAAAAAAAAAAAAAAAAAAAAAAAAAAAAAAAAATAGACGGATTAAAAAACGGAGATTCTACAGGCAATCGAGATGCCTGTACTATTTCCGTATTTTAACGGAATTTTCCCCCCATAAATTCCAGAAAACTGAAATTTTTCTGTAATTTATGGGGAAAATTTTTCGTAAAAATACGGATTGAATTTATGGGGGAGAATTTCCGTTAAAATACGGAAATAGTACTGACGTCTCGATTGCCAGTAGAATCTCCGTTTTTTTAGTCCGTTTTTTTTTTTTTTTTCCTTTTTTTACAGTGATAGTCAGAACAATTTTTCGAAGCGTTACACTAAATATTAAATAGATTTTTAGTTTCTGATGTATCTGGAAAAAATGGAATTTCAAGTTATTGTATAAATTACTCTTCTTACTAAGAATGTAAGCATATGAAAAATATGAATACGAAAAAATTAAAAAACAATGCTACATTTTGTATGCTTTATGTGTAAAAGTACATAAATTGATTAGTTTTGAGAAAATTATACAGGGACAAAAGACGCGAAAGGAATAAAAATTCAATAATTCGAAACGTATACGTAGACAATTAGAACAATTTTTCGAAGAGTTACATCGACTATTAAATAAATTTTTAGTTTCTGATGTATCGGTAAAAAATGGAATTTCAAGTTACTGTACAAATTACTAATCTTACTAAGCATATATTTCAGAATGTGAAAAAAATAAAAGCAAACTTTTTTATGCTTTTTGTGTAAGAGTACATAAATTCATTAGTTTTTAGAAAAATATACAAGGACAAAAGTCACGAAAGGAATAAAAAAAATCGATAATTCGAAACGTATAGACAGTCAGTTAGTCAAAACATACACTGTTAAAAAAAAAAAAAAAAAAAAAAAAAAAAAAAAAAAAAAAATAGACGGATTAAAAAACGGAGATTCTACAGGCAATCGAGATGCCTGTACTATTTCCGTATTTTAACGGAATTTTCCCCCCATAAAATCCAGAAAACTGAAATTTTTCTGTAATTTATGGGGAAAATTTTTCGTAAAAATACGGATTGAATTTATGGGGGAGAATTTCCGTTAAAATACGGAAATAGTACTGGCGTCTCGATTGCCAGTAGAATCTCCGTTTTTTTAGTCCGTTTTTTTTTTTTTTCCTTTTTTTACAGTGATAGTCAGAACAATTTTTCGAAGCGTTACACTAAATATTAAATAGATTTTTAGTTTCTGATGTATCTGGAAAAAATGGAATTTCAAGTTATTGTATAAATTACTCTTCTTACTAAGAATGTAAGCATATGAAAAATATGAATACGAAAAAATTAAAAAACAATGCTACATTTTGTATGCTTTATGTGTAAAAGTACATAAATTGATTAGTTTTGAGAAAATTATACAGGGACAAAAGACGCGAAAGGAATAAAAATTCAATAATTCGAAACGTATACGTAGACAATTAGAACAATTTCTCGAAGAGTTACATCGACTATTAAATAAATTTTTAGTTTCTGATGTATCGGTAAAAAATGGAATTTCAAGTTACTGTACAAATTACTAATCTTACTAAGCATATATTTCAGAATGTGAAAAAAATAAAAGCAAACTTTTTTATGCTTTTTGTGTAAGAGTACATAAATTCATTAGTTTTTAGAAAAATATACAAGGACAAAAGTCACGAAAGGAATAAAAAAAATCGATAATTCGAAACGTATAGACAGTCAGTTAGTCAAAACGTACACTGTTTAAAAAAAAAAAAAAAAAAAAAAAAAAAAAAAAATAGACGGATTAAAAAACGGAGATTCTACAGGCAATCGAGATGCCTGTACTATTTCCGTATTTTAACGGAATTTTCCCCCCATAAATTCCAGAAAACTGAAATTTTTCTGTAATTTATGGGGAAAATTTTTCGTAAAAATACGGATTGAATTTATGGGGGAGAATTTCCGTTAAAATACGGAAATAGTACTGGCGTCTCGATTGCCAGTAGAATCTCCGTTTTTTTAGTCCGTTTTTTTTTTTTTTTCCTTTTTTTACAGTGATAGTCAGAACAATTTTTCGAAGCGTTACACTAAATATTAAATAGATTTTTAGTTTCTGATGTATCTGGAAAAAATGGAATTTCAAGTTATTGTATAAATTACTCTTCTTACTAAGAATGTAAGCATATGAAAAATATGAATACGAAAAAATTAAAAAACAATGCTACATTTTGTATGCTTTATGTGTAAAAGTACATAAATTGATTAGTTTTGAGAAAATTATACAGGGACAAAAGACGCGAAAGGAATAAAAATTCAATAATTCGAAACGTATACGTAGACAATTAGAACAATTTCTCGAAGAGTTACATCGACTATTAAATAAATTTTTAGTTTCTGATGTATCGGTAAAAAATGGAATTTCAAGTTACTGTACAAATTACTAATCTTACTAAGCATATATTTCAGAATGTGAAAAAAATAAAAGCAAACTTTTTTATGCTTTTTGTGTAAGAGTACATAAATTCATTAGTTTTTAGAAAAATATACAAGGACAAAAGTCACGAAAGGAATAAAAAAAATCGATAATTCGAAACGTATAGACAGTCAGTTAGTCAAAACATACACTGTTTAAAAAAAAAAAAAAAAAAAAAAAAAAAAAATAGACGGATTAAAAAACGGAGATTCTACAGGCAATCGAGATGCCTGTACTATTTCCGTATTTTAACGGAATTTTCCCCCCATAAATTCCAGAAAACTGAAATTTTTCTGTAATTTATGGGGAAAATTTTTCGTAAAAATACGGATTGAATTTATGGGGGAGAATTTCCGTTAAAATACGGAAATAGTACTGGCGTCTCGATTGCCAGTAGAATCTCCGTTTTTTTAGTCCGTTTTTTTTTTTTTTTTCCTTTTTTTACAGTGATAGTCAGAACAATTTTTCGAAGCGTTACACTAAATATTAAATAGATTTTTAGTTTCTGATGTATCTGGAAAAAATGGAATTTCAAGTTATTGTATAAATTACTCTTCTTACTAAGAATGTAAGCATATGAAAAATATGAATACGAAAAAATTAAAAAACAATGCTACATTTTGTATGCTTTATGTGTAAAAGTACATAAATTGATTAGTTTTGAGAAAATTATACAGGGACAAAAGACGCGAAAGGAATAAAAATTCAATAATTCGAAACGTATACGTAGACAATTAGAACAATTTTTCGAAGAGTTACATCGACTATTAAATAAATTTTTAGTTTCTGATGTATCGGTAAAAAATGGAATTTCAAGTTACTGTACAAATTACTAATCTTACTAAGCATATATTTCAGAATGTGAAAAAAATAAAAGCAAACTTTTTTATGCTTTTTGTGTAAGAGTACATAAATTCATTAGTTTTTAGAAAAATATACAAGGACAAATGTCACAAAAGGAATAGAAAAAATCGATTATTTTATAATTTTATAAAATTAACTAGAGGGCTCTGCACCCTGCAAGCTACGCTCACCAACCCCCGTTCAGGCACTCTAGAATCTAAAAACACGCTAATCTGATCGGTTTTAAAAAGATTAGAGAAGATTGAATTGTACTGAAAAAACCTGTAGCGATCTCCCTGTAAACGGGTTTCCATTCAATTCCCTTTGATTGCAAAAATTTAAGGTAGAATCAGTTGCTGTTAACACATCCAATGGTTGTTTTCGTGTTTGGTTAAAGAAGATCAGTTAAACATTTGAAAAGAAGCTAAAATAAAATCAATTAAGTAAACAGAGTCTTTGTCTCTCGGTATTTTTTAACAGCGTTATAAAACGATTGACATAATACAATTACTAAAATTTGCTGCTTTAACCCTTCAAGGGCAGTGGTTAATTTTTGGACCACTTAATTTTAATTCTTAAATGCCACATTAGCATCAGAATATTGGGATGAAAATTTCCCTTTTATTAAGTAAGTGAACAAAAGCATTTTTGTATTTCGAAATTTGTTTGCAAATTCTGGTGCCAATCACTGATTTCAAGATTTTACGAATAGAAGTGCCTTGTCCGGGAAAGGGTTAAACGCATATTAATGTATTTATTATTTTAAAGTTTTCTTTCCCTTTTAATATACACGTGTAAATACCATTTTCAGGACTTAATTTTCAATATTTTCCTGCCATTAACACGTACTCATTTAATAGTAATTTTAAAGGGTTTTTTTTTGTTGTTGTTGTTAATAGTCACGTGAAAATGAATTTTTAATCGTTAGGAAATATTATTCTTTGCGCTGTTTTTAAAATTGAAAACAATCTCTATAATAATAGCCTAAGTCATGTGACTATCATCAACAGATCCAGGCGGATCCCTTCGCTTTTTATATTCCAGGCGGCCATTTTGGTACTTTAATGTTAGCCAGCCACAGGTGTGATAAGTCGCCGAATATTATTCTATCCCCATTATTTCGTTTATATTATAATAGTTCAAGTCATGTAACTGCCATAAACAACGGGCCGATTCCTTCGCTTTTCATAAGAAAGGTTTCCATTTTGATTAAAGAATCAAAATTATTTTTTCGAATAAAACTACATAAAAGTTGCCATGATCACAAAGAATTCCTGGAACTTTTATGTTAGCCAGGTGAAAATCTCGCCAATTGCTTTTTTTTTTAACTCGCCAGTTAGCATTTTTTTTGTTTTTCGAGTGGTAAATTAAAACGGTTCTACTTGGTTATCCCTTCGACCAAAAATCTGTCGCCAAACTATAAGATTAAATGCCAATAATAGTTGATCATAAATGTCACATTTACTTGACTTTAAGGAAGTTACACATGTTCACGCCATTAAGTGATTTTTATTTCGACGTTTTATTTGTATTTTTATTAATGTTATACTAATTTATTTGTTCTTTTGTTATTTAAAATTAAAAAAAAATATGCCAATTTGTATAATTTGGCGAAATTGGTCGACGGGAGAAGTAATAACATTAAAACGTTACTTTGAAGTGGAAATTAAATCTCGTGATTTGTAGCATTGTCACATACGCACCGGGTTTGGCGTGATTTTTTTTTTACGACAATTTGGCGAAAACCTCGTTTTCAAATACCTGTTACATATGTATTTTTAAATTATTTTCTGTTATTTTTTAAATGAAATAACAATAAATAAAAAAATAATTAATAACTGTAGAACAAAACAATTTATAACATTCTTTTGTAAATAAAAAAAAAAGAAATTCAAATAAACATTTATTAATAAATAAGCAACAATAGCCGGGTTACCATGTCAGGCAAAATAACGCCATTTTGGCGCCAATTAGGTACACCGTTGCGTATACGACATCTGTGTCTAATATTTTTCTTTTCGTTTCGTTTAAAAAGAAGAACGAAGTAAAAGCCATTTATTTTAAAGGCTTCAATTTTAAATGAAAGTTTTGTATTAAATAAAATGATAATGAAATACAAATTGAATTCTGAATAAAAGTAACATGATGCATTTCTTAGCATACATTTAAGGGAGACCCGAACCCCATTTTCGGCCAAAAATCTTCAAAAGTTCAAAAAATTTTTTATCTCAGAAAACGATAATATACATATTTGCGAATATCCATGCAAAATTTCAGAACTCGGGGACACTTGGAACAGGGAGTAAATGAGCTTTTTTTAATTGTATTCACTAGAGTTTAAAGGACTAGCGGCCATTTAAAAAGCTTACACATCTTCGTTTACTTTTATATTACACTATTAAACGAAGTTAGGTACAGTTAATAACATTTTAATTTTAGTATGATTAATCAAAGAAGAATACATTCTTCTGTTCTGAATTATCCATAACCGTTAACTGTTAAATCGAACGCTATCGTGTTTGTTTACATTTTACGCCTTTCGATTCGATTCTCGTGATAAACTCTTCTGTTTTTGCTTGTATACATCGCATTCTTTCGTTTAAATTAGTGTTTGCACGTGAATATTTTGTATTATTAATTCAAGTTTAATATTCTACAAGTTTATTTTAAAATAATATACTGAAATGCCTCGTTCGAAGACGAAGAAACGTAAACAACATATGAACGTGATGGAAAGCAGAAAGTGTGAAGTCAAGTCCCTGAAAAATGTATATCCAGTGTTTCTAACTTATCTGTTAATACTGATAATAGTATGAAACAAAACGTAAGATTACATAATCTTGTTTTTGATACAGAAATTGCAAGTACTACAGGACAAATGAAAATTTAACATCTAATCATACTCCTCATTATATTATTGTTGATATTAATTCAATTTCTGAACTTTTTACATTTACTGCATGCCCAGATTGTTTTTCAAAACAAATGAAAATTCTTATGAACAGTACAAGTGGATTTGCCCATAAATTAGAAATGTTTTGTGGAGCATGTGATGAAATAAAAGGTTTCAAATTTACATCAGCTCCAACAACTGATGGTGAGGGGTATAACGTGAATTATAAAGTGACAAAAGCTTTTACAGAAATTGGACGAGGTCACTCAGCAGTTGATCAATTTGGTTTTGTGATGAATATGTCTGTAACCATAACACTGTTTAAGAAATTTTAGTAATACTAAAATATTGAAAATTGAATGAGGAGTAGTATTTTAAAAAAGTATATATTTTGACAGCTCGATGAATTTTTGTCGCTGAAAATCGAGAAATTTTCATCGAAGACAAAACTGGCTACAATTTTTTTCTATTGTGTTCAATATAAAAAGTTTTTCTTAAAAAATAGTCTTGATATATTAGAAATTAATATAAAAAATAGTTTCAACATGAAATAAGTTTTTTTTACTACTTTCTCTTGTATTTTATACTTTAAATGCGTTTTCCTGAAAATGACTTTTTTCATATTTTGCCTAAGTTCAAAGTACTAAGGCTCAGTGGTAAAATGATTTAGAAACAAAGTGTTTATGTTTTTAGAATCTTAAAAAAATTTGCAACAAAAGTAAGGAGAGATATTTTTTTTAACTATTTCTGAAAAATTTACATAAATTGGTAAACATGAAAATTATAACGAATTTAAGGAAATTTACCATGCGTAATTATTATTATTTTTTTTTATCTGATTAAAATAGAAAATTAAAAATATCTCTCCCTAGGTCTTTTCAATATACTATAACATTATTTAAGAAATTTTAGTAATACCAAAATATTGAAAATTGAATGAGGAGTAGTAATATTAAAAAGTGTATTTTTCGACAAAAAAAATCATAAAAATCCCCATAAAAAATATACTTTTTAATAAAAAGTAAATTTTTTTGCTACTTATTCCTTACAAGAAGATTCTTAAATAGTACACCAAAATTCATTACTTTAAAATCAATAATAAAAATTTTGGGTTTTTTCTTACGGGTCTCCCTTAAGGGAGGCCAAACTAGTCGCCAAATAAATTTAAAAAAACCTTTTCTAAAATATGAAAAAAAAAATATCTGTTATGATTAAAATTTGAGTTGCCATCATTAGAAAAAAAAGTATTTAAAATTAGAAAAAAAATTAATATTTCGAAAATTAATTCTAATTTTAAAATTCTAATACCAGTTTTGAGATCTGTGGATCAATACGGATTTTTGGTGTTAATTTCATCACAAAGTATTCCATATTTTAGGAGAAATCAACGTGAAATGTAATCAGTTGTTTAATCAGTCGTTTCATAGAATCGTTACATAAATTCGTTTCAATTCGATTCATTAGGATTTTATATATATAGGGTAGATTATTTGATTTTAAAATTAATTCCGGTATTTAAAAGTTAATTCATAAGTAATTCTATTTGAAATTCCCTCTATATATTCGTTTTCCACATTAAAATCTTATAAACATGCTCATTTTTACTTCCTTATGTAACACTCTTGTTTTTTGGTCGCAAATCGGTTATCTGGATTAACTGCTGAAGTCCATTTAAACAATTTAGTAAATTCTTTTCATCGATTATCTTATAATTTTATAAAATAAAGTAGCGGATTTTAAAATTAATTCCAGTATTTAAAAGTTAATTCATAAGTAATTCTATTTAAAATACTCTCTATATATTTATTTTCCACATTAAAATCTGACAAACATGTTCATTTTTAGTTCCTTAAGTAGCACTCTTGACATTTGGTCGCAATTGCTTATCTAAATTAACTGCTGGTCCATTTAACCGATTTAGTGAATTATTTTCATCGATTATCTTATCTTATATATTTTTTAATAAATTGGTGAATTTAAAATTAATTCCAGTATTTAAAAGTTAATTCATAAGCAATTCCATTTGAAATACCCGCTATATATTTATTTTCCACATTAAAATCTGACAAACATGTTCATTTTTACCTCTTTAAGTAGCACTCTTGTCTTTTGATCGCAAATTGCTTATCTAGATTAACTGCTGAAGTCCATTTAACCGATTTAGTGAATTCTTTTCATCGGTTATCATAGAATTTTATAAAATAAATAAGTGGATTTTTAAACTAATTCCAGTATTTAACAGTTAATTCATAAGTAATTCCATTTGAAATACCCTCTATAGATTTATTTTCCATATGAAAATCTAAGAAACATGTTTATTTTTACTTCCTTAAGTAGCCCTCTTGTCTCTTGGTCGCAAACTGCTTATGCTTATCTAGATTAACTGCTGAAGCAAGACACTGAAGAAGAGACTCTTCATTACGCGTTTTTGAAAAGCAGTTCTCCATTGTTCGCCGTATGGAAGAGTGACCTTGATTTAACTTTATCTAATCTTTCAACATTTTCGGATAAAATTGATGATTCTAAAATTCTATTAAAATCTGAAAATAAATATGCCATACGTAATCATGCTTCAAATTTTGATTAAACAGAATAAAAATATTATTCTTTGTTGTAAGTTCTTGGTCGAATACAGAATAGTTTTTAAAGGACTAATTTAAAAACGCCAAATTGCAGTTTCTTTCAGTCTGCAAAAAAACATTTTATCTTTAAAAATCAATCTTCTACCATTCTACTGTTTTCTTGCGTTGAGTACTTACTTTGTTACTAATTACTTTCATTATCTCAATTATTATAATCTTTGAAAGAGACAAAAACTGTAACAAAAGTTATAGATACATTCTTTCTTTGTAGTTCATGGACCTCCATGATGTAGACTGACAAGTCAACAATTAAATTTCCTTTAATTAAACATTGGGCCACACTGCTTGTAGGAAATTAAATTTATTCCCTATATAAAACGCCGTGTAACAGCTGTTTAAATTATCTAATACTAATTCTACCATAATTCATGTACTATTTTAGTTTATTGTTCTCTTACCTGATTACTAAAAATAAACAACCGACTTAATAGTAATATTGGCAATAAAAACGTTAAAAGAGGAGGGAAAATGTTCTGTTAATATTTTCTTTTCCCTCAAATTTCTTTAAACAATCTCAAATAAACCATTCGTTGTTAAAATTATGTATACCAGAAAAATAATCTATGTAGCCAAAATAGTGCTATTCCCATGTCGAAAATTGTTTTTAATTGATAATTTTAAAGTGATTTATCAGAAAATCGATTTATCTGATCGATTAAACTAAAAAAAAAAAAGTGCAGACGATGTACGTTCATCTGTTTTATATATTATATTTGGTTATATATCATTCCGGTAATCATTGCACTGTACATCTAAAATGAAAATCATCATGTGTCATAATGTCTTTTAAAGGTAATTCTTTAAAATTGGAAGAAAAAAAAAAGATTACTTTGACTTTTAATTTTCGTTATGTTAATTACTGTAATCTTTGAAAGAGATCAACAACTATTCAAAAGTTATAGACATTTTACTTTCTTTGAGGTTCAAGGAATTCCATATGATGCTAACCAACACGGTTATAATTAAAATTTTCTTTAATTAAACATCGGACCTCACTGCTTGCAGGAGATGAAATAGATTAAGTTCTAATATCAAATGTTGGCTAGCAGATGTTTAACTTATCTAATATTAATTCTACCATAATTCATGTCTTTTTTTATTTTATTGTTCTCTTATTTGATTACCAAAAATAAACAGCCGACTTAAAAATAATAGACCTGGAACCGACGGCACAAACAATCACCTCATCTAGTTCACGGCTGAAATTCCAGAATTACTTAAAACTCGATTCGCATATTAAAACGTAATCGGTCTGCCAAGTGATACCTTGGTGGAAAACGCCTGAAAACCCGATTTTAGTGGTTGATTCGTAGGTTTACCATTGTGTCTTCCTGCTCCCAGTCCTCCATGTTTTCATACTTTTGGGTGCAGGGAAACACAAAGGTAAACCTACGAGTCAACCGCTAAAATCGGATTTTCAGGTGTTTTCCACCAAGATAGGACTTGGCAGACCGATTGCGTTTTAATATGCGAATCGAGTTTTAAGTAATTCTGGAATTTCAGCCGTGAACTCAATGAGGTGATTGTCTGTACTGCTGACTCCCGGTCTATAATGTTTGTAATAAAAATATAAAAGAAGGAGAAAAATAACAAACTCTATTACGTTTTTTCTCTCAAATTTCATTAAACATTACCTTAACCCGGCAGAACGCACGCATGCCTAGGGTATGAATGTTTTTACTTTGTCACCAATAAATACAAATGATAATCGTCATCCTATTTAGTCGGAGACAATTGTTACAGATTTTGCGATAAAATAAGTTGGAGATTACTTTTTAAAATATAGTGATGACAATTGTAAAAACCATACGCACTCACTCTGGGTCTATCAGGCCCGGCGCGCGTCCTCCCGGGTTAAATAAACCATTTTATGATAAAATTACGTAAAAGAAAAGAAATCGATGTATCCCAAATAGTGCTATTCGTCATGTCGAAAATTATTTGTAATTGATAATTTTTTAAAGGTGACATTATTTAATATTCAGAAAATCGATTTACCTGAAAAAAAAAAAAAATGCGCCTGTTACTGAGACGATATATACATTTGTTTTACATACGTCATTCCGATACTCATTGCATTGTACGCCTAAAATTAAAATCATTATTCTGTCATAATGTCTTCTTAACCCCCTGACCACCAAGCAAAAGGGCAGAATTGTGATGTTGTTTTCTCTGCAAGTTTTAAAAAAGTCTTATAAAAGATTATTTTTCTAACCAGATATTAAAAAAAAATTACGTATTGGAGTATAAGTCTTGAGAAAACTAATCCTAACAAACTATTTCAAAACTGTATTAATTTTTATTTGTATTATTTGTATAATTAATATTAATTCAAAAAATGCTTCTACTGCAGTGAAACCTACAGCTTGGTGAACGGATATATCAGTTCGCGGGGGTTAGAAGGTTAAAAAGAGCTCTTTAAAAAAAGAAAGAAAAAACGATATTGTACACTGTCTTGTAATTTTCGCTATGACAATTACTATAATCTTTGAAAGAGAAACATCTATGACAAAAGTTACAGATATATTCTTTCATTGTAGTTCATGGACCTCCATGACGTAGACCGACAAGTTAACAATTAAATTTCCTTTAGTTAAACATTGGACCACACTGCTTGCAGGAAATTAGATTTATTAATTCCTTATTACCAAACACTGGCTAACAGATGTTTTACTTATCTAATATTAATTCTACCATGATTCATGTCTTTTTTTATTTGTTTCCTTAGTTCATTATCAAAAATAAACAGCCTACTCAATAGTAAAGTTTGCAATAAAAACTTAAAAAAGGATGAAAAAAAATCATATTAATATTTTTTTCCTCAAATTTCGTTAAACATTTCCTCAAATAAACCATTCTAAGTTAAAATTATGTAAATCAGGAAAAAAATCTATGTAGCCAAAACTATGCTATTCTCATGTCCAAGATTATTTTTAATTGATAATTTTAAGGTGATATATCAGAAAATCGATTGATCTAATCGATTAATCTAAAAAAAAAAAATTGCAGCCATTACTCAGACGATGTACGTTCATCTGTTTTATATACAGTGAAACCCCGATCTATCGTTCCCGCATCCATCCTTTTCCCGCATTGATCGTTTTTTTTCTATGGTCCCTACACAAATTATATTTAAATAATGTTAACAAAACCCGCATACATCATTCTTCGAAAAGTGTTTTCCCACATTCATCGTTCTAAATTTTTTCTCCTCACCGAAATGAAATTGAAGGTCAAGGGATTCATATGACATGCAAGCAGGAATTACTTCATTTATCCTAAAGTAACTCGTTTGTACTGTTTTAGGGGGGGGGGGGGGGGACAGGGATTAGTGAAATTTAGGGATTATATTTCCATAGATCAAAATGTTGCGACATGCGGTGTCCTAAGCATAGAAGAAATGTCTGAGGATGCAAAAAATGAAAATAATGGCGAAGAAGCAGAGGATAATATTCATGCTGATGAAGCTGAGTCTACACCAGTGCCAAGTCTGTCTCATGCAATTACGGCATTTGAAACTGCACGAACTTTTATATATTCACATGAAATTACAGAAAATTTCCAGAAAAATGTTGTACATCTTGAAAATTTGTTGTTTAATTAAAAAAAAATTAACGAAAAACTCAACATAAATTTACTGCTTTTTAAAAATAAATATCAATTTTCTACGACTTCGATTTATTTCTTTTACAGTTTGGCAAGTAACAAATTAGTATTTATTAGTATACTGTATACAATGCATGTATTAATAATGCATAAACGTTATTTTTTTCGTGTTTTGATGTTAATCCGTATTCATCGTTTTCCCGCATTCATCGTCTTTTTTCACGTACCCCTTGAAAAACGATGGATCGAGGTTCTACTGTATTATATTTGGTTATATATCCTTCCGATAATCATTCCACTGTACTCCTAAAATTAAAATCATCATGTATCATAATGTCTTTTTAAAGAGAATTCTCTAAAAAGAAAGAAAGAACAATAACTTGGAATTGTAATTTTCGTTTTATCAATTACTGTAATCTTCGAAAGAGACAACAACTATATAGATATTATTCTTTCATTGTGGTTCAAGAAACTTTATATGATGCTAATCAACACGTTTATAATTAAATTTCCTATGATTAATCTTTGGAAGACCCTGATTTGAATAAATTAAATTCATTAGTTCCTTAGATCAAATGCTGGCTGACAGATGTTCCAATTATCAAATATCAATTCTACTATAATCCATAACGCGTATACTTTTTTTTTTATTTTATTGTTCTCTTACTTGATTACTAAATACAAACAGCCGACTTAATAGCAATGTTTATAATAAAAATGTACAAAGAGTAAAAAAAGTAAAATAAAAGTCCTATTCTTTTTTAGGGTTCCGTACTTAAAAATTAAAAATAGAACCATTATAAGAGGACTCCTGTGTCTGTCTGTCCGTCTGTCACAGCCATTTTACTCGGAAACTATGGAACATGGAAAGTTCAAATTGGCTGAATTAATAAAGGCTGTTGACCCACATATTTACAGATTATTAACCATTTACAAATGTTTTTTGGAAAAATGTAGAGGGGCTCATTACGATATTTGAAAAAAAAAAATCTTTTCTTTGTATATAGTGTGAGGTATCGTGTGAAAGCTTTCGTAACGCCGAACACAAAAATACATTTCTTTTAATTTTAGGTATTATATTTTCAGAAATATCGTATAAAATGTAATGCAAAAATATGTTCCCACTACTTTATTTCCGAATCTACTGAAACTATAATTATGGGGAAAAAATGAGGGGTAGTAGAAGTTAATTTAAACCTTGCAGGAAAATTATAGCGATTACCTTAGGTCACATAGCTGTTGAGAAAACCGCATTTTTCCGTTACACAGAAATTTCGGCCGTTCAGCAAAGGAGTTGAGGAGCGCTGAAGGTACCTATCGTCGCAGAACTATAAAAGTATTCTTGATCTTGATAATGATTTTCGAAAAAAAAAATGGTCTGTAACTAGCCGAGATAAAAATACTTACACACATGAACGGCATGAACATACATAAAGACACGGGCGGCGTACACTATGCGCCATCGGCTTTTAAGGCCTAGACAACAGCTTTTAATGATATATTTGTGTAATGCAATACCCAGTTACTAATTAAGATATTTATTGCACGGAACCCTGTGTACGCGAGTAATACTCGCACTTGACCGGTTATTTTTCTCAAATTTCATTAATATGTTAATTGCGGTTGTCGACAGGTCATCCATGTTCCCTGATATGTGTGTTGACACATTCCATTTTCCCCAAAAGGGCACGAAAATTGGGAAAATACCTCTCAGTATAAACAAATTATGTGAAAAAATAAATGATTTTTTAAGAAATACGATTCAGTACAGGACATTGATACAGGTCTACAGAAATCGCGACCAACGTGTTCAACATTTCCTCACATAAACAATTCTATTGATGTATCCAAAATAGCACTATTCCCATGTCAAAAATTATTTGAAATTGATAAATTTAAGGTTATATATATATATATATATATATATATATAACCATTAATTAAACATAACCTTCCACCGTCAAATATTATGAATTAAATTTAAATATATACCGGGTGTCCCAAAAAGGACTGACTGATTTTAAAATTCAATAACTTGCAAACGGTGACAGATATTTAAAAATTTCTTGCAGGAGGGTTATGCATAAGGTCAAAAGTTTTTTTACAGTGATTTCCGATTTTAGTTCGAATTACAAACAATAGATGGCGCTGCGATCAATAGACGCTGAATTCAGGCTCGATTTTTGGTACTTCGTGGCCCGGATAATACATTTCCATCTCCTTTTTCAGCATGGAACAAGAGAAAGGACCAGAAATCGAGCCTGTATTTAGCGACTATTGCTTACAGCGCCATCTATTGTTTGTAATTCGAACTAAAATCGAAAATCACTGTAATAAAACTTTTGACCTTATGCCTAACCCTCCTGCAAGAATTTTTTAAATATCTGTCATCGTTTACAAGTTATTGAATTTTAAAATCAGTCAGTCCTTTTTGGGACACCCGGTATATATATATATATATATATACAAAAAAAATGATTTATGTGATCGATTAATCTTTGGGGGAGGGGGGGGGGAGGAAGCGGCCATTATTCAGACGATGTATGCTCAGTTGTTTTATATTACGTCATTCTGCTAATCATGGCATTGTACACCTAAAATTAAAATCATTATTGTGTTATAATGTCTTTTAAAAGGGAGCTCTTTAAAAAAAAAAAAAAAAAAAAAAAAAAAATATTGTACATTGACTTGTAATTTTTGTTATCTCAATTACTGTACTCTTTGAAAGAGAAAACATCTATAACAAAAGTTACAGATATTATTCTTTCTTTGAAGTTCAAAGAACTCCATATGATGTTAACCCACATGTTTATAATTAAATTTCCTTTGATTAAACTTTCGACCACACTGATTGGAGGAAATTAAATTCATTAGTTCCTTATATCAAATGCTATCTAACAGCTGTTTAACTTATCTAATATTAAGTCTACCAAAATTCATGTACTTTTTTATTTTATTGTTTTTTTACTTGATTAGAAAAAATAGAGGCGACTTAAAATTAATGTTTCTCTCTATTCTAAAAAAAAAAAGTAACTACCGCTGTCACCGCCGTCGCCAGTTTTGAATTTTTTGTGACCTTTCTTCGTTAATATTAAGAAAAATAATGCATACAAAAATATGAAAATCGGTGGTTTTATACAGAAATGTTTGATAAACACGCTGATGCAGACAGTTTTCAAATCGAAGAATTATTTTAACAGATATTTAATGCTAAAGTTGGACAAAATCGTTCCACTGAAAAAGTTTTACAGCAGCAAAAACTATACATGGTAGTGTAATCATTTTTAGATCATTTTATGCGTTAGAATTTGCCGGAGTGCAGATTGCATTAATTTTTTTTTATTTTGACTCATTTGTTGAGGTTTTATTTCTATTTTAAATTCAAATTTTCAGCATTTCTAGAGATATTTTTTACATTATTTTAGAAAACTAGGGGGCTCGGCCCCCTACGAGCTACGCTCGCCAACCCCCCGTCCACGCACCGCTGACTCTAAATGCACGCTAATTTGATCGGCTTAAAAAAGATTTCGAAAGATTGTATTATAATTTAAAAAACAGTGGCGATCTCTCTATAAACGAATTTCTATTCATTTCTCTTTGATTGGGAAATTTTAGCGCCAAATCCGCTGCGGTACTACTTGATTATCCCGTCGACCAATTTCGCCAAATTATATAAATCGCCAAACCACTCGCCAAATTATACAAATTGACATAATTTTTATTTTAAATAACGAAAGAACAAATAAATTAGTACAACATTAATAAAAATACAAATAAAACGTCGGGATAAAAATAACTTGATGACGTAGACACGTGTAACAACATTTCAAAATAAGCTAATATAAAAGGAATTAAGTAAACAGAGTCTTTGTCTATTGGTATTTTTTAACAAAGCGAAAAGAAAGTTCTTTTAAATGGGTCATTTTAAATTAATCGTTTTTAATCTGACGTAATTTTAACCAAGCTATTATTTCTCTTTTAAATATTCACGTGAAAATACTTTTGTTAGAAATGAAATATTATTTGCGATTTCCTAACAAAAATAGTTGAAAAGATCCTCTCAAAATATTAAATAAATGTCTAGAGCAATTTCGAAATTTAAACTGTTTTGCAATATTATTTTGTGTTCATTTTATGTAATAACTATAATGTGACGTAAATATGACGTAATTTCTCCTATTTAAGACTTCTAACGCATGTTAATGAATTTATTATTTTACAATATCCTTTCTCTTTTAAAATTCACGTGTATACTTTTTATGAAGTAATTTTTAATAAGTTCCTGCTTTTTGTACATAATTATTTAATTCTAATTCCAAATGATTTTTTCCGTTTATAATAGTCACGTGTAAATAAATTTTTAATCTGAAGCAAACATTATTGTTTGCGCTGTTTATACATTTGGCAACAGTATAAATTAATACCATTTTCTAAAATAATGTAAAAAATATCTCTAGAAATGCTGAAAATTTGAAATTAAAATAGAAATAAAACCTCAAAAAATGAGTCAAAATAAAACAAGTTGGAAATTGCTCGTCAAACGTGGCAAATGAGGTGCGTTCGTACTATAACTAGTTTTAAAATTATTTTTTGCACCCCATATTGTACTGAATGTACAATTTTTTGCACTTCATAACGTGCATAGTCTGATACATCATTAAAATGCACTTCCAATAATTTTTTCGGAACACTTTTGACTGTCCCTGTAATTAAACTATACATCCGATTTTCCTAAAATTTGAAATAGCTCAACAAAATTTTGCAACAATTATATCTTTAAAATTTCAGACCATTCGGAAGGCTGTAATATCATTAAAATGCACTTGCAATAATTTTTCCCATTGGCCGTAATGTAAAGAAAAACTTTTGGCTGTCCCTGTAATTAAACTATACATCCGATTTTCCTAAAATTTGAAATGGCTCGACAAAATTTTGCAACAATTATATCTTTAAAATTTCAGATCATTCGGAAGGCTCTAATATCATTAAAATCCACTTGCAATAATTTTTCCCATTGGCCGTAATGTAAAGAAAAACTTTTGATTGTCCCTGTAATTAAACTATACGTCCGATTTTCCTAAAATTTGAAATGGTTCGACAAAATTTTGCAACAATTATATCTTTAAAATTTCAGATCATTCGGAAGGCTCTAATATCATTAAAATCCAC